>MU279015.1:36001-636001 GCA_022385715.1 Xylaria cubensis | reverse complement strand
GATACAGCGATGCTGTATTAGTCCTGTAACCTCCCGAATATGGTATGTAACCTAAATCATTTTTCGTCGCAATAGGTCTTTCGACCTATATTATCCTTCTTACTAAATCTCGTGGTGCCTCAGTCATTTAGAAGTCTACGCCGAATAGATCCAGATTTGACGTGGAAAAATGAACTTTCCATTCGACGCGATACCAGTAAACTTGCTACATATGGAGGCTCTAATTCGCTGGATTCATCTATAGACGATATCTTGAGTGATCCTATAGGGCCACATGGCCTCAACTTGTTGCATTCTCCCCCCGAGCCTATCGTCGATATTATCTTTGTGCATGGCCTGGGGGGAGGGTCGAGGAAAACATGGAGCAAAACCGAGTCGTTGAACCATTACTGGCCGAGAGAGTGGCTTCCCAAAGATGTTTCGTTCGAGCGAGTCAGAATCCAGAGCTTTGGATATAATTCAGACTGGGCCAAAAGCAAGGACAACTGCCTAAATTTACACCATTTTGGAAAGGCCTTTCTGGGCCATTTGGCCACTTCGCCGTCACTGGTTAACCACAGCACCCCTATTATACTCATAGGGCATAGCATGGGGGGATTGGTCATGAAAAAGGCATATATCCTTGCACGGCAGGATGCAACATATAAAGAACTGTCAAATCGAATTCATTCGATGTACTTCCTTGCTACACCTCACAGAGGTTCGGATTCAGCTCGACTTCTCAAGAATATACTTCAAGCAACGGCTTTGTCGCGGGACTATGTCGGCGATCTCGAAATGGGATCCGCCGCTTTACGGTCTATTAACGATGAGTTCCGACAGTACTCTCGTGACGTCTCTTTGTGGTCCTTTTACGAAACTGAGAAGCTCAGTGTCGGATTCCTTAGCGTGTTAATCGTGAACCCTGATTCAGCTACGCTGGGCTATCCCGACGAGAAGCAGATGCCTATGAATGCTGACCATCGTTCAATCTGCAAATTCGACAGTCCATCCGATCCAAACTATATCATTCTTCGAAATGCACTCGCTGTTACTGTGAATGCAATGAAAGGATTGAGTATGACCAGACTGCATACTTGTCTAGAAATAAAGCTGATCTCGTAAATAGCATCTAAAGAAGATGAGCAACTATCTCACGCACAAGTTACTAAACTGCAAAGTTATCTTGCCGTCAAGTTTTCAGTCGAGGACGATTTAAACAACCTAAACGACGCCCGTCTCCCCGGAACTTGTGAATGGGTTCTGGGCAAGAAGAAATTCCGAGACTGGATAGACTCGAATTCTTTATCGCCTCCTATTCTCTGGCTTACCGGGAAGCCTGCCTCTGGAAAGTCGACCCTGACGAGCTATGTGGTGGAATATTTACGGCGTATTGGCGTCAGTTGCTGCTACTTCTTTTTCAAACATAGCGACAAGTCCATGCAGCGATTAACAGCCTGTCTTCGGTCCCTCGCTTTCCAGATGATTAAAGGAAATACACAAGTCGGGAAAAAACTGCTACAGTTGAAAAATGAAGGCGTCCAGCTTGACTTTGATAATCCGAGAGCGATATGGCGATCTCTCTTCATATCAGGCATTTTCGAAGTCACCTTCCCAAGACAGTACTGGATTATAGACGGTTTGGACGAATGTTCAGACATGGAACACTTTTTCAAGCCCATACTAGGTAAGCTCAGCAGCGAGATACCCGTACGGTTCTTGATTACTAGCAGAGAGACGGCAGAGCTGAAAACCCACTTCTTTGAACTCGGTCCTGATCGAGTTGCAACTGAAGCAATTATGATAAGTGACACACAGTCAGATATTAAATTACTAGTTGAGGCAAATGCTCAGACGCTACCTGTCAGAGACGATAGACAACGAACTTCATTGGCCAATAAAATCATGGAAAAGTCTATGGGATCCTTTCTATGGACGTCATTGGTTTTGAGAGAATTGGCAGCTTCTTACAGCGAAAAGGATGTGAAACAAATCCTCGAAGAAGTCCCGCGAGACATGGAACTTCTTTATGAGAGAACACTGGACACGATGTCACGAGTTGTTCGCGGGAAAGACCTCATGCGTGCAGTCCTTGTCTGGACTGTTTGTGCTCTAAGGCCTCTGACTATATCAGAACTCGATACTGCTCTTGAGACCCATACTGGAAATGCATTCCCTCAGCTCAAGCAAAGCATTACGGCGTTATGTGGACAAATCATTGTCGTCGACAAGTTCGACAGGGTACAAATTGTCCATGAAACTGCGAAAGCATACCTGCTGGGCGGAACAACTTCAGAGTTCGCAGTCGATATGGCTCAAGGACACACGAGTATAGCACGAGTTTGCCTCGAATATCTTGTCAGCGAGGAGATGAAACCCCCCCGTACTGGCCGACGCGTACCTGGTACAGACTTGATAGCAAGAAGATCTGCGTTTTCATTCTATGCATGCCATTCTGTCTTTTGGCACTTATCTAAAGCCGATCCTAAAGATATTGAGTTATACGCCCTTGTTGATCGATTGTTGAGCTCGAATATTCTTTCTTGGATAGAAGCCATTGCGCTGAGGAACGACTTGATGCCACTCATACGGGCCTCGAAGCACCTGCGAACGTACCACAAGAAGTGTATCATGGAGTGTTCACCTCTTAAGAGAGAAATGAACACTATCAAAGGATGGGCCTTCGATCTGATGCGCATAACAGCAAAATTTTCCCGCGTATTAATTACGTATCCAGCAGCGATCTACTCACTTATCTTGCCCCTTTGCCCTCGAGGATCAACAATTCACCAGATTGGGACTACGGGTCGCAAACTCACAGTCATCGGATTATCAAATCTGTACTGGGACGATCGATTAACGTCAATTCAGTATCAGTACAGTCAAACAAGCGTTGTATGTCACGGGGATGACTATTTTGCCGTGGGACTGGTTGATGGCTCAATTTACCTGTATCATTCGAATTCGTGCCAAGAATACAAAGTTCTCAAGCATGGTGAAGCCGTCAAACTCCTTTACGCTAGGCAGAAAACGGATTTATTAGCATCATGTGGGAAGAAATTCGTCCACGTCTGGAACATTCGTACTGGCATCATTGTCTATAGTGCTCAGTCACCTCCGCGGCCAAGTACTATGGCATTTGACGGTGGCACTTTACTTGTTGCGTCGGCAAAGAATAAGATATCGTCTTGGGATATAGACAGCGACGGTCTCCCGCTACTGGACAGGCCTTGGAGTAATTTGAGTGGCGACTTGCGGCGACAGCCTTGCGCTGTAACGTTGTCTATATGTCATCGCATGCTAGCTGCAGCATATAGCGGCATGCCTATTATACTCTGGGACTTGGAAGAAGATTTCTGCTACGGTACCTGTGGTAAGAAATTGCCCGATGGTGAAACCTGCACCCATATGGTCACCTCGATGGTTTTCAATCCAATTTCGACGATCGAACTCCTGGCCGCATCGTACCTAGACGGCAACCTCGCTCTGCTAAACCCGTTTAGTGACTTTGAGTTAACTAGAGTACGGGCCAATTGCCATACTTTAGCTGCTAGCCCGGACGGTCGACTTCTAGCAGGCGGTGCTGGATCAGGGATCATAGAAGTATACGAATTCGAAACTCTGAAGTTGCTTTATCGAGTTAAAGGACCAGAGTTATTTGTGAAACAGCTCGAATTCAGCCGAGACGGGCTACAACTATTGGATATTAGGGGGCCCCAATGCAATGTATGGGAACCTGCAGTATTGCTGAAGGACTACGGAGGCGACGATAGCAGTGATGGGACAACCGCTTCCATTGTTGAAACAGCCACGATCGGATCCCCTACCAAAATTACCAACATTGCCCTTCATGCTAGAGGCGAAGTAGCATTCTGTGGTAAAGACGATGGTTCCGTTGTGCTGTTTAGTCTGAAGACTGCATCGCCGATCCGGGAAATCTGCAAACACAAATCACCCTTGAAGTTTCTCATTTGGTGGCAAAGGCAGGAGTGTATAATGAGTGTCGACGCCTCCAACATGATTATTGCGAAAAAGGTTTGCCAACTGAATAACTCCAACACGATCCCGGATTCATCGGTATTTCAATCTCGCCTAGAGACGAACGGTTCAATTATCCAAGTTCTTCAGAACGAAGCCGTCGGCCATTTCATTGTCAGCACCCGCGAATCAGATCACTTATGGAATATTGACGGGCACGTAAAGAACGTCCGCCCACATAACACTCCGGCAAGTATCAGGATGTGGGCTCAACATCCGCAATCTCCTGAACATGTAATTTGTGTGGATGGAGAAACTGTTAGCATTCTCACTTGGAATAACTGGGAACTCGTATCTTCTTCACCAATCCACCTCAATTTGGCAAGGCTGCAGCTGAAGGGAGTTATATCGCACATGTCTAAGCTCAAAACCCAGTCCCTACTTATAGAGCTCTCCGAGCTCAACGGATCCGCTAAGACCTGCGGCCTCCACCTACTTGGCATCAGTGGATTACTTTACACAAGTAATAATCCTTCGGGAAACTTGAGACTTTCAAATGAAAATGACGAGGAAATATCAGCTGAATCAGAAGTTCTCGCTCCCATACAGGAATCACAAATGTCGGCGTTGGGGGCTAACGTAGCCCATGTTATTCAATTTGATAGCCGTGGTCATCTCTTATTTCTAGACAACCAATCATGGGTCGCATCCGCAGATTTAAATGCGCTTTCTAAAGGCTCTTTATGCTACACTAGGCATTTTTTCGTACCTCACGAGTGGCTGTCAGGATCAAGGTCGATCGTCATCACTGTTTGCCGAAGAGAAGTCATCGTTGCCCGGAATGGAGACCTTGTTGTTATCAAAGGTGGCTTGGACTTCGCAGAGAAGGTTGACATTGGCATCAATGATACTAAAGCAGTCAAGCTCATACCGAAATGATATTCAGTCGGTGAGGTCCGGACATAGCTACTGCCTAGTATAGTATTGGGCATAGGGATTGAGATTTATCGGGACTAAGGAAACCCCATCATCCGTTCAGCATACTCTAACATTGATGCGCCCTGTTAACAATGCTAATAAGGTTCTTTTACGTTTCTCTTACCTACGAGCTCCGATGATATGAAAGCCATAACTCTAAACATTCGCTGTGTCCCTTTTCCATGCAGTCTCGTAAAATCTATGCGTCGTTAAACGTGATTACACCCTGTCATAAGGATTTGTAGATAGATCTTAGCTCACTAGTGAAATGACTATTTAAGTACACTTACGCTACGCATAGTTGATTCATAAATCCAACGGTTGCACCAGTTAAATTCAAGTTTTTTATTCCACGGGGTTGGTAGGGCATTCCTTCAGTTAAGTGTAGCCATCACCTATCGGGTTTTTAAATAATGTGGATTTACACAAGCGCAAAATGTGCGTAACAGCTTACCAGGTGCCTCGTCTCACTCTTGCACTTAACCTCGGCATCAGTTTCTTCTACTACCATATTCATCTCATCTGTTTGTAACACTTCTTCGATCAGGCTTCGTCATTGAAAGGCCAAAGTTGACTAATCAATACAATTCTTGTATTGTAGCATTTAGCTGCTGCCCAAGTATGAGAGACCCGCAAACGGGCCACATCGTGACACCGAGGCTCACAATATAGGGCAAATACAGCCGTTGCTGTGAAACATATAGTAACGTTAACACATTAGCCCAAAATCTGCTCTACATGAGAAAGAAATCAAACTGCTACCTAGCATTAGCGCCATATCGCGTTGCGCTTTGACGAGGAAAAATTTCAAGAACGTACCCCGCTATTCTGTACGATGGCGTTGTTCTAACCCCGCCCCCTATTCATGGTGACTCTTCCACTGGCTTCAGCAATTTTCTCCTGTTAGCCTCGTGTAGGTGTTTGGCGGCCTGTGCTGAATCCTTACGCTAGTGATTTTTGTGTTCACCGCGTTTATGATCAGTAAGGTTACATCATTCGCGGTCACAAGCCAATTGCCCGGACTGAGATAAGAGATAGATAGCACCGCGGGGTCAAGCTCGTGACGTCACTGCTCACCTTCGGCCCTATTAGATTCAAGTTGGTACACAGAGCTATTTTGCGGCTTACACGATAACTTTTCTACAACGTCGTCATAGTGCCTTAGTATGTTTGTGACGGTCTGCATCTCGCGCATTGCCTTTAGCAGACTTACTTCTTGCGGCGTCGGCATGCACGTGGTTTTACCGGTGGTTCAAAATGTTCACACTACATCATTCTGTTTACTTTTTATGGAGAAATCGAAGTCGATTGTGGTTGAACCGGCGCTACCGTTAATCGCCGTTAATCGAAACCAGCCCTGACGATCATGAAGATCATGTACTATTCAGGGGTAACGACTTCAGATAAGGTCGAGGTCTAGAATGTTATAGATATTTTCATGCTGTTTGTTAGCGACTCTACTTCAGTTCTCGACGGGCCTGGCCGCCGGCCTGGACTCGTGAGATCGTGTTGGATTCCTCGGTGACCCAACTAGATGAGCAAACGGATCGCGATGTTGAGTTGTTATTCGTTTGACGAAGAGGAAAGACTGTTTCTCGGTGATGATTAACTTGCACACCTAGTCCAAGACAATGTAATCGACTCTGGCTTACCGCCCCTACGGCGGCAATGGAACCAGAAAAATATTAGTCCTGCGCCGTTATCTTCTGCCGGACCCGCTTCACTCGTTTTGTGGGCTGGAATATGCCCGAAAAACCCCTAGCCGATTCACAACGCTCCGAATGCATTATGCATTAGAAGCCGACGGCGTGCAGACGGTTCGTCATCGTGGTCTAAAAATCGGATCATGACACTGCCACAGTGATCGATGCTTGGTGTTGGTTCCCACACTCTCTCTGACTTAGATGGCCCCTTGAGTATAAGTTTGGATGGCAATCCACCTCTAAAATCTGAAAACCCTCAGTTTCAGCACGACATAAAAAAATTTGTCATACCTTTTATAGAGTATAGAATAGACTATACTATACCAATCTCAAGAATTTTTTTCAGTATCGAGCCGCTTCATATCTTCGCTTACCGCCGTCAATATGCCTGCCGCTATACCACAACTCACTGCCGTCGAGGTAAAGAACCTCGTCAACCAGGCAGGCAGCAAAAAGAGAAAGATCATTTGCTTTTCTGATTTCGACGGAACTATCTTCATGCAAGATACTGGCCACGTCCTATTCGACAACCACGGATGTGGTAGCGAGCGGAGGGAAGTCCTGGATGAACAGATCAAGACTGGCGAGCGCTCATTCCGCGAGGTATCGGAAGAGATGTGGGGGTCACTCCACGTGCCGTTCAACGACGGTTTCAAGGTCATGGAGAAGACACTTGAAATCGACCCCGACTTCCGAAGCTTCCACGAGTATTGCATCAACAACAAAATACCCTTCAACGTTATCTCGGCCGGCCTGAAACCCATCCTTCGACGGGTTCTCGACACCTTCCTCGGCGAAGAACAATCCGCTCAGATCAACATCGTTGCCAACGACGCCAAAATCGCCGAGGATGGTTCTGAGTGGAAGCCAATTTGGAGACACGACAACGAGCTGGGCCACGACAAGGCGTTGTCGGTGCAGGAGGCGCGTAGCCAGGCCGAGATGACATGTGAAGACGGCACAATCCCGCTTATTGTATTCATCGGCGACGGTGTATCGGACCTCCCTGCGGCACGGGAAGCCGATGTGCTATTCGCACGCCGCGGCTTGAGACTCGAAGAATACTGTATCGAGAACAGCATCGCGCATGTTCCCTTCGATACCTTCGCCGATATCCAAAAGGAGATCCAGCGCATCCGTAAGGAAGACGAGGAGAAGACTGCCGGCAAGGGTCTTCCGGTGCGCTTCAACCCGCGGGCCAACCTTTGGCGTCGCGTGTCAAGCCAGACGGCGGTGCCACGCGTGGTTGCCACCGCGCCAGTCGCAACGCCTGTTGCGCCTGTGCAAGCCTAAAATGCATCGTGAAAAGGGGGTTCGGGAATTCGGCGAGTTATTATGCATGGTACAGGCGTTCTGGTTTTCATTTGTCTGATAAACGATGGCGGGCATTACAAACATACCTTTTGCACTTAAATAATACATTGTGGTTAGATGGGTAAAACATGAAGACATTTAGCAACGATTTATAAACATTCGATGAAGTAACGAAAAGATAATAATTCACATCAGAATTCATCATACATACCGTAACACCTCTACTGGGAAATGATTGGTGAATGACTGGTACGAGATTTTGTCTTCGCCCATAAAACAAACACTTCAGGGGTTGCCGATTCATCCCACCCACCCCGGCGACGATCCCAAACCTGAGCCGTGCGAGCCGGATTTGCTGGGAGCCACATTGCCGGAAATTCGGCTGCAACCCGCAGGGTTGATAATGGGGAGTGGGATGAAGTTGGAGTCTTGTCTGTCCAGGTGGATAGGTAGAGGTAAGAAGTACCATCTCTATTAATAGCCTCTCCAATAGAAGGCGTACTTTTGCGTGTAGCTACAACACAGTTACGCAAGCACAGTAGATGCCGAATCCGATAATTGAAGTGTAATGTGAACAAGCTCAGCGGATATCTCGGAAGCCTCGAAGTTACGCAACGATTCCGACGAACTTTCTAGCGTGATTTTTTACAAGAAGAGGAGAACGCGGCAGATGGGTCATTAGGCCATTCGGGCCAAAACATGGACATTGGCGGCTCTAAGTAGTAGCCCGATGCTCGCCTGGTTAAACCTAATGATATGATGGGTATTCGGCATTCTGTCGAAGTCGGTCGCTGTCTACGTCGGCTGTTGATGGGTTCCACCTATTGAAAGCGCGGTTTCTACTTGGGATGGATGGATGATGGATGGTGTCAGCTCGGGGATGCAACAGGGGTGAGAGCTACATGTTGAGGAATAGTCCTATTCGCGGGGGAGACTGAAACAAGCATAACGATGTCCAGTGAGACAGACAGTGAGACACAGGTGGTGTAGGACAAGTGAGGGGAAGGTCTTACTCCTTTTTGGGGTTTTGTATACATAGTACTTCCTTTTTAGGAAAGCTATTAAATGCTAGGTATTATTCTTATGGTACCTACTAAGCTTCATTCTTTAGCTCTACACACAAATGCTCTCCGAAGCATAAAGACCATACCTCTATACATGTATCTCAGATATACGTGTATACTAAATCAACGTCGTTCTGACCCATGATATGGCAGGAATGGTAAATCACGCGCTCTATTGCTCAAGACGTATGGATCAAGATACGATAGCAATCCAAAAATACCCCACCATGATTATACCACTATTGCATTAGCGCCTTCTAGGACACCCCGATTCCCGATCTCGATGGAATTAGAATCAGCCAAGGCCACCACCGCCCCTCTCCCACATCTTGTACGTCTTGTACGCTCTTGAGCAGGAAGGTCGGGTGCTTGTGCCTTATTTCCCTTGTTAGCCTTCTTAGCTTCAGCTTGTGACGACGTCTCTCCCCGCCAAACCCTCAAAGGCAACACTTGGCATCAACACACACCCAAGGAGGAGCATTCAGGTTCTTTGCATTGGCTTGACGTTGCATCCGTTGTCGTTTTTGCATATTCAGCTTAACCTTTCACTTATGACGCCCTCAATTACAACTCCTAGTAGCACCTTGTAAAGCTCCGGTTCCTGATTGTCCTTCGACCTCTTTTGACCCGTTTGTGGTTGCGTTATTTCAAGTCCTACCTCTTTCTCTCTCTCCAACTTGAATTGATTTATTCACGCCTTTTATGCCATTGCATTACGGGCCTTTCTGCCAATTTTGTCCACACCCCTGAAATTGGAAGTTCCAAGTTCCAAGGTTCAGCCAGATTCGTATCACGGTCTCACACAAATTGCCAACTCCTTCTTCCCCTTACACAGGAATCTGAATAATTCAAGTGTTGTTCTTCTGCCATATGTATTAACCTGTATTTCATGTTCCTTGTCCTGGACAGGCCTATTCCTTTATTCGTTGGCTGAACTTAGCTGTCTGCTCACCCGAGCTATCTTAGCTGCTGTCAATTGCTTGCTTGGATCCGGACGCCGATCTTGGCCCACGTTCATAGGCCATTACCATCGCGTCTTGACATCATTGCTTAAAGCATCGCCTGAAAGCTGAAACAACATCAGTAAACCTGCCTACCAAACTACCTACTTAGCCTCTGGGTCGGCACGACCCCAAACTGCCGCACCATCGCCGCCTCTTTACTTCATCTACCCATTCATATCCTTACCTGGCATCGTCCAGCTCTCGTATCACCACAGCATTCAATATGGTCCGCATCATACCGTCGCGCCTGAAGACCAGCCGTGCCTCGAGCCCTCTGCGTTCGGCGAAGGGTGAATCTACCAATGCAAAGGACTCGGGCTTGGTCTTGAAGATTGTTGTGCTTCGGGTAAGCGCCTAGTCTGATTTCTATAGTGACAACTGATAGCACGAGAATCCTTGTTCTGCTTGGTAGAACCGGGTAGCTAACATTTTTTACTATAGGCGAGAGATCTGGCTGCTAAAGATCGTGGAGGTACCTCAGACCCTGTAAGTCGTTCAATCGTTCATAACGAAGCTTCTCTCTCGGAAGACAACTCTGACTGTTATCCCGACGACTAGTACCTCCAATTGAGCTGCGGCGAAACCAAGTTCACTACCCATTGCGTACCGAAAACACTCAACCCGGAATGGAACCTCGTCTGCACCATCCCAATCGCCGGTGTCGATAACCTGCTCCTCGACTGCCATTGCTGGGACAAAGATCGCTTTGGCAAGGACTATCTCGGCGAATTCGACTTGGCATTGGAGGAGATTTTTGCCAACGACAAGACAGAACAAGAACCAAGATGGTACAGGCTGAAGAATAAAAAGAAGGATAAAAAGTCCAATACTGTGTCTGGCGAGGTCCTTCTACAATTCAATTTGTTCGATTCTACCGACAAGGATGCATCCGACGCCCAAGTTTTGGAGAAGTTGAAGAGCCTTGCTTCATCCGTACTTGAAACCAGCTCTCGGAATCCCACTCCTACGTTGACGCCGATGCTAGGCCCAGCCACCTCATCCAAGTCGGAGTTGACGACACCCCCTTCATTCGCTCGTAGTGCTACCGACAACTCCCAAGACGATGACGATGACGACGATGAGATACTCGATGACGATGAAACCCCCGAAGACGAGGACCCGAGCAAGCCTGAAGCGATTGAGAAAAGGAAACGGAAATTAAGAATCAAGGGGCTGAGACGCAAGAAGAGACGGAACCCCTATGAATTCTCCAACGGTGGCGGTGATGTTGTTGGACTGATATTCCTTGAAATTTGCAATATCACCGACCTACCACCAGAGTCTAACTTCACCAAGACTGGGTTTGACATGGATCCCTTCGTTGTAGCCTCTCTTGGCAAAAAAACGTATCGGACGAGGGTTGTTCGTCACAACTTGAATCCCGTATTTAACGAAAAGATGTTGTTCCAAGTACAAAACCATGAGCAGACATACTCGTTCTCTTTTACCGTCATCGACCGCGACAAGATCTCGGGGAATGATTTCATCGCCTCAACATCGTTCACATTGCGTGATATCATGGAGAAAAGTCCTCAAGCAAACCCTGAGACCGGGTTGTATGATCTCAAGGAACCAGCCGAGTATGTGCCAGCCCAGAAGTCACGGTTCGCGAGGCTAGGCTTGTCGAGGTCTACCTCGACCCAAAGTTTAAGTAAAGAACGGCCGGTTCTGTCTAAGAATCACAGTACAGCTTCAGCACTCACGCAGATTGATGGTAGCAACGAGTCTAGGCCCGCTCCTACTTCTGTACCGACTTCAGGCTTGCCGCCGTCCGATCAGTTGCCGAACTTGAACGCGAGCAGTGAATCAGATGCTGGCGAGATGGAAGCCAATGACTTCAACACTTTCACAATCCCACTGAAAATGAAGAACCTCGAGAAGTGGGAAGCCAGACACAACCCACAGTTGACCATCCGTGCCAAGTATATGCCTTATCCAGCTCTACGGCAGCAGTTTTGGCGAGCTATGCTCAAGCAATACGACACTGATGAAAGTGGCGAGATCAGCAAGGTCGAATTGACTACGATGCTGGATACTCTAGGCTCTACGTTGCGTGAATCCACTATTGATTCATTTTTCCAGAGATTCCCCCACAAAGCAGCGAACGGTGAAGCAGAGCTCACCATGGACGAGGCAGTCATCTGCTTGGAAGATCAATTGCAGGCAAAGAGCACACCCATGGCTCTAGGTGAGAAGATGAAAAATATGCTCCCTGATGCCGATAAAGTTAAAAGCTTGCTCGTACCTGGTCAATCTAACGGCCAAGCGTCGCCCTCCGAGGATGGCTCATTTAGTCTTACTGCCGAGGACTCCAGTGTTCCAGGCACACAAACTTCCACAATCACAGTCCCCGATCTTGATAAACCCGGCGAAGAAGGCGATGTGTTAGATAAAGACGATCTTAACGTCGACCGAGGAGAAGAGCATGTTGTGGAGATTCGAGAGTGTCCCATCTGCCACCAACCACGCCTCAACAAGCGGAAAGATGCCGATATTGTCACGCACATCGCCACGTGCGCCAGCCAAGACTGGAGGCAGGTTAATTCGCTCGTCATGGGTGGTTTCGTCACAGCTAGCCAGGCCCAGAGGAAATGGTACTCTAAAGTTATTACCAAAATCTCTTACGGCGGCTACAAGCTTGGTGCCAATTCGGCCAACATATTAGTGCAAGATCGCTTGACAGGCCAGATCAACGAGGAAAAAATGAGTGTCTACGTGCGACTAGGCATTCGTCTTCTGTACAAGGGTCTCAAGTCGAAAGATATGGAAAACAAGAGGAGTATGATTTTCGCTCGATTGAGATTGAGTTTATAAGCTAACGTCGGGCAGTTCGCAAACTTCTGAAGGGACTGAGTATCAAGCAGGGCAAAAAATACGACGATCCAGCTTCCAAATCGCAGATTGAACCTTTCATTGCATTCCACCAACTTGATATGTCTGAAGTTCTTCATCCGGTGGAGGCGTTTAAAAATTTCAACGAATTCTTTTACCGGGAGTTGAAACCGACGGCTCGGCCGTGTTCAGCACCGGATAATCCGCACATCATCGTATCGCCGGCTGACTGCCGCTCCGTCGTCTTTAACTCAGTTGATTCGGCGACTAAGATATGGATCAAGGGTCGGGAGTTCTCGATCAAGCGGCTTCTCGGCGATGCGTACCCTGAAGATGCCCCGCGATATGAGAACGGGTCATTGGGTATCTTTCGGCTCGCTCCTCAGGACTACCATCGATTCCATATTCCCGTGGATGGAATCTTACGCAAGCCGAAGCTCATCGAAGGCGAGTACTACACTGTCAATCCTATGGCTATCAGATCGGCCCTTGATGTCTATGGTGAGAACGTCCGAGTGATTTGCCCAATCGACTCGGAACAGCACGGCCGCGTGATGGTGATCTGCGTCGGCGCCATGATGGTTGGCAGCACGGTCATCACTCGTCAGGAAGGGGAACATGTCAAGCGCGCCGAAGAGCTCGGCTACTTCAAGTTTGGCGGCAGTACTATCGTTGTCTTGTTCGAGCCAGGCAAAATGGTATACGATGAAGACCTTGTGGACAATTCCAACAGTGCACTAGAAACCTTGGTAAGATATTCGCTTACTGGCTACGAACGTCGTCACATACTAACTAAGCCTTTAGATCCGAGCGGGTATGTCGGTCGGGCACTCGCCACACGTGACGCACTTTACCCCGGACATGCGCAAGGATGCCTCGCAGGTTACAGAAGCCGAAAAGGTGGAAGCACACAGGCGGATCCGCGGCGGGCTGGAGACCCCGGAAGAGGAGCACCTGCACAATACAGTTTGAGTACCTAGAAGACATCAATTGTAATAGAAACAAGGAAATTTCCATATGCAATGATGCCTCTTACGATTCTATTTTTAACCTTATTGTAACGAAATAAAACGAGAATTAGCGATAATACATATACACGCATATATATAGACACGTCTGGAACACTTGTTTTATCAATAAATGTCATGACGAAAGACATGTTCGTGCATCTACACGTATGCAGGACTTAGGCCTGGTTGCATATACGCGTGGGGTCAAGGTTCAATTGCTATGGTGATGTTCTATCACGAGAGTTCTGATGACAAGATTTGCTGTAGACGGGCAGGTTCTGATCACAATCTGCAGCTCTCTGCAGCTGCCGGTACGCGGATTGATCAATTAAAGGCCGACACGAACGCGACGTGGAGTTGGCGGTGGCGCTCGCGCCGAGTGCGGGAACCTTTACAGGGTCCTCATAGGGTTCTCACAGGGGTAGCGTTGACCACTTTATACTACAGTTAGCGTAGTCAGTGCGCTCTCAGCGTGGTAGGTGCATGCGCGGGAAGACCCCTACCCCAACGTGCGTGGTCCTTTGTTTACTTTGGGCCCCGCATAGCAACCAACCATGCCGTAGGTGGTATTGTATTGACTCCTTTCCCCAAACAGATATTTCCTGGGCCACATATCCTTATTCACATTTTGATTGAACCGGTACTCTGCATTTGATTGATTTTCGCATCCAAGAAGCGTTATTGAAACACCTCTTGGTGCAATCTTGCTGTCCTATCTACAATCCGACCATCCCATTCATCTGTAACAACTATTTACCAATTGCACAAGGTGCCGACGGGCTCGGTCAGTTGGTCGTGCAGCCCAGGAATGTGCATTGCATTTGCACCATCGTGAGCGCCGACGTTCTACGCCAGCATATGCCGGATCTGACAAGCTGACTTGGTCCATGAGAATTGCGACTCGAGTACATCCGATACCAAAATGATCGACCCGGAAAACTTGCGCACGGCGTCGCTGTACATCAACAACCAGCTCCTGTCCCGTGGTCTCCTCCGCGATGGCCAGAATATCGACTTCGCCGACCCCGAAGGTAGCGATGGCGGTCTGCAGATTAACATGGGCCGTATTATCAGCGTTGTGAATGATCTTATCTTGAGACGGGATGTACGTGCTTCTTCGCAGACGTCTCCGTCGTTGGAATATTGCAGGATATCAGGCTGACACGAATTGCTCTCCCATAGCGCGATGCGGAGCACCGTGAATCACTCTCTTCAACACTTCGCACACTACGAGCCGATTATCAGCGTCAAACTACCGAGTTCGGGCGCCAGGCAGAGAGGCTGAGCGATACACAGCGGCGAGTGGACACCGCTGATGCCACCGAGCGTGCCCTACGCACCCAGCTGAAGACAGCCGAGCAGGGGATATACAAGCTTAAAGAAGAGATGACCAAGATGAAGTCCCTCGTGACGCAAACACGCAGTGCGTGCGCTAACGAGGTACGAAAGCGCGATCGCCAAATTGATAGCCTGAAGAAGGCTGTCGCCGACGCCGGCCGTGTGCGTGGCGGCGCCAGGAATCGTGACATCCTCACCATCAATATCACCGGCGAATTTGGCGGCGAAGGCGATAACGGCATGGGAATGCCCGCCGGAGCCACCCAGAGCGAAGGGTATACCCTCAGCATGGAGACAAATGGGTTCCTCACCGAGCTGGCGAAAGGCCTGAGCGAGGAGAATGAAGGTCTCCTCGCGCTGGTCCGACGTACAGTCGACGGACTACGGAAGATGAGTGGGCTGGATCGAGACACAGGTCCCGGTCACGAGCAGAGCCATAACGCACACGTTCATGATGAACTTGTTATGCAACCACCCCAGAAATCTGCAGAAGAGCTGGCGGCAGAGCTCGAAGCTATTGTTGAGCATCTGAGATCAATCCTCACCAACCCTTCTTTCGTCCCTATTGAGGAAGTCGAAGTTCGCGATGAGGCTATCGCCCGCCTACGGGCCGGTCTGGAAACCATGGAAGCCCGGTGGAAGGACGCCGTGCATATGATCGACGGCTGGCGTAGACGGATGGTGTCGAGCGGCAAATCGGTCGACATGGAGGACCTGCAGATGGGTTTGCGGCTTAGTCCCGTGCGCGTTCATGACGTCGCGGAGACTGCGAATGTAGAACCTGTACGATTGAGACTATCGTGCGTCCAAGAGGAAGAAGAAGAGGTAGTAGAGGAGGAGGAGGTCAATCGATCCCGACACCTAGAAATACCACCAAACCCGGCATCACGACGTTTGGCATCGAGGAGCCCCGAGTCGCTACGCTTGGTACCCGCTGATGATGACGATGAGGACTCTGATTCCGACTCGAGCATTCTCCAAGATGATGACCTCGATATCGATGATCTAGACGCCGAAGAGCCTAATGTACAAATCCTCCAAATCTCCACGGCGTCCTACTCGGTCGACTCCTCCCCGCTTCCAGAACCCCCGCAAATCAGCCCCTTGAAAGATTCGTACTCTTCCGGGAATCGGGGGACTGGCACTACGACGCATAATAATCCGGCACCATACCCCAAGAAACCGGTTGGGGATTTTACTACCATCGTCGAGGAGAATACCCGAGATCTCGTGGTCGCAACACCAAAACCTTCCTCACATAAGGCATCTCCTAGCCAGCAGAAAACAATTATCAAATCGCTCCAGCAGCAGGAGGTCGACGACGACGGTGACGCATTATCTAACTATACTGCGTCATATGATAGCCCCCTTTTTGGTAAGTCGGGCGAGAGACCATCGCGGGATCGCAAGTTGTTCTCGAAACAGCCGCCGATTCAAAACATTAGCGTAGAGCAGCGCGTAAAAAATGCTACCACCGGTCGGAATCAGGGTCAGAGCGATAAGAGCGCTCCATCACAGCCACTCACCCGGGCTAGATCTACGCGGTCCAATACTAGGAAGTCGAACGAGACTTCTTCGCCGGCACCTAACCAGAGAGTCAGACAACGCCTAGTTGTTGATACTGAGGTTCATCCTGCTTCTAACACTCCTACTCCCACGTCCGCAGTTGCCAATTCTGCTTTATTTACATCTACTTCTACTCCCACCTCAGTCACGACCAGAAGTAGAAGTAAACAACAACAAGCCGCGGCAGAATCCGCACAGCGAGATACATCCGCGCAATCCTCCTCGTCCACATCTTCATCATCAGATCCCAAGCAACCCCGTAGTACCGGACGTTCGCTGACTCGTCAACCACCCGCTTCCACTTCCGCCTCCTCTTCGTCATCCCGCCTACCACGGCGTCCCAATGCGCCGCAGCAAAGTCCCTTAAACATGGCGACTATCGCGGCAAAACTAGCTGCTTCCGAGCGCGAGGCGGATGCTGCCCGCGTAAGGGCGAAGCTGAGAGCTGTCAGACGGCGGGGAAGAAGGAGTGGGGGGACTTATCAGAAGGATGCGGAAATACCAGAAGAAAAAGAAGAGGAAGAAAAGGAAGAGAAAAGCGAGATGAGCATTGCGGAAGACATGGATCCCGTTAAGCGCAGTCCGCCGAAAAGGAGTCCCCTGAAGGGAAGGAGTCCCGCCAAGAGGGAGCCCAGACGTCGTTGGAGTCGTGGCGATGTTAGCAAGGACGAGGTCGATGAGCTTTCGCTTGGATCGGATAATGGCGCAGGGGATCGGAGTGGATATGTCGTCGTCAAGGAAATTGGAAGCGAAAATGGCACCGAGGAGGAGAGGGAGGAGGAGGATTCAATGACTTTAAAGGTCCCGAAGCGCACTAGACGTGCCCTGAGGACAGCAACGACGAGCAGCAAGGCGGCTTCGAGACGGAGGAGTACGCTCTCTCCTTGGGAACTTCAGGGTTTGATCACAGGGAATGTTGGCGCTGTGGGAAGTCCGGCGCGGTAAATTATATCCAGGGGTGGATGGGTGGTTATTGATGACTGGCTGGGCTGGGCTGGGCTGGGCTACCTGGATCGTGGTCGAAATCGGATTGTGGGGTTAATCTGAATTTCGATTTGATTTGGGCTCGGGCTGGGCTGGACTGGTTGGATCAGTCGGTGGGTGTCGGTCGGTTGAAATGGGTTGAAGAAAGAACTGGTTTACTGGTCTGTTCCGTCGTTTGAAAAATCATGGATTGGCGTTGCATTTGTCCATTCATTATGCATCACATCACATCTCATCTCATCTCCTTTTCTTTTGTTCCTCCTCATCATCATCAATCATCTCCCTCTCTCCCTCATTCATTCGTTCGTTCATATAGACATGGGTTCCGGCTTTCGTGGTTTGGGCTTTACTAGAGGGAACTTCCTACTCCTGGATCCCGGCGGCGGGTTTTGTTTTGTTTTGTCCTTTTTTTGCGGTTTCGCAACTTACTACCTACCTAATCCAACTTGATGACATAGCAGGCATGCCTGCGTGCCTCAACATACATTCTATGTATACATACATACCTACTCTCACATATACGAGCGATTCGCTGGCTCGCATCCCACACACTACTACATACATAATGACATTACATCTCTTTTTTTCTTTGTTGAAAATTACATACTTGTCTGTCGCTTACTTACTTGGTTTTCTTTTTCGCATTGGATTTAACGACGGACAGGCATGTACGCTATAGACACATAC
This sequence comes from Xylaria cubensis, assembly GCA_022385715.1. NCBI lineage: Eukaryota > Fungi > Ascomycota > Sordariomycetes > Xylariales > Xylariaceae > Xylaria > Xylaria cubensis. The sequence continues at coordinate 617,564 of MU279015.1, read as the reverse complement.
ATACATTGAATTCACAAATAGAGAGAGAGCATCTATTCTGTTCAAGAGTCGATAGGTTTTGATGATGTGCTACTTCGATCTAATCATGTGTTGTATAATTATTGCTTTGGGTATCGAGAACTAAACATAACTACCTGACCGAGGATAAAAACCACCGCTACGTGAACTAATATACCCCAACTCCTTAATGCGCCGTTGCCATTGCCTACTTGACTCATCTATTGAAGAAGAGACTAATCTATCCTGTGAATTCAATCGCGTTCAATGAGCCTTTCCCCCTCCCATTCAATATTTCCCACCCTCTATCCGGTTGGTTGAGCTACCGGCACAGTTTGCCGCCCAATGCCCCTATTTTGTGTCTATTCAGTTTCTCCTGGTCTTTTCGGTTCGCCGACGAGCTAGGAAATACTGTTTTGAGACTCGAGATAGGAGCGTCGAGGGACAATACTTAGAAGCCACACGGATTCCCAAGTCGGAATGGTGACACCTACCTAGGAGAACGTGACGGTTAGATTCCGAAGGCTTTCTCCCCCTTTTCTAAGTTCATAAGTCACATAAACGAGTACTCAAGCGCCAATTCTAGTTCCGGCGCTCAATAAAAATCCTTATACCGCTCGTCGGGTAGGTATATAGGTGAGTTAAGGATATAGTCGCCCTCGACGACGCGCGCGCCATGCTTCTCGAGCGCCCACTCCCGGACCTCGGTCCTCTTGTGCCAGTCGCCGCGGTGGTAGATGATCTTGACGCCCTTCTTCACAGCCCTGGCCAGCGCGGCGTTGCTAAAGGGTTCCTGTGCGACATCCAGGCCCTCAACGTTGGGGAAGCGCTCAAGAAGGTCGGAAAGAGCCTCGTCGATGGCGAATGGATCCGTACCGAACTCAAGAGAGAGACCCTTCAGGCTGAGGAACTTGAGGTGCGAGCTCTTCAGCCAGTAGGGATGCGGCTTGGGGAACATTATTCCGAGCTCCTTTAGTGAGCCTGATTCGAGACTGGGTCGCACCCACCTCTGCAGATACCCTGGCCATGCGTCGCGGCTTGGGACCCGATCACGGAGAGTGAACTTTTGGAGTCTCTTGGGTTCTGGGTACGTGTCAGGGTTTTGTAGGAATGGGCCCGACAAGAAAGAAAATATGTGGTCGCAATGCATGAGATGCAGCTCCTCGATCTCAGAAGGTAGAGGGAACGGCGCATCAGCGAGCCGCTGCCACCTGACCTCCTGACCTACGAATAGCCTCTTCAGGCGAGGCCAGGGGTTTTCTGGATGTTCGTGGTCTCCCCGAAATGTGACATACGCACCCTCTAACCAAACCTCTTCTACGTTGGGAGACACCCACATAAATGATGACTACCGCGCGTAAGTTGGCGAAGTCAGGTTAGAGATAATGATAAACTCACGATGTTGAAAACAGCCTTCTCCTTGTACGGCGGGCCGCCAAGGCGGAGGGTCCGAAGACGTTGCAGTACCGGCCAAACCGCGACCTCGGTACTCCCAAATCGCTTCGTTAACCGACTTGGGAAGTTCAGAATAGTCAGTTCCTTAAGCGTCGTAGCAGACGAGGCGACGATTTTGTGGACGAATTCTTCCAGAAACGGCGCGTAGAATCCGAGGTATAGGCTAGTTAGTTGGGGTAGACATGGGTGGATTGCCCGGCTCATGAGGGACATGTCGGACATTTCTTTCGATCCTTGCAACTTGAACGTTTTCAGACCTGGACATGTCGCGATCCACTGGAACACGTTCTCATCTATGCAGAACTGGTGACAGTTCTTGATACGGAGTTCGGTCACCCGAGACCCCGCATAGCCCGCATACTTTTGGAGAAGGGGCGGACGGACACGATTAGTCTTGTTATAGCGGTCGAAGTGTTGTATACGCCATAGCGACTGAATTGTAGCGTCTTTCGTAGTCAGCAGATTTTTCCAGCTTTTTGATACTCTTAAGCAGCGACTATATTCCCATGATTAGTAAGTGACGCAAAGACATCAGAGAAGTGCAAATTTACCACAGAGATCGAAAATCCAGGTACTTAAAAATCATGGCAATCAGTTCTAGGGGCATGACCGGGAGAGGGTCCGTAGCAGCGGCGGGGTATTTGATCTTGTCCCTCATCTGGCGTAGAGTCTGGATCATGGGTTAATACCTGCATATTCTATGTCCTATGGCAGCACTTACAGAGAGAAGCGAATGAGAAGAATTCTTCTTGCTCACTAACTCGATTCCTTGCTGGTATATCTGAAAGGCCTGACGATATGAACGTTTAAGGCGTAGAATTCTTCCGAGGCGAAGATATCCCTTTGAGATACATGGTCAGGACCATGTGCGATGTCCAGTACCCATCATGACCAGGATGAAGCATGACATACCTTGGGTTCGCGAGGTGCCAGATTGATCATGGCTTCGGCGATGACGATGGCAGTGTCCACAAGATTCTTAGCCTCATGCACAGCCGCCAGACCATCCAGAGCATCGATATGTCCAGCATTTTTACAGCGAACGTCGGACTTAGCAGAGCAGATGCATTTCTTTCTGAGCTCGGCCTCGACAACACCGTCTGCAAACGCGGGCAGAAGGGATTTGCAACAACATGGCGATGTTCTAACCTGCACGCCACATGCGCAAGAGTTTGCGATCTAGAATTTTCAATGTTAGTGCATAAATCATTATTTATGAGATAGACGATGAAGAAGACGATGAGGTATGGCCTAAGACACACTGGGGGATGAACTGACCTGCTTAAAGATAGCAGCTGCTTTGGGATACTGTTTCTCGTTGTAGTATGACTTTGCTCTTGCTAGATTGTTAGCAGATGCGTCGGGATCTGCGTTTGACGCCATGATGAACGATGGCGCGTGATGGTGTTGAGGTTGAAAACTGATGGTCTAGAACTTGGACTTTGATACCAGGAAGGTGCATTATAGCTAAATCAATACAGAGGTAGTTGCTGGTAGCTAGACATACAGTATACAGCACTGTAGAAGTGCTGAGGTTTCACGGTTTCACTGAGGTGTGGGGCTCTTCATGTGATGCTAGGTTACTAAGTAATTAGTGTGTGCCTGAGCACTTCACGGCAAGTGCTGAGGACACTTGGAAGTAATCAATCTCATCAATGCCAGTGGTGAGTCTCATGACTGCTTGTGGAAGCATCAGCCCACGTATATGTTGTACAGCATAACATCATTATCTGCTATATTTTTATGCGCGGCTCAAAACCTCAAGTTGCACTTAAAAAATCCTGCCCATCATCCACTCAATCGTTTTGGGAACAGCTGTACAACCTGCAGTAGAGTTTTGGGCATTTGTAATTGCTATAAATGAACACACGGGTGTAATGTCACCTCACACTCACCGTATCGGCGCCGGTTGAGCACCCTGAAGATCAGAGGAAACGTAATACATTAAGTAAGCATCCGTCTCTCATGAGGTCGGCCTTCCTACCTTCATATCCGCCGTCACGGTTGTACTGTGTCACCTCGGTACCCGGAGAGGGCAGGCAATTTATGCGTCCAGCGCCCCTACACGCCGCACATTGTCGTCGTGGCCTTCGGACAGGTATCGTATATCCATATCTTGGTGGCACTTGACTTAAGCAGCTGCTTGAATTGACATGCAATGGTTATGTGGGACGTTAATGCATTTGCAGGACTCAGTCTTCCCCGACTTCACAATCTATCGGCTTTTATACAATCTCTGAAATCGGAGGTGCCGTACCAATACTAAAATACTAGCAGAATCCAAGGGTATACTCTTTTCCGTCGTCTACACACCTGCCCAATTCATTCTTCATAAGTGAACGTCTTCGGGGTATATGTGCATGATAGACATCTGAAGATAAGGACCCATGTTGATATATGCACTTCCCCCACACTCCAATTACCTATCAAGCACGAACATGGAACATGGCGATATTTAAAGTCGATGCGCCATGCGAGATACGATACATGAGCTGGGTTATAGCAACTATATGGCTCTTGATTGGCCCAATGGCATGACCTTATCTGCGAAACATGTCTTGGTAAATAGGTTATCTTGCGGCCGTATACTCCTGTGAAAGTATAAGTATGCTGGTATTTATATAGGTCATGTGTTCTATGCTCAACAGCCCGCAACTAAAGGATCGTGGAACAGTACATGGGTCACTAGACTCGGAAACACTTACACACGATGCCGCAAGAGTCCGATAGTAGCAAAATGACAAATGAATTACAGCCAGCGCTAGAGGCCAGCCTTTATGAGAAGAACCCTCGCGAGAACAAGCACATTTTGGAATCCAGCGAGAAAGCAAGTGTTGCCGAGTGTGATGTACAAGATGGAGCCAGTACGTAGGCAGGGTCACGAGTGGTAGGTATGTTACTGACTTCGTGCCAGTTCCAGGGTACTCGGAGGAGGAGTACAAAAAACTGAAAAAGAAGATTGATCGTTACCTGCTCCCCTTGATGTGGCTTTGCTACGGTATTCAACAGACCGACAAGACATCGCTTGGCATACAAGCTACTTTTGGGCTCAGGGAGGTAAGATGTCCTCAACAAGCGGCACGACATTTTCCATTCCTGGCCCTTACGCAGCTCACCAGTTTCACTGACTTCGGTGTTTGATCCCAATAGGACACTGGGCTAGTTGGACAGCAGTACCCGTGGCTGACCACCATATTCTACATTACGTACCTCCTATTCGAGTTTCCGTCCAATTTCATACTGCAGCGCTACTTGATGGGGCGGACGCTGTCGTGCTACATGATCGTCTGGGGTATCGTCGTTCTCAGCATAGGATTCGCCCAGAACTTCACTCATCTGATCACCCTGCGTGCCTTGCAAGGGCTATTCGAAGTGAGCCAGAGATCTCGTGATGAAGCAATTCAGGGAGAGGCTAAACATCTAGGCAGTGCTGTATTTCTCCCGGTTTTATTCTCATCATAGGATCATGGTAATATCACCGGCACCGTCGCTCTGTGCAGCAGGAGAATCTCACTGACTTTTCCGTAAGGTATACGACTAGGGAGCACGCATCACGGAGTCTGGTCTTCCAGAGCGCTAACGCTGGCTTCGGCATTATTTCAAATCTGATTCTCTACGGGATTGGCTCCTCGAAAGCTTCACACGGTCCCGAGTTCCAAGCTTGGCGTTACATGTCCTACGTGAGTCGGTAGCACAGCCGATTTTATTGACCAGAACATCGCCTTCTAATGAATCACTAGTATCTCGGTGGTCTGACCATTATCACCGGGACGACATGCCTTTTCCTACTAGGGACCCCGTCGGAGGTTCGCTGGTTGTCACCCGAGGAGAAGAAGATGGCCCATGCGCGAATCATGGCTAATAACACTGGACATGATAGGACGGGGCTGAAGACTTGGAAGTGGAAACAGGTCAGGGAATGTCTTGTTGATCCATGTGTGAGTAGAAACCGATCCTCAACCTTTCACTAAGCTGAATTATGTCCAGTTTTGGTTTGCGGGTGTCAATGCCTTCCTGTCATCCATACCCAATGGAGGCCTCACGACTTTCAATGCAATCATCAACACCGGATTTGGTTTCAGTCAGTGAAGAGCCGCAGAACCCTCTACGTCGTACATCGCACGTCTTGCTGACTTTTGAACAGGTAACCTTCAGGTGATCCTGCTGGATATCCCTCGAAATGTTATTTCCGTCGTATACTTTGTCGTGATTGGTATTGTCTGTAGTAAGTGGAAGAATCTGCGCATGTAAGTTCCCTTGAAACTCGTATAGTTTGCTATAGTCTAACATGGCAAAGGTATTTCATGATGTTCTCCGTGGTTCCACCGTTCATTGGATTCATCGTCCTGTCGCTACTACCAAACGAACCGCAATATAAGTGGACAAAATGGGGAGGGTGAGTTTCAGATTTCTACAACAGGAATCACCGTCACCTGACGAAACATTCGCCTAGATACGTAATGACAGTGACGTCCGTGATTGGACTATTTCTGGCATGGACACTCATCCCCTCCAACGTCGCCGGACGTACGAAGCGCACGCTTACCTCATCTTTCACGTTCGTCGGTTATTGCGTCGGCAATATTGTGGGTTCACAGATATTCAACTACAAAGACGCCGTACGTGCTCGGAATGTTTGTCTCCTTTTGACGTGTGGGTCTGTGCTAACAGATACTCATCCCGTAGCCGCGATATATCCCCGGCACAACAGGGTGTGCCGTCGCCTTCGGTCTCGAGTTCTTGGTCATTCTTATGTGGCGAGTTACTCTAGTGCTGCGTAACCGCCGCCGAGATAAGCTGCTCCGTGAACAGGGTTTTACGGAAGAAGATAGAGTTGCGAAAGCTAAGTTGCTAGGCGAGCAGGACTATACTGATTTTGAAAACATCTATGTGAGTCTATTTATACCTGCTACCATTTCTTCCTGATCAATCTCTTTCAATATGTTTGTCTCGGTGATTTTAAGCTGACTTATCAGTTCCGATATACGATGTGAGTGATCGGATGTGGGTATATCAGATGTATTCGAAGGCAGAATTGAATCTGTGTGGCCTTGTCAATAATATGTGACTTTGGAAGCTGGTGTGCGATTTTACGCCATTCGTTACTCTTTAATCTGAGCCACTTAGTGCTGTTAGTGTGAATCGTTTTAGCTTCCTCGTGGTTACAGTGATATGACAAGTTGACTGGCCTGAAGGTGTATAGCAACGAAACTGGTTCTGTGGCACGAAATGAAGCTGTAAATCCAGTCTAGAGGAGTATCGGAGCCTTATAACACCCTCTTAATTGGCACCATCAATCTTCAACATAGCCATATGTATACCTCAAGTTATTACAATTAAGTCTGAATGATAACAGAATAAACTGGAATAATAGCAGCTTTAGGTTGAATCAATATAGTATAATGGAGGGATAAGCATCACACATATTGGAGCTTGGGCAGCATGTCTACCTACCTAATATGTTAATTGCTAGGTAGGACATCAAGACCCTTAGGCAAGAAAAAGTGGCCAACCTGTCCGCCGAGAAGGCCAGCGCCGCGCTGGTTATCGTGAATGGCACGCCACCAATCGTGAGCGGCCATGGCGATTCTGGCAGTTCCTTTACCTGGAATATAAGAGGTGAGCTTTTAAATGCTTGCCATCGTCAGAGAGATGGAAGAATGGGGCATGTCAAGTGCCAGACATAGTGTATAACGAAACAACTCCTACCTAGTCTGTTCTACGGTTTAGGTGGTTGTACCATGGCTACCTATTTGATACAGTTCTGTGGCCGTGACTTCTTTTTACCATAGCTTTCATGAAGCCCTTTCTATTTTTCTTCTGATATGATGTCACTTGACACAAATTCCTTCGACTACGACTTCCAGCCAGAGTTAACTGATAGGAATGTAGACTTAAAACATAGGGGATTCGCGCGAGAGCGCTATCCAACAAATTCCCGAAAGATTGCCATCCTTTTCTTCTGTGAAAAAATTAACCCCTCGAGTTTCCAAAGCATCAAAAGTTCTCAAAACTCCTTATTTCTCGTACTAGCGATTTCGACTTCAGTGTTACTACCCAGTCATCAGAACTTGAACCTGGTTCACAACGGTTACCAAGTTTCTCTACGTTATACTGACCTGTGATCGTGGATGGTCGTGGGCGTTTGGATCTGTGGGGCTGATCTTTGGGTCTCTGAATCTATGCTGCCGATCCATGATGGGCATCCAGTCAGTGCGCCTCACCTATTCGTCATGAGGTCTCGACTAATTGCGAGCGTGTAGTGGCTAGCCTCCTCAAACCTTGGCTTTGCTCTGGCTTCTGAGAAAGTGTTACGACAGGAAGATCGAATGGATGAGCTGTAGGAGGATAGAAACTATCTGCCCTTGTCTCCTGTGCCAATACTGGAAAAAATTTCATGCTCTTTCTACCGGAACTGCTCCGGGACCCGCTACCCCTTGCAAAGCCAGGGCTGTGGTAAAGGATTCAGGCCTACAAGAAATCCCCTACAACACTGCCCCCGACGGCACCAAGACTGTGATCTTGCAGTAACTCAAAACGCTCGGTTTGTGGACCTGGACCGTCATTCAGTGTTCTGTTCTCACTCGTCCGCTGAGGCCCTCCAGTTAACTCAACCCCTTCATTCCGGGTGTTGCGACGACTTCCCCATAATAGACTTGGCTGCCTGTCCCCCTAACGCGTGCTAGAGTACTACTCTGGTATTCTCTTCCTCACTACCAACCGTGTCGGTGACTTCGACGAAGCCTTTGCCTCTTGCATCCACCTGAGTCTGCACTACGACGAATTCAGGACAGGGAAAGTCATCAAGCTCAATCTTGATTTGATAAATGAACGCTTTGATAAACAGGGTGCAATATCATGTACGATGAGTCACCAATTGACGACTTTGACAAGAAACATATTAGCGAGCATCGCTACGGCCGATGGGATGGGCGGCAGATCCGCAACGCGTGCCAGGCAACAAATAGGCCACTTGCATAAAAAGGGCCTGCCTTCCACCAGATAGTTGCGGAATAGATGCTGTACGAGTAGAAAGAGTTTCAAGTGCAATTTCAGGTCCGCCGGTCACCTTTGTGGGCTGAGTAGCGGTTTAGGGTACAAACAGATAATTTACTCATCATCTCATAAGGATAGTGAGTACCCATGGGTTATGTGGGCTTGTTGCCGATGATAGCGCTAAGTAGCTTTACATGTAACATTAATGAATCGTTTGGATATTGGTCGGCTAACTACAAGGCAGCAACAAGGCAACTCTATAAGTACAGTGATTTTGGGCAGCTAAAGCTCTCGGGCTTGGTTTGGGCTCTTCGAAACCCCCATACATAGATACGTCGCCGAGCGGCCCAAGCATATTAGTTTCAGCACCGATTAGACAGATGAGGGCAGCGTGATAGGTCTTGGCGAGGCATATCGGCGAGGCATATCTATCAGGCAAAAAGATACTTCATACCAAGAAGCGACAGCGAAGGAATTTGAATCCAATATACTACGTCCAATAGTGATTATAAGCAATATGTAATCAAGATGTGGTAGCATTAGGCAACGAAACCACGTTTAAGCCAACGTGTTAGTGCCCAATTCAATTTAGGCCCTTTCCCTCCACATGTGAAGCAAATAGCGGAAATATAACCGCGATCGATACATAAGCGTAGTCTCCCGCTCGATATCTTCAGCTCATCCAAGTCGCGTACCAAAGAGCTAGACAAAGGCATTATCAATTACCATCCCATAAATCCATCTCCTCGTTAATCTTAGATTTGATTCCCAATTTCTATTCTGCTATCACCCTATATCAACAATGGCCAACCACATCGACGCCAATGAGCCGGGCGATTTGGATATCTGCAACCGCTGTCTTAATGTCCCCTGGGAAGAGATAGCTATAGGACAGCCTCAAGAGGCACCCGTCATGGTATTAACAGAGAACCATGATGAGCTATTGCATTCAAAATGCCGTATATGTCGGATGCTTGCAACAATCAAGCCCATTTCACTTGACGGAACAGCCTGCTCACTTCGAACTTACTCGGCTAAGGCAATGTTTTCTGATATGGAGTCCGATCATTCTAATCTGCGCGACAGCATCCTTCTAGGCATAGATGCACAAAAAGAGAGTCCCTTTATAGGAATAACTCATGATAACCAGGAGTTCGATTTTGGAGTTCGAAAAATTCAGGCTAATGCGGTTGACATCAACTTTTTGAAGCGATGCTGGCATTATTGCAAAGAAGGCCACAGTTCGTGTGATAGTACATCGTCATCTATTATCCATCTACCTGAGAGACCAAACATACGGGTCATCAACTGCAATTCCCCAAATTTCGATGTTGTCCCAGCTTCTCGAGAAACCCAATATGTCGCATTATCATACGTATGGGGCAAACCCAACTTGCCGGCCAACATTAAGCATTCTCAATTCCCGCAAATAGTGAGCGATGCAATACAGGCTACTTTAGAGATGGGGTTTCAGTACTTATGGGTTGATCAATATGTATGTTTCTTTTATCCCTTTTCACATATCCCCATACCTGGACTGTTCTTGATATTAATACCGCCTTAGTGCATCGACCAGGACAATGCCGCCGACAAACATGAACAGATTTCGCAAATGAACCTCATATATTGTAATGCGGCCATTACTCTTATCAATGCCGCTAGTGAATCCCGAAAACACGGCCTTCCTGGTATCAGTACCGCCCCCCCCCCGATACCAGCAGCTGCAGGAGACATTCAAGAACACTTGCTTCGTCCAATGCTTCCCTGATATCTCGCATATGGTGAAAACCTCACCGTGGTGTACTTGCGGCTGGACATTCCAGGAGGGCTTTTTCGCACCCCGCCGTATTGTTTTTACGGACTACGGGGTCTCATATCTGTGCCATCGGATGCATTGCATGGAATGGAAACAACATCCTCTGGACCAAATCACTTCGAAGTCCCTGCTCCCACTCAAGGGGATAATTCCAATGGCCGAGAATGTTAACACGAAGACCTATAAGCTCGAAGTAAACTGGAGGTCGGCTTCAGATTGGATACCAGAGTATAGTAAACGAAACTTTACATACTCATCGGATGCATTGGATGCCTGTAGAGGCATATTGAATTACTTTCGAGGCGCGGAAGAGCCCATATACTCCATCTGGGGGACTCCGATATCCTGTGTCGATCCAACTAATTATATATTCGAGCTGGGATGGCGGCACGAGGCCCCGGCGACAAGAAATATCAATTTTCCCAGCTGGTCGTTCCTAGGCTGGCACGGAGCAGTTTCCCCGGAAGCTATACATGTTGTGTCTAAGAGCCTCTATCTCGGGCACTACCAAGAACCCTTTTTGGAACCCCAAGATATTGAACGTGTGTTGGGAGACCGGAGGTCATTACGCGAAGAGGACGATAGCCGTCTACGTTATCTTCACTTCAAAACTAAAGTCATCTATTTGTCGTTGGTATACAACGATTGGACGACTCAGCAGAAGAACCATCGTACCTGCGTTCGCTATCTTACATTGGGGGGTTTAAAGTCAGAGTATTTCGATCTCATTCCTGTTGGTTACCATGCGTCACTGAGACTTGCATCAAACCTCTATATGCTCACGTACGTTTATTATGACCGCGACACCCTTGGCTGCTCAGGGAAAATCGGTGTCAAGTTGGATCCCGAATACATAAGTGACGTTGGTCCCGCCTGGATTTTCTTCGGCATCAACTTGCTAATTCTAGAAGATCATGGGGGTCTTTATGAGAGGGTTGGCGTGACACAGTTTTCTTTGCGAGGCGACCCCAACGTTTGTGTGGCCTTCACAAACGCTGCTGGTGAGCTGTTAGATTATGTGGACCTGGTACCCATTCTACCCTATTTCCTAACAGAGGGAGAAGAACGCACTGTGGTTATTAGTTGAGGCATCTCCAACGAAATAGCAATACTTGGAGATCTTGTGTTGCACTCGACCGCTAAGCTATGTGGGCTTCAGGGGCCCACACTGAAGCAACAATAGGGTACTTACTACGTATGTAGGCGTCAATTTCTTTGTCATCCCCTCACACTCCATCTTGGCCGCAATCTGCCAGGTCCAAATTACACAATTAATACCTACTACAATGACCACACAAAAGCATAGCTCGTCTAAGGCTTCTGATGCAGAACAGCTTACCGATGGGCCGACGACGGAGCGTGAAGTGAGCCTGCCACCGAATGTCTCAATCTACGCTGGGCCAAGCAGCGCAGGGCTTCTCCGCGCCAGCATCTTCACCCGACTGGTAACAACAGTTCAAGACCCGGCAAAATTAGCCGCAGCGCTAGGATCAGACTGCGCTACATTCTGCCACCAGTACCAAAACGTTGTGCTCATCTTCGACGAGGACCTGGACCCTCACCACGAGCATTTCCGCCAGGTGTGCTTGCGCCTCAAGGACAACGGTGACCTGGGCTTAGATTATGGTCGGTGCATCTTTGATGTCGGAAGCTCTCTGCACGCTGGCTTTCAGATGGAAAAGCTACAGGGTGGCGCTATTAGTAAGTCATGTTGTATGCCACTAACGCGCTCTGTCGCAAGCGTGCAGTGCACAGGTTCATTGAGGATTGAGGACATGTGTCGCTAATTTCTGAAACAGTGGTTGTTGATTTGCAGGATCGCGACGATGATGACAGCGAAGATGATAGTGACGCCGAGGACGATCCCAGTCTCCTTGCGGTCCTAGGGGAGCCAGTTGGTGGTGCCGTCGCTTCTGAAAGCTCACAAGCCTGAGAGATTATCAATTATCAAGCCTCTCGTAGCTACTGATTTGATCGGAGTTACGGCATTTAGGATGTCAGCAACGACGACTCGCTCCTACGCGTTGCTATGATTGACTTCTCGTACTCGATATCTACCAGATTCTGAAGCGCCAGGATGTCAGAGGAGCCCTGCGCAGTTGACATCCGTCAACTGTTTCAATATCAGATCAATGAAGTAGGCCGGAGCTCGTCTAGTCGAACATTAAGACCTCTGCAAGTATTCGTTCCTAGGGGCTGACAAAGGAGAACACGAGCCGATGTTACCCTGTGGCTACAAGATGTGCGTAATATTTGTGACAGCAAGAGAAAAAACATAAGACGAGATGAATATAAAAGGGGACCCGTGGGAGTGAATACTGGGCCTAATCAACGATGAGGGCTGCGGGAACTAGAACCCCTCTGCCGGCCGATGTCAATTCAGAGACAGTGGCAGGGAAACATTCGACGGTCAACGAGAAGCATATAAGTATGTAGGCAAGTTGGGTCTCAAATTTTCAGTAGAAATAGTAAAGAAATTAAAAGGGAAACATGATAGCCAACGAGGGAATCGAACCCCCAGTGCCTAATGATGCGGAGTAGAGATATTGAGTAAGTATACTGACGCTAGACCGCTAGGATATAGATGCATCGCTAGCCGTACCAACTCGGCCACTGACTCCTGATGTTAATATACCTTATAAAGTCTACCTTAGACAGCTTTAGGTTTGATTGTGTTGGTAGGTACGTAGTTCCGGAGAAGGTTCTGGGGAACTGCCGGAGTCGGCCCCTGAGCCGCCGGCAGCTCCTGGGGCGGCGCCGAAAGCATCCGGGCCACGACGTGGGGCATGGGAACAATGCCAAGGAAGATGACGCCCTCCCTAGTCACGTCTTTCACAGGATCAGTAACGTCGAATCGGTATCAATTGAAAAAAAAATAGATGAGTGTTTGCGATTGAAGACTCAGGGCCCGTGTTGCTCTCTCGTCAGAGGGTGTGTAGATCGAATCTATAATGAAAAACGTTACGATTCGATCAACGGGATCATGCCCGTGAGCCATGGCATTTTTATTCAATAGGGGAAGAGGTAAGGTTCTATTTCGATATGGTGCGTTTCACATAAAGTTTCGATCATGTGATATGATGGGGCACGAATAGATGCGTCCATGCAATGCTTGTTTAGTACGGCCAACTTAAAGTAACTAGCAATACGAAGATCAATCGCCTGCCATTCCACAGCGCTACGCACTTAGAATTGTATACACCGCACACATGAGTAAGCGATTTCCGAATAATATTCAGTTGATTTCTTCCTTTTCTTTTCGCAGCTCCTAGCGCCATTATCCAAAATGAAGCGCTCTATAAAAGACATCATAAATGTGAAGCAAAGAGGTATCATGAACGAATATAAGCCAAGAAAAAAGCCAAGATATCCCAAGCGGCTTGTCCGATATCTATCTAATTGAAAACGCCACCCATGTCTATTGCTGTAACAACTCAGAGTCCGTTCTGGAACTACGAGCTGTATACAGCAGCCCACTGTACCTCCATCATCGCTCCGTACCCATCAAGAGTGGCCTGTTTGATCATGTCAGTAAATGATGCGCGAGTTTCGTGACCGGAATTGACTTACAGCATTGGGTGCGCCGGGCCAGTCACCACCCACGGCGACATTGAGAATCATGTACAGCGGGCTGTGAGCCAGAGTGGACCAGACAGGGGCGTCATTGAGGTCGGCGCCGCTGACAGTGTAAAAGGTAGCGCCGTCCATCTGGAATGAGATAGTCTGGGCACGCCAGTCCGAGTTGGTCAGGTCGATCTTGACCGACCAGGTGTGGAAGCCGAGGAGGGGCATTGGCACGGTACCGGAGCGGCCGGTCGTCTCCTGGCAAGGGCCGCCCTGGCTGGTGCCACAATGAAGAGTGCCATGGCCTGTCGCAACACCGTTGACCTGCTCAAAGATGTCTATCTCGCCGCATTGTGGCCACTCTGTCCCGTGTCGGATAGCGTCACCGAGAAGCCAGAATGCGGGCCACATTCCCTGCTTGCTGGATAGCGGGTTGCTGCCCACTAGGATGTTGGCCGATACCATCATGACCTTGCCAGGCTGTGGCGTCCACGATGCCTTCGACTCAATACGGCCCGAGGTCCACTGCCCGGTGCTGGACTTGCGCGGGACGAACTGGACGGTACCACCTCCACTGATCTGCAAGTTGTTGCTCGAGTGGGTGTAGACCTCGACTTCATTGTTGGTGTCGATGGCGTCCATTATATTCCAGGTATCGGTATTCGGAGAAGAGCCCGCCGGGCCCTCAAAAGCGTCGAACCAAGTCAATGTCATGCCGTTGACATTGGGAGGTGTGATCGCAGCAGCAAGGCTGGAGAGAAGAGGTAGAACTGCGGTTTGGAAGCGCATTTTGAAGAATGTCTCGGACTTATATGAAGGGTGTTGATATGTTGAACCGTAACAACGGAGGTAATCTTCCCAGGAAGATATAAAGATGAGAATGTACTGAGAGAAGGGGAACGCGGGACCGGGCGTTCGAGGTATCAAGTCAATACCTGTCTTGCAGGAAGTTCGTTATAAGGATGGATGTGAAGGAGAGACGAAGAGTCGGAATAGCAAGTCAACTTGACTAAGCCTAAAGCTACTGTTTCAGTAAGAAAGGAATGTGGGATAATATAGCTCGGCTAGCAAGACGGGAGTGAACGAAAACAAGATGAATCTTGAAAAGAGAAAGGAGCGGATCAAGAGGAGGAGGTGTAGGAGAGAGAGCTTCGGAGCGGGCTCATCCTGAAAGATATATATTAACTCCCTACCTTGAAATAAGGTATGGAAATCGGCAACAAGTCCCTAGACCCGGATAATGCCCGAGAGCTCCACCGCGCACATAGTACACTAAACAAAGATAGGAGCTCCCCACTGCCGAGCATGTGGCAGCGCCACGCTGGCCCACATGGGTCAAGATGCAAGACACAAGGCAAAGACATATCCAGAGCGCATTGTAATCAATGGCGGGTTGCTAATGGTATTACTCTGTAGCGTTGGCGTAAGCCATGAACAAATATGTGAAAATAATCTCATCGCTGCTAGTAAGATATTGGTCATGTTGTTCTTCTTTCTTCCCATTACTTTGTCTCACTCCTTTGTTTCTCGTGCCATTCCGCTGAGGGGGGGTATAACGGTACAACTAACTTCAACAAGCATACGTATAAGAGTAGTAATATGGCCTTTGGCAATAAGCGGTGTTGACTCAGTAGCCACTCAAGCCCATAAACTTAGCTTCGAGGTGAGAATAGCCGGACGATGCAGTCGTGTAGTTTTTGGATATGATCGCCATTGGCTGCCGTTGCTCAAGTTCCTGACAGTCGCTTACAGGCAACAGTGGAGAGGATTATTCGCTACCCAGATCGATTCTCCCAAAAGGGGTAAGAAAGGGGACGAAGCTTAGTTCTCTTTGGTCCACCTGACATCTTGGCGTTCTTCATGCAAGGAACATTGCAGCCAGCCGTCGCCACGCTGCGCCGCTGGTGCAGACTAGACCGCAGGGATCCTGAAACATGCGAAGATGGATTTTAGATTTAGGCTTATGCTCAACCTGCGGGTTGGGTAAACAGACGACCATTAGAGATGCCCCTGTCACAAGCCTGCATTGTGTCAGGCTGCGGCCAGCTCAATCACCTCCTAAGTCTTGAGCGTAGTGAAGCATGCTAACCGCGGCAATTGATCGTGAATGTGGATTGATCCTTTATTTTGGGAATCGGTTCGACCAAGTAGGCAAAGTCAACAAGTTATAGCCGCGGGTCTATGTGATGGACGGGTCATTGAAGGCTCTGATAAGCGCGCGCGCTTGCTTCGCGCAATGAATTTGCCTGGACCCAACTGACTGGCAAAGAGAGGGTCAGCTCGACCAGCGATAGTCTACAAATGGTACAAGTTATCGGTATAGAGGTATACTAAACTATACTATTAGCCCCGTAGCATTGGGCTTGGGGAAACACCGTCGAGAGTCCGATAGCCTATAGATTCCCTGATGCTAGAGCATTCTTCGGTAACAGCCCCCTCCAGACAAAGGTTGACATGTGGCAGCGTCCCTCGACACTTCTTAATAAGCGCTGCGTTGTCAAAGTTGCATTGTGGATTGTGGGTATAGGCGGCAGGCGTCTACAGCAATACTTCTTATGCGCCTCGCTTGTTTTCGCTTCCGTATCATCGGGGGCCCTAGGGCCATGAGACTCCCTCTTGAACAAAGTCCTGCGAGATTCAACTCTGCTTCTTCCACATTTTGTGATGCCTACGGAAACTTTTCTCAAGTAACGTCGGATCGTGAACTTGGTCGTTCAATCAGCATAAACTAGCCAGTGCCCAGACACTAAATCCGGTACCCACTAGTTCAGGGGTCATCGTTATCGAATCACTGAGCCAATGATCGCACAGAGTCGCGTTTTGACTTTAGATCCCGTAAGATGGCGGTGCTGGCCGCACCAAGAGATCTTGTCCGGATCCTATCGGGCTCCTAGGCTGAAAAATTACTGATGGGATGAACTTTGATAAGCTTGTTTCAGTACAGATCTACACTGAATACATCTTGTTCTCCCTTATTTGAATTTCCATATTCGGTATGTTGACCGACACGCCAGCAACTTACGACTACTACAAGTGAATCTATCGCGCAACGATCGCGGGAATTTGACAATTCTAACCGATGGACAATGTTCAATGCTATGCATTTAGTCAGACCACGAGATGCATCTTACCATAATACACGATCCCAGTAATACTGCGCCGGAATAAACTGTTCTATGTAGTACGTACACACCGCCCAAGGCGACGCGAAAGACGTTACTGTCCCAATAGCGTGCACCTTCACGCCCTTGACCGTTGAAGACTTGTTCTGGGGGCTTACATTCAGTGCGTTGTCAATGTGCTACTATGTACATGGTAGGTAATCCCGAGCGGATCATATCTATGTACTACCGCATAAATCCAGCAAATTCGGCGCGACACTACAGGGCCAGCACGGGCCAACACCATACAAAACACAAGTGGTTTACCACACCCCACGTTTTTAATCCAATAAGCGTCTTCATATGGTGTTGGCCCTTGCTAGTGTCGCGCCGAATTTGCTGGATTTATGCGGTAAACCATGGGTTTCGTCGATCCCACGGCCTAGGCTCGTTGATCAACAACCAGATCCCCGCTGATCTTTTACTGATGAAGCTCCGGAACTGGTTTGTCTTACTGAGTTCGCGGCCGTAGCCTCCGCGGATTTGTCTACCCTCTTCATCCAATGTTCCGGCCAAGTCAATAATTATGCATTTTATTGGGTCCGATCTTAAACGTTCTCGCCGCTTTACGTGTCTGATTAGATTACGTTACCGTGCTATCCCGTACCGACTGAGTGTAGCCGTCTCCGACTAATGCATTACTCGCCGACAACACGCAGGTACATGTGTCACTGCTGCGAGATCTCATCGGAGGATAAGACAAAAGAACACCTCCAGTAGAAACATTTTCCTTCTTGGGTTGCACTGGGGAAGCGGGGCCTCTGTACGTCGAGGTCGTAGTGTTTTCGCCTCCAATTACTCCGCGTGTCAGGTCTCTGAAGAATCGTAGTTCTTAACGGACGCCAATTAAGCACTGAGAAATTCAAAACATGACTCGCAGCATAGCCTAATTCAGGTCGTAGGACAATAAGTAGGCCAGTCCTCTTCATTAGCCTTGACACGGCCATCAACGCCGAACTGAGTTAAGGGGAGATATAGAAGAGGTAAACAAGACTAGACTCCCACGAAACGCATAATTGCGACCGCTGAGTTACTGCTTGAATACGTGTTCTGCTTGGCTCTCATCCTCTCACGTGGGGTTGGCCTCCATTCTCGCAACTCCAACCTCTACAGTCCACTGAGAATTGGAGTGGGCATTAATTTGGGCTGCATGCATAGTTGCTCTACGCCTGCTCTATATCAACACTCGACTGGTAGAAATTCTTCCACGTTTGATTTTGTTGTCTTTTGATGAGTCAGTTTTCTTGTAACACCTTCCTTATAAGAGCCGAGCACAATCGGCCTCATCAAGTTGTCACCTTCCGCTGCTTGAAGGCTGGCACGGAGGACGCTCCGAGTCGGCGTTCACAGAAACGTTGCTTTGCAGGCGGTGATAAGGGGGCCCCGAACATCGGCTATACTTTCAGAAGAAATAGGGATATAGGTCCGAGGCGTTCGGTCTTCAAATGCCTGACAAGTCAGAGTTCTAGGACCTTCAAGTTTTATCTCCGAGATTCATCCTTGCATATATTCTTCGCCACTTATATGAAGTTTCTCAAGGGTTCAATGTCAAGAAGGCGGTCGAGCCCAGCGTGCCCAGATGATTGTGAATTGAAACCTCTAGTAAAGCTTACGTCCCATTTTTTCCAAACTGGTTTGAGTCCCCAATAGCATAAGAATCATTCGTTTTTAAAGCATCTAGCCGTGAAAACGAGAATACAGGGAATATAATTAATGAAAATGATTTTGTAATTTTATGTAACGTTATTCAAACTTGGTACTATCTAGATAGGTCGCCTAGCCGTCGCTATAGGACGAGTCTATCCAGCTTACCATGGTGGAAAATTTTATCGGCACGCTTTCAACGCCACAATACAAAGCACCTAACCGTTTATTAGGTGGTATGACCAATAGGATCAATAGTAAGTTCCATTTCATTTAACCTTATGTCAGTCATCGTCGGATACCCGTCATCCTAGATACCGTGGCATCAATATTTTCCAGTCGCGTGCATGCAACAACGAATGCTCCACGTCTTACAGCCTTGAGCTTTGCATCCTATTTTTGATAGGTAGCGGGACGGATAAAAACGCGGGGTAGTTCGCTTTGAGTTGCTTATAGTTCTTTTGTCTCAATTGGAGTGACGAGCTTTCTTTATTCTCCAATAGGGAAGCATTCGTGAGCGTCGCTTGGTCTATCTGGGTAGAGATGCTCATCCAACCTTAACTGCCGTAGCTGGCCAGTTAACAGGCAGGAGTCTGCGGGATAAGCTTAATCTCTGCTTATAAAATTATCAATTTCTCCTCTAGTTCACCGCAATTAGTATACGTCGTTACAATACTCATGAGTATGAGAAGTTCCACTTCTCTCTCCTTTTCCTCCTCCTAGAAAGATGGTAGGTAGTTTTGAGATGTCGTTGCTTCCTCAATCAGTCAAACCTTAATAAAAGTGAGATGTTCAAGTGTCAACCAGAGTTTGAATAGGAGCCAAGCAAATCCTGTCATAATCGAAGTATCATTTCTCGCATGT
Organism: Xylaria cubensis; assembly: GCA_022385715.1. Taxonomy (NCBI): domain Eukaryota; kingdom Fungi; phylum Ascomycota; class Sordariomycetes; order Xylariales; family Xylariaceae; genus Xylaria; species Xylaria cubensis. The sequence continues at coordinate 598,067 of MU279015.1, read as the reverse complement.
AATGTAGAATTTTGTTCCCCATCATCAGGGGGCTAGTTCACAGTTACCCTAGGGTGCAGAACTAGTAGATTCTGTATATAGTATAAGTGACTGAGTCACACCTGATTTAGGAGATCCAGGAATCAATTGATCATTTTATTGCGCTCTAACTACTACCCCCAAGCTACAGACAGGCCTTTCTGTTCACCCCAGGGACTTTTTCTCTGCCATCTTTACATAGTTGTCATATTCAGCTGGAGATATCTAAGTGAAGACTCCTGCTCAACACTTTGCCAAGTCGATCAACTTATTATTCGAGCGTTGAAAATATAGCGCATAAGTCAATGTATATAACACTGGCGGCTGGTATCCGTGTTTACACTACGCATACGTTTCAATGATTTCGTTGGTTGAGCTCAGGCAGCTGAGAGATACGTTCCCATTCACTATAGATGGCAGGCCATTAACATAAGTTTCAGATCATAAAAGTTGGTGCCAATGAATCTCCAAAACAAATGACTTCCGGCTTTGTTTTATATGGCAACTGTTCTGAAAACATGAGTTGTGAAGTGTATAGCGGGCAGATGGACTCGGCGTTGAGAGGGAACTAAACGCGGCCTCCTTGTGCATTTAAGCACCAGACCTCTGGCATCTCACTACTACGTACATGTCGCCCTTGCAAGCCCGATAATAGCCTTTTAACTAGACGAAAAGCTAGTGGTAAGGAAAACACAAAATCTGCCGTTTGCATATTCCCAATGAGCATTCATGTCATTGTACTACTACATGAATTTCATGTTTTGTTTGTATATTCTCCCAAAAGCAAGCCAACACTCACGCTAACGACAATTCCTTTACTAATTCTAAACCCATCATGTCAGCTAGCGAAGATACGACAATTAAACTGGAAGAATTTGGTACTAACTCACATCCAACGTTGAGACGGACTCATGACCACAATGCTCGTGACATGACGACATGCTCTGGTATACGAGATCACTCCGTTTAAGCCCCATTTTCAAAGGATTCTCACAGACATGGGGACGTACTGTCTCACGTACCTCAAGTAGGGAAACCGAAGCATTTGCCCTTGTATGCTATTTGAACTGACTCGAGAGCCCTGGTTCCCCTGGGAGCCTAGACTTGAAGGCAATCTGACTGTTACGCATCCAAGACTAGTAAATACCAGTAAATCAAATTATAAGAACCCCTTGATCGGATAGGACTCAATTACTGAGTAGATATCGTAGAAAATCAATAAAAGCTTACGGTGGTGAACCAAGTGAATGGTATGTGGGTAAATTGCCTGAATCCTTGCCCAGTGAGACCCCTTATTAGCACACCTATTTTCTGAGCTTGACACTGAATTGATAATCTGGCTCAGAGCATTATTCTTTTATTTCATCAAGATTTCGTATACGCTCTAAAAGAAACACTCAAAGAATACAGCTTATGTAGTATAGAAACTGTTTTGATATGTATCTAATAAATCCTGTAGAACTCTTAACCATCAGGTCCTACCCGGGAGGTGTTTCTTTGTTAGTATAATGTAAGAGAGGGGACAACATCCTTACCCCAAAAATACCCTAGTCGATGGCCCCCAAACTTTACAGCTCCCCGGTCCCGCGATGTGGATAATCACCAACCTATCACCTATCAGATCACAACGGCCCATACATCAATAGTCAGCCCTACAAGCCGCAACACCATACGATTCACCCCTCTCCGTAGGACAAAGACAGCGTAATCAATAATCCCTAGAGGCCGAAGTGGTATAGCTGTCTAGCTAGCATACCACTAGGATCTGGTTCACTTCGGACGGGAACCAATCGCAAAGTGATTACGTTCGGTCTAATGCCGTGCACGTCAGAGCTTATTGCCCAGATGAGGCAGGCTGAAGAGGAGTTGGTGGCGACCCTGCAGGATGGCACACTATGGTTGCATGTCAGGATTGGCTTCTAGAGCATCTCCTCATTGCCTACTTATTCTCTAGGGGTCGCCGTTCTTTCTCGTTTCATTTGGGTAGACCAATGCGCCAACAGCTACCGCCCTGTTCTCTACAAAACGCAGTTGTGCTTTCCTCGGAAGGCTGTTTATGTCGACTGTTCCTACTCCTCCTCGTTTGAATTGAAGTCGTAATAAAGACCTGACTGCTTTCTAAAAGCCGGTTGCCTGTCATGTCTGGCCTCCCATCTCGTGCGGCCTCAGAAGCCGATTATATGCTGGGACGAGACGGAGACGACGACGACGCGATAGGGCAGACCATCATGGCGGAAGTTCCTGTCACGATCTCCTTACCTCGTAAGAAGGACACGGACAAGACTCCCCAACAAACCATTGACGAGTTTTGGTCCAAGTTCACCACCAAGGCTCCTGGAAAAGGTTCGTGGTGTTGCTATGTTCCCCGCTTATAACAATCTCTCAGGAGGGCGAAAGAAGATGCTCTATCTAAACGCTGACATGACACCCGCTTCACAGCGACTACCGTCATTCCCTCCAACGAATATGCCGAGCGGGCAGCGCGCCGATCGAACAAGGCCGTGGGCACCACGACGCAGGCGTCGTTTGAGGAAGCGGCGGCAGTCTGCAAGGCCAAAGTGGCCAAGATCGTCAAGGAGTGCCGACGAGTAAACCAGAAGTACCGGGACCCTCACTTCGACCTGGAGCTGGACCTGAAATGGGGCGTGCGCGACACGCTCGAGATGCTGTGCAACATGGAAGGCGAAAAGGCCGGATCCGGGTTCCACCCCAAGAGCGTCAAACGCGTTACGGACGTGTTCGACGTGCCCAAGTTCTACATCGACGGGCCGACCGCCAATGACGTACGGCAGGGGCGCGATGGGGACTGCTGGTTGCTGGCGGCGCTGTGCACGCTTAGCAACAAGCCGAGCCTGATCGAGCGCGTGTGCGTCGCGCGCGACGAGCAGGTGGGCGTGTATGGCTTTGTTTTCCACCGCGATGGAGAGTGGATCTCTGAGATCATTGACGACAAGCTGTTCTTGACCAAGCCTGACTTTGACGAGAGCGTGCTTGAGCGTCTTTTGTGGGAGGACCGCGAGCGCGTCGACTCGGAGGAGCAGTATCGCAAGGCGTACCAGAGCGGGTCGGGCGCTCTGTACTTCGCGCAGTGCGAGCACGCCAACGAAACTTGGCTGCCGCTGCTCGAGAAAGCCTATGCTAAGGCCCACGGAGATTATCAGGCGATTGAAGGCGGGTTTACCGGCGAGGGAATTGAGGATCTCACTGGCGGCGTCACCACCGAGCTTTACGCCGCCGACATCCTGGACAAAGAGTACTTCTGGAAAGAGGAGCTGATGAAGGTCAACGACGAGTTCCTCTTTGGGTGCTCGACGGGCATGTGGGGTGCTGTCTGGGGCGAGCGCAAGGGCATCGTGGAGCTGCACGCGTACTCTATCATGAGAGCCGTGGAGATGGACGGCAAGCGACTTCTACTCCTGAAGAACCCATGGGGCAAGTTTGAGTGGCGCGGTCCGTGGAGCGACGGGTCCAAGGAGTGGACGGCCGAGTGGCTGACGAAGCTCGACCACAAATTCGGCGACGACGGGAACTTCTGGATCTCGTACGAGGACTTGCTCCGCAAGTACCAGGCCTTCGACCGCACGCGGCTCTTCGGCCCCGACTGGAAGATCACCTCGATATGGACCACCGTCTTAGTTCCCTGGACGCTGGACTACCATGATACATACTTTAAATTCTCCCTGGCTAAGACGGGCCCCGTTGTGCTGGTTCTTTCGCAGCTCGACACTCGGTACTATCGCGGTCTTGAGGGCCAGTACCGGTTTGAGCTGAACTTCCGTTTGCATAAGGAGGGCGAGGAAGACTATGTTGTTCGCAGCATTGCCCCTTACCGTCAGACTCGCTCGGTCAATGTTGAGCTGGAGCTAGAGGCGGGCGAGTATACCGTTTTGATAAAGGTGAACGCGACTCGAGACCTTGGTATCATACCGATAGAAGAGGTGATTCGCAATTATGCTCGAGATCGCAGAGATAAGCTTGTCGCTGTTGGCATGTCGGTATGTACAGACCCCGTGCCTGATTTAAGCCTTCAGGTCTTATCTATTCTTCAGCGATCGTATCCTTGCTAACGATTTTCTAGTATGTATTTCCCTTCTACTTTCTATCATTCACATGGATTCAGAGGGAGAATCTGATGATCCATCTTATTGTTTACGAATTTATTACTAACACGAAGCAGGTATGACTTAGCGCATAGCAAAGGCAAGATGGTTGAAACCAAGGAGGAAAAACAAGCGAAGAAAGACGCCGAAAAGCGCAAGGCGGATAAGGAGAAGGAAAAGCTGAGAAAGCAGGAGATGCTATATGATCGGGACAGCCACTACCTGAAAGTCAAGAGGCATCAGAAGCTCAAGGAAAAGAAGGAGAAGGCCAAGGCCAAGCAGAAGGCGAAAAAGGCTACCAAGGCTGCTGCGAGTGAGCCTCAGGCGGGAGCTGAGGATAAGAAGGTATCGGAACCCCCTGTCTCTGAAGACAAGACTTCAGATCCCGCCCAGACTGGCGAGCACACCGAAACTGTTCCGGAAGTCATTGTATCTTCTGAGTCTAAGGCCGACGATGGCAAACCCACGTCGAAGCCTGAAGAATCGGAAACCAAGGACGACCCATCTAGTGGAGGAGCGAAAGACGTTCCTCCTCCCGCACCCGAAGCCCCAAAGCAAGCCGCCAAAGAAGAAGAGCCAAAAGCAGCCCCCGCTCCTCCCTCCGAGCCACAAAAACAGTCAGCAGAAGAGGAGAAAGAAGCAGAATCCTCAGACGACGAAAGCACCATCTCCTCTGTATCAGACATGACGGACCGAGAATGGGATATCAGATACAAGCGTCGTCCCCGCACTCCGCCCCCCGTAGCACCACAGCCACAACAGGCCCTCGCGGAAGAGGAGGACGAATTCGCGAGCAACCCGTGGAACGCGGTCGCCACGGTTGGCTTGCGCGTGTACTATAAAGTCGCGGAGGAGGACCGCGACAAGGAGATCGTGAAGTTGCGCGTCATTAGGCCGAATCCATATGCGAAGAAGGGCGGCGGCGAGAGCGAGAGCGAGGATGATGAGGGTGAGGAGAAGGGGAAGGAAGGGAAGACTTCTAAGGGTCTTGATGTTGATGACAGTGCCAAAGAGTGAGTCTTATGCATTTCTAATTTTTGCCCCTTTCCGGTTTGTTTGAGGGCATTCTTCTAACTTTGATCTCTTGTAGCGCTACGCTTGAAGGTGATAGGGACCAGCGGCGGAAGAGCATCATGTCGTCCACGCATCCGGCTTTGTAAGCTAGATGCTCACTCTCTTGATCGTGTGGTGGAAGTTGTGGCGGATGAAGTTATGCATAATGGAAATGGCTACATTAAATAGAAACTGTGACTTTGGAGGCAGTTTATGAATGGTATTAGGGCCTGTACTGATATTGCTATCCTCACCAAGTATTGGTCTTTGGCGGCTGTACACACCCTACTCACTCATCGCGGTTCGATCCGAAATATATTTATTTTCAATGGACTCTTTGTTGCGCTATCGTGATACCCTTAGGAGCGAAATGTTAACATTTCATACGTCCATAAAATTTGAATTTATTTATTCCCGGGGTATCTTAAGTATGCGCCTCGACCAAAGATGCAATATACCCTAACTCCAACCCTTACAATTCAGATGATTCTGTTCCTGGAACGCCGACGCTTGCTATATACACAAATTGACTATGGAATTGAGCTGCACGTCTCTCTCTCACATACGGAAAGTGTTTGGAGCCGTTCAGACTTACGTGGAACGGAAGGTAGCCGAACAAAGATATGCAAAGGTCTCACAAGCGATCGAGTAGATTCCCAACCTTTTCTCGTTCTAGAGAGTCGAGGTCTGTAGAATCCTCTCCTTCAGCATCTTCCATTGCTCCCGACGCATTCTTTTTGTTAGGGAGTTGTGCCACGCGGCCCGCAACACGCGCGAGGAGCAGGCGCATCCTCTCCAGCTCGCGCTCGATCTCGCCGTTGCGAGTGATCAGGTTCTCTTGTACTGATGATGTCACGGTTTGGGATGAGTCGTCGTTTGGTAACGATGATGCGCTTTCGAAGGGGGCCAGGAGCGCGGCCATGCGCCGGAGACGCGCGACGCGTTCACGCGCCTCTTGCCGTTTCGTCGAGAGTGTTGTCAAAGTCGACGATAGCTCGGCGTACCGTCGGGCCTCGAGTGGATGGGAGGTCGCTTCTTGCGGCTTGTGTACGTCCCAGGTTGGAGGAAGGGCTGATATTGCTTCGTCGGTTGCTGGAGCGAAAGCGTTAGTTTTGTTCGACGAAGCAACCGGCCAGACTTCAATAGGTGAGACACGTACTGAAATCAGCGCCGACCCGCAGTCGCTCCCTCTCGACATCCGCATCTTCGCCATCCCCAGAGTCTTCTGAACCTCTCAGCACGCGCTGGGTCTCGGCATAGAAGAGCCCCTCAATCTGCTCCGCGACGAGGCGCGATGCTTGTGGTGCATAGACGCGACGGCTGTGCTGTGTCAGAACATGGTTGAGCCGGTATAGGGCGTCGTCGACGACGCGGGCCGAAAGACCGTCTTCGGCGCGCTCGTTGGCTGCGTGCCAGGCGGGTGATGGCGCGAGGGCTTGCGATAGGTGCAGGGTCTGGGTTGCTAGGAAGGTTGATTTGTGCGCTATGATGGTCGGAGGCGTCATTATGACTGGTGGGTCATTGGTGGTTGTTCTGGGGGGAGAAGAGTGGTACTTCGTTAAGCTACAATCACGATTGCAATTGAGTTGCTGTATGGAGTTGGTCAATGTTGGTAAGTTTGATGAAAATGTAGATACGTCATTTGACCTGTAAAATAAGTAAATACCGGTGGACATGTGATAATTAGTGGTGAAAGCTAGACGCGCGTTGTGCCCCGCGTTCCACCACCTGTGTTAGCTTTAGCGGGGCGCTTTGTAAAGAACACTTCCCCTTCCAAGTACATACGATGACAATAATGATACGAATATATTTTGCGTTAGGATCAATCGGAAGACTAAGTCTAATTATGCAAAGATCTATCTATCCTAGTGTTCTTTTAGGCATATTACCGATGGTGTTAAACCAAAAGAGTTTCAAGTAGAGGAACAACAGCCAGACGTGAGGGCAAAAGGGGTAAGCGAAGCAGATCTACTCCCTAAGCCAAGGGCTATCAATCCGAGGAAATGAAGCCTCGCTATGGAGTAAATCTAAAGTCATCGATGTTCGATGACATGACTCACTCAACGCATTTCTGCCCTACGGTCAAATCAGAGAGGAGAGCTGTCAAAGAAAGGTACTGTCTCACAAGACTAGGCAATGGGATTTCATACTCAAGATAACTTATGCTGATTATCGCCCTCGATTGCGACAGCCGAGCCTTCAATTAACCCTTAACCTATCATTACAGAATTGAGATACAGCTATCGCCTAGCTGGAATGCTCGGCGGCAGTATCTTACGGTCTGTTTAGGCTAGATGTCTCTGCCACTTGAAGGGTGAAGTAATAGCGGTCAGAATAAGAGGTGAGCTCATATGGGCTGTTCACTTTAGCTACACTAACATATACAGAAATAAGCCTCTTAGTAGTCACTAGTCTCGATGCTGTTACTTCGTTGGCACTACGAGCGGCAATCTTCCCAGTTAAAAGCTCATACCGGCACACAATCCCTTTCCATCCCAGTGCCGGGATTCTGTGAGCCCCAACTAGCCGATATAGCCTCACCTCTTCCATATTGTGTACGTAGTAATGAGAATAGGGGTGTGGGTGTGATGATGCCGAAAGGAAAGTGTGCCATCGTATTTGGCGGCGGAACGGACGTCTAAGAGCCCCTTTAAATCAAGAGTCGGAGATGAAGAGAAAGAGGAGAGACCATTGTTTGATTGAGAAACTTATATTACTCCTTAGCCGTCTCTCATAATTCACCCCGAGTGTCTTGTTCCTTTCTGTAGGTATCTGACGAAACTGTAACACACAAGATCTGTGGGATTGAGGAATAAACAATTACATCCTTGAGTTGAGGAATTAATTTAAAACGGGAAACCTGTGTTAAGTGCGTTTCTTTCTTGTTTTGGCCTAATCCTACTTCCCCTAAATGTCGCCTTGCATTATGGGGGCCGAAAAAACCGAGGCCCAATTTGATTTACGCAGTCACTCTCAGACAGCTTGGCAAGAGATCATTAGGTTATTTCTTTCTGTGCTGCTCTGCGTATCTGCAGTGGATGGTAAGGTAGAAGCGGCTGTGTCAAAGTTGAAAGCATACTACTCTAGTCAACGCTTAATCGATACTATAATTTCCATGACCGTAGTAGCCTTTCGTAAACAATTAGCATATCTCGATCTGGGGGCCAGTATGAATACCCTTTAATACGGGCATTGCCTTCACAAAAGATTTTCTATATAAAGTTGACATGATAAGCTTGAGCAGTTTGTGAATTCGTGATTCTTCCACACAGTTTGATAGCGGCTCGCAAAAAGCCTCCTTCCACAACCCCGTTGCCACTGCCACTCTTATAATTATCATCGTCATGAGCACCTCAAACTTTTAAAGTTTATAATCATATACATATAAGCCTTTATAAGTCATTTAATAATATTATATTAAGTTATTTTAACAGAATAACCAACATGAAAAATTATGTTAAACTTAACCACCCTATACTTTGAAAGAGTCGTTATGACTTATCGTAACTATTTTAATGACGGCTTAAATTTTGTCTTTAAAGGGGAGGGAGTGATAGGGAGACCTGTTAACACATTTCAAACATTGCGTCCGCCGCCGCCCCCGCTAATATAATTTCCCTATCTGTTAATGCTATGTATGATGCCTTTGAAGCCAATAGGATAGCTGCTAGTAGATGTCGGTTTTGTAAGTTGTGTTTAATATGATTGAACATTCCGCTCCTTTTACACTCACCAATTCGGGCCTTATCCGGTCAAATTATACCATACGCTGGTCATGGCCTTTAAATTGAACAATTCTTTGCCCCCGCAATCGCCCATCGGGCAGCAGCTAAAAAACCGTCCTACATCTCCTCATGGCCCCAAAGGATTTACTGTTGTCCCTTAAGGCTCAGGAGACCGGGGTGTGTTGGGGGCTAAAAAGATAAGGAATAGTTCGCGCGATTACTTACTATTTTTAGATCGTAGCAACGCTTCAACGCATAGAACGTTTAATATAAGTGGCTGCGCCACCAGTCCAGTAGATATTGTAGGTCTTGCCTGACGAACTTTTCGCAATAATCGACACTTGAAAGCTGCCTTTTATAGAGCGATAAGAGAACAGACCGAAAATAATATGATCGCTAGTTAAACGAGCTGACAGCCTTGTCCTTGAGCTGGTAAAATCAGCCCACGGCAGACCCTGACTATATTAGTCGGTAGCATGAGAACTACTACACTAATTGAAGTCCGCGTGTCTTTTCCAGTTGGTTGAAAATCGTGAATTTTTACTTCACTTTCCGGTCGCTCTTTTTCGCATTCATCTATATTCACTACTCGGCTTTCATTTGTTTAAGCTGCATCATCGAAAATTTCCCGTTCACGATGACTTCTAAACGCGCTGAAACGTGGACAAGCGACTTGACTTACCACTCTTTATATCAACATGAAGATGATAAGAAGGGTCTTATAAGCCCGAGCGGCACTAACAATCATTACGTTTCGAGAGAACAGCCAAAAACTGCATTAAGGAAGCAACTTAGCTGGCTGCATCCACTCGTCCATCTCTTACCTGTGATCGCAACAGCGGGCGTTGTACAGCTTAGTTTCCGGGGCATTTATTGGGCCGATGACTCACGCTACTATAAAGATTGGCAAACCATCTTACAGTTTCCCGCGAAGCTTCACGAGATTCTCATTGTAGGCTCGCTCTCTGCGATAATTCTGCAGTAAGTTTCGTCTCTTGAGTCTTCATTTACCCGCAACATAAGGGCTTGAATAGATCTAGTAATGATTGATTTCCCGCAATCGGTTTCAAAGAGAAGCGACTGACCTGCTCTACTCACAGCATTTGTCGTCGCATGCTCCTCAGTTCTACTGGCATACCCTTGGGCCTTATGGTAGGGGCCTTTCAGATTGGATCGGCTGAATACTTGTTCAGCAGAAGTTACTGGAAGCCATTACAGCATGGTCTGCTGGATTTGCAACACAAACGGTTCAAGGCGTTCTTAATAGCTTCATTTCTTGGCGCTTCCATCGTATACAGCTTCTTGGTTGGTCCTGCTTCGGCTGCAGCCCTCCTGCCAAATCTCAACTGGTGGCCGATGCGAAACCCCTTCCACCATCGCTTGCTCCAAAGCTACATCGGTCGGGAGTCCTCTGAGCTCTATCCTATAGAATTAAAGGAAACGAGTATTGAGGAGTATTGCCTAAATGTCACATATTATGACTCACCGGACTGCCCTGCGGGCGGGTACAAAACTCTCTTCGATTGGGCTTGGACACGAGAACAAGAGGGATCCTGGTACAACGTGACAGATAGCCAGCACTATAATCCCACCATGCTAAGCTCATTCTCTGGACAGGCACAGAGGGAGATCGTTATCGGGCTGGTCGCCTCGAAAGAAAACTCCCGAACGGACACAGCCGTGAGCTCGACGCAGGCGGCCATGAGCGCGACGCTACATGCCAGTGTACTTTCATTGACTGATGCTTTTTGGCATTATGTTAAAACGAATACCGTGGGCAAGATAAACCAAGTTCAACAGCCCAAGTTCGTCATATCCCAAGGTGGCAATGTATCAATTCCTCTCGTACAAGTCCAGTGCCAATCCTATAGCTTAGGCCCTGCGATCAATGCTGGTGATGATTTGAAGTTTGAAACCGGAGCAATGGTTAGTGACTTTTCGAAATCAGGGTCAAACGCATATGTCGAGGCAAAATGGACTGTTCCAATGGCAGCGTGGAACTACCCCCGTCCTTTGCCCTGGAATGCAACAAATGTCACATGGGTAGATACTTCCCAGGTCAAGGATGCTCAAGGCCGGAAGTTGCCTTCATCGTTCGGTGCTGTTGTGACTGTCCCAGCGGTCTGGTCGCGGGATGGTTCTAACGGAACAACTGGCTACGACCAAGGCAGCGTTATAACCCCTTGTGTCATCGACGCACGATGGGCTACAACAGACGTTTCGTTTGATGTTACGAAGCCAGGGGTCTCAACTAGCCTTACAGAGTGGCTAAATACCGCAAATCTTAGCGCAGGAAACATTGATGTGCAAAATGCCTTGTCGAAGTGGAATATCGGCGACCCAATTGCTGTATCTCTCGACTGGGTCTCGGCCATAAATAACTGGGGAGAAGATTTTGGTATTACAGAACAAATTCTACAGCAATTTGTGAGCCCATTCTCTATTGACTATCCAGAGTTACTGAGCTTTGTTCCTGCATCGAGCAGCCAGGAGCATTGGACAGCAGTATACGCGAATGGTATTGCGATTGTACTCAGCACAATCGTTGCAGATTGGGTTTCACGTACCGGTCTTGCAGGTATAAATTTCACGACTGTGTTGTCTGAAGTAAAGGACGGAAATGTAGACACCATCAACCTGCTTAATCAGAAAAGCACTGCCGGATTCGTCAACCAACCAATCTCAGCATTTGAGAAGGATCAAACCATGATCGTTTACAGCGTTGAGCGATACGGCTGGGGCTACGGCTTGAACTCTAAGACAATTCGGTTCTCAATTGTCACACTTTTAATACACACCGTGCTCGTGATCGCATATTTCGTTTACTCATTCATTTTCTGGTGCCGTACTAATGGCTGGACAAGTGAGTCTTGGGGGACCATTGGCGAACTTCTAGCGTTGGCTGTCTCTTCGCCTCCGGCTGACGAATTCAAAAATACCGGCAGCGGTATTGACGAATCTGGGACCTGGATGACATCACTGCGTATTCGTGAGGCGGGCTCCGATCCTGACAAGATTGAGCTTGTTGTCGGGACAAGAGGCGGTAATATTATACCTGATACTAACAAACTTCAGATAAATAAAAAGTATTCCTAAGATGCAGTCAACGGAAACTAAACCACGATGGCGGATAGGATACGGAGCAATGAGGTTCTTGGATTCTAATAGTGGACTATACTAACATATAGTTTTTGTATTGCATCAGTTTCAATTATTAAAGTAGTGCTTTATTTCGTAGTTTTATGAACTTTTTAAGTTTTGTGTTTAAGCCTACTGTCTACTTCGTAGAAGTTATTTCACATCAGACTTCAAGTGGTGCATACCTATTATTATTATTAGGGGTGACATACTTCGTAAACCGTGTAACTATAGGATAACGGGATGGTTTGGTCGACGTTATTGAAAAATTATTTAGTAAGCAAGCTAAGCCTTTCAAGTTCAGCCACGCATTTAATATTTGTTATTCTATTTTAGGACGACCTCGCATTGGACCGCTAGTTTGCTTTGCCGTATAAATGCGTCGAATGTAATATTTAGATGGCTGTAGTTATGCCGCGACCTTCTTTTTCCGCCGTCTCTGCCCAGCTTTTCACGATAGCTGCAGGCTTACGGAGGATCCATTTTTGACATACGATGTGGAGGAGGGTTAGAAGTTCAAAGCTGTAGATAAATAGGAGTCGAGTGAGCGGTAGCCCGAATTGAAAAACTTTATTAGTTACACCCTCATTCATCGTTGGCTACACATAACTATAACTCGAATCGCACTGTAGTCTAGTATCTATCAAGGTTATGCACATCAATTCATTGCCCAGAATGCAAACCTCAATTGTCTGCGCAGTGTCCGCCCTCGCTGCTTTGGTAGCTGGCCTTCCCGCGGTTTCCGACGTCTCTTCTCGGCAGGAGACTCCCGCTACCTGGACCGGCTTGTCGTGGTCGGCTAACTTCGGTACGATAGACTGGGACAGTCCGTATTCCCCGGGCCCGAACGGATTCATCCGGTGGACCGGCAATTGGAACATCTTTGCGAACCCTGGTTACATCACGGGTCTTCCTGGCTTTGCGGTCTCGGTGAGTCCCCACCTCTTATTTCTCTTCACGATCCGTCTAGCTTGAAGTCGGCACTAACGCATCGTGGCATACAGTGCACAGGACAATTCGACAGTAAAACACCGACGGTAGGCGCCTGGACTCTATGCCACGGTTCATCTACCGGTTCAACTGTTGAAGGCCAGCTGCTTGGTCCCAATGGTAACTTCCAGATCAACGTTCGACAGAATGTCACCGTTGACGGAAAGACAACTGTTGTCATTGGAACTGGTGTGGCGCCAGATTACGGCAATTCCGACTTTACGCTTTCTGTTGCTAGCGTAGAGACTGTTGGTTAAGGATTAGTAGTTATCACAGAAGTTCCATGATAGAACTAATCCTAAAGGTTATGAGACGGAACATGTCTAGGATATAATACATGCTCGTGGGAAGATTTTACTTAGGCAGATTAACATCTTATTCCTTTAATAACAAACAATTATTCATGAGAATTAAGTGACTTTAATTTATATTAATAGTTACTTGTGGCATTCTCCACAAATACCCGCAAAATAGCTGCTGCGCCCATCGTCCCCTTATGCGCCACACCAAACCACAGCTAAGGATGCCATCTATAAGAATATTCTCTTGATCCAAGAGAATGTTGATTAGGTAGGTAAGGTATGGTAAGATGGTACTAAATATTCCTTCTGCAGTCCTTTTTCTACCAGTGCGTATGTTCGAAGCAGAACCGTGAAAATGTTAGCTCGGTAGGCAATTGAATTGTTAGAAGCTAATTTCATGCTAACACGGAAACTAAAGTGACAAGGTCATATTTATAGACGAGCAAGAATAAAGCCCGAAGTGAAGGATGATTAAGGTATAGTTTGTTGTTGGCCTGCGAGTGCTTAATTAATTATTAAGAAACTCTTGCATTAAGCTCAATGCATCCTCTTTATGTGATTTCAAGTCAAGGGCACCTAGAGGACCGAACATCAACTCAAGCTCTTTGCTCAACTTTTCCGCATTAACACCAGCAGTCTCGTCTTGGCCACAGAAGAGACGGCCTGTTCTTCTGCCGTTGTCGACTACCTGCTGACATCTGGGCCGCCGCAATGCGTCGTATGCCTTGAATGCGGACTCGATCTCTGCTGCGGTCGATATGTTACTAAACAGATGGCCGATGATGAATGCATCTTCGATTGAGATTCCAGCACCGGCGCCCTGCCACGGAGATGTCGCGTGGGCTGCATCACCAACAATGCAGACTCGGTTGTTGGTATATGTAGGTGTGAATTTATGTTCCCATTGAGCATAACCTTTTGGATCTTCTTGGTCCAAGATCAGCTGTATGACGGTTAGCTTCACATATTCTAGCTAGGTTGAGAGGAAAGGAATAATATGGTCGCGCCGTGAGTTGACAATGCCTGAATTACGGTAATGACAAGGAGTCCGATAAAGTTCTGAACTTAAGCCGGGCTCGGTGTGAGTAACCTTCGAGAATATGAGGATACCAACCCTCGATAATTACTTGGACCCCATGGCATTACAAATGACGGGCAGAGACTTACATCGACCATCCCCTTGGCGACCGGGCCCTCATACCAACTTGCAGGCAGAGCATCATTTAGTGAACTCCTCGTCACTTCTCGTTTCCGGTCGGCTGAGAAACTTTTGTCGACAACCGCAATGATGCACTGCACCATGGTCTTGTTCTCAACGAGCCCGTGAAGCATGGCTGCCTCATCCCCAAGCCAGGCATACTGTCGGTCGACCTTAAAGGATTCCTCTCCGAGAGCCTCTCTCGCCTTCTCAAATGGAACCAAGTGTCTGCAGTCCCACCATCCAGCCGGAGACGCAGCATGCTCCTTTCCTCCCAAAACGTGATTTCGGACGGAGCTGAAGATGCCATCGGCACCAATAACCGCGTCGAAATGTTCATTAGTTCCATCTTCAAATGTGACTCTGACGCCAGAATCAATCTGTTCTAGCGACTTGAGACGTTTCCCAGCGTGGAGCATCTCCTTGGGCAGGTGGGAGAGAAGGGTTTGTAGGAGCGGCGCGCGATTCATTGTGAGGCCAGCGCCTTGGCCGAGATCAGCGACGAGGGCACCCGCCTCGGGCCCGGAGCCCTGGAAACGTATCAGTACGGTGAAATGAAGGTGGAGACGAGCATCTTATTTAAGAGGACGAGCCTGGGAAGGGGGGCCAAGAGAGCGGTCGGTACGGACAATCACAAGGCGAGCTGCATCGGCCTCAACGGCTCCGGCCTCGGTCTTCAACAAATCGATTGCTGAAGGGATGATGTCGTCAAGGGCTTCGAGGGTTAAGGGCGATAGCCCGATGCCCGCGCCACGTTCCGTGAACTGGGGGGAAGACTCGTAGACGTGTACATCCACATGACGATGCTTTGAGAGGGCGATGGCTACCGTAATGCCGGCAAGACCGCCACCAACTATACCGATTCGGATACGGCCAGTCATATTCGGATACTGGGAGGATATGGAAGAGAGGAGGAAGCGAAATACACGATTTGAACTGGAAGTCAGGAACTGCAATGATTCTCCCACTAGTGAAATAATGCTCCCCGGCACAAAGCCGCCCTATAAACTGTCCGCGAACTGGGATTGCAATCTCAATTCCTGTGACGTAGCAACAGAAACCTTTCGAGCGACACGACGGTATGGATGTGGAGCGTGGTTAGGGCTTTCGAATGATGCCTAAAACAAGAATGTTTGTTATTTCCCAGCCTGCTTTCTGGACCGAGCTCCTGATGCTCGTTGGCTACATTGGGTTTGTTTGACTGGAAGGGAATGTTCACCGGCTGCGAGAAAGACGACAGTACATGTAACATTCACATAGGTACGCCATGTATGTACATATCACCCCGCATGGAGTAATCTGCAGGCTGCGATTCCGTCACCAATATGTTACACTATCCACCAACATCTAATACCTACTTAAGTACCTAAGGTAGGTATCTGCGCACTTGCTTCAGTGCAGTTGCGGTTAGCCATGTCAAACACGTCAGACGGGCGTAGCAACGCATAGGTAACCGACTATCGAAGTTCACCGACGTTTCGGCCTTCACTTTAGAGCCCGAAGCCGCCGTCCCAGGATGGGGCGCCGGTCGATAAGAGAGACTGAGTGACTGCATTTCGGTGAACTGATCGTGAGGCTGAACCTACGGCTTTCCAGCCAAAATTCCTTTCCGGGTCCCAATACTAGGGTCCTAGTTCCACCATCGTAGGTGAATTTTCTGGCGTGATAGTGCCGGAATCAAGGGATCCAAATGAGGGGTGCTGATATCCCCCCCTTGCCAAGGGGGGTGGGGGTTTACCTGTTAGACGCAAATGGTTAACTTTTAGAGATGTCCATGCCGTTGGTGATATACGATGTATTAATCTGCAGCTTTGCATCTTGGCGGTTGCGACAGTTGAACCCATCCGACCTTGCAGGGCTATGATTGGAGGCGACGCGTCTCTCGATCCAGGACTTCCGAGAATCAGCGGTGCGCGCAGCTCAAGTATGAGGCTCGCGAGGCAGTCAAATAAATCAGGCAATGGGATTGAAAATCATGTGATAATATGTAGATCCTCTACTCTTACGCACTTCAGTTTTATAACCTGCTTCCTTGATGTCATCTGTGGCATCTTGTTGGGTCGGTTATTTACAGGGTTCCGGGGCTGTTCGGGTTGGCCACTCCAACCACACTGGAACGCGACAGTCAGGCTGGGCGAAGCCTCTCTGTTAGGCCCATTACATTCATCACACAAAAATCTGGCTTGGATCTTGGTGTGGTATCTGTGCCACCGTAGCAAGGAAGGAATTGAGCGTCATCAAATGAAAATTAACCTGCGAAGAAAAAGGGGGAAGAAGCACCCCACATGTGTAAGCACCACCATCTGAAGACCTCTAACGGAACTCATACAAACACCACAGCCTTCTCCGAGGTTCGGTAAAAGCCTAGGACTCTTCATTGTTGAGTGCCGGGGGTCTTTGAAAATCGGGACTAGTAGAAACCATTCTAGAATATCCCCAGCGCTCTATGGAATCCCATAGGGCACATTTTGATCTCGCATTAGACTGCGCTGCTGGCTGTGACGAGTTGGGGTTATCCCAGTAGAACGAGATGAGAGCAGTATTCCCGTTGCACATGACGGCTTCGCGCAGCGTCTCTATACAATGATCTACCAAATGTGAGAATTAGAGTACGGCAGGTATTACATTCAGATACGCACCGAGATGAATTTGAAGGTATCTGGTGTCAGAATCAGATAGATTCGGGTAATATCGTTCTTTATAGATGTAGAAACGAAGTTGACGCTGTGTGCTCGCATTAACCGACACGCTTCCTTGGCCACGAGTGGAAGGTTACTTACCACGCAATGAAGTTCGTGAAACACACCAATGCTGGCGACATATCCACCTCCTGTCAATTCAGTCACGTTGTCTAGCGATTCGCCAGCTCTCTCAAGGTCTTGAAGAGTAGCGTTGAAGTACGCGGCTGAGATGGCATTAGTTCCAATTTGAAACCGGATGTGGCTAATGGCTCACGCTTGATCAGACGGTCCCATGCCTTGTCTTTCTCCTCCGTAGGTCTTCCAGCATACTTCTGGACTTTTTGATGACCGTGCGTGTCTCTATCTCTCACTTCGTACTCAACGAACTCTTGGATTGGTGCTTCGTAGAGTGTGAAGTCAGGACAACGAGATTTCGTGATGGCTCTTCAGCTATTTACTTACACCATGTCGAACCCTCAACGAGTATATGATTTGCCTTCCAGGATGAATGAGCCCATTGTATCACGACCAGGCATAGGGCGAGAGATAAAAGGACTAAATGTAGTAGAACAAAATATAGTCGAAAGAGTCTCGTTGGTTTGCTGCTGCCGCTTCTCTCGATTTTTATCGAGGATTTACCCTCCAGGAGTCCAATGGTGGGTGATTCTTCATCATCGCTTGTGCTGTGTGTTGAAAATGAGCTTTGCGAGTAAGTCATAACGATAAATATCTTCAAGAGACTGAGTGACAGGATCGGAAGCAAGGGGTGAGCTTTGAAGGTTAGGAGAAGGTATGTTGAAGACTAGGAGAGCAAAAACTGAGTCCTATGAGTTGAGAAATGTATGATTTAGTGCACGCCCTCGGGAATCCTCATCGATCTTGTCCCAGGTTAGGAGCCGCTGGGTAGGACAAGAAACTAAATTATATCATGAATACGATCGTTTTTGATCGTCGTGGTCGTCTGTGGGATGTTGTCCTATTGTGGTAAGCAGACCGATCACGGTTAAAATGCCCAGAAACTCACTGCATATCTGGACCTCGGTGACGCTATTGCTACACTTATGCATGATAACGGTTGGTCACACAAGGACTGTTGGTGCACTGGTTTGTAGTAGACCGAGGAAGAAGTATCTTGTAGTGATGCTCGGATGATAAATAAGCCACGTACCCTCAACCAAGTCCGCTTTTCTACTGACACTACTAACGACAAAGAAGGACATCACATCTCCTCATTCCAGAATATACAACTCAGAGCTTGAGAATTATCATCTTCTTCCACAATTACCCAAGATGCTTCCAGTCAAAACTTGCGTGGCTGTGCTCGTGCTCACTTTGGGCCAAGCACTTGCCAGCCCTGTAGCCCAGGGTAAAACACCTCTTAAGAACTGTCAGTGAACTTTTAATGACATCCAAAAGCCTTAGGTGCTAGAGAGCAGGTCTCGGCAGATAACATTCCCATGCCAGTCGGAGTAGAAGAGGTGGCTATGATCTTCACCAGTAAGCACTCCGTCTGATCGCTAGCCTTACGTCAATTTACATAACCTTGAACAGAAGCCGATGAATACGCAGAGGATGCAGAGGATATTGAGTGAAATTAAATATCAAATGTTGCGAAAGATGTATCCTGAAGATTCTTAGCTATAGCTATTTCCTTGGGGCGCTGTTTTTTCCTTTGATGTTTTATTCTTTTGGTGGTAACTAGATTTCAGGAGCCTCTACCCGGTTATTTAATATGTTTCTAGTACTAAATCTTCCAACCCCCGTTGGCAAATCTAGCGAGAGATATATCAAGACATGATTGCCTGGGCTCTTGCCGCTATATAGCGTAGAGAGCGTATTCTATAGACCCTACTGCTTCGAGAACATACAGTCCCATTTCGCTTGTCACGTTGGTCTCAAGATATCTTCCCTTTCTGACAACAGATAGAACTTGCTATTTACTCCGATCTGAGGTTTGGCAGCGTTCTCGGATGTCCTGCAGTGGCGGTCAAAGGGTGGCTCGCCCGTAGCAGCGAGCGCCCAGCACACCAAAGCCGACGTCCCAACTCGCCAAGTAGCCTACGCACCCAGACCCCAGCCTGTGCAGTCCTCCGGCTCCCAGTATCACCCAAGACCCTATACAAGTGAACAGAACTGCTAGGGTGATCACAGTAGAACAGCTGCCATACCCTAGACGAAAGAGAACCTGCGCATCGGGACTGTGACCAACAAATAATTATTTCTTGGTGAAATACCGGTATTACCCCAATCATCCCCACGGACCCCGCCGCAATGCTACCTTGCTCTTGCGATATACCCTATTGATATATCCATGCGGTTGAATGGTGGTAGATATATAACGTTAGCAGCCTCGCTGTTGGTTGCCTGCAGGTCTCACTGCGGCGAAAGAGGCGCGGCAGATCAGGGGTGAAGGAAACTCGACCAACTTGCATCAATGAATGCAACGTCCTTCTCACACCGGCGGAGCGTGCGAAACTGCTGCTCTACCTTCCTAGATGATCGGTGCCGTGTGAATGGCTCTTGTATAATTGCTGGTGGCTCGCATAGTAGGCAGCGTTTTAAGGTCAGCTGACGCAGAATTTTAATCCCAGTACAGCTTGATATTAGATACCCGTCGGCTCCAGATATGCATGTGACTCCTTCGCAAGATATATCCCAACAAGGCTCGCACATCGTGGGTGCTGTTGTGGCAAATACCGCCCAACTACCTACCTACAGTATCTGTTAGTGAGTGTGACCAGGAGTCCAAACCGTACACTTAGTCATATTTCTAGGTTGATGAACATCCCCAAATTCTTACGCCTTGTTCTCTTTCTCGGGTATTCCGCGGGGCTGCCCATTTTCTTTCGCTATGATAAGCTGGACTTTTACATTTCCCCCGTTTTCCAGCATTTCGCGTTTGGCTTTTTACCAATATGGCATTTGACAAAGGCTATTGGTGTACTCCTGCACATGTCATCGCGGCTGCTATCGGCTTGTTTATCTTGGACATCACCTTTGTTACGCTGCGATTCGTAGCGCGAAAGAAGCAGCGCCAGACATTGAAAATTGACGACTGGATTGTGATACCGGCAACAGTATGTTAGCATCATCCGAAACCGACAGCACCAAAAGCAAGTATCTAACACCAAAGGCAGCTTTTCACCTTAGGAATCTCGATCTGTATGGTGTATGGCGTTTCACAGAAGGCTATTGGGTATCCTTACCAAATACCCCCCGAGGCCGAGGGAAACGGGCTCCTTGTCACCACTAGGCAGATTAGTCTAGCAGGACAGGTACAGTTTCCAATCTCTAATCGAGTGTCGCAGGACTGATCTAAGAACAGATCCAATGGAGCTACTATCTGATCCTGCCCCTCGCCTTAGGATGCACGAAGATGAGCTTCCTCTTTTTCTACAGAAGAGTTTTTGCAATCGATCGTACGGGTGCGACAAATATCTTCCTTGTCGGAATGATCGTCTTCATTATTATATGGATTACAGCGTTTTTCTTGACTTCACTATTCCAGTGCAAGCTTTACTTCTCGGCGGCATGGACTTCACCGATTGCACAACTTGAGCACTGCATCAGCCAGCCAAAGGTAGCTCTCGCGTTGACCATCACTGACCTCATTACCGACGTCATTATCTTGGTGATACCTATTCCACTAGTATGAAGGTTGACTTGGACGAGACGTACAGCGCTAATGTATATTTAGATTTGGCAATTAAATCTGAAGCCTACCAAGAAAATTGCCATCACCGCCGTTTTCCTTCTCGGATCAGTGTACGTCTCAATCCGTAACATCTAACACTGTGCCATGGTCATTTGCTTATTCTCACCTGCAGAACCGTAGCGGTTTCTCTACTTCGCCTGGTTATGACGGCGAAACTTGTCATCTTCGGATTCGACCCTGATACTGACGCAATTTGTAAGTTGATCCAGGTGCACCCTGAGCCCGAACAAGAACATCGCTAAGTCTGTGAAAGTGTTGATTACCTCTATTCAGTACTGGGGGTTGGTGGAGAGCGGTGTCGCAGTATTTGCGGCCTGCTTACCGACTCTTTGGATCTTGATTAAAGGCTGGTCGTGGGGGCCCGTCGCCACAGTTGCGAGGAACCTTGCCGATTTCAGTAACACAAGTTTCCAGTTCCTGAGGTCTAAAAATAGTAAACCTAGCAATCCAATTACCGATTCCATGGATCGAGAATATATTAAGCTCGCAGTTTATTAGCATGCAAAAGACCTTGAACCCGACTGAGCAGATGGACCCTTTGACCGCTCTTGACGCATGGACATCTAAGCATATTTTCTCTTGGCTTTGGAACACTTAAGTTTGTTAACTAAGCGGACAAGTTGAGGACAGTAACTGATTCGGGCCGTAATTATGGGTATAGTGCTGTTGATTGATCGGTGGTTTGTAAATATCTCAGATTGCGAGGGAACCACAAGAACAGGGGTAGTAATGCCAGCTGTGCCGAGCACGGATGGTATCCTACAAGGAGAGTACCCTATGTTAACGACGGCGGTGAACCAATGTTCTTGAACTTTGGGCCCCGTCCGCCACGATGAGCACCCACAATTGGATTTTCCAGAATAAAGCAAACGTTTGATGCACTTGTGGTCTCTTGTCCGCGCCAAATTCTGGTCAGGGAACGGATCTTGAAGGACTCGTTGAACCTGGGAACTGGATTTCGACCATATACTCGACGTCTACATGGCTTGTGATGGATCAACTAGTGTCTTCGATCCACTTCCCGATTCGGACAACTAAGAGCAACCCAAGGCAAAAGAAGGGTATGGACCTCCTAGGTGTGTGGAGCTGCCCCCAAGGCAAAATACTTATCTGCATGATCCATGAACTTTATGTCTGAGTATCTGAAATCTTCACTTTTAGAAATGTCACAAAAGTGGAACCCCATCTTGTTGTTGTCTACCTAGGTAGGATGTATACAGGCGTCGAGGATATCTGTATGGGTCTGGACATGTTTTTTCTTCTCGCTACAACGCGAGTCCGCCATTCTTTGTTGTTTCGAAGGACAGCAGGCGCAATAGACTTTCCCTTGCACCCATCCCCGGACAAAATGGATTTTACGTCAAAATACCAGCCAATATATATTAGTACAAGGAGTTACGGCAGTTGCAGTTCTAGAACGGGATGGCAGCCAGAGGTTACGTAGCATATCAAATCAACAGACGACATCATTTTACGTCCCATTATCACTCACAGATGGACACTTAGTCGCTACCGTGATCTACACAATACCAATACGAGATCCACCATCACGAAATCTTCCTTTTCGAGTTGAGGCATGTTACGTTTTCTGTCATGATCTTTATCAGAGTTACAAGATGTTCTTTGCAGGTAGAGTCAGAGGATATATGACGTTTATTTCGTGGCCATCCAATGAGAATTTGCACCAGATTGGTACATAGAGGCATCTTCGATCTATTTCGTACTAACATATATTACTAGTTGCCAACGTTGCATTGCGATATGAGAGCTTAATCTTAAGTGCTCTTAGTTAGCTCAGCAGGGATTTGGTCAGTACTTGGAACCTTGGGTAATACCGAATAAGCCATTCTCGACTTTCCGTTCCGACAAAAGACACAGGTCTAAAGATATTCATAATGGAACGGCGTCGGCCCAAATACATACCACTTCTATCCCACCCAAAGACTCAAAACTTTGACGAGTAGATAGCACCGCGGAAAACACGCCCGGCTGTCAAACCAACAGATCACCTCTTCAATAGAAAAAATGGCGACTTTTATATTATTGAAAGTCCAACCCGGAATGAAACAACTTGCCCAGGGGAGAACTTACTCTCTCAGAGTTGAAATGTAATCCTAGAGCTAGATGCTGAAATATCAAGTATCTACTCAACCTACCTTACGGATTCAGGGGGCAATAGGGGCACAGACATCCTGTTCGTGTATATATAAAGGTTTTCCTACCTCACTTACAGCAGTAGTTAGTGGGTGAAGCAAGCACCCATATAACTTCATTTCAACACTAGAAAACCAATGTTTAAAAGATGGGAAAGATCAGGAAAAGTGTCATAAGGGTTAGAGTACTAGGGCTTGGAAGGGTATTCAATATTGCAATAATATCCTTGGGCGTCAAGGAGGCATAGAAGTCTAAGTTCCTCTCTCGAGCCCAGCGGCCAATCTAGGGTTTTTATACACGAATGGGTTCGTTTCTACGAACCCAAATCACTCCAGATCATCCCAACCGTTCCTGAACTCTAGAGTTCAGGAACAAGATTATATTGCAATTATCGTGTCCAGGATAATAGCAAACATGAAATCCAAGAATAGAGACGCCTTGCAGATTGAGTACAGGATATCGCCGACCAGACCTTGGTACACGGGTAGTTGCATTACCCTACCCAGGGCCGGTCCGTGTGACACTTATAAATTTGTACATGATTTAGCTTTCCTATCAAGAGTTTGGTTAGACGGCCTCTGTGTAGTTTCGTTACTGTATTCCAAATTTTACAATCATGCCTCTCTTAGTATCATAGATTATGAATCTAGCTAACCTAGGTCGACCAAGAAATATTGGGTAATGCACATTCTCACATATCACTACGTATTCCTAGGTACCTGAAGCGTTAGCTCATGATTGGAATTATGTTAAGATATGATTGAGAAGAACTGATATCTTTCAAACACTAGCGAAGTCCTCTCGTAAAACGCTGATGAAAGACACTTTTTAACAGTTCGAGGTCCTGCCTAACAATGCAGATAATCGCTCTAGCTTCAGACTTGAAGAAAATATTGTAGAAGAAGCGAGGAATACTGAACGATTAGTCAATTGGACAATGCTCTTACGCTAATATTTACCCCTATAGCTGCTGCAGCGCCACAAATGGTTGATCAAAATTTCTCTTATTGTCGCACAAACCGGACGCTTGGTGATGTATACAATGATATGAATATGAGATTTGCATTACTCTACGGCCTCACCTATGTAACTAGTGATGCGACAAGTGTTAAACAGCTAGGGCCTGGGATAATATTCAATATTATAATAATCTACTAGAGTGTTAAGTAGGCCACGTAGTCTAGTTCTCCCCCTCTAGCCCTGGCAGCGATCTAAGTCCGAATATTCAAAGCCTTCATTTTTAGTCGCCTGGCCCTGCCTACTCAGATCCGTATCGCTATTTTCGTGAATTATCGTGTTTACTCCACGACACTAGGCGGAAATGAACATGGGCAGCTGAATATGAATCGCCGGCCCTACCCCTGGTACACGGATAGTTGCAATCTCAATACTTAGAGGCGAGTCCGTGTGACAGGTGGACACCTAGACATCATTTCTTAGAACAGCACTTTAGTTTCGTTGATCGCTACTCGATTGCTACTTTTTACCGCCACGGCTCGCTTACATAATAGCGATCTTGATGCTTTATCCTCTTGACCCTTAGGTTTAGCACCTCGATGATGACCTAAATGAAGAAAGTCTTGTGAAAAAGGCATAGAATATCAGGTTTTTATCGATTTTGTGAGCTGGATTCTGATACACTTCGAGTGTAACAAACAGGGGTTCCCGGTTTCTCTCGCCCCTAGTGCCAAATACATGATGGTGGGCTGTAACGACATCAATGATACGAATATATATGAAACTTACAGCTTATGAAGTCACGTACGACCATAGGATCTAGAGAACGCGGGGTCCCGTCCGCTCCCCCATAGCTAAGCTAGATACCGCCAGATTAGTAGTTGGGTCGGTGACGACCAGCGAATCCCTGGTGTTGTACGTTTTTGCTTTTTTTTTTTGCTCGACCCTCCTGCCTCTTTCTTCACCTACTTAGGTGCAACGCACTGTTTGATGTTGACTACAAGCATAATAAAACTAGACTAGACTAGACGACCTCGGACGTTGGGGTGGTTCCAGTCACACAATGTGTGAACACTTTATCTCATTCATTCCTTTTCGCTTCCCGCAAGAGATATTCTGTGATGACTACATTGTCCTCTAATCACCTGGGCCTCACTTCTTTAGGTTACCGGACGGAGCTTTGGCGGTCTTGGCTGGGTGATACTGTCCAAGGAATATAAGAAGACAAATACGTCCCATAGCTGTTGTGCTCTTATTGTGCATTTCTCCGGACAGAATTGCTTCGCTCTCATCTTTCATGTTGCATACTTTGTGTCGCAACATGACGTCCACTTCATCAGGGCCAGAGTCTCACCGACTGGCAGCTTCTGTTCGCCCGCTATGTATCTCTATGCTAGAAGAAATAGGATATAAGGGAGCACCTAGGCCGAGTGATCAGGCCATTGAGTCCCTTCTCACATTAATGCACCAACGGGCCATTCGAATCGCTGTCCCTCTCGACAGTCACATTTCCTCTAAGGGATTCTGGCTTGGCTTCTCACAAGGACTGGTAGGTACCATCGCTATATATCATACTGAGACGAACTTTCACTCAGCGCTCGTATTGCATAGCTGCCATACATTAGCCACCCTATCGAAGTTCAAGCTTACATCGGTCTATTCACGTGGCTTGTAGTTCAGTATGATGATATAGTCGGCCAAAAGGGCCAAATGCAAGAAGAGGCAGGGCGTTTCCACGAACGCTTTTTCCGAGGCGAAACCCAACCAAATGCATTCCTGGACGGCATTGCACAGCTGATCCGAGAAGCTTCCGAATACTTCGACCTTACCCTCTCGACATTAATACAAACATCCACGTTGGATTTCATAACTTGCAACTTGCTTGAGCAACGTCGCGAGTTCAAGAATCTACGTGTTACTAAAGAAGGCCAGGAGTTTCCGTACTACTTACGTAATATGTCAGGTATAGCTGTAGCCTATGCTATCTTTTGTTATCCCAGGGCATTGTATCCGGACATCGGGCTCTTCATTGAGGCCATTCCGGATATGGCAATGTTTATAAACAAGTCCAACGATGTACTATCGTAAGTAACTACTGCTCGAAGTTATCGTCAAGGTTGACTGAATTATTGACTCTTGGCAGTTTCTACAAGGAGGAGTTGGGTGGCGATAAGAGAAATTACATCAACAATAGAGCAGTTCGTGAAGAGAAAGATGCCCTACAAGTGTTGGAGCTGGTCAAATCTGACACACTGAGGTGTGTAATGCGAGTTCGTTACATCCTTCGGGGAAGAGGAGAGTATGCTAAATCGTGGGAGGACTTCATGAGGGGAATTCTCGCAATGCATACTACCAACCCTCGATATCGGCTGTCCGAGTTGAACTTAGACGAAGAGCATCCCCTTGCTACTTTCAAGACTAGCATCAATACTTTATCCAACTCCCTTGCCGGCAAAGGCGTGCTGCATTGAGGACGATAATAGCACCTTCTCACTATCACACGAGTAAGACCTGCCAAATCTGGGTTTATCGATGTACGAGTCTACGCAGAGGCTATAGACGAACACCGGTGCTGGGGCAGCCTGGGCGATTAACTACAAACTGAGCAAATAACAAAGATATGCATTATTTATGAAATAGATCAGGGGATTAAAAGAGGATATATTGGAGGCAGACAGGGCAACCTAGCCATTTGCAACATTCGTAATCCTTCGTTGGCTTTCCTTGCATTATACTTAACTAAGTGGTTACTCATTGAATCTATTGATATCAGACGTCTTGGATGCGTATTAATGGTTAGAATACGTCCTTGGAAACGGTAGGTAAGTTCACTTTGATCAAGTAAGTATTTTGTATAAAACAATTTAGTTATTAATCTAATAGGATGAAGCTGCCCACTTTAATATTTTTAACCCCATTTTGTTCTTTTTTCTTTTTTTCCCCTTTTTTCTTTCTTTTGGTCTCGTTATCTTAATATCTATCTCAAATTTTTGTTCGGTCCCCTCGTCTCCGCCATCATTTTTGCAGCTCTCTGCCGACGCAGAGTGGAGCGAACTTGCGCGTTGCTCACGTTTAGCATCGTACTCAGGATCAGCCCCTCTATCCAGGAGGATTTGGACTATTTCATGGCCATTTCTAGACGCTTTCTTAAGAGCATCGTCATTCTTAGCATTGGGATTAGCGCCTTCGTCCAGAAGCATTCGGACTATGTCCGTGTATCCGTTTTCTGACGCCGCCTCGAGAGCATTCTTATATCCATAGCCCGTACTTTTAGCATTAGGATTAGCACCTTTGTCCAGAAGCATTCGGACTATTTTCGTGTATCCTTCTGCTGACGCTGCCTTAAGAGCGTTATCATCCTCAGCCTCAGCATTAATATTAGCGCCTTCGTCCAGAAGTATTTGGACTATTTCTTTATAACCATTTCTAGACGCGGTATATAAAGCATTGCCATTCTTAGCATTAGGATTAGCGCCTTTGTCTAAAAGTACTTGGACTATTTCTATATATCTATTTTCTAACGCCGCCTCAAGAGCGTTCTTATATCCATAACCCATATTTTTAGCATTAAGATTAGCGCCTTTGTCTAGAAGCATTCGGACTATTTCTTTATTGCCATTTCTAGACGCGGCATATAAAACATTGCTATTTTTAGCATTAGGATTAACGCCTTCGTCCAAAAGCATTTAGACTATTTCTTTATAACCACTTTTAAATGTAGCATATAAAGCATTACTATTTTTAGCATTAGGATTAATGCCTTTGTCCAGAAGTATTTGGACTATTTCTTTATAATTATATCTAAATGCAGCACATAAAGCATTGCTATTCTTAGCGTTAAGATTAATGCCTTCGTCCAGAAGCATTCGGACTATTTCTTTATAACCATTTCTAAACGCAGCACATAAAGTATTACCATTTTTAGCCTTAGGATTAGCGCCTTTGTTTAGAAGCATTCAGACTATTTCTTTATTACCATTTTTAGACGCAGCATATAAAGCATTGCTATTCTTAACATTAGGATTAACGCCTTCATCCAGAAGCATTCGGACTATTTCTTCATAACCACTTTCAGACGCAGCACATAAAGCATTACCATTCTTAGCATTAGGATTAACACCTTCGTCCAGAAGTATTCGGACTATTTCTTTATAACCATATCTAAACGCGGCACATAAAGCATTGCCATTCTTAGCGTTAGGATTAACGCCTTCGTCCAGAAGCATTTGGACTATTTCTTCATAGCCATTTCTAAACGCAGCATATAAAGCATTGCCATTCTCAGCCTTAGGATTAGCGCCTTTGTCCAGAAGCATTCGGACTATTTCTTTATGGCCATTTTCAGACGCAGCATATAGAGCATTGCCATTCTTAGCAGTAGGATTAACGCCTTCGTCCAGGAACATTCGGACTATTTCTTCATGACCATTTTCAGACGCATCATATAGAGCATTACCGTCTTTAGAAACGTCGTCTTTGGAATCGTCGTCTTTGAAATAGTCGTCGTCTCGTTTATCAACAGCATTAGGATCGGCCCCTTGACTTAAGAGTGTTCGGACCAGTTCTCCGTATCCATATGCTGCCGCAGCCCAAAGGGCATTGCTATAGCATTTACTCGCGTTTTTCGACTCTCTCCCTCTGTGCAAAAGCATTTCGAATATTTCCTGATTGCCTGCCTCCAATGCTGCCTCAAACGCAGTGCCATACTTTTCACCCCTGGCATTTAGATTAGCCCCCTTATCAAGGAGCATATGGACCGTGTCCGTCCAGCCTCTGGATGAGGCAGCGGCAAGAGGATATCCGTATAATCCCGCCCTCCAGGAAGCATATCCAATCCTTTTATTTGGATTAGCTCCATAGTCTAGAAGCATCCGGACCATTTCTTTACATTCTAAATCGAAAGCCGCAGAAAGAGCATTGGTCCCCCAACCCCCCCAAGCATTCACATCTGCTCCTTTGTCTAAAAGCATCTGCACTATTTTGGTGTGTCCTTCGGATGATGCAGCTTGTAAGGGACTGCCATTCAATCGATTGTCAATATTGACTTCCGCCCCCCGATCTAATAGCATTTGCACAAGATCCTCATGGCCGGCGTACGACGCGACATAGAGAGCACATACTTCTCTCTCTTCGAAGAGGCTAGGTTCACACGTATAATTCACGTTAGCCCCTTCATCCAGAAGCATTTGGGCTATCTTCTTGTGCCCTCCATACGACGCAGCCAGAAGAGCATCATCATTTGTATACTCTTCATCGTCGATTAGCTCTCTCGCAGCATGTATTAAGCCGACATAAGATGCGAAATACAATGCTGATGGCAGACTATGGCAAGGATAGATAACATCATCAATACCAGAAAGCTCGTAACAAAGTTGGGAAAGTGTTCTGTTTGAAAACAGTTCCATCGTCAGGGCGCGTACGTTCTTGTGGTTGTTCTCGACTATCACCGCATGGTTTGCCCAACACTCGGCCGCATATTGTGCCATTGGCAATAGCTGTTTGGCTTCCTCGGACGAAATACCGTCTTCCATCTCCAATAGATACGAGAGGCAAACTTCTGCAATCGAGGCTCTAGCAGTCATCTCCTCAAGGCACTCAGCGAATTGTCTTTCTAGTCGTTTCGAGATCAAGTATTCTTTGACAGAATAGTGCGCCAGCTGCATTTGCATGACTGTCCGGTCATCATTTGTTTTCTCTTCTTGGTAATCTTCTGTTTCCTCTTCTTGGTAATCTTCTGTTTCTTCTTTCGTCGTCGTCACTAGCACTAAGCTAGAGCAGTATTTTTGGATCTGTTGTGGGTCTACCATCCTGTTTTTTGGATCAAACCGCGGCATACTTGCTGGCTGCACTGCGAGAGCGTCAACAGCTTCCTCAATTCGTAGGGGTCGCTTGGAATAGGTCAAGAATTGTAAAATGCGCATCGCATGGTGTATGCTATTTCGAGGTATATTGGCCAAAATGCGAGCATACGTTTCGTCCAATGTCTCTGGAAGCGAGGCAAGAGCTCTCTGCACAGAGGGGCGATCATGGCAGCTTTCAAGCGCGTCTAGCTAACATGAAACCCATCGGAACCTGTATTATTTTAGCAATTAGATTATAATACTTGTATCAGGAAACCCTACATGCCACCCGCTTTCTCGATCAATTGACTTTCAATCTCCTTTTGCACCTCTGGATGCGACTGCCACCTCTTTAACCCCTGGTGCTCCCGTACTCTCGTGTGAATATATGCGCGTATATCTTCCCCGACTAAGTCGTTCTGGATAGGAACTATTGTTTTATTACAAGGGCAGCTTTCGATAGCTTCTTTAATATCTTGCTCAGGTCGACTTGTAATAAGAAGGTGAATATTCATCTGTGAGTTCCAAAGATTTTTGATCCACGAAAGTAATTCCCGTCGTGGATGCTCGTTACCCACAACGTCCTGAACGAATGCGGGACACTCATCGAGTGCGTCGAGAACGATCCAAATCTCACTTATTTCTTTTATCATGTGTCGAAAAGTTTCAACTAACTTCTTTAGGCTTGGTTGGCTCCCATCTTCTTCAATGAGTAAGTCTAAATGGTTTCGGACGTCGTATCTCTTGAGATAAAGTTGTTTGATAAGTGAGCGCAGAGCATCGTTAAGATGCTGCTTTTTAGCGTCATTAAAACCAAAGTAGAAGTAAAGAAGACCTTGGAGTGAATTCTTGTCATTTCGTAGATTTTCGATGATAGTAGAAGCAAGGACCGTTTTGCCGCATCCGGGAATACCATAAAGCCATAGTAATGAGTTTTTCTCCGACTTCCACATGGAATAAGCCGTCCCGTGGAGTAACCACTGGCCTAAACCTCTTTAGGTCGCTGGAGGCTTGATTTGCTATTTTTGGTAAAATCTTTGCTTTAAAAACATGTTTCTAGGGTTGTTTTAGGAGTTAGCAGCGGCGCCCGGCGCCCTACCTTTACCTGGGCCCGAATTAAAACATATAAATCAAAACATATAAATTATGCTATATAAACGGGTTACTAAATCTAAATAAACATATTTGTTTATAAAAGTAATAACATATAAATTAGCTATATAAATAAATTGCTAAGTTTAAATGTATTTATTTATAAAAGTATATTAAATTAAACAATATGCCGTTATTTAAACAGATAAAGTAGCTTATTGCTACTAGTTTTATTATTATTGTTAGCTTTAGCATTATTAATTTAAGCGTTGTTAGTTTAATTGTTATTAGTTTAAACATTATTAGTTTAAACGTTATTAGTTTAAATGTTGTTAGTTTTAGCATTGTTAGCTTAAACATTATTATTACTTATATAATTATTAATATTATTATTATTATAGTTATCGAAATCGTTATTATAGTTAAACTAGCTTTAAAATAAGTTTATAAATCTTTATAATAAAAATTATTGCTACTTTATTAATTAAAGCTTTAAAGAATAATAAACATATTATTTACTTTAAAATATTATTAAATAAGTTTTGCAGTAGTTTTAACCTTTTTTAGTGCATTAAACCGCACAATATAATCCTGCACCCTTTCGTCCTAATATTATATAAGGCCGCTAAAAACATTAACTAGCTATGTTTTAAGCTTTAAATAAGTATCCGAATACTATTTAAACGTAATTAATGCTAAAAAAATAGCAATATAAGTTTTATTAACAAAAGTTTATAAAGCTATTTAATTTATATATTCTTTTAAACTTTTAGTTTTAAAAAGCTAGTTAATTATTTAAACCAACAGGCTAAAAAAAAAAGTAAAAAGCTTTTTAATATATTTTATAATGCTATAATTATTATATAATATAACGATAGCAAAATAAAATATAACAAAGTATAAATATAAACGTAAATAGTAATAAACGGGCTAAAGCACTTATATAAAAAATATTATAATAATTTATTAATAATAAAACTTTTGCAAACAATAAAACAAAGCTTTTATTATACTATATTAGCGTATTATTATTAGCAAATAATAATAAACAGGCTTTTATATATTTAAGCTTTTGCTTAAAGCTATTATAAATCGTTTATTGCTTTTTTTATTTTATAATTATAAACAAAAAACTAAAACAAACCTTTTTTTTACTACAGCTTAATTTACGTTTAAATTAAAAATATTAAAAATAAACTAAGCCAAAAGGTTAACGCTACTTTATTTATACATTATTATACGAAATAAAAAGCATAAGCGCTCCGCCTTTTATTTTAAAGGGCTATTTAAACAATTAAATAACCAGGCTATTTTTTAGCTAAAGTATAATCTATAACTTGCTTAACGGATTAAAGTCTTTATATATTTTATAAAAGTATTTTTTAGCTTTTAAAATTATATTGTTTAAGTTATTATATAGATTTAAAAAACTTTTGCAGGTTTTTTTTAGTTTTTTTATATATTATTATTAGGTTAGTAATAACTAATAGCTTTTTAATTTTTATATAGCTTGCGTACAAAGTTCTTATACAACCGTTTTATTAATATATTAATATTAAATTATAAGCTAAATATAAAACAACTTTAAAGCATTAATAAATTCGGCCAATTTAATTATATTAAATATAATAGCTAACAAATCGTATTTAGCATTAGTTTACTAATTATATGCCTGCTATATTTTAGTAATAAATTAGTTAGGGCTATTAGGTACATTATTAGTTAAAAAGCTAGCCGCTTAAAAACTTATATTATTAAGCAGGAGGTGCTTAGGGGTAAATAGCTAACTTAGTAGGCCGGAACAAAAAAAACCCCGAAGTAAAAATAACGAATTGTTAGCAAAAGACAACTTTTTACTTAATATATAACTAGCCTAAAGAACGGCTTAATAAATATAATAAAGAGCTTAAAGAGCAGCCTGGTAATAAGCAGCCTAAGGAACAGCTTAATGGGTATAATAAAGAGCCTAAAGAGCAGCCTAGTAATAAGCAGCCTAGAGAACGGCTTAATAAGTATAATAAAGAGCTTAAAGAATAGCTTAGTAATAAGCAGCTTAAAGAACAGCTTAATAAATATAATAAAAAGCTTAGAAAGCAGCTTAAGGATTAGTTTATTTACTTTATATATAGGCCTAAAAAATGTTTTATAGAATGGCCTGCTTATTAAGCTTTATAAACAGCAGTATATAAAGCTATAGTAGTTTTAAAAAGTTCTTTTTAAATAGGTTAATAAAATAAGCTAATTCGGCACTAAAACTTTTAAAATTAAATTTATCGTTATTACTTAAAGCATTAAAAGGTTGTTTTACGGGCTGCTAAAAATTTATCATATTTAAATGCTGTTTTATGCGTTTTATATTTTTTAGCTTTTTAAAATCGGTTACTAAATACGTATTAAGCTAAAAATATATATAAAAAGAAAGGAACTATATTTTTAATAAAGTTAAAAAAAAGCTAAACTAATTATTATAGAAGTAATAAACTAAGCGTATTTAATTATTATAAAAATAGTAAGCTAAGCATATTTAATTGCTATAAAAGCGATAGTTTAAACGTATGCTTAAAAGCAAGCTCATTATAAAGTTTGCTAATCTTAATAAAGTTAATATTATTTAAGTTTAAAAATCTTACTTAATATTAAAATATAGCCGTAATATATATTATTTTAAAGGCTAAAAGGTTAACTTACTTGCTTATAATAACTAAATAGTTATATAGGGTTTAAACTTTATACTTTGTTTCTTTTATATTAGCAGCGTTTAACTTATTTATTATAATAGCTTAAAAATGCTAAAGCACTTAAAGTTCGAACATAATACGTTCTGTTCTTATTATTTTAGCCGTTTTTTTTTCGTTTATTAATAAGCTTTGCATAATATATTCCTTAAAAAAAACATTACGTTTTTTAGTTAAAATATCTTGCGTAATTACGCCAGTAAGCAAAATCTAGTTATAAAAAAGTACTAATATTAAGTTTGCTATAATAAACAGCAAAAGCTCTTTGTTTTATTAAACAATAAAAATAAAGGAATAAAACAAAAAGGAAGTTTAAGTTATATTAGAAAAGTAAAAAACAACGCATTAAGCCAGCTTATATATATATATTTAAAAACCCTTTAAGTTATATATTAAGTAAGCTATTAATATATTATTATGCAAATATATATAGCAATATAAAAATATGCTTACTTTTTAGCTCGTTTTTATTTGCAACTAATACTAAAAAAAAGTAATAAATAATAAAATATATTAAAGCAACTTGTTTTTATAACTAAAAATAAAAAAAAAAAACTATAATATAAAATATAGCTATTAAATTATTTCGATATTAATATTAAAACATAAAGCTAACTAATCTATAATTTTTATAATTTTTTTTTTATAATACTTAAATATTATAACTATTATTATAAATAAAATATTAATAATATTAGCTATTTCTTAATTTTTAGCGCTAATGCTTCCGATATTATCCATAATGCTATAGTTTTTAGGGCGGTTAAACGCTTACGTTTTCTATGCCCTGTAGTCCTACTGCATTTTTTATAAAGTTTTAGCCGTAATAATTATATACTTATATATAGCGCTAGTTATAAAAACAAACGCTATCTGCTTGCTAACGCTTACTTAACGTTAAACCTTTAACGCTATATATATAATTATAACGCTTAATTAAAATATATGCTTAAAAACGGCTTTGCTAACGTAATAAAATACGTTTTTAAACTTAAAAATTAGCTTAATCTTTATAAACAACTTTATAATAGTAGCAAGCTTTTTTAGCTTTATAGCAATAAGCTTTATATCTTAATTAAGCAGCAGCTTTTACTAATTCTTTAGTACTATAAAGGCTTTTTATAACGTAATACGGCCTAGCTTATTTTTTACATCTAAAATTATATAAGCAACGTAAATAGCCTGCAACAACAAAGTAGCGTTATTGTTAATTAGTACATTTTATACCTTTATAAGCATATAAGGTTAAAATAAGAACTTGTACTTAATATATTAATTCTTTTTAATAACGTTATAAAACAAGCTTTGCGTTTTATGTACAACTTTTTAAATAGCTTTTATTGTTGTAGTTTTTTAGCGCTAAACAACGATTTATTAGTAAAGATTTATATAGCTTTGTTTTAATATCTACTAAAAATAATAAGAATTAATATAGTACATATTAATAATATGTAATAAAAAGTACGCTAACATATTAATATAAAACGACTTAAACATGCTAGCTAAAAAAGCGAAGTCGTTATTATAAAGGGTAAAAAATTCAAATATAAGCGTATTAGTAAGCATAAAAAAATCAGGCAGCAAAGTTTGTAATATTATTTTGCTAGTAATAAACAAGTTAAACATAGTTTTATGCTTTAGCTAATACAGTAAAATAAAAATTAAGAATAAAAGTGTAGTAACTATTACTAAAAATAACAAAGTATTATAAATCTATATAAGCCAGTTTTTAATAAATATTTATATTTAAAAAAAGCTAGCATAAAAGCATTAAATAAATATTTAAATAAGCTATCGGACTAATAATTAAAAAAACTATAAATAATTGGACCAGTTTTAATAATTAAACGTAGTTATAAGTAATAAAAGCAGTAAAAGTAGTAATTGTTACTGTTTCCGTTGCTTTTGTTACTTTCGTTGCTTTTATGCTTATTGTTTTTATTTTTATTACTCCCGTTGCTTTTGTTTGTATTATTGTTATTGTTACTAATTTTATTGTTAAATCTTTTTTAGTAGTTTTTAAACTAATTTAAAATCCGGGTTTAATGCAAAGGTTAACGCTAGGCCTAACGCAAATAAGTTTTTAGTTCGAGCCGTTATTTCTGCTTTTAACTACTAATAATAACTCTTTGTGCTATATAAATATAAATTTATAATTAAATAAGTTAAATAATAATAGTAAATAAAATAATATAATAAAAATATAACGTATAAATTTTAAAAAATTATAGCTTAATTTAAATATATTTTAATATTTTAATAAATATATTTTAAACATTATAGTTTAATACTTTAGCTTTATATATATGTTTTATAAAGCGGCTAAAAAAAAGACCTAGATATTTTTAGCTATAGCTAAAATAATATTAATTAATTATTAATTTATACTACGGAAATATTTTGCTACTAGAACTTTTTTAGTTATATATAACTAAAATCTAATAAGTTGTTTTTTTATTACTTATATTAGCTACTTTTTAACTACGTTTTAAAAAAAATTATCTCGTACAATTTTGGCTAGCTTAATTATAGTAAAATTTTTTAGATTAGTATAAGTTATTTTTAAATATAGTCCCTATAACAATATTAAGCAACGTATTTTTTTTAGCTTATTTTTAATACTATAGTTGGCGTGCTTTTTTTAAACATAGCTTTATAGCGCAGCAACTTTATTAAAGCTTTTAATTTAACTATATAGCTAGCAAATAATAACTAAGTAATAAAAGCTAACGCTGCTTAATAATAACATAATCTAATTGTAAAGCTTTAGTTAAATAGCCGCGTTATAAAGCGCAAACTATAGTAGGAGCTAGTTTTCGAACGTAAAGTATTAGTGCTATAGCGGCCGGCTCGGTGCGCTTTATAAGAGCTTGTACAAATCTTACAAAACGAAAATCTAAATAGCGTATGCTTTAAATATTATAAGCAACGCGTACTAAGCAATAAAACTATTAGTTACTTAATGGTAATAATGTTATTGTTTATAAGAAAAAAAACATACTTATATTAAGCAAAGCGGATTATAAAGGTAATATTCTAGCAGGACTTTGCAACTTTAACTACGTAAAAAAAACGCTTATTTTTAATATATTTAGCGGCTAATATTATACCTAGTTAATTTTAGCACAAGATAAAAAGGGTTAATATATAAAAGATTATAATATTAGTATAACTTATTGTTCTATTAATATAGGCTTACTTTAAAAAAGTTGTTTAACTAAATGCTTATCCGTAGCTAGCAAACAAACTATATAATCGCGTGGGCCGTTGTAATTATATAGTTATTATATACGTATATTTATATCGTTATTAAGTTAAAGTTTATATTAATATTTAATAACTTATTAAACAATCTGAATTAATTAAGGAAGCATTTTTAAAAGTTAGTAAGCTAACAAGCATTTTAAGTTTTAGCGCCTGCCAGTCCTACGGCTAAATAATATATATGTTAGAATACGTTGTTTTAACCCCTTAAAATATTATTATCCTAATTACAAATACGTTTATAAAGTTTTTATTACTTTTAAACAGCTATTAAAAGCTTTTTTACTAGCTAGGGTATTTTTTTAACGAAAGCGCGTTATATGCTAATATAACGTCCTAAAACTAAGCTTGCTTAAGCTATTATTCTGTTCTTAAATTAATAGGGCTAAGAGGTCCGTTCCTAGCAAATAGAAATTATAGGATAAAAGTTAGCGTTAAAGGTTTTAATAAATATAATAATAATATTTGCTTATTATAAACTAATAACAAAAGCTAAAGCTAGCTAAGAAATATTTAGTCCTCTATTAAAACTAATAAGGTTAAAACATACTAAAAAGCTAATTAGCTAAGTTTAAACCCGTATTTTTAAATTTAGTATTATTACTTTAATAATAAATGTTAATTTTATATTAAGTTTTTCTTATTAATATTTTATTTATATATATTGTTTAAAGTTTTAAGATCGTTTAAACATTTAGCTATATAACATACCGTTAATTAATTAAATATATTAATAACGTTAATTTTTTAGTAGTAACCTTTAACTAATTATTAATTAAAAACTTTACTTATTTATAATAAAAATCGAAAGCAGCAATTAGTAGCAGGATTAAAAGTATTAATTATAGTAATAATAAGTAAGTCTACTAATAAGCAGAACTTATCCTTAAATTAAGCAGTTATTAAAACAGCTGTTAAAATAATTGTTAAAATAGTTGTTTAAGCAAGTAATAATTAAGCTAAACTATTATTAGTAGCTAAAGCATTATTTATATTATATATATAAATATATACTTAAGTTAATTTCTATATATTTGCTTAAATAAAACGTTAATTATTGCTATATAACATTACATTTATATATAACTATTATGTACGTTTTATTAACTTTAAATAAACAGCTAAACTAAAAAATATATTAATATATTAAAATATTTGCTTTATACTGTTTTTATTTTATAAAACCTATTTTTAGGATTAATTTTTAATATTTTTATTTAATCTATTATTTTTAATCTATATTATATAGCTATTTAGTTTATGTACGCGCAGCTTAATTAACCGTTGCAATATATAAGCTAAAAGGTTAATAAATATAATAAAACTATTAATTAGCCATTTTTAACGCTTTATTAAACAATTAATCGGCTCGTTCTTAACTAGTTAGCTTATCTTTAACTAGTTAGCTCGTCTTTAATTAGTTAGCTTATTTTTAACTAGTTAATTCGTTTTTAATTAATTAGCTCGTTCTTAATTAATTAGCTCATTTTTAATTAATCGGCTCGTTTTTAACCAGTTAGCTCGTCTTTAACTAATTAGCTCGTTTTTAATTAATTAGCTTGTTTTTAACTTATTAGGTCCTTTTTTAAACAACCTAATTATTAGTTAACTCTTATATTAATAAAATATGCGACACAACTTTTCTACAATTACAAAGTAATCTTTATAAAAAAAAAAAACCTAATATTAACCTTATAATATATTATATAATAAAACTAATTAAATCTTATTTTTATTAATTTTTAATTAATTGTTTGTTTTATAAGTATAAAATATTAATTTTATATGCAACTTTATTTACTTTTATAAATCTGCTTTTGCTTTTAACGGTTTTAAAAGCAAGGCAAACAACCGAAATAAAAAAATAAAATAAATAAATAACAAAATCTAATTAAATAATGTTATAAAAAAGCTAAGGGCTATTTAGCTTAATTACTTAGTTTAACTTAAAAGCTTTTTTATAATATTAAACATTTAGCTTAGCTAGCTAAATGTTATAGTAATTAATAACGATAGGATTTTTAGCATATTTAATTAAGTACTTATATAAAACTATATTTTAACTAGCCCGTTTTATTTCTTTTAAACTAAGTTAAATAAATAAATTAATATTTAATATAATTAAGTATTTTGTACTAAATAAATATTTCTAGCACGTTTTAATTATATAAATAGCTATTATTGCTTATAAAAATATGTTTAATAATATTAATTAAACATTTTATTTAAAACATAAATGCTGCGGCACAATAAAATTAGCACAGCAGCATAAAATATCGATAAAAATAACATATAAAAAGCACGGTTAATTAAATATAGCGCAGGCTAGATTAAAAATAAAGTAATAGCATATATATAACGGTTAAACTTTTAAACTAATAAAGCAGAACTTTAAAAGTTAATACCTAAGCAAATCTTGTCTTATATACAACTTAACGTTCAGGTTTATTTAATATTTAATTATTTTAACTATAAACAAACCCATCCTTAATTATAGCGTATAATATTTATTATATATATTTTAAATCTTTTAAATATATATATATTATAAGTAATACGTCCTGCTTACCCCGTTATAAAACTAATAAAGCTTACGTTAAATAGTTTGCAAAAGATTTTTTTTTTAGGTTTTTATTAAAATCTAGTTTTATTTATAGTATAAAAAGCTTAAATTAGTTTAGCTTATTGCTACGAAAGCTTAGCTATAATTAATTAAAACATAACGCTTAAGTAAGCTATTTGCTGCTATATATAAAATAAGCTATAATAAACAATATTAATTTATAATACTTTTTAAAATTAAGGATAGCTTATACTTTAAGCTTAGCTAGCTTATTAAGCAAAAAGTTATTATTACTAAAATTACTTAGGGCAGGTTTTAAATAATATAGCCCGATTAAACTATTATATAAATATAAGAAATCTAAAATAGCAATAAAACAGAGGCGAATATTATAGCAATAATATATTTTAGCGCCTTTTAAAGCAGCAACTAGTTCTACGCATCCAGTATTTTTTTAAACGCTTTTAAACTCGCTTTTTAACTTGTTTTTAAACTTGCTACTTAACCCGCCTTTTAACCCGCTATTTAACCTGCTTCTTAACCCGCTACTTAACCTGCTTTTTAACCCGCCTTTTAACCTGCCCCTTAACCCGCCCCTTAACCCGCCCCTTAACTTGCTAAAACTAACCCGTTCTATATATATAATATATTTTTAAAAGCTTAAGCTAGTATTTTTAAACCTGCTTAAGCTAACTAGCTTTATTAAAGCTTTTAAACCAAACAATTCTATTAACTTAGCATTTTTTTAAAAGCTTAAACTAGCACTTTTAAACTTGCTTAAGCTAACTAGCTTTACTAAAGCTTTTAAAACAAACGATTTTATTAACCTAGCATTTTTTTAAAATCTTAAGCTAGCATTTTTAAACCTGCTTAAATTAATTAGCTTTATTAAAGCTTTTAAAACAAGCAATTTTATTAACCTAGCATTTCTTTAAAATTTTAAGCCAGCATTTTTAAACCTGCTTAAACTAACTAGTTCTACTAAAGCTTTTAAGCTAAATAATTTTACCGATTTAACATTTTTTTAAAAGCTTAAGCTAGCACTTTTAAACTTGCTTAACTAAATTAGCTTTATTAAAATTTTTAAACTAAATAATTCTACCGATTTAACATTTTCTTAAAAGCTTAAGCTAGCATTTTTAAACCTACTTAAACTAACTAGCTTTACTAAAGCTTTTAAAACAAACAATTTTACTAACCTAACATTTTGCTAAAAGCTTAAGCTAGCACTTTTAAACCTATAAAGTTTAATTAGTTCTATAAATCTTTTGCGCTATTTAACAGCCGGTTCAATAACTAGAATTAGTTTAACGCCTTTTTATTTATAAAGCTTAACTAGTTCTACAAATCCTTTGCGCTGCTTAATAGCCGGTTTAATAGCTAAAATTAGTTTAACGCCCTTTTACTTATAAAGCTTAACTAGTTCTATAAATCTTTTACATTACTTAATAGTTAGTTTAACAGTTAAAATTTATTTAACGCCTAACAGTTATAACCAGATCTTTACAGCTATTTAAATAATCCCTTCTGCTAAATTAACCCCTTTTGCTTGCTATTTATTTAAGCTAGGATTAATATATTTAATACTTTAATCAAAAACTAATAATAACTTTTAGCGCAAAAAAAAAGCTAATTAACGTTTGCAGCATATAACAATAAAGCTTTTTTATAACGCAGATTAAAAAATGTTTATATTATTTAGTTATAAAAATAAAAACGTACTTTAAATATACGCTTAGTAACTATTAATAATACTTTAAGCAGTTTTAATATAAAACCTAGAACTAGTTTATTTTAAGCCGTATAAATATTTAAAAAACAATATGTATTATTTATTACTTAAACTAAAGTAAAAATAAGCTAGAATATAATAAATGCTTAAATTTTCGAAAAGTTAATTAAATTATAGCTTTAATAGTTAAATTAATTTATTATAGCATAAAAAAATAGCTAATAGCTTAAGCGGCTTAATAAAAGCTTAATATAACACTTTAACGCAGCTAAAGTATAAAAAGCTATAAATACTATAATATTTTAATTAAATTTTAAAAAATTCCATACTTTTTATTTAAAAATCTAGCACTTAATTTTTTTTATTATTAAATATTTAACTATAAAAAAGTATAAAAAACAGTACTTATATTATAATAATTATATAAAAATTATTTTATTATATAAAAAAAATAAGTAATACTTAACCTTTTAAACTTATTAACCTTTATAGTTTTAATACTATTATAATCGTAATAAATAAATATTTAATATTAAAGTTATAAAAATAATTAATATTTGCTACTTATGCGGGGTTCTTTTTATATTATTTTTTATACTTTCTTTTTAATTAATAAGTAAATAGAATTTTAAAAATATTTAAATACTAGTTTATTTAAGTTAATTTATAATAATACTAAAATTACCCCGGAGTTTTTAAAAAATTAGCAACGTTTACTTAGTGCTTTTTTTATACTAAGGCTTTATAGGTCTGTTTTTTTATTATGATTTAATAAGCAGTTTTTATTTGTTTTTAACATTAATAATATCGGTATAATAAGTGCTTTAGCAAAGTTTACTAATTTTTAGCCATTATAGCTACTTTAATGCTATAATATTTAAATATATTATTTTAAACAATCAACTCTTAATATAACTTTAATTATTAGCCTTTTAATTTATACTTAATCTAGTTTTTAATTTATTAATAAAGTTTAATCCTTTAAATATTATTATCGATATATTATATTAAGAAATAAATACTTAAGTATTTTATATATTATTATATATTAAAAAACTTAGCTAGTCGTAATATTTAAATAAAACAACCCAAAAGTTTTAAAAATATAAAATATTTAAAAAGCTTTTAAATTAAGCAAAAATACTTTACACTTAATTAAGCATAGCTTTGTTTTCTATTAGTTTATAATATTTAATAATATAAACTATAAGTTCTTTATTAAATAAGCATTTTAATACTTGCAGCAAAATTAACTAAATAATAATGCGATTATTATTATATTACCTATTTAAAAAACATAAAGCTGCAGCAGCTATTATAACCGTACTATTTTATATATAGTTTTAGCCGGTTTTTAACAGCAAATTAATAATCTTTTTTTTATATATTAATAAAACGCTAATTATAAATATAAACAAACATATACTTTAACCGCTTTTACTGCAACATTAAAATTACTAAAGGCGACTAGAACGCGGACATTTACTTTTATTTTAGTATGTTTTAGTCCGCTACTCCTTTAAAAATATCGTCCGCTTATTAGGTTATGCAGCAAGAACTTGCGTAAAAATTTACATTTAAAGCAGAACTAAGCCTCCTTAGCGCATTTTTGCAAGCCTTACAAAAAAAACGCCTTAAAAAAAAATATAACAAAATCCTTATAAATAAAAGGTTGTTTTTTAACTTTTAATATATTTTGCTAC
The DNA here is from genome assembly GCA_022385715.1 of Xylaria cubensis. Taxonomy (NCBI): domain Eukaryota; kingdom Fungi; phylum Ascomycota; class Sordariomycetes; order Xylariales; family Xylariaceae; genus Xylaria; species Xylaria cubensis. The sequence continues at coordinate 555,107 of MU279015.1, read as the reverse complement.
ACGTTATTAAAAAAAGGGCAGAAATAAGCAATACAAAAAAAGGACCTTTTAAACAAGCAATAAAGCAGCTATTTTTATATAAAAAAACAAGCTTTTAATAACCACTACTACTTTTTTTCTTTTTTTTTTTCTTATATCTTATAACTTATAAAAAAAAAAACCTAGTACTTTATATATTTATTCGCTTATTATTTTATTATATATTATTACAACCTTAAAGCTTTAATATAAACAATTATTTATTACTTCTTTTTATTATATGCTTACTATTAACTTGCTATAATAATATACAACTTTATTAATAGCATATTATTTATATAATTAACTAATAATACTTCGGGCTTTTTACTAGCGCTTACTCTTAATTAAAAAAAAACTTATACATAAGGTAAAACCCCTATTAATAATAAAATGCCTAATAGTAATAAAACCTTTAATATTAATAAAATGCCTACCACTGCTCCTAAAACTACTGCTATTAAAACCATTACTCTTAAAGCTATTGCTATTAATACTACTACTATTAAAGCCACTAATACTAATATTACTATTATTAAAACCATTACTCCTAAAGCTATTAATATTAATACCATTATTATTAAAGCTATTATTATTAATATTACTATTATTAAGACCATTACTTTTAAAACTACTATTTTTACTAAAATTATTAATATATTAAAAAATAGCAAAATATGTTTTTTATTTATTAAAAAAGTTATTAATATATTTAATAAAGCAAATAACCTAACTAAAACTATTATAAACATATTTTAAAAGGCGGCACGCTATTAAAATAGCGTTAAAGATTTCTAGGTATAAATATTATGCTTATAGGACCTAATAATAAATAAAAAGCTTTAAAAAAAAAAGTATGCTACTTTTAAATAATAAATAAATAAGTTATATAACGAAATATACAGCAACATTATAAAAAAAGGATATAAGATTAAGAACCAAAAAGCGGAAACAATTAGATCTTTAGCCTTATTAAATACTTCTAGTCCATAGTTTTAATACTTAATAAAGTCAGAATTGCGCAACTTTTTTAACACGCTATAAAACTAAATAGTTTGCCACAACTTAAGCTACCCTTTCGTTATAATGTTATTTAACATATAAATATATTATTAGATCGTACCAAAATCTGTAAGCAAGCAAAATATTTAAAAAACCTTTAATATATAGCCAATTAATATAAAAAGCTTTAAAAGCATTATTTATTATAAACTAAGCAACAAAAAAATAGCAGCGGCTTAAATAATAATTAGCCCGCACAAGTTCTTAGTAAGCAAGTTATTTATGCTTACGCTTATTAAAAATAAAAAGTTTAATAAAGCAGTCGAATTATTCGAGCTAAGTAAGCGGGCGGCTAAGTAATTATCCCTTTATACAAAAGCCGACCTATTAAAGGTTAAAAACAATAGCAACGCAACGTTTAATACGCAAAAAAAGCTTATGTTTATTAAGCCTAAAACGTTTAGCTTTATAACCGAATATTTTTGCAAGGCTGCTATCCTATTAAAGCTAAGGGCATCTTTTAATAAAATGTATTAATTAGCAGGCTATAACGTTTTAAAGCTTTTTTAAAACATAGTAGCAAAAGTTAAAGCAAGAATATATATATGTTATTGCTAGGTTTAGCTTATATATAGCTTTAGTATAAAACAGCTAAAGCAAAAATTAAACTACGATTATTTAGTTAAAAAAATAACTAGTTGCATATATAAATTAAGCGTATAGGTTAATAAAAAGCCTAGCGCTAAGAAAAATTTTTCCGATATAAAAAAAGGACTAGTTTTTTTTTAAAATAATTTAAGTTCGATTAAAGTTCCAAATTTAAAGCGTAAAGCTTTAGGCTAGCTAGCAAAAAAAAATACAAAATAATAACTAAGCGTTTTTAAAAAATAAAAATAAGTAGCAGCTGTTATAAATATTAGTTTCAGCTTAATATAAACGGATTTTATTAAATAAAAATTTTAAACTAAGCAAAAAACTCTTATTATAGTACAAAAAGCTTTAAAACACTTTTATAAAACTATTTTAACTATATATATAAAGTAAAGTTTTTTTGTTTTATAATAACTTATAATTTAAACTTTAATGCTAAAGTAAGCATAAAATATTATACTACTATTTTTTAATTATTTAATATTAACGAATTTATTACAACGCTATATTAAAATAAAAGCTTAAAAGTAATATCGCCGTTGTAGTTTTTCTTGCTAAAATGCAGTAGCTTGCTACATAAAACGGCTAAATGCAAAAGTAGCAAATAAATAAAAGCAGAACACGCTACTAAACTGCCCAATTATTAGTTTTATTATCGTGCTTTTGCTAAAAACGCCGTAGTTTTTTATATAAATATTATAGCAAGCTATAAAAGTAGCAAGCGTAGCTGCAAAAAATAAGGGCGTATTATTCTTATTATAATAACTTATTTGCAGTAAGCTATAAAAGCAAATAAAAAAACGGCTAAATAATACTAACGCATACTATATTACATATTACTACTTAAACTAAGTTAAACTAAGTTATTATTTTTTTTTTGCTTTTAGTATAAAAAAGTCCCTTTTCTGCTAGTCTTTATTATTTACTATTACAAAACATATTTGTTTCGCTATTTTTATCTTATATTAATATATTGGATAAAATATTCGTATTATTACTTTTAACTAAAATCTTTTTAAACAATATCCTTTATTTTTTATAAAGCTTTTAAAGCTGTTTATTTTATTAAAAAGGTTAAGTTTATTTATACATATATTGTTACGTTTACTTACCTGGACTTAAATATTAATAAAAAATACTTGCAGTTTATAACAACGATTTTTAAAACTCTGCTCGCCTAGTAAAAAGCATAATTTATTATAGCGGATCAAAAAAGTCTATACTTAAACAGCCCAACGGCATAGTTATAATATTTAGTACTATTAATATCCGGTCGGATAGCGATTTAGCTACTAAAACATTTTATAGCTTTATAAAAGTTAAAGATTTAAATCGTATAAATTAAGCTATATAGCTCTACCCGCCGAATAAAGCAGTGCTTAAGTTTAAAGTATTATATATTAGTTATTAGTTTAAGTATATTAAAAATAGCAAAAAGTTAACAAAGGTTTATACAAAAACGTATAATTAAATAAATATTAAAAAGATCGTTTAAGTTTATTGTTATTAAAAGTATATATATTATTAATTACATATAATATTGCTTACTAACCCTTTTAACAAATATATCCGTTTTTTACTTCTCTTTAGCGCTTTATTTATATTTTCGTTTATAATTTGCTTATACTTTACGTTTAATATAACAGGTTTAAAGGTTTTATAAACCAACTATAAAATAACTTAATAGTTTAAAATAATTTGCTAGTTAGCTAAAAGTATGCTTTACTTTGTTATTAAATACGTTTCTATTTATATAGTTTAATACTACAATAAAATTTTAAGGTTTTTTAAGCCAGGCATAAGGGCTAAAAAATAAATTAACGGTTTAAATGTTTAGTTTATTGTTCGATTAATTAATAAAACATGCTTTTTTATTTTAATATTTATGCTTTTATTTATATTAATAATATTAAAGCTTAATACGTTTAATTGCTAGCAAATAATATTTATGTTTTAATTATACTTAATTTGCTATATTAATAATATAACATCCGTTTTGTTTTTTATTGTTATAGTTATAAATATAGCTATAAATATGTTTTAAATCTTTATTAAAAAATATAGTTGTTTAGTTAATAAAACTAGTTAGTTAGCTATTATATAAATTAAAAAAAAGTAATGCTTAAAAAAGCCAGCTATATTATATTATAATATTATTTTAATATAATAAAATTTATATATAACTTTTACTTTATTATTTAGTACGTAATAAAACTTAAAAAAAAAGCAAGCTAATATATACTATTAAAACATAGGTTTAGCTATATTATCTAGCTTTTAACGATATTTTTAACGTAGCGCTTTAAAAAATATTAACCTTTATTTATTCTTTGTTTTTATTAATACTAAATATAATAAATAATACAATTATCTGCTTTATTTATGCTATTAAGCTTTTATTTTGCATTAGTTTTTAGTTTTATTTAAAAGCGTACTATTACTTTTAGTTATTATATTAATAATCTAGTTTTTTTTATTAATTATAACTTTTTATATTGGTTATAACTTTTTATATTAGTTATAACTTTATATATTAGTTATAACTTTTTTTTTTTTAGTTATACTTTTTTTTTTATTTGTTTTTTTATTAATAACAAGCTATAAATTAAAACATTTTTAAAAGCTTTATATAAACTAAGTTAATATATTTTAATAGCTTTAAGCACTTTTAAACTTTTAGCTATGTATTTTTTAAAGACTTTATAAACTTTAACTATTTAAAAGAACTTAATTTCTTTTTAAAAATCGCTTTTTTAACCGCACCGGCTAACTAATAAATAGTTTATAACACGGACAATAACGCGGATAAAAAAGGCGCAGACGCCTCGTATGCTGTTTTTAAACCGTACGTATACTAAGGTATACTAGCCCTTGCTAAAATAAACTTTATCTTAATAAAATTTATTAATAACTTATATAAAAAAGAAATAACTTTTAAAAATAAAAAAACTATCCGTATTATTTATATAAATAAGCAGTTTTAATTAATAAATAATAAAGTATTATTTGCTTTTAAGCTAAATGCTATAAATATATTTTCCCGAAATTATTAAAAAATTGCTTATAATAATTAAAAATTGTTATAGCAAGCTTAAGAGCTATATAATAGCAAGCTTTTTATAACAAGATTTTATTTAATACTATATTATTTTAAACCCCAATATAAAAAACGTAAGTTTACAGACGCTATTACCTACATTTTAATAAAAAACCACTTATAATAGTCCTTTAATAATAGTAGTGCTAACGTTTATAGCGCTTATATAGGCCTGCTATTTTTATAAACGTTAAAACTTTTAGCGGTTTTTATTAAAGCGCTATACCCCTTATTTAACTTTTAAAACTTTAAAGTTCTAAAACAAACCAGCTAGTATTAAATTAAATATTACTTTAAAGCTAATATTACTTTTATTAAAAACTGTTTAAACTAGGCTAAAAAAAACTAGTTTCCGGTAGTTTTATTGCTTATAGCAGCGTTATTACGGATTAGCCCTATTTAAAACAAAAAGTAGTAGCAATAGTTATTTAACGTTTTTATAAACGTTATATTTTATTAATATATTATAAGCAGTACGTTTAAGTATAAAAAATAGCTTTTATTATAGTTAGAACTAAATAAAACAAAATAAGCTAATATTTTAAGCAGCGGGCGAACGTTTAAACTACTTTTTTTTAATAAAAAAAAGATATGCTGCGTTAAAAAAAGTAAGCTATTAAGCTTAGCTAAATTAAAGCAGGACTATTAGCAAAAAACGGACTAAAAATAAAACAAGCAATTAATTAGCATTGCTATACTAAAAGTATAAAAGCTTACTTTATATTACTTATAATTAGTTACTTTTTATTATAATATAATTAAAAAGTAGTTTTTTTTGTTTTATATAATTTTGGATCCGTTTAATAAGCCCGTTTTTTGCTTGTTTTTTTTTATGTACTATTTTTTGCTTTAAAAAATAAAATATAAGTAAAAAGATTTATTTATTTTAGCCTAAAATATGCTAAACAAAAAAAGGAAGCGTTATAATAAGTATATTAAAAAACGTAGCTTTAGCAAATTAAGTTTAAACGTTATAAAATTATTTATTATTATAATGTATAATTTAAAGCAAAAGCATATAAAAGCTAATTTTATATACGGGCTAAATATAAACACTATTATTTAAAATAGTTTTAAGCTTTTTTACGTTTTATTTATTAAACATTTATTATATATTGCACTATATAAAAAATATAACTATAAAATTGTTATAATATTTAAGTTAATAAAATATCCTAACTAAAATAGCTTTAATTTAATATTTAATTTTAACTATAGCTTATATATATTAATGTTTAAATTAATATTTACGAACAATATTTATTGCAATTACTATGTCCAAAAGCTTAAAGAAATTTGCACTTACGCATTATTTATGCTTTTAAAATACGCTTTTTAAAACGTAACAAATAATAATAGCGTATATATTTAAAGATTTAAAAAAAAAGGTCTTTTAATTACTTATTTTATATATATATAAGATTAACCTAAATTATTTAATATTAAGCTTTAAATTAAACCTTAAAAATATAATATTAAAGTTAGCTTAAAGTATATAACCTAAAAATAACAAATAAAATTAAAAAAAATATTAAAAGGTCCGTATTTTAACTATATTATTTTTTATTTATAAAACAACTTTAAGTTTATTTGATCTTATTAAGAAAATCTACTATAAAAGCAGTAATATAAATATAATATAAAGCTTAATAAACTTAATAAGCTTTATTAATGCTTAAAGTATAATGTTTAACATAATTTATAACAAACGTTAAAGCTATATTTAAATACTTTTTATAAAGGATTACTACTATTTTTTTATAATTAAAAAAACTATAATAAAAAGTTTAACTTTAAACTTACGCTTTATATTTATATTTAATATAACTACTTTAAATAAAGTAAAAATTATAAATATAATAAATATAACAAAAATTTTTTTTTTATAATTAACTTATGCTTATATATTTATATAACTTATTAAAACTTTTATTAATATAATTATAAAAGCTATTTATTTATATTTAATACTTAAAAATAATTTGCTTAATATATTTAAAAAGTTTATAAGGCTAAAGTTTACTTATATAATTATAAAAGCTGTTCGTTTGCATTTAATATTTAAAAACAATTTGCTTAATATATTTAAGGGGTTTATAAAGCTAAGGTTTATTTATATAATTATAAAAGCTGTTCGTTTATATTTAATACTTAAGGTTAACTTGTTTAATATATTTAAAAGGTTTATAGGGCTAAGGTTTATTTATATTATTATTATTTATTTATATTTTGTATTAAAAAACAACTTGCTTGATATATTTAAAAAGTTTATAGGGCTAAAATTTATTTATATAATTATAAAAGCTGTTTATTTATATTTAGTACTTAAAGTTAATTTGTTTAATATATTTAAAAAGTTTATAAAGCTAAAGTTTATTTATATAATTATAAAAGCTATTTGTTTATATTTAATACTTAAGGTTAATTTGTTTAATATATTTAAGGGGTCTATAGGGCTAAAGTTTATTTATATTATTATTATTTATTTATATTTTGTACTAAAAAATAACTTGTTTAATATATTTAAAAAGTTTATAAGGCTAAGGTTTATTTATATAATTACTGTTTATTTGTATTTTGTACCGAAAAATAACTTGTTAAACATATTTAACGGGTCCATTATAATAAAATATCCTTTAAAAGTTAAAGGTATAAAAGCATAAGCTTTTAGTCCGTACATATATATTAGCTAAGAAATCTTTGCTATATAAATAAAACTTTTCCTTTTTTATATAATAATAATAAGTTAATATTAAAACTACTAGCTATTTAAATCGTAATACTTTCTTATAATTTATAAAGCAGTATTTACTAAAACATGCATATGTATATGCTTTTTTAAGCTTCTAAAACATTGTTTTATAAGTGCAGATATGTACAAAAATGGCAATTCAAGCCTCCAGCAGTAAAGCTGGCTGGCGAAAACCTAGTGCACTGTTCAAGTTGGTTAATGGATCGGGTGATAAGAGCCATTTACTGATTCGGTTAAAACGGGCGTCTGCATTTAGATCTCCTAGTTTGGTGTCCAATTGTTTGACATCTTTTTGAACCATTTGAACTGTTACGTTATCTATTAATGAAAAGAAATTGAAATATTAATGTACTTCAATTATTGGGTGACTGACCCTCTGCCAACAACACGTCGTGTATTGGTTTCTCGGCTTTGATCTTATTCGGCGCAATCTTGTTAAGAAGATCCTTCGCGTATGCAGCCGCGGTCATTGCTGCGTAGCCTTGCCATGAATCATTCTTATGAGTATCGGCGTAGTCGCATATGCCACGAATGATAACGCAAGGAAAATGATTCATTAAACCCGCGGCTTCCATCTCAAAGCATAATACGTTTTTCTCCGCCACAAGCCAGTCACGAAGCCAAGCATCTTTTACCAGCTGGTTCCCTGAAGCAATAAGGCCATAATGAATCGCAGGGTTGTCCTCATCGACGGATCTCTCATGCCTAAGTTTTAATTTGGCATTTCTACATAACTCGTTGCAATGATCCTTACTACTTCCTTGATGCACCCAGTGAGAGTCGTAGAGTTTATCGGTAGTATAGGGGGGGTGGCTGTATTTTGGCTTTAGCCTCCTCTTCTTCCTAAGGACCTCTTCAATAGTAGCGTCGATGTTATGGCCATCACTCTCGTATTGTGCTTTGAGGGTAGCAATTGCCGTTAGCATAAACAGAGGTGGCTGATTCAGATATCCCGTAGCCTCGAAGTATTTGCCTTGGATTGTTTTTCCATAGTCGTACTGTACTACTCCTCCATTCGCGTGTCCTGGAGCACCGACAACAATGTCGCCGAGGCGAACGTCATTCTCCTTGCTGGGTGCACCTCCGCCAATACCCACCATTAGACCAATCCTAACGTTGGGGAAGGTGCGGGCCATGTCTCTAGCAACAACAGCTGCATTGACAGTTCCATATTGCCCTTGTGGCATGACAGTGATGACCACATTATGTTTGCCAACTTCACCCAGAGTATAACTATTGTTGTCGTGATCAGGAATGTAATCCAGAGGGTCATGCTTCTTATCAAGAAAGGCTTCGGCTGCGACGAGCTCTTTCACCAGAGCACATATCCAGCCAACTGTGTAATCACTAGGGTTTAGCATCACTGTTGTGGTCGAATACTATAAGAAATCTGCTTATTAGAACCCCCTTGGTCAGTAAATTTTTTGTCGGGACAGACTGTACTCACGCAAAGACTTCACTTGCTTGGATGCGATAAGGCTATTTATTATATCAATTTTGTGTCAGCTCAGACACAACTACCTCTGTGAAAATCTTCGAAGGCTCCGTATTGATCAGGCTTGAGTTAATTGATAAAGCGCCTGGTCCATCATAGATTATTCTTAATAGCGATGAGATGTGATGAACCTATAGGTAAGTAGATGGTTCGGGAGTAGATTCTTGTAAAAATGGGTGTCGATATTTCGTAGGACTACTAGTGAGAATGGAAAGATTAGGGGCGTATGATATGCACGTAACAAAGATGCGTCACCTCCAATGAAAACCCAATCATTGATCAGCGCTTACTGTACATTGTAAATTGCATCCATAAATATTGAAAGTGATTTGGCGGATGGCTATTGGCAGACTGCCTGCATGGTAGGCAGGTAAGCCTGCCAGGATACAACAAGAAATCAAGTCCAACTGAACCTGATGATCGAGCACTGCTTAATTAACACCTATACACCTATATTATAGCAGATGATAGACCAGTCTTGTTATCACTAGTTCTAGTGCTGTGCAAAATACTGGCTATGTTCCTACAAGTATGAGAACTTGCAGCCGAGTAGATGCTCTCTGTTCCTACGCCTACGCCAAAACACGCGCAATTTGATGAATCCTATCGCTGCAACCATCTGATGCCCAACTTCATGCATTCTTCAATGTTAGGCCGCAGCGATGCGTCTTTACTTTCATGTTTATATATCATTGGCTGCTTCATCCGAGCCCTGCAATTTCCTTTCCTCTCTGGTATTGCGACATCAGCACAAGACTGGGGAATAAGCGAGTTTGCGAATTTTTAGAACAAAGTAGGAGGACGGCTCTCGTACTGATGGGCCCACGCGCCAAGAATACCTGACCAGGTATGGTTATCAGGGCATGTCGGAACTTTGCTTAGATCGAGTTACCTATCTATACCGCACTTGAAGTATCAGAACACAACTTAACACAGGCTACGAAGTGAACAGCTTCTGAAACGGGTGAGGAACCGAGGTCCTGATCAAAATCGATGTCAGTGGGTCCTTATTTCTGCTCCAATCACTGCATTTAGCGGCCTTTAGCTGGCATTTAGTTGGAGTGGAACTAAGTAATTCCGGACCCACTGACATCGATTTTGATCCGCACCTCGAGGAACAGCAACGTCTTAGCTACAGCCATTCCCTCCTTGCACCTTGCTGAAGATTCGGGATGTCCAACGTGTCAATTACATAGACAAATTGCCACGAGGCGCATACATAACGCGCTAAGCCGGCCTATCTCGTATGACCCCGCACTATCAATTACCTCCACTCACTCTACCAATATCCACTCGCTTCAGGGAGGCATCGGCAGTGGCGCCGTTTATAGCAGCAATGATTATACTGTAATCGAATCAAGACCCATGAATTAATTATAAAGGCTTTTCCGGTTTAGGTTGCAAGCAACGTTGGTTATTCGTATCGCCGCAAGGTTAGCTACTTCTAGATATTTTACAGTTCGAGCATACATAACGAAGTTCAAATTATTTCAACAAGCAAGACTTGCCGCTGGAGTTGCGGTGGACGTAATCACTCTTAACTGTTTGAAAATGATCTATGTATCTGGCCTAGAAAGTTATCGCAACCTCGGTGCATTATCTTAATCACGTAATCCGCACGGCAGGAGCATGCTTTTCCTTTGGCACTCAGGGCTCCCTAGGATCAAAAGTATCCAACCGGTTTAATGTGCAAAGGACCACAGGTGGCTATGTCAAATCTGACTCAAATGAACAAGTCGATGACTGGCATCGTACAGTAGAAGATCATGCCGTTCATATGACTCATGTCACCGCAGAGGACATAGAGCTACACCACCATGTTCACCTTCGGTCAGTGTGAAAAGGAGTTAATGTGACTTCAACAGTGATTTTAGAGTACTTTGGAGGCGGTGGAGATAGTGAGGTCAAAGGGTGATGATCCCTATGTTTTTACTTACAACAGAAGCCAAACGTACGGCTTATACACCTACTGGGACTCCATGGCTGGTTGTCTCTTCCTGCTACGAGGGGAAAGGCAATTGTTCGCTTCACATATCTTTCTCTACCTCTACTTGTTAGGAGGGTGACTTATTTACAACAGGGGTTATACGTCATATAAATTTTCTTCCTGATATACAGGTAATCTACTCTCTAATTCAACACGCCTCAAGTGGTCAAAACTTCAAGCCCATGTAATTTTGCCTTGTATAGACAAATAACGATTAAGATTATCCGTGTACCACTAATCTTGTCAAGAAGTTGTGAAACGACTCGAGGTGATTGGAATGCATACATGGTAAGGGGTAGTACTGTCGGTACTTGGTGTTGTATTAGGGGTTACGGGATTAATTCACTTTTCAAGCATCTGTGCTAAGCAAGGACCTTAGTCAATGACGTTGGAGTCCCTCGGTTGCTCCCAACTTTGCGGTGAGCAAAAATTAATCAGGTACCTGCATCCAGAGGAGGATCCCGATAGCGATACCAGGCCAAACGTTCTTACAATGTTGCATCGTTGCATGTTAGGTGGCCAATGTGGATGACGAATCACTGAGGATTGAAAATATAGGTGTCACGAAAATGTCGGACGGATCGTGGGATCTGGAATCTGTTAAATGATTCAAGGTTTGGGTCAAGCTTCTCTTACGTTGAATGCATCCATCTTTTCCGAACAGGTCACTAAAGCGACCGTATTCCCTTGCTAGGAAATAAAATGTCGCGCCTCCGACGTCACATCCACGCACATCGTTTATGAATATGCCTGCATGATGTTGCAGCGTACGATGTACACGGGGTAAAGACATGCCGATGCTCTAATACTGTCAGCACAGTACTAATATTGTACCTATTGATCACGGAATGACGTTGCATAATTACAAATAAAACATACTATTAATTTTCTTAACACTGCATAGTGTAACAGCCACTTGCATGGAATAAAGTGAGAGTTGCCAAAGCCAGGTGCTGGAATGGCCAAAAGGTTCTGTCTCCGTCTAACTCATTTCTTATGACCATTCCCTTATTTTAACCGATAAACATACGCACTCCTGGTTTTGAGGCGGTCGCGGATCGTGTCGATTGCGTGAGTTTAAGTCTTGTATCGCACAATAATCGCTGGGACGCAGTTGATTTAAGATTTGAAGGCCAAAGTCTAGCCACTAGAATACTGATTATTGTCTTCTCTAAGGTAGTCGAAGCGATATTGTTGATAACTATTAAGGCTAGTTATGATTTTATCTCATTTCCTGAGAGTTTGCTTGTTACGTTGATCTCGCTTATATAACCTTACAATTTTATAAGGAGATCATAGCCTTTTTTGAGAAAGAGGCCTATTATTTCTATGTAGCTATAACTATTAATACTGCCTTCAACAAGGGCACTCAAAAGGGCATATATGTATATAGTCACAGACTAGCTCACGAAAGTGGATAGATCTCTTCGCGCAACAACGGAGCTTATACTTACCCCTATACTGGATCCCGACAGTAGCAAAGCTTCGTCTATCTCGCCAAAACTGTTCTAAAACGCATTTTAAGAGCGTAAAAAAGATACCCTGCGTAGAAGAGAAGTTTATCCTTGGTATGAAGTATTAATCTTGCGGTATTGGTATGAGCAAAGCATCTATTTGCTAATTTTATGTATACAGAGTGACTACAAGACTTGCATTTACCTTAGCTGGTCTGTTAAATGTATCTCGGGAATAGTGGGTTTACACTTCCACCTTGTGTTCTGATGATAGAGGATTAATTCAATTATCGATATCAGGATGTGTATCTTTGCCAAATGAACCTGTTGAATTCACTATATCTTGTTACACCACTTTTTATTGCTACCTAAACGAATCCTCATGTCCCTTTAGCATTATAAATACATCATAATTATAATAAGATGCCACACGGACTGGCCCTGGGTATTGGGATTACAACTACCGGGCACTTGCTACCGATGCCTTTCTTCTTGACGTCAATTACGCCCTAAGTGTTGAAGAGGTCTACCTGCGTTTTACGAAATCTTCTATTGAGTACTACAAGTCTCTGGATGTCATATGCTTTGCTTCCATTTATAGCCTTCCCGCCGGCTCTTCCTTGCCATCCTGGATACCCGACTGGAGGACCACGATAGACCCTCTAGTAGTTCCGTTGATGGTCAGTCAAAGTGCAAGGACTCATATCGGGAATCTTCGGCCCCCCCGCTACCCTTGTTGAACCTAGCAATCCCTTGCTTTCCTATACCGCTTCCAAAAACAGTGAGGCCGTGTAGAAGGCTCGAAACTTCTCGCCTGCGGAATCGGCATAGATACGATGGGTTAGGCGGATCTAAAAACACCAGCTTAGTCCAAAGTTCTGCACTGAACGCCCCACAACATCCAGCATGCTCGCCATCAGACATCCTTAGAAGTGTGTGCAAAAGCTAAGTATTGAATCGGAAAGATCGATTTATGCGATTTGCCATGTGCAATTAAATCGCAAAGAAACTGTCCTCGGGTATAATCTTGCTAACAAGGCTGGTCCTTCCCTCCTTTCTGTTATGTCCTAAGAAACGTATAACCGGCGGTTATAAGACATGTGACCTCATAGCCATAGATATTAATCTATCCACTAACTATGTTGGAGCCTTCGGAGAACCAGGTAGTATATATAGCCATGGGTAAAATGACCATCGTGGAATTTCCCCGCAATCTATAAGCCGACTCTGACGTCGAGCATGAGTATCCTTCTGTCGCTGAATGCATAGACCCTTCTCATCCCCATGGTGACTATACAGTTCAATTACTAGCTGATTTGGAGGAAATCTATTTAAGATGGACGCTTACACGATTCAAGATGAAGCGGCTCGCATCTTTCGCTCTATCCTACTGCCGGACCCTCGATTGGAAATACCTGATGAGGTCCGCGACGCTGCGGAAAGAACCTCCTTCGATCCGTCCGCGCTCTCGAAACCGTTTTTGCCTGCGCCTGTGAAGTGTACTGAGTCGAGCGCGGCGTTAGTCAGTGATACGCGCTAAGTTTTACCTCTTTCCATGTGGATGATGGCTGATTCTACGCATATCTCAAGTGGGCACTACTAGGCACCTTTGGCAACGCGATCGCGAAAAGGCGATATGGCATCCAGCAACCATGCGTCGTAAGCAGCGACGTTGCCAGCATGTTCCTATTCTCGTTCCTACTGCTGCGTGTGGGCGGAAAGCCAGTATCAGACCCGGCCGTTGCGGCGCGCTATTCCGTCTACGACCTCACAAAGCAGATGACGCCCTGGCGTCGCCTCGTCACGAACGTCTACCCGACCCGTGACGGCCGCTGGTTTCATCTCCATGGCGGCCTCGACTCGGACCGCAGCCTGCGCATGCTCGACCTGCCGCCGCGCGTAGACGTCACGGATGAGATGGAAGTTATCCGACGGCTAGAGGAGAGTGTGGTGAAGTTCGATGCGGAGTGGTTGGATGTCGAGGCGAATGAGTATTGGAGACAGGCTGGGGGGATATGTCTTACTCCTGAGGAGTATCGCGATAGCGAACAGGGGAGAGCTCTCGCTGACGAGGGGTTGTATACTATTGAGGAGTTTCTGAGCGATAGGTTGCCTCCTGTGCCCTGGCCTGAGGTCCAGACGACGACATACCGACCTCTGGAAGGTATCAAGATTATGGATCTCACGAGAGCCATTGCTGGACCGACCATTGCGAGACTTGCGGCATTATTTGGCGCTACAGTTGTTCGCGTTTCGAACATGGAATTGCCGGATCTTGGAATTGTGCTATTTGAGAGTAACCTTGGAAAACGGGATGCGCATCTGAATCTCAAGACCGAGGACGGCCGAAGAGCTTTGCGGGAATTGATACAAGACGCGGATGTCGTGCTCGATGGGTATCGGCCAGGTGCGCTTGAACGATTAGGTTTTGGCCCGACATACGTACATGAGATTGCGAAGAGAAGGGGCAAGGGAATCATCTACGCGCGCGAGAACTGCTATGGCTGGAAAGGCCCGTGGAGGCATCGTAGCGGCTGGCAACAGATCAGCGACGCGGTCACGGGCATCGGCTGGTTGTTTGGTCGTATGTGGGGTCGAGATGAGCCTGTGATGCCCTTCCTTCCCAATTCAGACTTCCAGACGGGTATCGTTGGGTGCATTGCGATCATGAACGCCCTGGATCGAAGGAATAAGAAGGGCGGGAACTATCTCGTCTCGACATCACTAAACCAGCTGAATAGCTTTTTGATATCCCTAGGCACGCAAGCCCCTGAAGTATGTCAGGACTTGCGTGAGAGGTGGCCGGATATGATGAAATTCCGATACTACGATGATTTGCATCGTCAGATGAGGGTGCTCGCGAGTTGTCTGCCCAAAGTCGCTCCAGAGTTGTTCCAGGAGAAGAACTTTCGAACGATGAAGGCAGATCTGGGCGTGCCAGATGAGGATATGGTGTTTCTGGGACCGGCTGTCACTTATGGTACTACTGAGCTACGATACAACTCCGGTAGCTGCATGCGAGGAACACATAAACCAGAGTGGCCGGTAGGGGAGCAGAGTTCATGAGGGTCGACACATTTTTCATAACTGGACAAGGTCTTATATTTGACTATTGAGACCCGATTACTTTTATAAATCTCAATGTAACTAGGGGGTATCGAGTAACATACATTATATACAAAATATTTGACCATCGTTCCTAGAACCTAGTAGAGTTTCCTGCCTCATCGTGGAGCTTTGATCATGGGCCCTGTATGGTCGGGCCCAACCCATTGTGTACCTTCATACTCGTCTTCGTGGTCATCGTCGCTCTCGTCTTCGTCCATAGGTTCGGCCGTGTTGTCAGCATCGTAGCTAGTCGTTCCTGCTCCGGTAGAATGATTTCCTGCAGGAGTGTGCCTCGCGAATGTGAGGGGAGTTGTTGAAACGGGTTGTGAAGCCGAGTAATTATTGAACGACGCTTGAAAGTGATTATTTGGCGTAACGCTATTGATCGACGTTTGAATAGATAAATCAGGCGCAGGGCCTAATCTTTCGGCTTCGACTGTTGCGATAGCAGCCTGCCACTGCAACGTTTCGGCTGCCATCTGTCGGCGGGATCGAGGTGAGGATGCACGAACATGCCGAAGCTTCTCATCAAATGATTTGAAGTTACTCAGGTCTGGACCCAGACCTCCCGTTGTTCGGGTTATGGATACGTCCCTTTGTTGATCCAGCTGCTCCTCCAGCCGTCTTTGCTTCCGCCGTTCCTTTACATTTGTCTTTGGCTGCAGTCGATCTTGTATAATTCTCAGCTCTCTCCTCTCACTGGTCCGAGAATTACTCTTAGGCTTTCTAGGAACTGTTGATCTAGGCCTAGAAATAGTACTAGGCCTCGCTATCTCGCTTCGAATCTTCTCCTGTTCGGTTATGGGCTCATTGGTGCACTTCTTGTATTGATTTTGATATGTGCAGTTGGCGCAACCATGTCTGATTGTACTAATTGCCAAGACGGCAGGTGGTGAGACCACGCATCGTGCGAAGGGGCCATTCCTTAGTAAACAGTTACGACATGGGTTCGGGTTCACCTGGCCGGATAAATATATCATGAGAGAGCTGAAGTCGTGAGGAGTCCGTGGCACAAACCCGCCTTGCTGACGGTACTGGTTCCACTCGACAGCTCGCAACGTCGGCTGGCCGCTTAGAGCTTGGGCCAGCGGATGTAGGGGCAGCTCGAAATTAGCGAAGTCGGGCGGTAAAACCTGCAGGGTACTTTGCCAGGCGGTTATGTCACTCCGTATACTGACATGTCCAGATGCCTGGGCTTCACTGTCATCGCGACTGGAGGTAGGTGATGGCGCTGATGAAGTTGCTGGTGAGGTTTCTGATGCTAAGTCTTCAGGCGCCCTTGGGAGCGCTGATGATGGCACAGGCGATACTGATGCTACTGGTGTTGTAGATGCCGGTGGTGGCACCAGCGTCAATGTCTGCGCCTGTGTGTTGTCGTGGCCTGCAACACAATTAGTCTGGGACAGTTATAGTAAACGCTCTTCAGATAAGTCACATACGAATAGATGGCGATTGCTTCGAGTTCGGGGTCGATGCTCGATGAGCGTACCAAGTCGCCGTGGCGGCAGCAGCAATTGACTGGAAAAGCGCGTTTGGCGCATCTTCCGCCATCCTCGCCTTAGAATATGACCTCAAACACGTGAGGCCTGGGAAGTCTTAGACACTTTGATAGCAAAATGATGGGCGCAGTGGCGTATGTAGACAATCTAATTTGTCCGATCAGAGGAACCTTGAGTTACACACGCGTGAAGCTGTAATTTGGCGTGGCGTGGCGTGGCGTTTTCCCTCCCTTTCGGGCTGTTTTAATTGAAGCAAGCTTATAGCAACCCAGGCCAAGCGAGGTTGATATTTATAATCGCGTGACTCATTCCATTTATATGCATAGTAACAGGTAGGAGCGAATTGTTCAGACGTTGTTGCTGCGATCTTGGGAGAATGGCGAATAGGTAAACTGTAGGTAGTGAATATAGATGGGGGTGTTGCTTCTGTTGGTACGCCGGCACAGTAATCAGAACGAAATTACACGGTTCTTGATCCATGTGTGTGGCGGTGGTGGCTTAGCAAGTCTAGATAGTGTCCTAGCGCAGGCGCGACTAAAAGGTACCTAATACTATTCGTTCAAGAGTCTGGTTGACGCGCCCCCTCGAGCTATCTTCACGGGAAGTTGCTCAATGCCATGTAGAAATTGGAGAGTGTTCGCATCATTACTCAGGATTGCGAAAGCAGCTCCGCGTCCCTGGATTACTTCAGACTATGGGAATCATGTCATACTCGAGACGCGCCAGTCTAATGAGTTCTAAATTACACTGTTCATTCCTAATGTCCCTTAACTCATCAGGATACTTCACGCTCCGTATTAACCAGTTCATGCTGACTCAAAGAGACTGAGATAACATGAATAGCACTCATGATATTCTCAGTAAATGAGTGACTTTCTTTTTTTTGTCCGAGCCCTGATTTCTTCTCTGCTGAATGCAATGTGTTACAGACGCGTCCCTAAGATAAGGCAAGTAGGCAATCTCTCGTATTCTCGTCAAGACGCAAAAAGCGCTATGAGTCTCAATGCCTACCCAATGGGCGCGACTCAATTTCCTTAACAACTTTAGAAGGAGTGTAGAGCAACTTGAGAACAAGCGTGCATCAAAATACTTATGCACTCGTTGTTACGCTACAATCCGAGTGACGTTTTCGCTCTTCGACGACGAGTGAACTGCTCGCCTTTTGTTAATGTTACGTTCGCTTTGCCTTCACCATGATACTCAGCGAATTCTCCATATTAGAAATATCTGAGACGTGACGCTTCACCCAACTGCATGCGACAGGGACACATACATCATATGACTACTTGGTGGGCAATGGAACAGTTATATAGTACAAGAAGATACTTGCGAAAGAATCATATGTTCAACTCGGCCTCCGCCTTCTCATAGACAATGGTTCTTTGTGATGTTGTAGATTCGCCACGATTTCATGGTACAAAGCCGGAAATTTTCTTATTTAAAAACGTTCAGTCATCCCTCTTTCACCATCTTTGGCTATGAATGTTTACAAATCATACATCGCGCAATCACTATTTCTGGTAATATGAGAATTATTCAAATCGTTACAGCGGCAACAGCCGCTGTTTTCCTTCCACTTGCATCTGCGAGTGACCCCATCAACAACAACCCAGTCAACAACAACGCCAACAACGGATTGATCCAATACAGCAAGGTAGTGCCACCGCCAGGGCCTGTGCAACCCGGAGCATTAGTCGACAAATGTGGTGGTTGGGTTGAAGCCGTCTCAGGCACGACCTGCTACAGCCTGGCAAAATCATTGGGAATTGACGACATGTGGTTAAGGACGCTCAATCCCCAGCTAAAGGGGGACTGTTCCAAAAACCTCTGGGCCGGCTATTATTACTGCAAAGGTAAATAACTAGACAAACATTGAGTTATATCTGTATTACCCGTGCTTCGATTAACAAGTAAATATCTTCATAACTGACGCCTTGCAGGTCTTGTCGGGTTGAAGTCACCATTCCACTCGATCTCGGATTCGCACTCGCACTCGCACTCTCACTCAAATAATGCCGATCCAACATTCCACACGACCTTGGACTCGCACTCGCACTCTCATCCAAAGGTTACCGATCCGCCACCACCTCCGAAGAAGTCCCCGGATGCTGACTGCGTCGCCGCTCATCTTGATAAATGCGCATCTGCTGTGTTTGAAGCGAGCGCAACTCCTGGACCTATGATCAACTGGTGTAAGAGGTATCTAAGCGGCCCTAAATGCACCGAGGCGCGGCCGGAAGGCATTTTCAGCTCCTACGACAAATTCCCTAGACAAGCAGATGCTTCTAGCTTGTGTGCATATCCGAGCGCACCCCCGATGGCGCCGAGATTCAGCTCGGCTTGTCGGTGCTTTACTCAAAGTCATCCACAGCCTACGTGATGTGTGGATCGCATACTTCTTATTAATATTCAAATTTCGGGGGTTATTTTTTTCTTCGTCGCGTTTACTGTATATTTTATAGTTTCATGGTTCTACAAACCATGATTTCATATTAGCTGCTGGCACAGATATTGTTATCTCTTAATAGATCTTTGATAATTTCATGGGGGTTTTATTAGAAGCTGGTCTCGAGCCAGAGATCACGCCGCGAGACTCCATACACATGATCAAATTGACCCGGTATCCAGAGTTCTATGCAATATTAATACCTCAATCGTGCTCATGATTAAATAAGGTACCTAAGGCACTAAAATATTGAGGCAAGTAGCGGCGTTCTAAATCTGCTCGATACTCAGTATCGCAGGTGCCTCTTTCCTTAAATATGTGGCCAAAACCTTGAAAGGTGGTACAAGCAAAAGGTGAAACGCATGGTTCCCTCGTGCTTGTGGGTCATTACGTCTGCTTAAATCGAGTTTCAAAGTATTGGGAAGGTAGAAGTTCTAAGTTAATACCTTTCCCGAAGCTAAAAATGGCGATACTCTGACGCTTGTTTACCTATAACAAAATACCAAAGTGTACTAAACTTCATGTACCTAGGATATCTCGTACCATCAATCTGAAGTACATCAATTTGAGCATGTTACACTGCAACCAACGATGCTTTTATTCTTTCCAACAGTAGCGTGTATATTAGATTTCCAAGCATGTCTCAAACCCCCGGGCAGTCTTCTCGTACCAGCTCCCCTGCAGCTGATCTTAGACCAGCACCTCTTCGCATCCCGGTCCGTAAAACAGTGACCAGTTCCGATGAGAATCCTAGAACAATCGTAAATAGGTACAGACAGAGGACGAGAGATACATCCACTTCGACAGTGTCTCGGGAGCGGCCAAGTCAATACTCTCACTCGGATATCACACGTACTCTTCCACATCGACGGCATCTTGGCCCGAAGCTTCAGTCGTTGAAATCTCGGTTTGAGATCCTCCACGCCGTAAACAGCGCAGATATTAGTGCAGGCCAGCATTCTGCTAGCTCCTACAAAGCTAGGACGAGCGCAATTCCGCGGGCTGCAAATTCCAAACAGAACCTACAACGAAATCTACTTAGTCCTTCGCCTGTAGAGTCTGTAAGCCGAGCCTCTACAGAACTATCCCCTCGCCAGATCAGAACCCCCGCTGCCTCCGGCCGAAAGTCGATGCTCCCCGTGAGCAAGCAATCAATCACTAAGATACCTGATGTTAGAACCCGTGGCCACCCTGACGACATTCGTAAGTCGTCATGCCGAAGAGTCACGGATGACACGGGTATGGAGATAGACGAGCAACAGACTTCCCGTCCTTCTACATCTTATTTTACATCGCACAGCGCCGTTTCATCTGCACGCTGTGAGCCTAGACACGATCCCAGTCTCGTGGTGGATCGCCGAAAGTTGTTCGAGGAGACCTGTCGTAAGTGGGGGAGGACGTTGTGTTGTTGGACTTGTCTCAGTCGTGTAGTCGTATACTGACACAACCTTTTTAGCACACTCTCCTTGTGTTGCATCAACCATTCCAATTCTGAGACACGCCCGACCCTTCATAACACCGAGAGGAACTTCCTCATATCGCCTGCCAAAATCCAAGTCGTTCAGAAGTAATTCTCCATCAATTCAACCGTCCTCATCCGATACTACACTAATATCCCCCCATCCCGGAACGGAGTTCTCTCCAAAAAAGGCACCAATAGGGAAGTACAGAACACTTCCAAGGATGGGCGAAGGCTCGAAGTCACCGGCATTCTCGAAAATAACACACTCTAAACAGAGGCAAAGTGTGTCTGATCTTCGGGAATCATTTGAGAAGTTCTCACAGCCCGTCAAAGCATCAGGGGTATCTACAGGGCCCAGTTTGCATACTAAGGTTTCGTGCCGTAGTATACGGCACAACCGGGACATGCCACCCTCAACTAGCTCTAAGCTACGTATAGAATTGCTTGCCGAGCCACCCTCCATGTCACCAGATAAGACATCGCGTTTACATCCACCCATAGTTGGTAAAGGGCAAATCGTTGACGTGAGGCCGAGGACCAAGGTAGCGGAGCCAACATCGCTGCCAAACTCTATAGTGGGTTTAGGGAAACACGAACCAAGTCCAACTCTACCAAAAAGCCGCCTATTTTATCTACAAAGAGCTCGACAGGAGAAGACTAAATACTCGGATGAGCCAGTTGGATTAGAGCCGTTATCCCCATCCGCAAATGAGACAGCATCTCAGGAAAGGGGGAACAGTGCCAGTCTTGAGATTTCTATGGACGGGTTGAGCGATGTCCCGTTCAGTGAAACATTGAGTAATGCACACGTAACGGACACCCCAAGGATTCAATGCGAGCCGTCTGTTACGGAAAATACACCGAGTCGGAGTGTGTTAGGGATCTTTAGAACCCCAAAAATCTTGTTACCTGGTGATCGACCAACACAAGGCAGTGGGAAGGTATCGCGACTTCGACGATTTTTTGAGCAGTCGCCCAGTCTGCTCTCTTCTCCGCTATCTCTCATGAGCTTTCGTTCCAGGCCGGGCCTACAAGAGCCGGCTGAGAAGTTACAAGAAGATCATCCGTTATCTCCCGGGCATGAGACAGGATCCCTGACATCTGTGAATACTATAACCCGCAGACGATCTATGGTCCCTTCGCTCACTACTGAAATATTTATCAATGACTTCTTCTGCGACTTTGCCGGCGATTCGAATGGAGAAACTCCAATACTTCTATCACCGAGCGAGACTGTAGTCGAAAAAGAAGCTCATGTGAAGTGCGAATCACCCGTGAAGCATCGGATCCTGCAATTTGAACATATAAGCCGTGACTCATTGAGAGTTGGTCCGATTGCTGATCAGCATGGCCAGGATGACAATACCGGACCGTCGTCTGCATTCAAAACTGGGTATAAAGACAAAGGCAAACGCAACATTGTTGGTGGTTGGAAACCCATCCACCAGAAAGGGGCTGCGATTTGGAGAAAGATTTCCAACTCGTTCAGCCGCTCCTTGGACAGCTGGAAAGATTGCGATAGTGATCACGAGCATCTCAATCCAACCGAGGGCATCGGTTCTGACACTGATTTTGATCGCTCACCATCGCCGGCAGACTACTTAAGGCACCACATCCATCATCCTACCTCGTTCCGGTACAGTATGGATCAAGATTCACATACGAGTCCCCAACTTGTATCGTCGTCACAAATCGCACGAAGTATCCGGCTTGGCGTGAGGAGCTCATCGAACATTCGCTCGAGACAAACATCGAAAGCCAGCTATGACTGTTCATCTCCTCGTACTCCTCTATCGCCTCAAATCCTCCGCAAGCGCTTTCCTCTCGTCGCACGTGTTTACAGCGGGTTCGGGGTACCCGATGCATTCGGGCTAGATGGTCACTTTCCATCAAAGCCCGTGCGAGAAGAGGAATCACAACCTTCAGAACCAGCAATGTCGGGTCCCAGCACGCCCCAAGGTGACCCTAACGCATTACTCAAAGTAATGCTGAAGCAATCAGCGGCCGAGCGCATTCGTCGCAGACAGGATGAAAAGCACCTACACCTGCGCCGCGACATCAAACTACGGACTCTCGCCCTCTGGAAAGGGAAGGGGAAAGCGGACGTGAACCTTCATCCAGCAGACGGTACCATACTTAACCGGGAAACTGGCAAGAAACAGGATAAAGGCAAAGGAAAAGGAAAAGAGAAGGAGAAGGAGACTGGGAATGATGAAACAAACAAGAAGACAGAATCGGGCTTCGTCATATTCGAGTCCAAAGACGTCAAACTCCGTCACCCCAAACCCCGACGACCGGGCCAGGTCCGAAAGCTGGCGAACATGTATCGCGACAAGGGAAGTAGTGGCGTCAGCGTTAATACGAAGACGAGTAGTGGCGCGACGCTCAAGGAGAGCAGACTTGGCTTTAGACAGAAAGCGAGTAGTGCTTTTGGGCTTCGAGGTCGGAAGGAGAAGGAATGAGAATGAGAAGTGGAACGGTCCCTCTTTACTGGCTGAAGTATTGGATATTGATCTTGTGCTTCATGTTGCTTCATGCTTTGCTTCCGTTGCAATGAGATTCTCGAGTAATTAGGGAGATGGGTAAAGAGGAAAGGAGATAGGGGGAATGTGGGGTTGATGACTAGTGGTGTTGTGAGAGGGTGGTAATGTTAAATATGTTAAAATTAACAGCTTCGAGATAAACTTTCGAAATTAATATTTATCATTTCATCTGCTTAACTGCCTTCGTAATTGAGGCGGAATCTACTATGACAGTGAAAGGGGGAAGAAAGAGAGCAGTTGTTCATAACGTCTTAGTTAGCATACATAACGATACAATAAATGTCTTTGATGTGAGTTATTATGTTTACAGTATAATTGATTCATCATCACTCCTCGCGCGCAAAACATAATTCACTTATTACGGCAGATGATGAGACCTTGTTTGTTAACGTTCATTTGTAATAATTTCATTTGTCGAGGTTGCTTTTGTCAATGGGTATCTCGTCGTGTATATACGCTACTGAAATCCCGCTATATTGCGTAGTTTGAGATACGCTCTTTCTGAATACTTGGTAAATCGCTAAACGCCTTGCTCCTACGTGAAAGGTTTTCATGCGCTAAGCCCCATGCCACGACCGATCTTGCGCGCAAGTGCCTTCTTCAAGTACCACTCGCGGGCGAGGCCGCGGGTCGTTTTGGCGAATACGGCGGGGGAGATGCGACCGCGCTCGACCGCGCGGCCGAGGACGAAGATAGCGTCGCCGAGGGCGCGCTCCTCAGCCACGACGTCGTAGAGCTGGTTGCCGACGACGGTGGGGGCGACGAGCAGGTCGTCGATCGCGGGCGGCTTCTGTGTCCTGCTGTTGGTGATGACGACGTCCGCCTCCTTCAGAGCGGAATGTAGAGCCGTTGTGTTGGAGGCTAGGAGGTTGGATAGCGGGTTTAGCGCTGCCGAGTCGGCCTGAATCTTCTGCAGTGCGGTGAGCATGGCGGTGCGCTGGGCGTTTAGGCCTGCGAGGGAGGACTCGTTTTGTTGTCGTGCGTGCTGTCGCATGGAGTAGAGCGTCGAGGCCAGCTGGCGGAGCAGGGCGTCTTTCTCTGGGTTAGGTGGGATTGGAGGTGCTGGGACGTTTGAGGGTGACGGCAGGGAGAGCGTCAGGGGTTCATCCATGATATCGGGTGGTGGCGGCGGCTTGGCAACCGGTTGGGGTGGAGGCTGTTGAGGAGCCGGTTGCTGCCAGTTTGGCGGGGGACCTCCTCTGTACGACGGCGGCTCAGATGTTCCCGAGACATAGGATAATCGTCTGATGTCCAGTGGTTGTTGTGGGCCGGCCGGAGGAACTTCTTGCGGATAATTGGGTCGTTGCTGCTGGCTGTGATATTGGAGATTTTGAGGTGGATGCGTATATGCATGTGGTGGTTGTCCTTGTGGATTTGGAGGTGGTTGTGCATGCGGTTGGGACCCTTGGGGCGGCAAGGGAGGCGCCGTATCGTACCGTGACAAGCGATTTGCCGGTGAAGCTACCTGCGGCCTTGGTTGATTCACATTGTACTGGGCGGACTGTTGGTGGACCTCTTGTCGGGGCAGGGGAGGGAGAGGAGGCCCGTCGGCGCGCGCAGTTGGAGTTCGGACCACTTGAGGGAGATCACTGCCTTTGGGCGGAGGAGGTGGTGGCCGTGGGTCGCTTGGATGTGGTGATTGCGTCGGATGCGCCGGCTGCGGACTAGGTCGTGCCATGTCCGGAGGTAAAGGCGGAACGGGAGGCGGTGTGGGTGACGGGGCCTGCTGCTGCTGGGCTGATTGGAGCTGTTGACGCGAGACGACAGGCGGTTCTTTGGCGAAAATGTCGCGAAGTATGGCTAGAAAGTCCAGTATGGACGACTTCTGTAGACGAAGATACATCAGCATGATCACGGGCCACGCTAAATAGGAAGAGCTTGACGTCGGCCTGCACTCACATCCCAAAACTCAACCCAGTGTACCAAATAAGGGTGGTATACCCTTCCCTGGGGGTCGACGTGCTGACCGGGGCGCACCATCATGGTGTCAGTGGGCGTCACATAGCCCAGCGGTGGCTCGCGCGGATAGGCGTGAGGCACCCATATTGAGATGGGGAACCGGTACGTCGTGCCCCGGAAGACGACGGGTATGGTGCCCGAGAGATGGAGGAGGAGGGCTGAGACGCCATTATCGAATGCTTTGAGGGTTTTGGTTAGAATATTGACGCCTAGTAATAAGCGAATTAGACGTACTATGAACATCCGTCCTCGGCGACAATGACGGATACTGGGAAAGAGCCCGGGCTACGTCATTGTAGGTGCGATTAACATCGCGATATTCACTAGTTAGGACGCTGTATAGCCAATTGAGGACATGCTGCTGGACCACCATGTTGTCGGCGTCGGTCGGTGCAGGAGGATTAGGATTATACAAAAGAACCAAGCAGGCGGGCAGCCAGCTACCTAAACAAGCGTGGCATCGCGGACAGGCCAAGCGCGGAATATCACGTCAATGGCTTGATTGCTTTTTGACTTGCACCGGACATCCAGATCGGAGGAGCCTTGTGATGGGGGCCGCCAAGGCTGAGGGGAAATATTGACCCCTTTACATGTTGTATCTATGATCTGATAGATGCAACCTCATGCAGCTACTGAATCGTACGGTTTTAAAAGAATAGCCCCTCCACTCAACCCTCCTGTGCAAGTGTGTTAGGAATTGTTACATTCATTAAGCACGCATAGATGTCGTGTAGTCTCATCTTACTTCATGCAGTGATAAATAAGCACTCATCTTGCTCTCGTGCGCAAGGGTTCCGGAATATCTCATTGAAGCATTAAGTAGAGGAATGTGTTCCATACTATGTATTACCCTTCAGGTAATTGCCCAAATTGGTAAGCACACCCTCGTTGCAGAAAAGAATCGTTAGCACGTGCGTTGTGGATCATGCGGCGCTAGCCGACATCGCTCCAGACAAGGTACATACTTGCCTCTCTTGTTCTTTTTGTTTCTCTTCTTTTGATTCCAACTCATCATCGATCAGTTTAATAGCTGAAAAGAAAACATAAGTATCATACATGTTGCCTTCTAGCCACTCGAGCAAGACTCCCATGACGAGTAGATAAACACAGCACTACACTTACTGAATCACCTACATCCAACATGAAACCGAAGTACTAAGTACGGCTAATGGTTAGCGAACGCCAGTCATGCATGCATGTCATACAGGAAACCTGGTTCGGTCGCCCATCCAGGTACCTCCCTAAGTATACCGAAAGTCAGAATTACCACACAAAACCGCATAATGAGAAAGCAACCAAGTTGCCCTCATTGGACAATACTTGTTCCGGTGACTTATGACCATTTTTAATACACAACGCACGCCATTTAAATAGTTGGAGCGGGAAAAGTTATCAGATTGGAAATTCGACCAAATTAGTAATGCCCATCTATCCGCCGTAGCCGCTGCTTGTCTTTTCAACTAACTAGTTCTTGTGTTAAAACCCGCTCTCCGTCCACCCGTCTCAGTTTTCTTCCTCTCCTCTTCCTTTCAACCGTTATTTAGTTTGGCTACCCCCAAAACTTATTCACATATTTACAATTTGCATGAGCGTTACTCGAAGAGATTCTCGCACGGCTGAGGAGTATTACAGGTTTTTTACTGTATACTCCTTGCGTCAGGACTCAACAACCTAACCAACGAATCACAACTCGGTCGTTTCTGCCGTATCTTCAGATTGTGTCACAGTCTTCGTCTTATACACAAATAAGATTACTGTCATACTAGACACAACCTACGCAAGTTGTGCTTTAGCCGGACACCAAACGAACAAGTGCCGTCATGAAACAACCTGTTCCACTCTTGTCCGACTATGGAATCTCGCCAACGCACGGCTTCTTACCGAATGTCTTGCCGTTGACGAGGCTCCCAGACCCATACTATAACAAGTGGGAGTCGATTGCCTCCAACTTGCAGAGCTTGATCCTCAGCAAGCGCCTTCGAGGAGTTATCAATCGTCTACCTGTCCTTTCCACCATCGGTCTGGAACATGACGCGGAATGGAGAAGGGCTTACATGCTCCTCACCTTTTTTGCCCATGGCTACATCTGGGGAGGTGACACTCCCTGTGATCGCGTGCCTCCAAGCATCTCGGCCCCGTTGCTAAAGATCTGTGAGCATCTTGAAATCCCGCCTGTGTCGACCTACGCCGCCTCAGTCCTCTGGAATTTCAAACCGCTCTTCATCGACGAGGACATCGATGATCTCGACAACCTCGCTACTTTGGTTACTTTTACCGGATCCTTGGATGAATCCTGGTTCTACCTGGTATCTGTCGCCATCGAGGCGCGGGGCGGTCCCATCATTCCTCTTATGCTGGCCGCAGTGGCTGCTGCTCGGGAAGGCGACAGCGCAACCGTGACACGTTGCCTGAATGGCTTCGCTGAGCGCCTTGATGATTTAGGTGAGCTGCTGCGTCGCATGCATGAGAATTGTGACCCTGGATTCTTCTATGGTCGCATTCGTACCTTTCTCGCTGGCAGTAAGAATATGGCTGAAGCTGGCCTCCCTCATGGTGTCATCTATGACGATGGGAGTGGCCAATCCGACTATGTCCAATATAGCGGCCCTAGTAATGCCCAGAGCAGTCTCATTCAGTTCTTTGATATTATTCTTGGCATTGAACATCGCCCAACTGGCGAGAAGGCTAACTCGGGCTCCGAGTCGGAGCGCGAAACCCGAAAACACAATTTCATTTGCGAAATGCGCCGATACATGCCTGGGCCACACGCACGCTTCCTAAATGACGTCAGTTCAGTCGCGAACATTCGTGACTTTGTCGAGGCACGTCGTGGCACGGACAAACCCCTTAGTATCGCGTATGACGCTTGCCTTGCCATGTTGCGTGCCTTCCGGGATATTCATATCGCCATCGTTACTCGTTACATCGTCCTTCCATCTCGCGCGAATAGGGCTCGCAGTCGATCACGCAGTCCAGAGGTCGTCCGGAACCGCCAGAACCTGGCCACCGCGTCTCGTCGCGAGGAGTCCAAGAACGTGAAGGGCACCGGAGGCACGTCTTTGATCCCTTTCCTCAAGCAGGCTCGTGACGAAACGGGCGAACCTGCTGTGGAAGAGTGGGCCAAGCGGTTCATGAGTAGACAGACGAAAGTCTCGGGACAGAACGACTTCTTCCTCGGGAAAGCTGAGGAGCAGGTCCCTCTTGATGAACCTGTCGTCGAGCATGGGCTGGCTGGTACCTGGAGCATGGATGAGGATGTTGGCGGTATTTGCCACTACTGAACTCTGCTCTATACCTAGTTGGCTCTTAGACTAGAGTCTCCTCTTCTGATATAGTCATTGGATGAGGTCACATTCGCTTCTAGATATTGAATGATAGCCTTATAAAACTCAGATATTTGCCCGTACCGACATCTCACGTGACCGTCGCCGTTCTAACACGGCTACAAGTCGTACGTGCGTAGGTGATTAGAACATATTAGCATGAGAGTAGAACAGAATATCATTAGTCACAGCTCGCACGTTTGCCTAGCACCCCTTCCCTTGGAATAACTTGGTGTATCATGAACCGGGGCTCTCAACTCCCGTGGATGTAGCAGACGACCGTTTCTCGTGATACTTGTGGCACGAGAACGCGCTGGGAACCATTTCCGCTGTGCTAATAATTTTGCTCTGGCCGGAGGCGCCGGTTACACCACATGCAGAATACCACCTTAGAAATAGATCGAGTGTTGTTAGAGACGGTATTCGAGGAGGAGGATGAAGCGGGGAGAGAGATGTATTCCACGTCTCCCCTTCAAGTATTACTCTCCTAAAAGAGTCGCTCGCTTTCGTCTAGAGGGATTTGCGAATTCACGACACATACCTCACACCCCTATTTCAGTTGGTTAGCAACATCCATTTGCCCCTTTCCTGTTGCACGAAGTGTTACTAATATTCACCTACGTAGTCTACACACCGATTCCTATTTACCTCTTTCTCCTTTACATCCACAGAAAGGCCATCATGCCAAAGCCCAACGAGACGATCGCAATAATCATCACATTCCTGCTCCTCGCTGGATTTGTCGTGTTTTATCTCTGTACGGTACGATTTAACGATCCGTCGGCCTACGCAGACGACGACGACGACGACGACGACGACGAGGGAGATGGAGATAGAGATGGAGATGATGAGGACTCAGTTAATCTCTCGGCGTATGAATCCCATCCGGATATCCCACGTCCCCCGCCGCCCGCTGTTCATGCGTTTCGGGGCGAGCCGGGGTTGGGGGAGTGAGGAATTGCGGTGTTGGTTGACCTATTAAGATGCTCTTGAGCGGCGATCGTCCTAACCTGACCGTGATATTTAAATCCGCACCTACCTGGGCCAGCTAGTCTTATCATCTTGAGATAGGCAAGAGATGCTGTCATGACCGACCAATAGACTCTTAACACGAAGTATCCATCATCCAAATCATCTGAAACGCTGCCCATACCAACATACCACCCTTAGCCCCTATTCCCAGGTATTCCATACCACAACGTCAAGCGCCCAACCGAGACTCGTTACAAGAACACCGTCCGACTACAGTTCTACAATAAATATTCAAATAGTATGAATAGC
The DNA here is from genome assembly GCA_022385715.1 of Xylaria cubensis. NCBI lineage: Eukaryota > Fungi > Ascomycota > Sordariomycetes > Xylariales > Xylariaceae > Xylaria > Xylaria cubensis. Next base: position 525,030 of record MU279015.1, on the reverse strand, counting down.
GTTACACTTCCCCTTCAAGAATCTATTGATATCAGCTACATGGTTATTAAATGCCACGTTCCCACTGTAGATGAGTATTTCAGGCAGAAATTTCGGAACCGGTGGGTTCGCTTAAGAAGTTACGAGATGAATCGTAATCGAACAAGCTTTTGTTCCTGGTACTTACATTAGAGTTACTTCTTTTATATCAACTATATTGGACCTTGAGATGGTTGTACCAAGTTAAAGAAAGAGACAGCCTTAGGATGAAGCCTGTTTTGCCTTATACAGAAACAAAACAACGCAGGAGTTGAAACACACATGGCATCCTATATATTCATGATATAATAATCCAAGAGATTCCTTGAGTAAGAAAAAAAAAGTATGCATGATTACTTATACACTAACAATGTTACACGATATGTCTACTTGCTTGTATTGGGCTCTCTCCTGTCAACAACAGACAGTATTACTCCGACTGGCTCTAATTACAACAATTCACATTGAATTCGGGGTCATCGTTCTATTGTGAGTGCTATTTATGGTGTTTTCAAGATAAAAGGGGAGAATAAAATACCCTAGATGCGCTTTCTAGGGTTTCAAGTAGTGAAATCTAGAAGAACCGAAGGCGGAAGTACCACGAAGTAAAATGATGCCGTTGGTTCTCCGTTAGTATTAACGGTACATATATAGGGTCCATATCAAAGCGGGCACGGATGACACGAGTACCCGCGAGCCCCGGCTAAGGAGATAATGTATATATTGCGCATCTTAGACTGGCTAAAGCCAATAAGGAATCGTGCAATCACATAAAGCAGCCGAAACCCAAGTAACTTTAGTAGGAAAATCAACGATTAATTGATCTAAAAACTACATGTATATAGCATTGTTGATTGCGTGAATAGGTTGTGATGATAGTTCCTTCCGGTCTTTAAAGCATAGTATCGGCGGAGGAATTATCGGGGTTAAGAACCCTTTTGCCTGTATGTTTGATCGTTATGCAGAGCGTCCCAAGTACCTCTGTTGCAAACAACATTTAAATCTTTACAATAAGATTGCATTGCAGGTCATTTGCATTTCTAGCGAATACTCGGGCGCTCATCTAAACTTTAAAAAAGCAGACTATTATTGAAAACTATCTAATCTACCAAGTGCAAAAACTTTATTTGATTTTACCAATTCTAATAAGCTATTGCATCTTCAATTGCAGGCTCTTCTGTAGCATGCACAGACCCTACCCGCGTAGACGCGATTTTACCCTTCTCGATTTGGTAGATACAGGAGTCGGGGGCCAGACATCAACTACCTCCGTTGACGGAACATCGTCAACTTCCAAGATTGCATTCTCGTTCGTTAGAGCTGGAGATTGAGCGCAGGAGGACGCCGTCGCAAACTCCTCAGGAGTTGGCGATTCAATACGAGACGACAAGTCGCGCAATAAAGACTCCAACATTGAAGCTGTCAGCCTGGATGTTGGGACTCTTTGAATTAAAGAAGTCAACTTACGTTCGCTAGACTCTGGGGTTGAAAGTCTCTCTTGAATTTTCCCAGTTGCGCCAGACCTCTCTGCAGTACCGACAACTTTTCGTTCAAACGCTTGCGCTCACTAGCGGACATCAGGCTCTCACTAGCTATCGAATGCACCTCTTCATCCGAAAGATTGCAGATGCCCTCTGGAGTCAGGAGCCGAGGGACTTCTTGGACCAAGCATATCTCGATGGCCAGGGCACTAACATCGTCAATCACGGTCTTCAGTGCAACCTACGTCTAATTAGTTGAGAATGGGATGCGAGCATTACGAGTGACTCGCCTTATAATATGCTTCCATCATATCGATGGCGGCAGAACAGGAATAAACGTCCATGTCAAGCTCAGAGCTTGACATTAGGCTATCGATGAGTGCCTTCAAGGTAAATGTGTGGGATTCTGCGCCATATGGGAATTTCGAACCAAAGAACTGAGTGAGCCGTTTCTCCATGTCAAGTCGTCTGCGCTCATCTTGCTTCTTCTGAAAATTCTCTGTCAGATAATGGTTATATGTGATGGGGTGCCCCGACAAATGTGGTTGTAAGATGTCTGCGAGTCTGTTTTCGAGATTCGTCTTAATGGTATCCATCAAAGGGTTTATGATGAAACGGGTTATGCCAGCGGCAGTTTCCTCGTCAGCGACATGACGCAAGATCGCGCTGATAGCCTCGAAGACAGATGCGAGCATTCGATGATTCAGGCTGCCCACAAGACTTTCCCATGGTTTGCATTGCTTACTAAAGAGTTCGGCGACGATGAGAGGGTTGTAGGAGCCGGGTAGCTCACGACCGCGACTTTCCCTCATGATAATCTTAACTTCTTCGATATATTGGTTTCGTGAGATGGATCTCATGTCACCGGTATCATCTACAGTATTGACGTCATGCTCTATGATGCGCTTGGCCTGGCCGCGAGCTCTCATCTCCTTTGCAAAGTCCATCAAGGTGTTTTGGACGACTGCTCGTAAACGCCTAGAGTATTGAGTGCAATTATCCGAAGTAAAGAAAAAGGGGTCGGTATAGTTGCCGTCAATACTTGCTTGGGCCAAGGTTGTGAACCATGTGCTAATGCGAAAGAGATGTCGGCGCTGCTCTCCGACACTGCCTCTTGCATCACCTAATCTTGTCAGCTTCTCTTTGGATTCGCGGATCCCTGTCTCGACATTATCCAGGACGCTTGGCAACTGATTAATTATCTGATCATGAAGGACATTGCTCATACGAATGCGTAGATTCGCGACACCTAGTTGGGCTGCGTCGAGAGCTGTCCAAAGACCAGTGGAGAAGAACTCCGTTTCCGCTTCATCGCGTTCGGCAGTAGAGGTATCACGGCTGGCGTAGCTTCGGTTACGTAGTACGTGCCACCCAAGACGGAATTTGACATCTTGATTCTGAGCTAGTTCCACATAGAACCTTTCACTGTCAGAGCCCTTGTCCAACGTGTCTGGCTTAGTGATAAGCCCCAGTGTGCGGCTGCCATCAGGGTCGAGTGCTCGCGCATGACGCGTTACCTGCTGGAGAGCGAAGTCGCTTTTGGCAGAGACGACGGCGAGGATGATGCTTCGCGGCTTCTTCATGTAGGAGAGAACAAGCTCCCTGACTAGTTTCGCATCTTCCTCTGATTGATCTTTGTTGCCAGCCAAAAACAGACCAGGTAAATCAACCATGGTGAGATGGGGCTGACTTGGTCCAGAGATCTCAACACGAAGAATATCGGTGCTGAATACCCTGTTGTTACTGTCAAGGCCCATGGCTTGCTTGGCTTCTTCAACGACAGGACCAATATCCAAGGCCTCTTGGTGGCATTGGAAGGCTTCGAGCTTCTGTCGCTCATTGTCTGGGCGATCATGGCTCGGAATAATCCGAATGTGAACGCCCGACTCTGGGCTGCGACGAAGTATGAGCTCAGTTGCGAACCGGGTGCACAGATTGTCCTTGGTTGGAAATGAAAGACCCGAGATAGCCTCCAAGACAGAGCTTTTCCCAGACGACTGGTCGCCACAAACGATGATCTGTGGTAGATCGACGTAGCGTCCAATTCCCTGAGATCGAAGGGTGTCGATCACGTCCAGAAGATTTCGATGATCCTTATTCTGGAGACGACTGCCATCGTATTGAGCATCAACCTTGGTTTGATCCTTCATGGTCTGACGAGACATGAGACGATGATCTGAGCCAGATGGTGAGACTAGGTGCAAGAGTACAAACAATGTTGATTAGTCGTATGCAACAAGGGATGTGAGGTTCAAGCAGGTTCTCAATCAAAAAAGAGATGAGGAAATAAGTTAGGGGTTGACAGAGTGGAAGAACTATAGGAATTAACAAAATTCAGAACATCACCATGGGGCCGTGAGGCAGACAATCTTATATCTACATGATATCCGTATCAAATCCGTGTTTTCTTGCTGTACCCACGCTAAAGTCTATTAAGCTCGACTGCCAAGTTGTACTGTACGAACGGGCGGCTAGGTCGCCTCACTCTTGAAACCGGCCCATCATTTAGAGCTCTCTTGAATCTACGCAGCCTTCGCAGATCTCAAGGTGCACCAAACCGGAATTAGGGCTTTACAGTAGCAAATGTCACCTCTCAACACCCTTTGCTCTGTTTGCAATTCTCCGTTTGCAACTCGTCCCAACCATCCTTAATGTTCAGTGCATAACCGGCGCCACACCCGTCTCCAGTCGACGGGCTACGCAATCCCACTTCTGTAACAAGGGCCAGTACTCTGGAGCTTGGAATTTGGGCTTCAACTTATGTAATAATTCTCTAGGGCTCTAAGGATTCCTATATCTAAGAGGAGAAGATTCTGAAGGGTGAAGGAGGATATCCTTCAGTCTTTTATAGACCTTCCAAGTATGCCTTGAGCCTTCAAGTTGGGCATTAACAACCAACATGCATACGTTAGTCTGTATGTTGGTTACAAGTAGCCAATAGCCTTATAGTACAGGTGGGTCTAGTCCCTCACGATCTAGCCCGTGTGACAACTTCCCCATTGATGAGAGTTAGTGCGTCCTCCGAGGAGCGGTGGCGCATCATGTACTTCTCTTCATGCCAGGGCACCGCTACCCCATCGCCTGCTGCCGCATGATCAGTGTGGGACGAGTAGAATCGGTGTTTGCTTTGGTGGTGTGAGTGGGAGTGTTTGCTGAGATGAGTCGCTAGAATTGTCTGAGTGGGCATTTTTCTCGTCTGACTTGTACTTCATGGTAAAAGAAGTGGGATTCGTATCGGAGTTGTTGATTGTAGAACACCATTTATTAGGGTCGCAGTCCCCAACCCATAATCAATATGCTATTATAAAAAGCCTAGATAATGAAGGGAACAAAGCGGTGAGTGTTAAATGCTGTTGATTGGTGACGTTGAACTAAATTTCGAGCTCACATAAAGGCTGCGGCTCCTTAGATGTTTGCTCCATCAGGCTGCAATAGGTACGATGTTGCCCTTGCAACATGCCGCTTGCCGCCCCTGTCGCAGTGCTTTTGACAACGCATGTTGAAAAATACCTGACTATCCATGTTGACAACGGTGCAAACGGTGGTGTCCGTGTCATAGTCCTGGCGAACGCTCTGCGCCTGGACCGAGCCAACCGTGTCGTCATGAAGAATAAGAAGCTTGGACCGGAGATTAGGCGTGTGATCTTTTGTATTTTTATAGCTCTATTACTTCGATAATCAGAATAGGTGATAAGGGATGGGATATATTAGCAAACAATACAACCCCCATGTGCCGTGCCTAGTTGTATGTGATGGGGTGCCCTATCTGCGAGTGTCGGATGTGAGCAACCAGCCGCGTACCAACATCGGCAAGCTCACCGAATCCTGGGAAGATCTTGGTTCCACCGGCATTATACCACAGCTCAGTACCTGCCAGTCGTTCCTAATGTCAAGATAGTCAAATATTTACCAATCATCACTTAATCGGTGACTCTAAGTTGACCTGATACCTTGTAGGCTGTAGCAGGCTTACCGATATATAATGAGGAACAACCCCCCTCGTGAGACGAGCATTATTAATATTCAAACACACTAGCGCCCTCAACCTCTCCTCACCACATCTCTATCTTCCACTACAGTGATATGAGCTTTTGTTCATCAGATCTAGCTAACCTCATCTTTCTCAATTCTCTTGTGGGAAGTTCCTAAGAGTTTTACCCAAACCACAAACTGGCGCCTTCCGATATCATGCCGGTAATTAACCTTAATAGCTCTATCCGTAATGAATGATAACTGATACGGAAGAGCAGATTTCAATCGACTTGTCTAGCATAAAGAGAGTGACGCTGGCATCACCTCCAACACAGCCACCTCAGTGCCCCTGCTGTGGGCGAATCAGCGAGCGTCTCATCACGCGATCGTCCAACCGCAACGGGAACGCAGGACGGCCTTACTATAAATGCCTGCACTGTGATAAATTCCTAGTCTTTGACGACTCCCGTGGCAACGACTCTACAAACCCCGAGTGCCATTGTGGAGAATCGAGCAAACGTCAAGTTAGCGGCAGGTCCAAGCCGGTGCCAGGACGTTTGCATTACGTCTGTCGGCTCGGCGAGTGTGATTTCTTCCTCCCAGGCAAAGATGCAAAGGGGATAGATGTCATCATTGATATGGACCTTACCGAGGACCTGTCGCGATTGTCTATTATCTGGTATGATTCTTTTATTGCTTCTTGATTAGGCTAGAACACGGCGTTCTGACTTGGTGATTACAAGATATGAATTACTAACGCGTCCTGTGCGTCCGGATCTCTCATTGGAAAAGTGATCGAGCGCAAGTTTGATGCGTTGGTTCGGCTCTCGAGCCTGACTCGGAGAAGCACAACGCTAATCGCATAGAGACACGTCAAATTGTCTGGATGATTGGAAGTCTCGCAGTGGAATCCATAGTTCGATTGGAGAGTAGAGTTCTCGTACAACCTTGTCAATGTCTCATCGTCGAGCTACTTCACATGCACAAAACCTATGCCACGTAGGCCAGTGTACCCTATTTCACATCAACGGGAACAAGCAGATGGAATACCAGCTGATACACACGGGTCTACAAACGGAACTATTTTTGATTAGCTTATGCATCAGCTGACTGTGCTCTTGGAACGTGTGTTTGATTCCCCCCATCTGAAAACTAAAAGCCAATAAGTGGCACAAGGAGATGCCGGTCGAAATGAAGACGTGTTCGATTCGCTCGTTTGCTAACCCCACCCCAACATGCCTTCCCGTGCAAACAGGCGCTATTTGTGATCTCGGCGGCAATGATTCTTCTCGCGCAGCCGATCTCGATGCTACCCTTTTGGGGATTGGCGTGGCAGACCCAATAGTCTATACTACAAGTACAGAATGATCTCGTTTGAAATACAGGATAATAGTGTGTTGTTGGTCGCAGGAGTCATCTTAACACATGCATAGCATTTGTGCGACATCCGCAGACATCACCATCCAATACACCATCCAATATAAAATAGTTGCTAAAAAGGGGGGGAAGCCAGAGCGCCAAATAGCCCTGACAACGACGGGCTTCCACAGCACTCTGAATAGGAGCAAAGTCGTTAACAACATCTCGGATCTTACTTCTCTTCCGCAATGACACAAGATAACATGGGGTTGCCTGTGATCGTGTCTATTGTGGTTGTATGTGTATATGTATGTGTAAGTGGTAGTGGTGGCTAAAGGCCACTGCCACTTAAGGTGGGCTAGAGCCCACTAGCCACTGCCCTTCTAGCCCACTAGCCACTGCGTGGCTAGTGACCCCCTACAGGTCCGTATCACGCAATTATGAATAATTCCTCCTAGAAAATATTGGCTTCCACGAAAGATAGACTCCCGTCGGACAGCTGCAGAGTACGACATGATGAAAGGTTGGCCGCGCAATAGCCCTTGCAATAAATACACGGTGTGGGGCATATATACCTATAAATGCTTCCCCCACTATGACTACAAGCTTTAAAGCTTTATACTTAATATAACTTTATCTTGCTTTATTTTTTAACCTTTGTTTTTATATAATATAGCCTTTATAATAACTTTTATATTTATAAAAGGGTTAATGTTATATTAATAATAAACTTAATTGCTTACCTTGTTATTATTATAGTTATAATAATAGCTTTTATAAAAGTTTTTGAAATAATGCTTTTAAAAAAAGAATATTGCTTAAACTATAACTATAGTAGTAATAATTATGTATATGGCCATACTAAGAAGTTTTAAGTGTGAAGTGTAAAGTGGTTTAGCGGAAGTAGCACCCTGACCTACCGTTATAAGGTTATCAACGGTACGTAAGTATTCAGCAATAAGATACGAAGCCCATTCATGCTCTTGTCGCATTAGCTCGAATCAAAGAGACTTTCTCTCTCCCAATCGCTTTTAAAAGTGCTCGATTCGATTGAATCGAATCTGCCGCTGTCATCTTAACATTGTTATCCAACTCCAGCAGCAACAGTGGTAAGACACCATTCTCCCACATATATCCACCGGCCGAGGATGTTCTGACAATAGCGCCGAAGAAGAATAGCAGCCCTGAAAGTAGGATGAAACCCGCATATAACAACCAGATTGGTCTGATGACGATATAGAGCTCTTGCGTGTACATTATCCCCATATAGTCAGTTGTTGTGGCTTGATTCTGTTGACGGATTGTATTTGTCAGACCTTTGGCGATGTTTTGAATCCATTTGTCTGGATCATGTCGTATGCGTTCCCAAGCATGTATAACAGCGTCCATGTGTCCCCAGCCCGACTATAAAGTGAGATTACCTTGCCGCTGCACATATGTAGATCCTGGTACGAGCGAAGTCACATCCAGCCACTGTAGGGCATCGTCAACCAAGGAAAGATTTTTGCCCTGCATATTAAACTCTGCACTGTCGTTGAAACCATAATTATAGGGAATAATAGGAATTTATTCTAGATCCGATTCACTTATAAAGTCTTCTCTTGAATCACTACGATCGAAACCCTACTTGAACGATCAGATGAATATTGACTCGGATGATAGTTGGTCCGGACTCCCGCGCCGATATCTAAAACACCATAAGGAGAACATAAGGGGAATTCGAGGCTAAATTCAGCGAGAAGGTTTTATTTAGATACACCCAGTCGTGGCTGAGATAATTTGTGCCTGTTGGGTGACAACCCAAGATAGAGTTGTATCTGACAGCTCTATGCCATCCGTCTTGTTTTGACAAGTCGTGCAAAATGCCAAGCTCTCGAATTATTTCCAGGCATAGTTCCCGGTCAAGCACTGTGCTGTTGCGAAGCTCTCGGCCTCATTTGAGATGTCCCATGGTGTGGTCGCAAGCCGATTCTGGACATTGGCAATCGAGTCTTCCTGACTGACTAAATAAGACCTCGATACAGGTTTAGTGCCCCAGCTCTGGGGCTCGAGGCCACCATATTTCGAGCGGTATAAGTAGTAAGCTGCTGCGTGAAAAGTTCGAAAGCTAACGTTAGCATTGAAATCAACGCTCCCATAGAAGCTAACGACCACCTAGCTAGCCTAGCTAGAAAGATTAGAGAACCCCAGGGGCCCCGGCTTGCATCGTTGAATAATTGTGTATCAGTAACACATCTTCCCTCTATATTTTGGAATCAATGCCACTTGAGCTGGCTCTGCGACAGCAACAAGAAGTAAGGTCTTCGAAAATGTTGTTATGGTCGATATAATAGCGTTCAAGGTAATGCCATAAGCAAATTAAGTTTTTTTCTTTTTTTTTTGGCACGGGCTTTTGGTCGTATATATTAAGTACTACGAAGGTCAAGATGATACAGACACCGCTCAGGGTAATTGACAAGATCTCCAATAACCACGTATTGGCCCATATTTCGCTGCAATTCGAGACACGCTGACGCAAGCCGCGACCACAGTGTCGCTTGCAACAGCTTCGAAGTTTTTTTGGTATCCGAAGCCGTTTGAGCATTATTATTTGTTTGTTGCCAATCCTAACGATAATAAGAGGGTACGGCAAATTATGGAAGTTGTCCCACTTCTGTTGTAACCGAGTATGATAAAGATATTGAAATGCAAAAATCCCCTGCAGCATCAAAGGGGACATGAAGGTTGTATTAAGCTTCGGCGGGATATTTGTCGTGGACTATAAATCCGAATAGCCTCTGTTCGCCTCGCATGCCTCGCTTTTGTACAACTGGTTCGAGATATTGTAGGAGATCAGATGAATCTTAAGCTGAGAGCCGAAGCTCCACAAAGTCTTGCATTCATGTGAATAATACACGATATGCGGGAACTAGTCTTAAATGCGTGTGACAGCAACGGAGATTTCGAAATTGGCGGAGCTTAATTTCTAACTATGTAGGAACGAGGCAGGCTCTTAATAACTCAGAGCCGTCTATAGCAGCGTATTGCGTTATTTTAGGGCATTCATATAGAGGCTTCGTCGCAATCGTGGAAGGAATGGAATGCGTTCGTATTCTAATACGGTACATATTGAAGCAGTGTAAGTGGTTTGCTTACATAAACCACTGCCAAGGGGTTAAAAATTCACGTGATGGGATCAATATTGTACACACTTAGCCAGACACACCTTAGTTTTTTGGACCTCAGCACTTAGTTTTTCAATTAATTTTATCATTGATTTCCCTTACAATTACTTGAATATCGACAACTTCGCGCGATCACACGATTCCCCGTTGATTTAATTGAGTTCTGCCAGTCTGGGATGCGTAATATTTAGATTTCCTCCTCGACTGGGGTTCACGGGGTTTGCAGTCACCCCGTGGCCGTTTCAATATATATTAGTGTTTCTGCCTCGCCTAGTTAGTAATGCTCAAGGTCTCTGCTCCAAGAGAACCGAGGGGATGTCTTTCTAAAATAAATGCCGGTTTGCAACCTGGGGGGCGGAGTACACCGACGCATCTGGTTAATCAGCAACACTACTCCTACCCCCAGTGTCTCATGTGAGAGCTTCTATAACGTATCATTTTGAGGAAGCTGGGAGTATTGGGGTTTTTCAAGTGGATGCTTATTACTAAGCATTCGTTTTTGAGGTCTTAAGGCACACTTGCCCGCTGCAAGGTTAGGGAGCAGACGCAGCTTGGTTACATTTTCCTCCCAGGCGCCCCCATCGAGAAAATCCTAAGTTAACAATGGCTTGGGCGATGAACGATGAGGGTTCAGGTGTCGTATTTAGTTCAATTCACATGATGCTTGGGTATCCATCAGGCTTGGGGGCCGAATTTTAGCTAAAACTCAAAGATGACCCACCATTGGAGCTCCAATGGCACGTATCCTATAGCTAAATCGGCCTTTCTCAGTTGGCTTTAATCTCTATAGCGCTCATGACAAAGGTTAAGGTACATTTACAATGTCAACATAACAACCTAACGAGCTTCTAATGCTAAGAAGTCGAGTGTAATAGCCCATAACGTGATAGGAGGTTGGGATACTTACGATTCGTAGATGATGTCAAACTGTTCTAAGGGGTAGTCTGGTTTCTGTACTAGGTAATATGCCCGGCCTGTGATAAAACAGCCAAGGGCTTTCTTGGTCCCTCTATTTATATTAGATTGAGTCGCATCAGCTATCGTATCTCCCAAACTTAGCAATATCAGAATGACTGAACTGATTCCCGGCAGTATAGTTATTGCCTCTATAGGGTAGGAGCCCTGACTCAAAAGCTTAGAGTATTACACTAGAGAAAGCATGCTCAGGAGGCTAGGTCCGAGGCACGCGTGAGCATTCATTGTCCCCTATATATGGACCCTAATAATCTTCTCAACAGCAGCATGAGGATCAGGCCGCTAATGACTATAGCAACCATTCGCCCAAGTAACGAAGACCGAGTAAAAAAAATAATGGATTCGCATTACCTTTTTACCTGGAGCCTATACCTCTCATTCTGCTGACTTATAAGTTCACCTTTGCAACATGTCATCAACACCTCTAGTTAATTCCATCCTGCCTTCGACTAGGAACTGTATTCTATGAACTTACGAGTCTCTAATTCGACCTTTGACCATTGTCCTTTCTATGCAATACCTACACTGATGAGATCAGCTAATCCTTTAAAATCATATATAGCAACCATCAATACTTTGTCAAACAGCACTATATCAGGGTGGCGCCTTGCGAAGCTGTTATTCCGATCTTCTACATCGTTCATCCCGTATTTAGCGTAAGAACTCGTCAGCAGAGAATTTGCTTATCCTGGCAATCCAAAGTTAGCATGATCATCAATAATGGGCTGTGACGGCCTGTAGTAACATTTAAACTGTTGCTAGATGATGTCCGGACATTTCTGAGTAGGCGCTGCTCACACCTACCTATCTGTCACCGTTGACATTATTGGTGCTTTAACACCATTTTTTTTGTGAAAATGCATGCGGAGTTATCTTACTTGGTGTCTTGGCATTTTTACGTTACGCTCCATCGTGGCAGGATTCAAATGAACCTGAATGTTCGATTAATGTCGGGTATGATCTCAAGCAAAGAGGCTTTATATATACCCTTACGAGTGGAGGGAACCAAATTCTGCCTTGCTAATCTCCAAAATCAGTTTCAAGGTTGGAGCGTCCTATTCTGATAGACTCGACATTGCATTGGCCGGCAGTTTCTCGCGTCATTGCCAAGGACGCATTTGAGTAGCATTTCGGCAAGCGGAGATGGGAAACTGGAATCAGGGATCTGCAGTTGCGGGGGAATGAGCGTACCGTGAATGTCTACGGATTCGTTTATCCGTTGCAAAAGGCGTTGATTCCAATGCTTTCCAGCCGGTGATTATTATTTAAGTGTCAGAACTCTGTCACGAACGAAAAGAACATTGACGATTGTGTACCCAGAATAGCACAGCAGAAACCATCGTATATTGAACCAGACTGGCCCACGCAGATGGATTAAGAGATTCAGGTGCAAAAACAAGGACTCTTGACTTACCGAGGATATAAGGTCATTGACGCTGATGTTCTTTGAAAGGCTGCCTCCAGCTATCACCTCCTAAGGCTTCATCGATTATGAGGGTTTCCGTGGCTAGTATCCCCCTGCTAGTTAGAGTTTCGCGGGCGCAGCAATTGTTCATTACGACAACCGGGTACACTGACCATCCGCAGTGTACGCTGTCGGCTACCTTACCCTCATACCACTTCCAACCATTCTCTTTTACCCTAAATGAGACTGCTAGGTGAGTATATAGTTTACGTCCTGCCCTACAGCGGGCCTCTAACAGGCCCAGGTATGCGACATCAGTGCCTGCTCCGACCTCAATTCGGAAATACGGGCCGCCATATTCTGAGGCGATCAACCACGTTACGGCAACACCAGTGACCACGACGTGGGGCAATTACTTACCTGAAAATACTATAATCACTGCCACTGACACAGAAGATCCGCATGGACAAGCGGCATGGTCTTCCCTCTGGCAAAATATGAAACTCGAGAACTATACAACAATTGGCTTGTATTCAACGACTGTTCGTCCCACACCCGTTCCTAGTATTGAACTGGTTCTGCCCCCAAGAGACTATTTTGGACCAACAGATTGCTACAACTTCCCCGATGACTTCATATTCGGCGTTGCAGGAAGTGCTGCTCAAGTGGAGGGAGCAGTAGCCCTCGAAGGGCGAGGTCCTACCATCCTGGAAAAGCTCGCGGGCCCTGCTCAGCCCAAGAATTACGTGACAGCTGAAAACTACTTTCTGTATAAACAAGATATTCGGCGTCTAGCTGCTATCGGAGTTAAGTACTACAGTTTTTCAATTCCGTGGGCACGAATTCTGCCGTTCACGCTGCCCGAGACTCCTGTGAATCAGCAAGGTATCGATCACTATGACGATCTAATCAGTACAATTCTCGATGCCGGCATGCTACCAATAGTGACGCTCACACACTTTGATAGCCCATGGGTTTTTGTGTCCAGCCACGACTTCACGACTAAGGCGGATATCGGTGCCACAACCGGAGGCTATCAGAATGAGACCTTCGTGGACGCCTTTGTTAATTACGCTAAAATTGTTCTCGCCCACTACGCCGATCGAGTACCGATATGGGTTACCTTCAATGAGCCCTTTCTCTACTCGTTCAATTTTGCCGGGGCCAACAACGTTGTGAATGCGCACGCGCAAGTGTATCATTTTTACCACGACGTACTGAAAGCAACTGGGAAGATAGGCATCAAGTTCAACGACAATTTCGGCGTTCCTCGTGATCCCAGCAATTGCAGCGACATAGAAGCTGCCAACAGATACCAGGAGCTCTACTTGGGCCTTTTTGCTAATCCAATCTTCCTCGGACAGCAGTACCCTGATTCCGTCCTGAAGACGCTGCCCGGCGCGAAGCCCCTCAGCAAAGAAGAGCTGAGTTATGTGAGCAATACATCCGACTTTTTTGGCATTGATCCCTACACCGCGACAGTAGTATCCCAGCCGGCTGAAGGGATCGATGCGTGCGTGGCAAATCACTCGACAGAAAATTCCTTGTGGCCCTATTGTGTCGTGGAGGAGACGAAGAATGTGTATGGCTGGAATATAGGGTATCGCTCTCAGAGCTACGTGTATACAACGCCAAAGTATCTCCGGGAGTATCTTAGCTATCTTTGGAATACCTTCCGGCACCCTGTGTTCGTGGCCGAGTTCGGATTCCCGGTATTTGGTGAAGCCGACAAGGAGCTTTCGGACCAATTATTCGACACCCCGCGCAGTACCTACTATCTTTCTTTTATGTCAGAAATACTGAAATCCATCCATGAGGACGGCGTTTATGTGATGGGCGCTTTAGCTTGGTCCTGGGTTGATAACTGGGAGTTTGGCGACTACACCCAGCAGTTCGGCATACAGGTCTTGAACCACACAACGCAAGAGCGGTTCTACAAGAAAAGCTTTTTTGATCTAGTCGACTTTGTGGGCGCTCGGTTATCGTCTCCTTGACGATAGATGAATGGGGCTAGGAAATATAGAACAGAAAAACCTGTACTTAACGCGACAAGTTAACAGGTCTTCAAGCTTTAAACTTTTAGGCTTGCGACCTTAGTTCTATGTTGATTAAATAATAGAATGAAAGTTCGCGGTAATCTTACGCCTATTACTTGTTTACCCCCGACGGTAGATATAATTATACAGCACTAAAAAGACTCGGAATTGATTGTCCTCGTTATATCTACTACATAGCTAATAACCTTAGTAGCATCTGCACTGCTAACTTTTATAGGTTGCATGTCAGCGTAGGTGGTCGGTTTCATATGTACGTTATGCTTTTTCGTCACTTCTACAAGATTCACTGTGTGTTCTTCAAACGGGAGTATACAGCTTCATGTAACTTTCAATGCTGTATCTATACTAACCTTCGTTGGAAATTCCACAGTCTCTTCTTTTAATCCATAATCGAGGATTCACAAGATAAGCCTCGGCTCGTAAAAAGCTGATTTCATGTGTGCTCTTCCCAGATTCTGTGTGTTATTTAAGATGCAATTCACAATGATGATTGCGGATTAGCAGTGCGGATGCAATCTGCTTACAGTGAAATGAAATTTCTCTTCTCTACATAACAGCATCTGTAATATCTGCATCAATAACAGTTCGTGGTTTTGTTACTAAAGTCCGATAGCTAGGATACGTCTAATCCGCACGCAGTAAAGGTATAATATATGTCAGCTTACATTACCAGACATAGCTATGAGAACCCAGACTTCAAGATAATATTATAACACGAGATTACCAAGTACTACTTGTTATAGTGTTCATCGACCAGTAAATTAATTTGTTAATTTTGAGCATTAGATGTAACGGTAAAATTGACAATGCCTACAAGATTCATAAGACCGTAAATGAAGCGGGCGCGAGAGCTAATAATTCTAAGCATAAGCAAACGCACACCCTAGAACAAATAGACACAAATCAACCCCCAATACTCCTTACCCCTTCAAGACTTCTACCTAAAAATATTTTTGAAACATCAAAAGGAAATTGATCTAGCAAACTCTACTTCGGATTGCTAATCCGCTAAGATCAAATGGCTCAATGTATCTTCAAATTGTAACGGTTGAGCTGCACTACCCTTCTCTCCATCAGTTGTTAGGTCCCAGTTGGTTCGATCGGTCTCGAAGTGATCCAGAATTATGTTAATAACCTCTCTTATCTGACTTGATGCAAGGAATTCCTGATTGTGTTTGCCGTTGGACTTTGCAATGATCTCGTCAGCGTTGCTATCCCAATAAGTTCGTAGGGAAGAAAGCAGCTCTGCCTGGCCACTTTCTATATATGGAGATCGTGGTCGTTTAACTCCCGGAAATATCACGTCCCATAATTCCATCCACTGTTGCTGTTTGCTAGTTCCACGACTTTTGCACTCCTTCAGTTCTTTCCTCTGGTTATCTGAGATGATGCCATCATGATTTGGCACTTCTTGTAAGATGCATCCCCCTTCCCGAATATGATTGTCTCGTTCATTGGAGCATTTGAAGCTCGCAAAGCAGCGAGAACAGTATAGTTCGGGTTTGCAGTGGAGTCTATATATGTGCTGCTTTACATCCTTGATACGGCGGAGAGTGTACTTGCCGCAATCTTGATGTTGCTGGGGATCTTTTTTATGAAAGGGACATGCTAGCAACCTCCCACCTCCGTTGTCTCGAGGCTGCCGTCCGCAATTTGTTAGATTAGTGTCCTCGCCTCCTTCACACTCATCATTCCCCGGGGACGATCTTTTTCGAGGGCCCTTTCCATGACTGGTTGCTTGTGCCAAGGGAAGGAACTCAGAAAGCGTTGTGCCGTATTCAGCAGGACAGGGATAGCTATCAGTCAAAAGCTTTATTGTGTCCTTTTGAGCCAGAGGCCCCTGCTCCTGAAATTGGCTATAGAAAGAAGGGCCGAATAACATGGAGATTTCATTACTATTATTTTCGTTCGAGCTAGTTATAACGTCTTGTCCGAAATCAGTACAGAGTCCAGTCTGTTGGGGCTGTGAGTGGTCTGTATAAACTCGATCCGTGATAATCGGGCCCGTGAATATGGAGGAATTGGGAATAGACCAATTGCCGAAGGGAAACCTCGCCATAGAAATGGTAGAACCAGTTTCCACGCCTGGATTGAAATCAAAAGCTGTGTCAGGGCTTGACGCTATGGAAGAATGACCAAAGTTAAAATCCATGTGTGGGAAAGGACCGGATGCGCTTTGATCAAAATTCATTGCTGTGACTGTCTCTACTGTTCCCTCTTCTGATTTTACTGTCCGCAGGCTCTCATTCTGAAACGGGTTCGATAGGAAATCAAAATTAATATCAGTCTGCGGTGCTGCGACTGGAGTGAGCGGGCGGGTGTGCCAGGGAGCCAGAAAGGAATATTACGCACCTATTGGATATGGCTGTATCATGTGCTCCGGCGTCTTCGGCGTAAAACACTCATCTGATATGTCGATGAATGGGGAATCACAACCATCCAACGAGAAGAAGCTTTCAGATGTATTTGCCGCTTCAACATGGGGGCTTAGTGGACAGATACCCTTCGGAATTTCCAGTGCATCGTTGATGGCCGTTGCAGATCTGATGGGAATAGGTGTAGCTGTTGTCACAGATTGCCCATCTTGATCTGTGCTCATATATGCTACACGATTTTTCGAGCCTTCATGCACAGTCTCCCCCGCT
The DNA here is from genome assembly GCA_022385715.1 of Xylaria cubensis. Lineage (NCBI taxonomy): Eukaryota > Fungi > Ascomycota > Sordariomycetes > Xylariales > Xylariaceae > Xylaria > Xylaria cubensis. Next base: position 507,954 of record MU279015.1, on the reverse strand, counting down.
GAAATGGAAACTTCCTCGACTGTGTCATCTTTATTGCGACCATTCGCACGAGATCGACGTGATTTACTCTGATTTCTCTTTCTCCGCTTTGACGAAGCAGTAGAGTCAATTGACAATATAGTCATTTCCGCGTGTCAATATAACTGCTAAGTTTACGAAATGCAGCGAGGTTTTGTCAGAGGTTAAGGATAGTATTCCATTTCCCTCACTTCGGTACTAGTGATTCCGATGATGTAAGCCGCGATTATTGTGCTTCTGCAATCCAGACGAATTGGCAAATGCTACTCAGTGGCCAGGGCAGCCCTGCCCTGTCTGCCTTAGTCCTCGGGCGTTCTACAAAAGGGGCGGCCAGCAGTGCCTCTTTGCTCGCTCCTTATTGGCCATTGTTTTACACAAATGTGTACACATTTTAAAGCGCCGAATGACCATAGCAATACAACTTAACCAATACAGTTTGGCCTACAAGGTCGCATGTCCGACCCCAAATGCATCACGGTTCCGAGGCCTTAAGGCAGAGACTTGTAATTGCGTCAGTTACTGGCTGCCCAGAATTTGAATGTATTGGCGCTTATAGAACGCAATACTAGGATGCCTGTACACGTCATGCTTCGAGCCAAGTAAGTCACGCATTTGAACTTATTCCATTCCATCGAGTATGCTTCCTGCACCCCAACCACTAGCATCCACCAGCTGCAAGCCATGCTTTTTGTAGTCCCGCTATTATTGTATTCAACCACTGCGATCTTGGCGCTGCTCGCTACTTTGAGAACTAAAAGCGCGATCATAGAAAGCGAACGTCTTCTTAATTTCGGATCTTCTACCCCCGGTGCTGATATATGAGCTTCGTTCATCAGGTCGAGCGCAGACGAATTCGTTGATGAATGGTTGAGAGGAATCCCGTTGCCACGCATCTAGACGTTGGCTCTGCAGGCTGTTCTCACTGCAAGGTAAGATTAGCAGGTCACTTGGGCCGCGAACCACACTCCCCGCTTACCGAACGTAATTGGTAGGTTGCTGCGCACAATGCGACTCGTTTTGGATAGGTTTAGTCGTCATTACTGCTACGGGCACAATATTCGAAATAGAGAAAATCGATCTCACGAAGAGCAGCCGGGTCTGAGAATGAATCATTTCGCATCTCTATATAACTCATGTCGTCGATACTCGGGCTTCAAAATCGTGTACATGAATATACACATCTGTGCAAGCTATGGAAACTCTCTTCTAAGTCGGATGTGTGCGAGCTCAGTACACAGCTGTGTGATTGTGTATACCAACTAAGCACCCTAAGTATTGCGACGCCTCTCTTTATTATATTCTCAACAATTCTTGGCTATGCCGTTAGGCTGGTAAACTTGGTTAGGCTATGTCGATTGCGCTATGAGAATTAGACAATCGCTTTTTGATTCGCGTAGATACTCATTTCTTTATGGTCAATGAGCAAAACTTATTAGGAACTTAATAGCCTGCCAGCGTCAAACTCCAAGGGCGGGTCGGGCATTTAAGTCACCCATCATGTTTTCGCACAGCTTGCAACAAGATTTAGTGCTCACAGAGGAGTTTGGCGCTGCGGTGGTTCTAATCCAAAATAGTAATTCAGACTCGTGCCGGATGCAGCGGTAAATGCAATCGATCTAGCCTCGTGTTAGCGATTCTACTTCTACACATTTGTGTATTACATTCTACGCAATTGTGTAGTGCCAGCAAAGTATGGCCAATGGTAACCCTCAACTTCCCAAGATATTTGCCACAGACACCCTCTCTTCAGAGCCATGCTCGCCTTCATAGGTGCCTGTCTGGCAAGGCAAAGCGGCCTCCAATGAAATATGTATGCATTCGATGTAGTTATAGTAGTATCATATTGGTGAGGCTGTCCGCGCCCGCGAGGCAGTTTTGCAGGAGATGCAGGCGCAATCCTTTAACAAGCAATAGGTGCCTGACGATCAGACATGGAGTAAATAGAAAGCCATCTTTCCCAGCCAACCCTGCTATAGGAATTTATAATACCTAAGTGTTTCATCCTAAATTCCCAACTGATTAATTGCGGCGGATTGCAGAAGATCTTGTCCGAACTTGACGCCCATTTTCAGCCCGAGGCTTCAGCACCGCTGTCGCTTGAGATGGATAAAACAGGAAAATCGCTAGGTCGGGTTTTAAACCGGTGTCAAGAGCAAATCATGGAAGGATTTAAGCAGGAACAGCGCGCTCAGGCAAGCATTGCCCACCTAGAGGTATGATATTGGCATCATAGTCGAGTTACGCTGACTGTTAATATAGGATGTAATTTGTGCTATCAAGAAGTTGGGGCCACAAGCTTCCGCTATAGAGCCAGATGTTGGAAACCGTTATGCTTCCCGAAAGGTCCAGATCCAGGCCCTGGCCTACGATTTGGAGAAACTTGGCATTGGGCCTATTGATAAATCGCTCGGTCATGGAATTTGTATTGAGTGCCGAACCGTCATTGTTGCTGGGTGCAATGAAACCAGTGGGGTTGGGGGCAGTACAGGTCCTAGCTACGCCTCTCAGAAGACACCTAATCAGTCTGCTTCTGGAAATCCAAAAAAGAACCATGATTCTCGCCAAAGGGGAAGACGTGGTCAAGGCGGTAATAATCAACCACCTCGAAGGCAGAATGAGCCGCAGTCAGAATCGTCAAATGCCGGGTTTTCATTTGGGTGTCCATTCTACTTTCACGATAAGGAAGAGCACCAAACCTGCTTGAATTACAAGCTTAAGCGCGTTGGTGATGTCCGCCAACACATCTGGAGGTATCATGTGCAACCTAGTCACTGTCCTCGATGTGGGATTGTGTTCCCAAATGATATCAACTACGCACAGCGGGACGCACACGAACGTCAGCGGACTTGCGAAGCTATCAACGATGTACGTCGATGCTCAGGAGCCACGTCTGATCAATTAGCTAGCATGAACAACGCTGCGACGCATAGATGCAGTTCTACTGAAGACCGGTGGTATGCTATTTGGGATATTATGTTCCCTCAAGCTACCCGTCCTCCGTCGCCATACGTTGATGTCCGCCGCGAATGGAGTTGCATAGAGGTTCACGCTGCTGTTGCACAATACCGACAGAACGGTGGACTAGAGGATTTTACTCGCCAATGGGGGCCCGGACTCGATGTGCTCCTAAACCAATTTCTCAACCATTTCCGCGATTATAATCGCACTACTGTTATTGCCGCGAATTCCGGGGGTGCTCGTGATACATCCAGCGATACTTATATAATAAGTGAAGCTCAAAGCACCATTCTAATTCCATCGCCACCACTACGGGCCCAAACCCGCAGTTTACTAGTACCCCAGCCGTCGCCGAGAGTCATTCTACCCGTTTTGTCATCGGAACCGTCGCACATCGACTCGCCTCATATGGGACGATCCTTGCTAAACATTGACGCTAATGATGAACTTGGCTCGTTCAATGAAAGCTATTTCGATACTTACTACTTTGGCGATAGCTATTCCCGCGATGGTGATTCCGACGCTATTTAGGTCAAATAGAAGCTATAATTCAATTCAAACCTCTCCATCAATACCTTTCCTACACATTCCTACACATTCTTCCTATAACTTAGCCATAATCATTCATATTTTCGTTTATAAGAAAGAATAGTCTATATTTGCGTTTGGCTACGGGTGGTAGACGCTGGGCTAACGGGCCTAGTGAGCCCCTGGGTTCTTGAGAAAGTATATCACACAGGATAGACTCTTCATAGCCCCAATTCAATGTTAAGTGAATTTTCGCTGATCTACTACCAAACTTGCATTATTGTGCCGTTAGCGTTCTGCATACCGTGAAAGGTTTGATATGAAGCTTCGTTTTGATCCGCGATTACAGTTAGAGGGCCACTCATGCCAATGAAAATGACAGAGTCCTACCTGCTGTGGATGGGCTAGTATCTCGAAAGCCTTGTAAATAAGATTTACATACATCTACCTGTTAAAAATCAAATCCTCCTCAGGGTTTATTGTTGGGTAAGCAGATTAGCAGTACCAGGTAGGCCACAATCGGACCACAGTTACTTTAGTGTAGTACATAGGTAATAGCACAGCACAGCACATCTATATGACCAGGCCTACAAAAGATCCCGAACCAGCGCAGGCTACCCGCCAAGTAGTCTAATAGCTTAGCGCCCCCAAAACATCACCTGCCCCAAGATATGCCTACCGAACGTCTACACGAATGAGTACAAATCAGGCAACATCATTCGTGTAGCGCCAGTTGTGTAATGCCCACAGCCGTAGTAATCATATTCCAGCTATCAATAGGCTTCGGGGGGTCTCTGAGTAGCACTCTAAGATGGTAAATTACAGTTTGGCATACACAGAACTGACACGTTCAATAGGCACAAGGACTAGTTCGGCGCAGATGCGCCGATGCACTCAGGTGCCGCATTCGCTGACCCCAAAGGAGTCCGGCTGCTCACACATTCCAAGCATTAGGCCTCATCTCTGCCTGCCAGGAATATATTCTTTAGAAACATATATATATTTGTCGTTCTTTATTTGAAGGATCAATTGCAGTTGATCACTCAAGTCCTCGCATCGTCGTACAATGATCACGTCTACCGTCACCACCATCACAATTCGAAAGGCAAAATGCCTGTGCCTTACCTAAATAGTTTCATAACGCCTGAACCCACCAGCCATGGCCAGCCTTTAACTATACGATCGGGTTCTGCCGGAAACTATTCATCTTCTCGAATTATATCTCATCCGGACGATTCTGATAACGGGGACAAGTATGGGGTATATCTGTTTGATGCTCTCTTATCGCAAACGCCCAGCAGCAGCACCAAGGAGGATTTTGCAGGTGAGGTGAAGGAACTTTCTTGTATTGCATTAGAGGAGCTTCTGCTCGCAATCTCGCCCATAGGATACAATCCTAAAGGAGACAAAGATAAGTGTTTGCTGGAGAGAGTTGGAAAGCGGCTTAGTACTTTCTGGTCAAAGAAACGAATGAAGATTGAGCAGAGATTGGACCCAGATGACAACGACACTGTTGTCGTTGGGTCATCAATGTTCAAGACAGCTCATCTTACATGCCCGTTCTACATTCGCCAAAAGGAGAGACATCTTAGCTGTTTGACGCGTGCCGACTTGCGAGAGATCAAGGATCTCAAGCGACACCTTTGGACCGCTCATCGCCAACCCTCGTACTGTCCAACTTGCAATAATACCTATGTCTTGTCTGAAGACTGGGAAGACCATGTGCGTCTCAGATCTTGTACGTCCTCGAGTAAGCCACCACCAGAAGGCATTTCGGCTTTACAGATGCAGCGGCTTGCTCGACCGGACGACCCTTGGGCTTCGCGAGAGACTCAGTGGTTATTGATCTGGGAGACTGTCTTCCCTGGTGTCGAGCTGCCTTCGCTACCGTTTCTATTTGGCGAGGTCGAGACTGTGGTCTGGATGCTGAGGGATTTCTGGTCGGCTGAAGGGGATCGAATCGTGTGCGGCTTCCTATCCGAGCGACGGCAGCAGACTGTCTGGCCGCAGGAAGAGCTGAATGTTATGGCACTTGGGTCTTTGGTGCTCAATAGTGTGATTGATCAGCTAGTTGCAGGATGTACGCAGGAGAGCGATGAAACGCGGAGCAGAGGAGGGCTCGAACAAACACATTCATCTTGGCCCTCATTTTGGCCATGGTGATTTGGACCATGCTACAATTCTGGATGCTATAGACTCATATTCTCCACGGAATTAGGATAACTCGCGTTAAATGACAAGTTTTAAGGCCCTTACTTAGTTAGTATATTCACTTGCTGGTAGTGACGCCGTTGTGGCTCGACTGCGAGTGTGTCAACCCTGTATATGTACCCAAATTAATATTATTTTATCATGTCTTCATCAGGTACAGGTGATGGCAATTAATCTCATTACATGATTCCCTCTCTGAGTTAGTAGTCAGTTGTCTAATCTATACCTGAGCTTGTTTGGTTGTTCAAACATTTCGCAATCTCAATATGACAGACGACCCCTGTTCACATCTTAGTGTAGACACGAGAACCTAGTAGAAGTTGTTAGGTTAGCTGTAAGTTCTTACGCGGGAATGGATTCGACTCATATTATGAGTAACGGAATGGCCTACGAGGTTATTAATGATTAACACTGTTATATGAAAGCTTTCACTTTCCTGTCTTGCGTTCATGCTACCATTGATCATTAAACAAAATGAAATGCGTAAAAGGCCCTTTAGGCGGTATAGTAACATCCCTCACATATTCCCTGCGCAGGGTACAACGAGGAACGAACAAGTATTGGCTTAACACAACGCAAGAGTAATCGAACTATCATCCGAGCGTCAGAAATAGGTCGTCAAGCTAGTACAGAGTTGGAGAGTATTATACCCTGGCCTCCGTCAACCACAAGATGTGTCATCATAAAAGAATCAAGCAGTTCGGTGATAACAGAAGGGGTTTCCATTAATTGCAGGATCAATCCCCGTGAATATGGAAACAAACCTACGAACTTTCAATCAGCCTGAGTAAAACCATAGCTCGGGCGACAAGCAGGCCCAGAGTCCCAAATTGGGCGCATATCCAGGATGCCAAGGGTCATAAATTTCTGGATCTCGATAGTTCCCGCAATCTCAGCAGCCATGTGACAATCGGAATGAATACCTCACGTTTCAACTAAATCAAATCTTCAAGGTATTCCAGGAGCAAAGCAGCTGCATCTTCTGAACTTGGATTCCTTCGCCAACATCAGTCTTCTAATTTGGCCATTTATTTGATACATCTGTCCGAGCTCCCATTCGCAATACCCCAACGCTGGCGTCCATTAATTTTTCAAGCCTCTTCTCAACACCCCGTGATTAGCTCAGCAACTGATTCTTTACCCCGTAACCCGGTGGTTTCGTATGACCTCATTACTGAGCAAGAAATCCAGAGTTGTCGAATCCAAATACATATATCCAAGTTATTGGAGCAATCGCACCGTATAGGAATATTATTAACGAAATCCAAAACTGATCCCCCCTCATGTCTGAGTGATCACGTCTGAAGTCTAGGTGGCATGGATGTGCGGCAAACATCAAAGACATCAATGGAATCATCAGCATGCCAGAAACCGCATTGAAATTAAGTGTGGCACGCCACGCGATAAGAACAGTGGCGAATGAATGAAAGGACAAAATAAATACCAGCCTACTGAAATGAAAGAGTTTGCGTGATAGGAATGAGGCAAGAGTACATAAAACGAAAAATGTTGCCCTTATCGACGATTGTAGCCTCCAATTCGGCTGCTTAGGCTGAGTTGTAATTTTGAAATAAATGGCAGTGTCGAAGCGATTCTGGTTAACGATATAAGCGTCGTTCTTTGTTTTGAGTTTCTTCCGGAATCGATTTAGCCAATAAGAGCCACAGTAAACATCCGTCGGGACCATTTGTACGTCCTGAGGCAACGGCACGATGCAGCTGTTATGGTACAGAAATGATGGAAGAGGCTCCAGAGCGAGCAATAAAACAAATGTCGTCGGTTCAGCCGACGGCACACTTGGATCGACTCTTGTCAACTTTAAACCCAAGTAAGTCTTGGGCCTATATTGCATATAAGTGTTGTTTCTCAGCCATGCGCTAAGCCAATGCCACAAGTGAAGCCAAAATGAATATAGGAAAAATGGAGGCCGTAAATGAGGTGGAATATGGGAGAGATGCCGCTTAGGCTTCCCATAGTCACTGTTGAGGATTATTTGTAAACAATTGTTATTCAGTTGATTGGGTTTGCTTTGAATAACAACTTCGGGCTCCTGATGTACGATCTCTGCGCGATATCCATCAGGTACATCAACAATAACAACTTGTCCCCTGCGGTCTTTCCAGTTCTTGACACTAGCTTTCGCCTTGCTCACGAGGTTGACTGTGCGAGTTACTGTCTTTGTCTCATTTGGAATGCGTGGCGTTAGAGAACTGCTTCTTCGTACAGCTTGTTTAATGTAATCTGGCATATACATAATGGGTCCGACGCCTTCAATTTTTTCCAAAGTGATGCTGATGATGCTCAAAGGAAATCTCCAACTGAAACAATTCAATTGCGCATCCACTGCGAGCCTGTTTTGGACTGACCTCTGTATGGAAAGCTCGATTTGGACACCGGATTTCGTAGCTTGGATCTTGGGATTTTGGGGCTTCGCTTCTCTGATGATCTCAAAATCATAACAATCTTTGAACATTGTTGGGCTAAGTGCAAGAATATCAAGCCCCGAAAATTTAGTTCTCCAAAGTATATCATCAGTTGGTACTTGAGAAGATAAGTCGCCCCAAGCCAAGATCGAATAGTCGTCCGTCATATTGATAATCTCCTTCTGGAGTCGAATGAAGGCCTGAGCTCCCTCTCCATATAATAATGGCATATTGATGTTGAAAATTCCCAATAAACAATAAGCAAGATCCTCTTGGCGAGTTGTCATTCGTCGAGAAGCCCATGACATTCTTTTCGCGACGCATGTTTTGAAGATAGCATCTTTGTTCTGGAGGCAAGCGGGCGGGATGAGCGTAACTGAACTGACGAGTTCGCAAAGCTCTGATTCTTCCATCATCTGTCCGATAAGTTCCCAACGCTGGTTATAAAAGCGGAGATGCCGAGGAGCAAGGAGCTCCTGAAGTGTCCATCCGCGCGTAAACCATCTACTTTTCCGAAATGACGAGTCATTACCAGAGAAATTGTCGCTGGTGTCAGACACGTCTGATAAGAATGCGTAACAAACAGCTGATTGCCCATACCACCTAAACATAGAGTTGATAGCCTCCGATAACTCTGCACTGCTAGTTTTGTCGATACAGCAGGTATCGACCCAAATCCAGTCAAACCCGTCTTTCACCGCGGCCGCGCAGCAATTCACAATCTTCTTGAATCCTTCGAGTGATGAAATGGACGCTAGGATTGACGATTGTGCAGCAGATGGATACTGCGCAATTGCCTCATGATATTTGTGTAGGTCTTGGAAGGTTACTTCCTGATCGCCCCATGTGTGAGATAAAATAACGTATGGGCTCTGTGTTCCTTCAACAAAATCCTGTAGCTGAAGAGTAGCCGTATTGAGTAAGCGCATTGTCTACAATGGTAGACACGAAATATTGTTAATAGAGAAAGGTGAGAGAAATAGGAATACTATGGTCCACTGACATTAAAACCCTCACAGCGATTAGGGAGGCCGTCTATTCAAATAGTGCCAGGGCATAATTCAAGGGTAATTTTGATGAGGCGGGCGCAGACACATCAGCCCACTAAGGGTTGCATACAGCACTTAGGTTACCAGTTAAACAATGATACCTTGCCAATCCTTGCATACATACAGAGCCATGATATTACAGCTTACAGACACCTCATGTATCCCACCCACCCTTGCCCTACAGGAAGTTCAGATTACGATAGCCTAGGATATGTAATAATACGAAGCGATGATATTCTCATATATTATATCTATTAAGTTAACGAGTGGGATAATTAATCCGCCAACTTTAGAAGAGCTTTATAACGCTTGGTTAAGTCATGATGTTGTGTCTCTACTAACTCTTGCTCATGATCTTTGGGGCTCTTTGGCTATACAAATTTCGAATTGTAGTAAATTACAATGATGGACTTCAGTAAGGCAGGAGTTTGGGTCGCAATACGCTCAACCTTATATATTTATAAGACTTATACGTCGTCACTGGCTAGAACCAATATCTAAATATCTCCAAATACTCCTCCATGCACCCTTTTAGTCCAATAATATAGAATGAAGCAGGGGCAAAATCTTGTTAGGCCTACTCTATGGGTCTACTTCTTTAAGTACTCGTTGGCCTTCCTCTCAACTCAAAGGCATGGATAGATCACTTAGGTGCTATGATAAGACGTGTCAAGACGTACCCATTAGATGACCCATCCAGGTCGTCGACCAGTCTTAACGCGTGGACGGCCTTAATAATACCAAGACGTAATATCTGGTAATGGTTAAGGAGCCCCTAATCCAGCATATAAGTCCAGGTTCTCTCAATTTACACCTCGGGAGACTCCGAATGAGAAGTAACGACGCAGTTAGAGGAAGACAATTGTGCACAGAAGCGTGATAAGTATCACGTGTAGGAGTCAAATATATAAAGGGTTACACTGTGTAGATATTTTCGACTTTAGTGAAAGAGTTAGCTTATTCGTTACTGTTTGTCAGGACCAGTATGGTTATCAATGCGATTGAAGTACTTTTACCGTTAGAGACTTCCAGGAGCTGTACACCAACACGTAAAGGGGTGAACGTAGCTAGTTAGGATCGCGAGCGTCCGTAAATATCTACAAGTAAACGCTTGAGGCGCAGCTTCCCCTATACATTCTTCGCTAATCTTAGCTTTCAACGTTTAAGCATCCTCGTGTGAGAAATATGTTTATTTGTACCCCGACGCGGTCAGTGTTCTAAAACACATCACATAAGGCTCAGAAGAATATTCTGTTATTCTAGAGCAACTAAGGAACCATAAGAATTCACCCTGTTCGGTTGAATGAATGGTCTAAAGACTATATTTATGAATAGCCTCGATTTCTTTAATCGTTCTAGGGCCAGTTTTACTCCCGCAATTGCTAGCTTAATGTTCTATATACAATATTAGGCTTATACGAGATGAGCTAAACGATAAAGCATTATATACAAACATGTTACAGCCAGAAATGGTGTTAAACATAATTAACTGTTAACCCTATTCTTTACTGGCAAGGAATATGACTTCCGCCAACCCCCGACGTTATTACAGGGCGAAGTGTTACCCGACCTCACTGTATTGTACAGAAATCTCGGAAGTTCAACTTGCTACCAGAGCTTTATTGCGCAATCTTAGAATTTTTAATTATTAAAGCTTCTATGCTAACTGATTACTATTCATTTATACGCAAACATGTAGATTAGACCCCGATGTATACAGGGTTCTAGTGGCTGTGTGCCTGGACATTCCTAGCCTTTACCATGCGAGTCTAGCAATTACACTCTTTGGATATTTCCGAACAAAGAACTTCCTGGTCTCATCGAACAGTAGAATGAAAGTGCCAAAGGCGAATGGCAGGAACCAGTGCTCAACAGGTACAGGGAGCGTACCAAGAATGGAATGCAACTGCGGAATGTAAAGCCATAAAAGAGCCATAGACAGAGAAAATAGTATAGCCGGGAAAATATACCAATTTTGTGTCCTCTTGTTGAAGATAGGTGGGTGTTGGAAGATACTCCAGCGTCTCGTGCGGACCGCGAGTAAGTTAAACCATTGCCTAGTTCAGAATACGTCAGCGATCATCCTAGTGCTTAGGCAATGTTTGTTACACTCACATGACGACTAAGTTGACGAAGTAGATAGACGAAGCAATGTTGAGCTTCTCCGCGTAGTAGTCGGGGTCAACTCCGTCCGGGATCTTTCCGAAGGCGAACCATAGCTGGCTGAATGGAATTCCGTTACGTTGAAGATACCAGAATGACACGAAGAAAGAAGTGACAGTCTCTAGGACGCCGATTACTCCGTACGAATGTATGATTAGCTTCCAGTCCACCAGTCGATCTTTCTTCACGTTTCTAGGCTTGCGTAATAGAACATCGGCCTCGGGCTTCTCATAGGACAACACTGTTGCGGCAGCACAATCCGTGAGACAACTATATACCGTATTAATATCATTACCAAAGATGTGAAATAAGGATAATTAGATGTGCTCACCAGATGATGATCATAAGGAACGAAGAAAGAATCTGTGGGATGCCGAACAAGACACTTGTAAAAACAGGCCAGAATTCGGAGAAACTACCCGCAGGTAACAGGTAGCAAATGACCTTTTTCAAATTGTCAAAGACCACACGACCGTACTGAACAGCCTCGACAACAGAAGAGAAGGATTCGAGAAGCACCATATCCGCAGCCCTGTTCAGATTTTGAAGTCAGCACTTAATACACATAAGATGATGTATTGGGGTATGAGAACACCAATCTGCAAAAGGGGGAACTGAAGAATCAGGAAGACGTACTCGATCGCAATATCTGAGCCAGAGCCAAGCGCGATACCAACGTCTGCGGCCTTGAGAGATGGCGCATCATTGACACCGTCACCCGTCATCGCCACGACGCCGCTTTTCTGGAACTCTTTGACGATGCGGAGCTTTTGCTCTGGGGTTGTGCGCGCAAACACGATCTCTTCGTATTGCGTCAAGAGACTCCATTGGTATTCGTTAAGATGAAGCATTTCGGGGCCGCTAATGACGATAGAGGAACGAAGCCCGTTTGATGGCTTTTCTATGGACCCCTCTTCTCGAGGAAGTTCGGACACGTTGTGGACGAGGGCTGTTTGGGTGCTGACGATACCTGCGTCCTGGGCGATGGCGAGGGCCGTCAGGGCAAAGTCACCGGTGACCTAAGCAGGTTGTTAGTGAAGAGAGGAGTAAATTCCATGTTCTTATAGCTTACCATGAAGATTCGAATTCCGGCTCCGCGCAATGTCTGCACTACATCGCGGATCTCAGGGCGTAGTGGGTCTACAATAGCCAACAGTCCTACCAAGGTCAAGTCTGTCTTGGCCTGCTCCAGGACCGCTTCCTCGAATTGACTTGTATTACGATCGAATGGGATGTCTGACTGGCGTATAACCTTTCGAGCTAGCAAAATGCACCGCTTTCCTTGGCTACTGTACTGGTTCTTCATTTCTTCGATTGCCGCCTTGACATTGTTGTCGAACGGGTGAGTATCTCCAGAATTAGTAGTGAAGGACGAGCATCTACCAATAAGGACATCGGGAGCGCCTTTTATGGTCAACAGTCTGTTATGTATCAGCACATCAGCCCAAGCTTGCTTGCTTCGGGATGACCGCTTACGTATCGCCAGTCTTGAAGTTCTCCGCCTCGTTCTCAGGTAAGGTGGCTGCCAGACAATCTTTCCGCGACAAGGAGAAGGTCCTGATCATGTATTTATTCTTGCTATTGAAGGCGAGTTCGTAAGTCTTGTTCCAGCATTGACGCATGTGATGAACCGATCCGAGGCGCTCTGAAAATCTCAAAATAGCTTGGTCGGTAGCGTCGCCAAAGACTCTTCGTGACTAGTGAGTAGTTTAGGGTTAGTATCTACAACTGATGAGAAAGGACGCAGGGACTTCAAGTTATATCATGGTTAACTAGCTGAGGCCGAAACCGCAGCTCTCGATTTATGGGGATGACCAGAAGTCCTTACCTCAGGCGGCTCATCAACATCAGCAGCGTCAAACTCGGCAGCGTTGCAGAGAGCGGCAATGGCTCTCACTTGGTTAACACCAGTCGTCACAATACTAGCAACGGCCGGCGCGGTATCTGTACCAAGCTCATCTTCAGCTTCGTCCGCCGTCATAGTATCTGGAAAGGTTAGCGTTGTGCATGGTAACGATCTCATGCACTTTGGAAAACGCAGTAATAGCTGGACTCATATAGTGAAGACTCCTCCTAGAAGTACTAATTGGAAGAGAGAAAGATCTTAGAATACTTACGAGTGCCAATGGTGCATTCGGTAACCGTCATACGATTCTAAGGGACATCAGCTTAATCCTCACAATTACTGGTGGTGCTTCAATTGAGAATACCCACCTGAGTTAACGTTCCCGTCTTGTCCGAACAAATTACCGAGACAGAACCTAGAGTCTCAACTGTCTTTAGTGACTTGCATAGAACCTTATTGTTTCGCATTAGGTTTGCAGTAATTGTCAACCCGGCAGTCAGTGCTATGGGCAAGCCCTCAGGAACGAACGCAATCGCGACGCTGACGATGTCCACGATCAGGGTCGGCACATTAATGTAGTCGGGATGATCGCGCCTCAGCCAGAAACCCCTTGTTATAAAGATGTTAGATCTTTTTTTTTTGTGACTGGGTGATATAATCATACCAGGCAAACAGGACAATGGTTATCATTGTAAGCATAATCGAACAAATGATAATCACGAAGTATAGAATCTCCTTCTCGAGTGTTGACAGTCCCGTCTTCGGCTCCTGAGTCAATGCTGCGATGCGGCCGAAGACTGTACGATCACCGGTTGCCTGGAGAAGTGCATGTTAGTAATTGCGGTAATTATATCTCTATAGTGTACGTAGATTATATCAATGATTTGAAAGGGTGTTATGCAAAACTGCATCTGCCATATTGCACGAAATAGAGCAGATTTCAGTGCATGTTGAGGGAATAAAGGTGTCATACCACAACTAGACCAGTACATGAACCTGAGACGCAATGCGTTCCTTGCATACCAATACAACGAGTCTCAAGATAGTTATCATCCGTCGAGTCAACGCTGGCAGCGAGTGGAACCGACTCGCCCGTAAGTATGGAACGGTCCAATTTAGCATCGCTTGAGACTTGTAGAAATCGCAGATCAGCGGGCAACTTGTTGCCGGCTTTGATTGTCACGATATCACCTGGTACGAGCTCTTGCGCAGGCAGCGACAGTTGAACACAGTTTCGAATGACGAGACAGTCTTCAGGCAACATGCTCTTAATGGAGCTCATCACGCGAGATGAGCTCCAATCTTGAAACGCATTGAAAGCGGCCTGGATGAAAAATACGGCCACTAGCACAATCGCAAGAGCCTATATAGGTCGGTCAGCGGTTGTTCTTTGGTAGTTATTAAATCGAACACCAGCCATATCTTACCAAATTTGCCAACGAAGGAGGCTGGCCAAGCGGTTTCCACGAAACGAAGACCAAAATAGCGCCGACTAGGAGGACGGGACCGAAGCCTTTGAAGAAATATCCCAGCCATGTCTGGAGTGCATGCGACTTTGGTGGCGAGGGGGCGTTTCGTCCATACTCCTTTATCCTGCGAGTAACCTGCTCGTCAGATAAACCTTCGGTTTCTGATGTAGTAAGACGGCGGATGGCTTCGTTGGTCGAGATAGTATGCCACTCGAGGGAAGAGAACTCTGCACCCGATCATGTTAGCGAAAAGATGATGAATTGCAACCATACGATTCTTCGTCGCCTACCTTTTGTAGCGGCATCTTTAGCCTTTTCGCGCTCTTTGAGATCCTGGATTTGTTTCGACTCGGAGATTTGGTATGAGCTATCACGAGATTTTTAGCACGGAGGATTGTAATAAGAGAATTAAAGAGCTATTGTTCATTGCTTACACTGTACGATATTGGATAGGGAGAGCAACGGCCGGGTCAACTTCGCGACGAGATCGCACACTGCGAATTGACATGGAACCGTTCGAGCCCCTACGGCGAAGGTGGTGACGGCCGCCATGAGATCCAGCTTCTGCATCATCCCAGCGGACAGCAGGCTTGATATCAAGTTCGTCATCCATCGTCCTCAGCGAAATGGCTACAACGAAAAGGGGTATTCGATAAGGGGTGGTATCACTGAGACGAGAGTATGGCAGGGATGATGCAGCAGGTAAAAGTGTATGATGCAAGACGATAAAATTAACGTGAAAGTGAAATCTTAATTGGAAGCTTTATATTTCTACTCTATCTGTTGGCTCATGACCAAGCTGAGCTTTTGCTCGCCTGCCAGGAGGCGTGGGATGGCGAAGAAAAAGCGGTCGGGGAGAGAACTGATTAAACAGGATGCCGCACTGTCGACTGTGAGGTTTCCCCCATGGAGTACGACAGTGCTACAAATGGATTCATACTTGAGGCTTGTAAGACTTGTCTCGCCAGCTTATGATTGGCAAATCAGATTTCGCTTCTGGACAAGCAATTAAGGCCAGCCTGCATCTTACTTTTTCCCAGCCCATTGCGAAATTCGCGCACCGTTTCTGGCAACGAGCGCCGCTCAGATTGTTTTTTGTTGCGCTTTAGGGAGTGCTTAGCTAGCTACCTAGGTAGTGTGACCCTAGTGCTTGATACCGTGAAAGGTGGTGAGAAAACAAAGAGGTGGTCAAAATGCGGAGCATAGCGCCGTTGTAATACATCGCCGCCGTTAAGACAATACCGGCCGCCGTATTTTGGGGGGCTTTTGGTTATTGGGTTAGTGTGCGTGGGGCTGGCTGAGGGAGGCCTCCACAGATACCACCGTAAGTGACCCTACCTAGCCTGCTTAACCATACATTGCCGCACAAAACCGGGATAGAGCTGTAGGCGTAGCAGGGCTCACGAATCCTTTCTTGCTCAAGTACTTGAGCTGTCATGAGATATGAATGCTTAAAACGTGTTATATCTACCTACCTTGGTAGAGTTCGGCTCCACGTGGGCAGCATAGTAGTTAGCTCATTTAAGCTTCCAGGGACTTTTGCCAAGCTTGGCTCCGATAGGCTAGAAATTAAGACAGCTTTCCTGAAACGGAAAATCTATCCTCAGGGTCTATCCCAAGCGCTTGACACATAGCTTGGATTACCGGAAGATGATGTAACACAGCTTGACAGAGCTACGTCTTTCTAAAAAATAAAATTTCCAGTACCTTTGTTCCAATTGCCGCCGGCAATATTACAATAACACGACATTCACCGCGAGGGGCAGGCAGGTAAGCTGACACTCTGACACTATGACACACTACTTCACTATATCTTTCCAAATACAAGAACGACTTTCATCTCTCATTTAAGGTTATACGAATGTCTCATCGATGATTGACCCGTGGCTTAAGGCTGAGCTGCCACAATGCCCGACACGCACACGCTATTTGGACTGATCGGTATGCTACCAAGCCTTTTATTAGATCTTACTCCAGTAGTTCGATCACTCTTAAACACTTCAAGGCTGTAGAGCGTTAAAATGCCTCAAACGGAAGAAACGCGGTGGCGCCACAGTCCAGCCGTCCAACTGAGATTACGAACAGGTGGAACAAACGAGAGGGGTTTGCATGAGCAAAGGGTTCACGCGCTATTACAAACGACGACCGCTATACAACATTATTAACAAGTGTTCGTGATAAAAGACGTTCAAGAATCAATCAACTGAGTCGGCGAATCCACAACTCGGCTACCCAACTATTATTCAAATTTCATTAAACAAGTATTCCAATGGTATATCCGCATCCTCGACCCTGATGGTCAACCTAACTCAGTCTGGGCAACAGTAACATACAACAAAACAAACACAAAATGGAGAGAGCACACAGTGAGCTTCCACCCTTTACGCCACCAGAAGCTTACAAGTCGTAGCAGATGTGCATCGTGCTGGGGAAGGGATAGTACGCTCCCCGATCTTCTCTTAGATACACATCGTAGCCCTCGGACCCGCGGATCTTCTTGAGCTCGCCCTGGGGTCCCGGGGCGCGACGCAGGTTCTTGAGCCGGAAGACGGAGCGGAACATCTCCGTCAACGCCACCTGGCACGTGTTGTGTGCGAGACACGTGTGCGGGCCCAGCACGTAGGTGACGTACGCGTTCAGTGGTCGATTCGGGTTCACTTGATCTGGCGCAGGGAAGTTCTTAGCATCCTTGGCCGCGGCAGCCTATTGTGCATCTCTTGTTAGCAAGGCACTCACTCATACATGAACTAGTGATGGAGATGGGAACTTACGAAGTTGACGAATACGCGATGATTGGCTTGTATCGGAATCCTGCTGCCGTCGTCTTCGATGATTATATCGTCGACCTCTGCCTCCCTGTACGCGCCGAAGGTGCCGGCTAACCGGATACCTTCCATACAGTAACCAAGGAGCAGGGTGTCACTCTCTTCCGAGGACGGCAGGTTGGCGATTCTGTATAGCTCTGGGATGTGCTTGGCGCCATTCGGTGTCAAGTAGTAATCAAGCGATTGAGCGAACTTGAACCGAGTCAGATTCATTGCGACAACGTTAGATGGGGAGGAGATGGTCACTTACTACGTGGGAAATGTTGGGCACCGTGGCGCCGGCAGCTGGTAGAAGCTCGTGCCAAGCAATATCATGATTGCTCTTGCCTTCTTTATGCAGCCCCTTGATCAGATCAGACCCGTACGCCGCTAAGTCGCCCCTCTTGGGTTTTGAGGCGAAAAAGCCATTGACGGACTTGACATGAGCCTCCAAGAGCTGACCAAGTTGTCTCGTCATCGTCTTGGTTGTGTGTCTCAGCGGGAAGGACTTGACAGGGTCGACCTCGTAAAAGATGCACATAAAGATCAACGCTAGGACGTTGTATAGCTCCTGCTCGGTATAAAGGCCCTTGGGATTGTCCTTGCTCTTCAGCGGAAGACCAAATGTGCGTGCAGCGAAATGCACCGGCGCAACGTGTCCGACATCCCGGACGATATCCAAGAAGTTTGTGCCGACCAGTTTGTAGGACTTCTCCTGAATGAGCTTCTCAGTCGTCTGCGAGTAGAAGGTCTTCAGATGAGTGGTCCACTCGCCCCTGTATAGTTGGTCGTGCATGCAGTTCTCCTTGCCGACATGGAAAGCTGAGTCGCTAGTGGGAGACGGCTTGGGGAAGCCGTGACCCATCAATTCAGCGATACTCTGGTTCCAGTTCACCTTATACTTGCTTGGGTTGTCGAGCATGTACTTCGCGCCGCCGCAAGTCGATACAGTGACGGTCTTGTCTTGAATGGTGGGGCGGTCGAAGTTGAAATCTTGGACACGGCCGAGATTGGTTAAGATCTTCTTCGTCTCACCAGGCACTATTGATCACGTTAGTTTCGAGAGATTCGATTTGACATTAGAAGCAGTCTCGACTTACCGCACATTGGGTAGTGCGCATATACCGAGTTCCGTTCGAAGTGACGGGGGAATGCTCGGATAAACAGTTTGTAAAAGACGCAACCCTGGTTCATGTTGAGATCGTACGCGACTTCGTTGAATCCCCAAGAGGTGAGGGACCGCGGGTTGTAGTCAGTCGTGTAGAATCTGTCTCCGCGAGTCAAGCAGACGGCATCCGACAGAATGACACGAGAGATGGTATATGTCGGCTAGATTCCAGGTTAGAAAAGCCGGAAGACGGCGATTGAAAGTCACTTACTGCGATACCGACACCGGGCACCATGGGTGACTTGGCTTCCTCGGCCACAAGACCGGGGTAAAGCTCTACAAAGTCCGGGTGACCGTAAAGGTTCTGTAGGGAGCCAGCGATTTCGGGATCTGAGTTGATATCCTCGAAGGATTCATACGGCTTCAGACCAAAGTGCTTTCTGAATTCGTTGAGGCCAGCAACGTTCCACTTCCTACCTTGCAGGATACCCATGATTTCGACGGGCTTCAGGGCCGCGGGCACGTTGCGGCTGCCAAAGGCACCCGCGACATCCTCGATCGCGTCGGAAATACAGTTAACAAGGTCATCATCATCGAACTTGCCATCTGGACCACGCTTGAAGCCGCCAAAGGTGCGCTCGGCTGGGTCTGCGGGGATACCCCTCTCAAACTTGATAAAACCCATGGCCATGTCTTGGATGGTCAGATCCAGAGGATCCTTATCTCCGCCAAAGATGCCGGCATAGAAATCCTTAATCCACTGGTCATCCTTGTCAGAGATGCATGAATGCCATCTGCAGAATTGTTAGTTCACGCGCTCAGGCTCTAGCTGTTCGCTTGTGATAACTCACCTGTAGCAAAGATTGAATTCAGCTGACACCATACTACCAGTGCCTCGCTCAGACCCGGCGAAGGTGCCAGCATCTTTGCCCATCTCAGCACGGGGATCGAGGGTCCAAGTCGTATTACTTCGGTTCAAGTTGACGATGTTCCTTACGTAGTCGACCAGTGTGATGTTGATGTACAGACCCGAAGTGATCAACCGAGCAGTCTGGAAAAGGTCATTGTCGTACTTCTTCCAGGCGGCCGCGGCCTTCTCCTCGTCAAGGCCGGGCGGTGGAGGAGTGAAACGACCACCCTCATTGATAGCAGCCAGATTGGTAGCCACATAGTTGTGGAATCGGTTGAACATGACAAGGATCACGCTCACTCCCGGGGGCTGTCCCAGAAGTCGCTTGTCGGCGAATGTATCGGGCTTCATCATTCCATCTTTGAACGTGCGCACAGAGTCCTGCATCTCCTGGTTGCTACCGTATAGGGGTGATAGATCGAGGAACGACGAGGTCTTGTTCTTAGTAATATCCCTCTGGTCTGTCCAGAACAGGTCATGGATAATGATATCGGCCCAATACCACAGAATCGACGAAGTGTTGTTAGGGTGCTTGCGGTAGTTTCTTCTCTTCATGATCGACTCGAAGATGAGCGAAGGATCTGGCAGAGCTCCTACTGGTACACTGGGTCGGCACGTCCTGGCGTAGGTCGAGCCAGCAGCACCCAGCATGGGGTTCATGGGGTTATTCCATGACCCATCTGCTTGGCGATATTGGTGCTTATCGCCCATATAGAGTAGTGGGGGATGATCAAGGGTATTCCATAACTGGTTGATGAAGTTATTGGTAAGCTCAGCGCGTAGTCGCGAACCGTGCGGTAAGTTGGCAACTAGCTGAATGGTCTCTTCCATAATCATCGTCTTATCGTCGATGAGCTGCTCTCCCTTGATGGCGCCCTTAAGTATTGTTATGATTGTTTTCACATCTGCTTCATGTCAGTATGCTTTCCTGTTTATCTCAATGGATAGGCATTCAAACCCTTCTTTCTCAAAGCCTTCAGGTCTTGCTTAAGACCTGGGCGCTTTGCAATCGCGAAGGTTCCATGACCGGTTTGGGTTGGGAATGGGCTTTCTGATGCATGTGCCCACTGAGCGAGCTGTTGGAAAGCTTTCGTGATGCCTTCACGAGTTGCTGGGAGTGGCTTCGCGGGCTGTTCTTTGAATGCGGGACCGACACCAAAGCCCGACTCGGATCCCTTGTTTACTGATGATGAACCAGTCGCATGGGACCCTGTGCCGTTCGTCTTCTCACTAGCCATTTTGATTATATCTGGGTATCTCGGAAACAAAGTAAACGGTAAGTAAACAACAATTTAGTACAGCAGAATGACAAGATATTCAGGAAGAGAAAAACAATTGAGAATTCTATGACAGAATTCGGTTATAAAGGCTCCCTTCTCGGGACCCGATCAGCTATGATCCAACCAAGAGGATCCCATGTCACTTTACCAATCACAATACACCCAAGACAGACAAGAGTCGATAGCTCCTGCCGAAATTAGCACTATAATTGTACAGCGACAATGGACGCATATCGTGGTCTGCTACTCGGAACCACACTTGAGCACTAGTTGCTACGGCCAGTGCAGATTTTTCAGTACGTATCATCCAATCCAAGCATGATGGGGTACCTGGTCTCCGGATCTTACGAGACAGGCTCACAAGCACAACATCATCAGCGGGGCAATTCAGATGATTTCTGGAACCATACTTGGACGACACGATCGACTTTTCTGTTCCTACATTATGTGTCATACCTACTCCCTGCTCGGTATACCCTGGCTTTGCGCTATATGAAATAGCCCTTCCCAGAACCCTTCCTGCATGTTATCGTTTACTGACAAGAGCAGGTCTCTCTCTCTGAGGACTTTGGTGGTTGAGACAAGATCCGTCTTACCACTACACACTGCTTCACATCGTGCCACTACCCCGCCCCCGTGAAGTGAAGCATCCAAACAAATGAGGTCTTGCGGTAGTACCTACACTGTATCCGTTGGACCCGTCACCATGTTGTCTCCAATGTGCATTAATTTTTTTTTCTTTTGCTAATCTTGTAACGCCAGCCACGTCTGTCAAAGCGTATAGTCTGTTTTGGGATAGACTTGCTCTTAAGCGGCAACGACGATCATCAAGTGGGCCGCTGAAAGAAATACTATAGAGTATATTTGTGGGCTCATGCTAGCCATTCACGAAACTTCATTTGTAAGGTTTGTAAGGTTCATAGGCCAATGACGACAGAAAAGAGAGAGCGTCATCTGTAAAAGGAAGAAATAATGAGAAAGTCAGAAGGCGCTAATGAGAGAATGGTAATCTGATTCAATTATACTAGGATTTGGGAGCCCGAGACTTTCCCTCATTTGCAATGATCGACACTACGTTGCGATAGTCGTTCGTCCAATCGGGATAGCTTCGTCTCTGCAGTCCACAAATGATGTGCCACTAGTGCTAAGCTGAAATCCGACCCGCAAATCTTGGCGCGACCCCGAAGTTGTCGAAAGAGAACTAAGGTCGCTTAGCATGACAAGGGATAGCAAGCAAGGGCATAATCTCACCTCTCCTCTTCCTCGCTTCTAAAGCCTCGTCGGACACCGGCAAAGGCTCTCTATTACTACCTTAGTATATGTCTATAGTAGACACATCTTATTGTCCTCTCAAGGTAATACTATTACTAAGTCTTATAGACGAGGTAGACGGGTCCATGCAGCTGATGTAGGCGGGAAGCATACTAGCCATCGCGAAGCATCAAACTATTGCCATGTCTGCAGCTGTAGCCGGCGAATCAAGCCCCTGTTTTGTCGAAGACTACGGTTAGACAAGTCGGCGACCTATTTGTCTTGACAGTCGATCTGACCGCCCTCGTCATCCCCACCGAGCTATTGTGTATGTGTAAGTCTGTCATATCCATGCTATCTACTACGGGTAGGGCATAGATGTGAGGAGTTACAACATGATAGAGAGGCGAGAGAGGGACGGTTGATTCATCTTCGTCCTCGGGGTTGATCCACCGTTCTCATATGCACGTCTTAGAATATGCAAGCTAGTCGTTGTGAAGCATGGCAACACCTCGCGTTCTCGTTTGCCCGAGATGAGACCAGGGCCCAGCAGAGCGACCTTGTCGGGTAATCTACTGCCTTTCCTTTCCAACGGATGCCCTATCCGTTGTGGGCACCGTACAGTACCTATGAAGCGTAGTACCATGGGTGCGACTAATCTCCAACGACGTAGTCGGGTACGGTACATAACTGCCGTGGTACGGCGGCTGATACTAGTATAGCACAACAGCGGTTCAAGATCCGTTCGTGCTGATCTCGTCGGTTACACGTGTGCTACCACCCTTTGTCGCCCGCAGAACCGATCGCAAGCTACAGTAGACTCGTGAATCATGGACGGCTTCCACTTAACTCCCGGAGCATCTGGCAATGGTCGACGACCGGGCTCGCGAGGCACTGCGGCTTCTCACGACTCCGCTGATTTTGCGTACAATAATCAGGCGGGAGGACCGCCTGGACCATCGTCAGTCATGGCGCAGGCTCTAGAGTCCCGTCGTACTCCACGCAAACTGGTGCTATGCTTCGATGGTACGGGAAACAAGTTCAAAGGCGATGATAGCGATAGCAACATCCTTAAGATTTTCAGATGCCTGGATCGTGAAGCGGGTGATCAGTGTAAGTTTTTCTTCAGCCTTTAACTCCTATATGTGAATGCTATAATTCCTGCATGCTAAGATGAACACTTTCAAGATCACTATTATCAACCAGGTATCGGTACATACGTGGTGTCGAATTCATTGTCGCACACTAGTATGAGCGCGCGGCTCAAGTCGTGGTATCTGAAGGCAAAAGATTCTGCAATTGGCTCGAGTTTTGATCAGCATGTGGTTGGCGGTTACCGCTTCCTCATGCGCTTCTATAATCCAGGAGATGAAATCTATTTCTTCGGATTTTCCAGAGGCGCATACGGTACGTCGATCCCGGTTCATCTACAAGCAATTGAGTTTAAGATCGTGTGTGTCACAATGATTTTCGATATTCTCATCGCGGCTTCTACATGTTTGCGCGCTAACGATTTATTTCAAAGTCGCCAGATTCTTGGCGGAGATGATTGATTATGTGGGATTGCTTTCACACGGAAACGAGGAGATGGTTCATTTCGCTTGGAAAGCATTTTCCCAATGGCAGAGCCGCAACCACGACGACAATCCCAAGGTTCGCGACAAAAGACACGAGATGTACGAATTCATGAAAGGATTCCGCGAGACCTTTAGCAGACCAGTCAAGAGGATCCGATTTCTGGGTCTCTTCGATACCGTCAACTCGGTACCACGGTTCGAAACGGCTTGGATGCAACGTTCGAAGTTCCCTTACACGGCGAGAAGCAGCGCAAAGGTAAGTTAGCTTAACCAAAGGCATAAATCTCAAAATCTCAACATTATCTCAGGTTATCCGACATTGCGTATCGATCGACGAGCGCCGAGCCAAGTTCCGACAAGATCTCATGTATCAAAAGAAACCGGAAGGACGCCATCATCGCCATCATCTCCTGCATGGCATTCATGAGAAATATCGTGCGCGCCGTCCGGCTGTGTCCGGGGCGACCTCTGCAGATGGAGCGGCTCGTGGCCGCCGGGCCACGCTCGCGCCTCCGGACGAGCGCACTTTCAGACGACACTCGCGATCCGCGTCTAGGGCGACGAAGAGTACAGCCGATGGTCATTGCGCCGACGGCAGGTCGGAGGTTTCACAAATATACGACGAAGATTCCGATGATGACGACCAAGACATTGACGAAATATGGTACGTAAATACTTGTATTTAAGGGGTGGAAGATCGCTAACATGTTTAGGTTCGCGGTACGTACTAAAACATGCCTACGCTTCTGTTTCTAAGTCTTGTTGTCTAAACATTCCAAAAGTCCTGAGCTAACTGTTTCGTAGTGAGTCAATTCTTTTACACCCGTTCATTATATAGGGGTCGTATCGGACCGATTCTAGGGAAAAGAACAAATGACCCCTTTCGAAAGTCGTGTATTAACATTTACTAGGGGTGGACATGCTGATGTTGGCGGCGGCTGGGAGATTCTTGACGAATCCAAGTCGGCAAGTCATGTTCCTCTCGTCTACATGATTAGACAAGCCGAAAAGGCCGGTCTCAACTTCGATGTTGACAAGCTTGTCGAGATGGGACTGTCAGAAGCCAAAGTTCGCACAAATGCCAATACTAATAACAACAATGGGAATCGACCTAACAACGGCGACGTTCCTGGCATTCGTATCGACGTGTCGAGCCCAAGCCCAACGGCAGAGCCCAACGACATCCAAGAGAATTGGGGTCACTTCAACGTTCGGGACTTCGGCGAGAATGAAAAAGCTCACCCACGGCCGTTCCACGATATGATGCATAAGGTTCGTCGCTGGAGTCTTTTATTCCCCCTATTAGCATGTCTTAGAGTTACGAACTGCCTCTATAGGCATGCAACTTCTTCAAACCCCTGAACACCCCGGGCTATTCTTACTATAAGCGGACATTACTGATTCCAGTGTTATCTATAGGCCCACGTTGCGCGCATCCACGACTCGCTCGAATTCTCCTCTGGACTAGGTACCATTCCGGTCATCAGTTGGAAGTTCATGGAATATCTGCCTTTCAGACGGATGGATTTACAGGCAGACGGATCGTGGAAACCGATCCGATGGCCTCTGCCGGGAGGTGAAACTCGCGACATCCCTCACACAGCTCGTATTCATGGTTCCGTCCTGCGCCGCATGAAACATGACCCGTCATATCGCCCGGGGAACCTGATCATTGGCGGGGGAGGCCGTGGAATAAGAAAAGCACCGGAAGAGCACGGCATCGGCGACTGGGAGTGTGTCGAAGGGCATGGCGACCCGGTTGAAGAAGTCTGGGTTAAGAAGACGGCATCTCCTGTTGACCCATGAGGCACGGACATCGCGAGTCGTGAATGCAGGTTTGCTTGCATATGTGCACATATATAATAGGATGGATCACGAGTATTTACTTCCGCGTTCTTTTA
Source organism: Xylaria cubensis (assembly GCA_022385715.1). Taxonomy (NCBI): domain Eukaryota; kingdom Fungi; phylum Ascomycota; class Sordariomycetes; order Xylariales; family Xylariaceae; genus Xylaria; species Xylaria cubensis. Next base: position 482,458 of record MU279015.1, on the reverse strand, counting down.
ATGAGTCGAGTTGAGTATACACTCGTTCACTAACTATTCGATTGAATGGTCTTCTGGTTGATTCGTATTATGTCAATAACCTTAGTCTAAACTGATTAATCACTGCCCTAAATTGCAGATATTGAAACATAGATTGGCAGGCCCAGACCAAATGTCATTATTACCTTGCAACCGTGTGAAGCCCATTCAGTACTATTTCCCTTTAAGCCACGCCTCCTCGATTCAGAGATTGAAAGACCGCTCTACATCACAACGGGCATAAACTTTCAACTCGCCGAGACAGCTGCGCTTTCAACGCTTGGCAGTCGGTGAATCGAACCCGGTGTGATTCTTATCTCGGAATAGTTTCAACGAAAAATCCTTTACTCCGTACACCGACTTGTAGTATATGACCTGTTTTGGAAATATACGTAAAGTCAAGACATTGATCAAATCGCAATAGTCTCTCGACGAAAATTTACCACGTCGTCGATAATGTTTGTTGGCTCGTTTGTTCACGACCAGCACAAAGCACAAAGTATTCCGAATAGGCATTTTAAGTTGCCCGCTTATTGCTTCTTGCTCACCCCAGATACTAAATCCCAACAAATTTAGTACCAATTGTCGGACCTATGAACAGTGACCTTTAAGTTTCCTGTCGAATCTTACCCTGGAATTAAGGCTCTAGCAGACCGGTACAGCCCTCGGCAGACTGTTTGACCGAATGGCAGCACCTGTGCCACGCGTACAAGCCGTGTATATCAGGAACGCGTACATGCTACGTACGCTTATATTGCATTAAGCTTTATATTTGCACGTATGTCTCACAGCCAACAGGGTAAACATCAAGTCATGTTTTCGGTATGCTCGGTATTACTCATTGAGATTTGTTTCTTGCCGCGTTCTTATTCTTGACCAGTAAAGAAAAGGAAACCGGTGGTGGAAACATGTTCAGTGTGCGGTTGTATTTCCTGTAGCAGTATCAGACAATAGGTCTTTGCGAAGTTGTTGCACGCGCAACTGCATTACAGCGTACGCCACACAGTTGCGCCACATTTCTACTTAAAGCATAGAGTCACGTGCATATATGTGGCGAGTGAATAGTGGGTACCAAGCGGCTTAGCTAATAAGACGGCAGCAGCGGCGTGGTACCCACCTTTTCCCGGAGGATTGTCAATGCTTGTCGCGACTCTTTGATCCATCAGCAAAAGTCATTGTCCAAACACCATCGCAGCCGCAACCCGGTCTTTGGAGGGTTCACATCACATATCCATCTCACCCCCACTGCCACGAGCAACAGCAACGGCAACCAGGAGAAGGTACATCAGGCGTAGTAGCTGCTACTGCGTGCGTTGCGCGCGTGAGTGTGTATGCATGCCCTGACCCGTCCCTTGCTATTAGATCTCTGTTCCTGCGCGCATCGTCGCCTACTTTGCTGATCCGACTACCACAACAGCGAGCCAGATTTACTTGTATCCCTCGTGCGAAGAGGTTCTCCGACCTGTCGTAACCGATTCGATCATTACCAACTTTCTTTCGCTGCATCTCCGCCGACCGTAACCCGAGCTCGCTGTTCCGCACTTTCCCTCGCCACCGCTATTTAGACCACACGTGCGCGAGCGCTTGACTGCAATTCATATCCATTAGCCGCATCTCGTCCCTGCGTCTTATTTTATCCTTTCAGCATACTATCCTTTTCGTGGCCTGAAGTGGCCCCTAGTAATATTCCACCATGGCCGATTACGACGAGGGTTACGAGTACGAGGAGGAGTACGGTGACGAGAACATTACGCCCGAGGATTGCTGGAATGTCATCTCCTCTTATTTTGACACGAAGGGACTCGTTTCTCAGCAGATCGACTCCTTTAACGACTTTCAGGCCACCACCATCCAGGAACTGCTTGATGAATATAGTCACCTCAGCGTCGATCAGAACAACCCCCCTTCTCATGATGGCCGCGAAATCGTGTGCCGGCGCTACGAAATTCGGTTCGGCAACGTGACCATCTCCCGTCCTGTAGTATCCGAAACCGAGGGCTCCTCTAGTCCGCTGCTGCCTTACGAATGTCGAGATCGCAACATGACTTATGCTAGTCCTGTTTACGCCAAGGTCGATAGCAAGGTCTCCATATGTATCGAGGAGCCCGTACCTCTGCACGAGATGACCGAAGACCAGCAGAGGGAATACGCCGAGACGGGCAACCAGCCCACCCGGCTTGTCTGGGAAGACGAGGAAAACACACTGAAGTATAAGGCCAACGGTGACCCCGTCGAAGCCCCCGACAGCCTGTTCATCGGCAAACTCCCGGTCATGGTGAAATCCAAAGCCTGTCACCTGAGCCGCGAGTCCGAAGATGACCTATTTCTACTAAACGAGTGTCCCTACGACCAGGGTGGCTATTTCATTATCAACGGAAGCGAGAAGGTTTTGATCGCTCAGGAGCGTTCCGCAGCCAATATTGTTCAAGTTTTCAAGAAGAGTCAACCGAGCGCGTACTCATACACCGCCGAGATTCGCAGTGCTCTCGAGAAAGGCTCGCGTCTAATATCATCACTGATGCTGAAGTTGTACACGAAGGGAGACACCACCAAAGGAGGCTATGGTCAAACGATACACACAACGCTGCCCTACGTCAAGTCTGATGTGCCCATAGCTATCGTCTTCAGGGCCTTGAGTGTTGTCAGTGACGAGGAGATTTTTAACGCGATATGTTACGATCGCAACGACAGCCAAATGCTCGAGCTGTTACGACCCTGTATCGAAGAGGCCTTCTGCATTCAGGACCAAGAAGTGGCCCTGGATTATATTGGCAAGCGTGGTAACCAGAACCAATCGAGCGCCAGAGATCGACGTGTCCAAGCTGCCAGGGATATTTTGCAAAAGGAAATGCTACCGCACATCTCCCAGTCAAAAGGATGCGAAACCAGAAAGGCGTTCTTCCTCGGCTACATGGTACACAAGCTACTTCAGTGTGCTTTAGGTCGACGCGACACTGACGACCGTGACCACTTTGGCAAAAAGCGACTGGATCTCGCTGGACCTCTGCTCGCCAAGCTCTTCCGCAACATAGCGCGTCGGATGACTCAGGAGGTTCTATCGCATCTCAAGCGAAGTATCGAGCAAGGCAAGCAGTTCAACATTGCCCTCGCCGTCAAGTCAAATATTATAACGAGCGGATTGAAATATTCTCTTGCTACAGGCAACTGGGGTGATCAGAAGAAGGCCATGAGCTCTACTGCCGGTGTCTCGCAGGTGTTGAACAGATACACATTCGCATCTACTTTGTCACATTTGCGAAGAACGAATACTCCGGTTGGTAGAGATGGTAAGCTGGCCAAGCCACGGCAGCTTCACAACACCCACTGGGGTCTGGTCTGTCCGGCCGAGACGCCTGAAGGTCAGGCTTGTGGCTTAGTCAAGAATCTTTCCCTTATGTGCTCCATCAGCGTGGGTACCTCGACGGAACCAATTATAGAATATATGATTTCGCGAAATATGGAGGTTCTGGAAGAGTATGAACCTCAAAGGTACCCACATGCTACGAAGATCTTTCTCAATGGATCGTGGATTGGTATCCACCAAGATCCAAAAGCCCTCGTCAGAGACGTGCAACAGTTGCGCCGGACGAATCAGATTCCAGCTGAAGTATCCCTCATTCGAGATATTCGTGATCGTGAATTCAAGATCTTCTCAGATGCCGGCCGTGTTATGCGGCCCTTGTTTGTGGTTCACCAAGATGATGATCCTGATAACAACATCGAAAAGGGCTCATTGGTCTTGACCAAAGACATGGTCCGGCGGCTTGAGATTGATCAGACCCTTCCACCGGGAAGCGACGAGTATTTCGGATGGCAGGGGTTGGTCAATGCCGGTGTCATCGAATATATGGATGCCGAGGAAGAGGAAACCGCCATGATTTGCATGACCCCTGAAGACCTGGAGGCTTTCAGAATGACCAAGTTGGGCCTGCCTGATCCCGATGCAGAATCCAGCTTGAACGCGCCGAACAAGCGATTAAAGACAAGAATGAATCCGACAACACATACGTATACCCACTGTGAAATCCACCCTAGTATGCTTCTTGGTATTTGTGCCAGCATCATTCCCTTCCCTGACCACAACCAGGTAAGTGTCACCACAGTCTATTACATCGCAGTTACTGACACCACAATTATAGTCACCCAGAAACACGTATCAGTCCGCTATGGGTAAACAAGCTATGGGCTTCTTCCTCACCAACTATTCACGTCGTATGGACACTATGGCGAACATCCTCTACTACCCCCAGAAACCTTTAGGAACAACAAGATCGATGGAATTTTTGAAGTTCAGAGAACTACCAGCCGGCCAGAATGCGATTGTAGCCATCTCCTGTTATTCCGGTTATAATCAGGAAGATTCCGTCATTATGAACCAGAGCAGCATTGACCGCGGCCTGTTCCGGAGTTTATTCTTCCGCTCTTACTCTGACTCGGAGAAGCGAGTTGGTATCAATACAGTGGAACAGTTCGAGAAGCCGTTCCGTGCCGATACGCTCCGTCTGAAGCAAGGGACGTATGACAAACTTGACGATGATGGAATTATCGCACCTGGCATCCGTGTTAGTGGAGAGGATATCATTATAGGCAAGACAGCTCCGATCAGCCCAGACAACGAAGAGATGGGCCAGCGTCAAAAGATACACGTCAAGCGGGATGCATCCACGCCTCTCCGAAGTACCGAAAGTGGTATCATCGACTCTGTAGTGCTTACCACCAACGCCGATGGTTTACGCTTTGTGAAAGTACGAGTCCGAACTACGAAGATTCCACAAATCGGCGACAAATTTGCTTCTCGTCACGGACAGAAGGGTACAATTGGTGTCACGTTCCGTAACGAGGATATGCCCTTTACTCGCGAGGGTATCGTGCCTGATATCATCATCAATCCACACGCCATTCCATCACGCATGACCATTGCCCATTTAATCGAATGCTTGCTCAGCAAGGTCTCCACTTTGAAGGGTATGGAAGGCGATGCAACCCCGTTCACCGACGTCACAGTCGATTCAGTCTCGAACCTGCTGCGAGAGCATGGTTACCAGTCGCGTGGCTTCGAGGTCTTGTACCATGGACATACGGGACGCAAGCTACGGGCTCAGGTGTTCTTCGGCCCCACGTACTACCAGCGTCTCCGACACATGGTGGACGACAAGATCCACGCTCGTGCCCGCGGTCCGGTGCAGATCATGACCCGACAGCCCGTCGAGGGTCGTGCTAGAGATGGTGGTCTTCGTTTCGGAGAAATGGAACGTGATTGTATGATTGCTCACGGCGCCGCCGCTTTCTTGAAGGAGCGATTGTTCGAAGTCTCTGACGCTTTCCGAGTCCACATTTGTGAGATCTGTGGGCTCATGACTCCTGTTGCGTAAGTCTTTTTGCTTTTTCCATCTTTTCTTATTATCATCTACCCTACTAGAAGACCGTGTGATGGATAAATTACTAACTTTGTAATATAGTCAACTCGGACAGCAGAACTTCGAGTGTCGTCCTTGCAAGAACAAGACAAAGATTGCACAGATCCATATCCCGTACGCGGCGAAGCTCCTGTTCCAGGAGCTGCAAGCTATGAACATTGCCTCGCGTATGTTTACGGATCGGTCTGGTGTCACGATTCGATAATTCAATCCGGGATGTTCATTCACCGTTGTAGCGTAGTGTATGCAGTGTTTTCTCGTTGCCTTTTTATCTTTATTTTTTTGAAGTTCGCACCAATCAATGCATCCGGAAGGCGTTTATTCTTTTCTTTTTTGAGAAAGAGAATGGAGATAAGTAAGATTACCCGAAAGAAATATGTTATTTTGTTTTTTTTCGTGCGGCAATGTCGCCGCTGCTGCTACTGGGAGGTAGCTAGCTGATAATCATATGACTACCTGTAACTAATGAGCACGACGGTCGTTACGGCGGTATGGAAAGAAAAGTCTCGAGACTCTAGAGAATGATATGCTAGATAGGAATATTACATTCAATTGAATAATGAATCAGTCAATTTTAGAATGATCTGCATGTTTGCCTTGTAGGAAAGGAGGATGGATGGATGGATGATGAGTGGTTGCGAATAACTACTCGTCTTTCATGACGGACGGCTATATTAATCACTCTTTCCTCCACAATATCATCTGCCACATCTACTCGCTTCAGTTTGTCATTCTACCGGTACGTAGTTCTCTAGGAATATTCCGGCGTTTTCATCGTGAGATAAGTTCCTCTCAGTATAACCTACCTACCCGAGGGGGCTTCCTTTTGGGACAGACCGTCACTTAGGTTTTTTCTAGGTCACACTGTTCAAAAATCCGGCAGTGTGGTGCATGCATTGTATTGTAGTGTCGTAACAGATGGGTGGTTACGTTTTAGAAGCTTAACGGCTGCCCTACTTGCGATCGCAACTGCGTTTTGAATTTGCAGAACTCGAACGATCCTTCTTTTTTTATTCTCACATTGCAATAACATCGTATCTAGCCGTGACATACCTCCTAATCCAATAGCGTACGGCTTAAAAAGGTTATAACTGAAGTGTTTTGACCAGACAATGTTGGAACAGTTATTTGAACCAGGTCTGTAACCGTTATATCATGGTGGAACCAACATGTTAAAAAACGGGGATCTCCCCATAGGTAGGTATCTAGATACTAAGTAAAGGTAAGGAAGTAAGGGCTCTCCTATCCTATATAGAGATAACTTCTCTTTACAAAGTTCTTTCTATCTAATCGTTTTCTCCGGGAAGCTTGTACTCGAAATATATGGAAATAAATAGGTAGTCATGCAAATAAACCAGAATTTCCAAAATTGTCGCCACTATATTATAAGGGGACTCGCCAGCTTTGCTTCTTTTCTCCGGGAAGAAATGCTTCAGTCTAGAGAGGACAACCTATCTTTTCAACTCATTCTGTATGTGGCTAAGCACTCCTTACCCTACCTGTGTCAGTTATATAGTCAACACAGCCAAGCTTACGCATAAAAAGCACACCCTTTATGCCTATTACATATACACACATTCACAAGCATACGAAAGCCCGACAAGAAAAGAGGATTATTGATCTTCACAATTCGTTAGTTGTTTTTTTGGGTGTACCTATTGTAGTGTGGTTACAACCAAGCAGCAGTAAGTAGCGGCAGTAGGTAGCATTAGTAGCAAACAAATGCGACTTTCTAATGTTAAACTGCCAGTCAAATGATTGCCATTTTTTTCCGAAAAAAGACCAAATGACACAGCCCGTTCCATACGCCCAGTCAATGACCTGACCCGTTTCATCCCCAAGGAGAGAGAGAAAGGATTTATGCTCTCGACATGACACCCCACGCACGGATGATGTTGTCCGTGTAACCAGCGAACAGAGTCTGGCCGTCCGCGCTCCAGGCCAGCGAAACACACTCGGGCTCGCGGCTCTTCTTGCCGACCGAGGTGAACTCGGGCTTCAGCTCGTCGACCTTGCTCTTCTTCTCAAGGTCGAAGATGATGATGCTGCTGGCAGTGGCAGCGCACAACCAGTAACGGTTGGGGGAGAAGACGAGGGCGTGGATCTCGTCACCGGCGCTCAGCGAGTAAAGGTGCTTGGACTCGTTGAGATCCCAGAGCATGGTGGTGCCGTCCTTGCCACCGGAGGCGCAGAGGGATCCATCGGGAGAGATGGTGACGGTGTTAATGTAACCAGTGTGGCCGATGTGGTCGGTCTGCAGCTTGCAGGTCGAGAGTTCCCAAACCTATTCCGACGTACGGGTCAGCGTCGTCACCTCCAAAATATGGATATAATCAATAGCTCATGTACAAAAACAAAGAGATGGGGTGCTTCATCAGCGCGTGGTGTAAATAGTCTCATGGCCTGAAGAACAGGCTCTGAAGTAGCAAATACTTTAAAAGTTGCAAAACATCATATGAAGTAAGAACATCGATAGGGGGAGACCAATAAAGGGAGAAATAAGAGAAGTGCCGTCTCTCAAAAGGGCAAAGAATGGTCGATGACGTACCTTGACAAGCTTGTCCCAGGAGCTGGAGACGATGACGGGGTTCTGGGGGTTGGGGCTGAAGCGCACGCATGACACCCACTCGGAGTGGCCCTTGTCGGTGATGGTGTACTTGCAGTCGCCGAGGGTGTTCCACAGCTTGATTGTGCGGTCGCGGGAACCTGAGACGATCTGGCGGTTGTCGGCTGAGAAGGAGACGGAGAGGACATCGTTGGTGTGGCCGACGAAGCGGCGGGTGGTGTTGCCGGTAGCGAGCTCCCACAGGCGGAGGGTCTTGTCCCACGAGGCGGACAAGGCATAGGCACCGTCCGAGGAGATGACCTGCAATATGTGGCCCGTCAGTCAAAATGCTCGTCTGCTATGATTCCCTTCCCTTCTTCGTTCTGTCTCATCTTCTCCTTCTTTCTCTTCCTAGATCCCACTGCACATATCTTTTCACTTTCTTCTTTCACACACTCTCTCTTTCCTCTTCAATGATCGGGCTCCAAAGTATGTAATCACCCAAGGCAGGACAGAATAGAATGTGACATACACAGTCAGAGACGATGTGGGAGTGGCCGTGGAGCGACCGCTTAGGGTATCCGTATTGCGACTCGTCGCGGGTCAGGTTCCAGACGATCAGGGTCTTGTCACGACTGGCGGACAGGAGCATGTTGGGGCTATGAGCAAGAGAGATCGAGTCAGTATCGTCATCGACAATGGCGAGTGGTGAGGCGCGGTCCTACTTCTCCATGGAGGTAGCCAAGCTGGTGACCCAGCCATTCTGCATATGCCGTTAGCAATCCTATTCATTCTGCTGTCTGTGTGTCTTGATGTTCGATATGCGCCCATGCGCCATGCACTACTGCGACTGCGATTGGCGACTGGGCCAAGCACTGCGTCGGCAGGGCGAGACACATCGCATCCCGCATCGAGCGTGGTGGGATGGTCGTAGTGGTAGTAGTGATATTGGTGGTTGTGTTGGTGGCAGACTTACGTGGCCCTCGAGGGTACCCTTGAGAATCAGTTGCTCAGCCATATTGTCCAAAGGGATACTCTTGTCGGTCGGAAGCACGCCTCTGAAGAAATGGTGGAAGAAGGACGTGTGGTTTTGGCGGCAGGGCTTGCTGGGCTTCAGAAAATGCAGGAGGTCGAAGGCCCGGTCCACGTTGATTCTCGAAATTTACTCGGGGGGTAAAAATCTGTGGGCTCAGCGTTAGGGTCCGAATCGCTAAGATAAGCAACCTGCCGTAGCTGTACGTGTACCTAGATACCTGCGATGTAGCCTTTCAGCTGCGCCCGACCTAAGTACAGGTGACCTCCGCATCCTTTCGATAACCGGCAGACAGCTTAAAACTGCGGATGCGGGGCAGCGCATTGGCCAATCAGCAGTAACATCCCTCCCAGCTTCGCCTTACAGATGATTTGCAGCTGGCAGCCAGAAATACTCAACTGGAATTTCTTTAATCACTTTACTCTTACACAGCCGAAGCAATCAGTTAAATATATATGTGTTATGAATTCTGTGAAAACAAAAGTTAAGTGATTAGCCTATAGTTAATCCACGGCCGTACCTTACCAGCAGTCTTGTGCTGAACCTCGAGTGCATTATCACATATGAGTTTTGTATGTCCGTAGCCATGAAATGACACCCAATGCATAAAGGTATCATCACAGAAAATCAATACGATGAAAACATCATTAAAATATTGCAAATAGGAGCAATCTAATATTGGGTATCTTGAGAAATCCGTAATGAACCGCAACCCCGTACGCCACCAGCGCTCTCTTTTTCCCCATGCCAATAGCCGGCTATGCACCTTGTGAACGCCTTGCAGAATGCGATTCATTATAAATACAGAAAACTTTGCGCGACGGTGTTCCTCCTTCTTACACTATCCTAGGTCCCCTTTTCCCCTCTATAGATATCGAGTTGGATGACCAAACGATCTTGGCTAGGACGAGGATCCCCACGCAACGCTAAGACGGGCCTTTGTGTCCATGGGAGACTGTGCCGGCAATAAGGGTAAAGACTTGATACTCGAACGAGCTATCGAACCTTAGACAAAAGACGATCAACAACTATCGCCTACATGTTCGCGAATTGTTAGATGTCGTCATCAGGTAACACGTGCAAGTCATATGGCATCCATGCGTGTCTCAGGCATGTCCATTAACTCCTTCCGTGGCGCGCCTATTCACTCTCGGTAACTCCTTGCGTCCGTACTTGGCGCCAGAGTTGACGATGGTGCTATGATCGGCAACTTCTGTCGCTCTGTCGGCGGTGGGACCGCGGGGCAGCAGACTCTTCATAAGACCCTCCCACGAGTCGTGTCGTTGTTTGGTCAGTACGTTCCGCTGCGCGGCCATCCTGAGCTCCTTCTGCCGCGTCATCTTGGCCGCCCGGTTGATGCGTCTCAGCGCCTGCTCAGCCTTCCGAGCATCGGCCAGTGCCTCAGCTCTCTTCTTCTCTGTATTCTTCGTAGGCGGCTCTGCCGGTGTGTATCGATAGGTATGCTTGCTTGGGAAACTAGGAAAGTGCTTCGGAATCCATGCTCGCTCCTCCTTCTCATATCTGCCGTCTAATTCGTCGCCCAAAACCGGAGGCGTCTTCTCTAGATAAGTTGTGTTCTCGATGATAGGATCGTAGAAGGTGGGCTCAAGGAGCTTTTTGGGAATGGGATTCTTGAGATGTGGCTTAAGAGAAGATAATGGAAGGTTGTGCTGGCGGAGAACGGCCTCGAAGTCGGTGGGGATGGTGTCGTTTCTTCGGGCAGCGTGGGCGACCTTTTTCAACTGATGAATGAAGCCGTGCATATCTACGCGGCGTTAGTCACTACGCTCAGAGTGCCATTTTATCCACGGAACAACACTGACAGGTCTCAACTGTCTCTGTGAATCCTTCTAACGCTTCCTCCGTGGCAGAATCGAAGCCCACATGACTCAAAGCCAGAGTAATCGATCTGCGCAAGCCATCTCTGCCCAAGTTTTCGGCTGTCGGACGTCTTACAGCCTCGTAAGCAGTTTGTTTATTGTGACCCGAGACAGGTGCAGTAGATGTGTTGTTAAGTTCGAGTGTAGCGGTGCGTTGTCGCTTAGAAGGGGACGGGCGATCGCCATCTTCGAGTTCAACGCTCGAGCGCTTTCGCGAGGTGTCCTGCATGATGACTCTTTTTGTGTGTTTCTGATGCACCAAGCACTAGTAGCTTGAGGTTCGGGCGCAAAAGTTGATATCGAGAGTGGGTAGAGAGGTAGTATGATTAACGATGCAATGCCGGCAGTAGATAAAGAGTGGAAGGCGATGGCGACGAAAGATAACAAAGCCTAACGGGAGATGCGTAGAACTGCGGACGGACAGCGCAGACACGGTTGAAGCCGGTGGGTATGAAACCAGGTCCGAAGTCGATGATGAATGGTAGTGCGCAGAATCGATCGAGTCGGGTGCGGTTTTAGCGTGAGGCCTCTGCTACCCGAAGCGGCGAAGGCGACAGCAGCATCGATTTCCTCAGGTCTTGTTTGACAACTACGCAACGATCGCAGGATGCGCAGGGTGATGCGCAGCTCGGCAGAGATGACGGTACGGATGTTGATGAAGTTGGGAGGAAGAGAGTCGGAGGAAATGGCGGCGAGGAGGAAGAGGCTGGCTGAGGTAGGTACGTGGCGGGGCGTGTTTGAAGTTGGTAAGGAAATGAAGCTTTGGTTAGTCGGGAAATCATAAGGCTGTTTATCGGGGGTAGCGGAGTGGCCCAGCAAGTATCCAACCACCCACTTATGCCCTGAGAGGTACTTTGACATGAAGGTGCCTGCATTGCCAAGACTTTGTCCGTTGTTGTGGCTTGACATCGATCAATGCCGTGGCTGTGCATAACTACTCTCCGCATCACACTGTCCCGCACGGTGTCGAGTTGGTATAGATACATTGAAAAAACGAGGTCGTTCTTGTTGTGTTGCAGCAGTGCAGTCTTCAATCGCATTCGATGAGAGAGTTATCATGGTGGTCGTTATCGACATCATAGCACCTTGATACGAGGTCGCATATTGCGTTGAGCTTGGAGTGAGGTGCCATTAGATACGTCATGGCATACGACCGTGCCAAAAATGAGTTTGTTGATGAATAAAAAAAATGTTTGTGAAGAGTTGTAATTGAATGCGTCAAGGCGTTCCCTCGGGCTGTACCTAGGATACAGGCGTACCCTCAGGAAAACCTGCACATATCACACATAGAAATATAAAATCAAAAAACTATTTTACATCAGCTTGACATTCATCGCCGTTTGTGGTATTTCTTGCGATTATATGTAGTTTTAGTACTAGCAGCATCGTATCATTATGTAAAGATGTTATAAACAAAGTAACTACGTATACGGTATCCGGGATTTTTCGGACCCAGTCCGACTACTGACCTTCTGTGCGATACTAAGTTCAAAGCGTACCAGCCAGCATCCGTTACAAAGGGCCGACAAGATACATACATGTATGCAAAGCTTTGACAAATCTCAAATGCACAGACAAACCTTCCTATACAAACACTCCGCTACAACTGTCGTCACCTAACCGGAGCAAGACGTCCGGGGCCATAGGGCCGCAGCAGCTAGCTCTCACGGACGATTGTTTAGATCTCTTTCCGTCCACAGCGTGGCTACGGGCCTGCGACCCCGGGACAAGGCAGCCGGCAAAGCCGTGACGATACAGAGCTCAGCGTCCGCACCGTGCCCGGGCCGTGCCTAGCCGCGATACGTGTCTCCAAGCTGGAGGGCGTCATAACGAGCGACGGGTAGGTTACGTCCAGGCCGGGGGCAGCCGGAGCATGGTCGAGATGTTACCCGGCTGCGTGCCAAGTTAAGACTGCCTGCCACCTCGAGCTTGCTGCAGAGTCGTACGGAACAATGGTTAGTCGATCAGTATCGAGGATCTCGCTAGCGGCGACGGCGGCTCCTCCCTCTGCCCCCTTGCTGCAGATATCTAGGGTATGTACGGACCAGTAAATGTCCGGACGGGGATAGACGGGTGCGATCGGCTATCCCCATCTAGGGATCAGAGTCTAGAAGCCGCGGTTATCTATAGGTAATCTCTGGTTAATGTTAAGGGTTCGCGAAGATCGATCGGGATACTCGTTTCTCGCCTATCTGACCGAAATGCTTGGTCCGCTGGGGGGCCTGGTCTGATCAAACCGGGTCAACTGCCAGAGAAAAGACCTCGCCGGTGAAGTGAAATGGCACTTTGCGCGCTTGCATCGACTATGGCGGCCCTGTCTATCTGTCATTTTGTCACCCTCACGGCAAAATCAGGCCGTTTTTACCGAGTTCCTTTTAGATATGCCACTTCTCTATCGATGGTCCGTCCTGGTACTTGCCCAGGACGCCACGGTCGTAACCAATGTCACTCAACATGGCGCCGTGTGATTGGCCATGTGCGCCTGCGAACATCTTGAATTCTGCCCTTTGGTGTGCGTCCACGTCAACCACTTATTCGCTGGTGTTCATGCATGCGTACGTGCAAGCTTGTGTCATAGTTTGAATACATACAGATAGCTGGCGAATAATAGACAGATAAAAGGGCATATAGCCCGACCGGCTGCAATATTTGGAGGGGTGTAGAACTGGTAAGCGAGGTGTTGGGGATATAGGTTCGTGACTAAAAAACCTCGGGATCGGTATTGATACAATTCGTCGCCACGGAAAGACAATCAAGATAGTATCAGGGCGGAACCTGAAAGTCCGTTTCGTCGTGAACCTGGCGTCAAAGACAACTTATAGCAGGATGATGTCCAAATGACCTCACCTTCATCTGTATTTGATCCTTTTTATTCTAGGTCATGCCCTTGAAGGCACGTTCGGATCAGCTTGCTGGATTGGGGCAGTGGTATGCCGGGCCGTTGGGGTCGAGACCTTTCGACAAGACAAGCCACAGGACATAGAGCGCGGGTTGGCTTGGCTCTCTACTCCCAATCTAGATTACTCTACCTCTTCGTCTTTCGTCCTCTTTTCCCTTTTTACACTCCCGGCCGAGCGTTTCATGATATGTTGCAATGGTGGCGCCGGGAATTAGCGCCCGTCGCTGCCACGGGACCTTAAACCTGTTAGCGATGCAGCTAGTTTTTGATTGTTGTGTAGCAGACCTTGGGATGCATGCATGCGTACAGCACAGCACAGCACACTGCAACAAGCTCAAGGTAGATGGTGTCGGGAAATGTTATCCAGTCGCAGTCGCAATCACAGTTACGGTCGCAGCGCGAGGTTATATCAGGAGACAATAATGTTTCCTTCGCTCGGCCTGCAGTAGCACCCTCAAATGTGCTGGTTATCGGGTTGTAAGAGAATGACGGAGGAAGGGAGAGGAGAGAAAAGAGAATATGTTGTGGAAGTGCCAGAGTCTCGCAGATACCGCGCCGGCGAGACAGCACATCTCCAAACGGGCAATCAAATACGCGATCTGCGATGGTCTTTGGCATCTCGGGTCACACCAAATGCGGTGACATGGGACGTACAGGAGCCTGCCGGTACTACGCTGTCGTAGTACTCGAGTAGCGGACTTCGCAAGGCGGCCAATAAGGGAATGTGGACAATCAGACAAAGGATGGTATCATTGAAACCTCTCCCGTCTCTCAGCAGGTATTTTAAGCATACCAGCACGGAAGAGGGTTCTGTAGAGTCATGCAATCAGCGTATAGTATAGGCGGCTCATCGATCACCATTGCATACGACCTGCACTTAACACTCATCTTCAGGATAACGGTTATGTTTCCCGAAGTTGCCGAACAATTTGCGTATCGCGCAAAATCGTGGTATCGCACAGCATAGAGTAGTAATGCGTGTTCATCAACCCCGATTTTTGCTCCACGGAGAATTTATGCGGTGCTCTACAAGGAGTTGGTGTTGGTTATGATATCTCTCCCGTAGCTACCGGTGGTGCACATATCGAGCCAACCTTCGGCGTTAGGGGCGGCTTATGAGAGAGCCGAAGAAAGTTGAAGTTGAGATGACGCGTTCAACTTCATACCTTCGAACCCGCTTGGAGACCCGGAAAATGCCAACAGGGTCAGATGATGCTCGTATCTCCTCTCTTCCAAATACACGGATACTGTAAAAGTTGGAGTAGACGGAGTATACACCACTAGGTATCTCGAGCGAGCTTCGCAATGAGTCCGTTGCGCAAAGTCGTATGTTTGAGAAGAAGATGTGGCTGTAGGATCTTGTTGTAACCCACCTCATGAGTTTGATCAATGCTCTGTCACTTCTGACATCTTATAGGCCCGTCTCCTTGAGCGCATTGGAAACAGGATGAGATATCACGTTGACAAGAGCGGGATCATCCGCCGACGTTGAGTTTCTAGCATGGATATACCTAGCTCACCTTGCGGGATGAGGTGTGGTGTAAGCGTGCACATTGTCAAGCGTTGCTGACCACCAATCCGTAATTTCTAGGCCGGTAATATCGAGCTAATACATTTGATCTTCAAACTTGAAACGATGAGTGCAATATCACAGGGTCCGAACTATGTCCAATATAGCAGGCGCCGCACGACCTCGGGGAAATTGATGTAGAAGGGGATATATGTCGCAAGATAAGAGATTTCCCCAGATTTTCGTGTTTCATATGCCAGAGTGATAAAACACGTGCCTGACGGTTCTTACGGTTCGTTCGCAAATTCACTTGGAGAGAGGATTATGACGCACAGGGGGAACATGCACAAAACCATAAATAGGAAACCGACTGGCCGAGCAGGAAATGGATACCAGCTAATAAACCTGTAATCCGTATTTACTTTATTAATTAATTAATTATAACTATGTAGTACGAAATACTTGCTCAAACATCGCGATTTGAAGTGCCGAGATAGGTTATTGATCTAGCACCTTGTCGTCCTAGAACTGTATTAGACTCAAAAAAAATAACGTGATGAGCTAAGTACGTCCCTTGCCGCCGGCAATTACCGTACATAGTGGATGCCGTACTGCATGCCTTACAAAGGTAGATAGGCCAAGAATTTGGAACTTCGGTCAACATTCACCGAGCCACTGTACGCAAATATGGCCTAATTCTTCAACAACTTCTACTGTACTAGCACTTGGCGTCAGCATCACCACCGCCTGTCTCCGGCTCATTGCGGTAGATCTCTTGGAGTTTTGATAATATCTAATATTGCTTCCCGTTATAAGATTTTTCCCGGGCAACTCTACTTCATATCCAAGATATGAAGTAACATATTGAGCATGTTGAAATAGACCTTCAAATCCGTTCATGTGACAGACACTTATGGGTGTTACCTGACAATGCAGTAAATTTCTAGTAAGTTTGAGTTCGGTGTGTCGATAAAGACTTACTCGGCCAACTTAGGAAAAGTCTCGACGGATCAGCAATGCCGAGACTTGGCTGACAGCTAACGGTCGAGCTACCCGAACTATACTAGTACCTGACATCCATACCTGAATGTACCGAAAGACCTATAAATGTATGTAGGTAGGATGCTTCTCGGGGTCTGCTCGGAGCTCGTCATCGGCTCATCATGTGCCACGTCTCGCTGTCCTTTCGCATATATCCATTACAGATAGGATTAACGTTGAAACGGAGAGGCGGTGACGGTTATGTGTGCTTCTCACAGCAGAGCCCGCACTCTCCAAGGCATTACAGAGCTCGTGATGAACAATCCCTACGTATACTTACAAATGGAGGGAAGTGTGGTGGCAGGGATAGTGATTGTATTGTATTGTTTAATTAGACGTCGACTGACATGTGCCTCTACTTATGAGCCCAAACAAGATACGCGTCCTCGTAGTTCGGCTCGTAGCGTGTCACACACGGCAGCTAAGCTCAGTAACGGATTAATCGAATTCGGGAATTACCAGAGACAGACTCGGTCACCCACCACGCTACTGTAAACACGGTTGAACGAAGCAAACGAAGAGCAGACAAGTAGGCCGGAACAGGGGTATGTCACCGTCATTAGTGTACTCTCTCCCCTCCGCATGCACAATTAGGCATAGTTTACAGCATGTGCCGCGTTAGCTGACACGAAGTGGGCCTGTGCTATGAATTATAAACCCTGCACGCATGCGGCCCCTTTCCCCCTTCGCTTTTTTGGCGATTTTATCTTGATTATTTTCTGGTGTAGAGTCGTATTCTCGACGACGTGAGAAGGGAAAAAGTGCTCATTCTCCAGTCTGACAGGGGAGATTTCGGGTAACACAACGGCTCCGATTCCCACGTTTTGCTACTCGCTCCGCTTGAGGGCTCGTTTACCAGGGTCTATTGGGTCTATTTATAAACTATAATGTGTCTTTCTATATGTATACTTACGAATTAGCCGTGTTGATGCCTATGTCTGTATGTACACCCACATTTCCTACACTGCACTACTGTACACTGCGCCAATATTGCTGTCTTCTGTCCGTCCGTCTGTGTGCATGTGTGTGTACGTGTGCTTTGTTGATGAGAAAGCGACACGTCCGAAGAGCCGTGGTTCTCACCCGGTCCCGTCCGTCATCATCCCTCTGGCGATCCATCCAGCCACTTCTCGAGACGGGCATGGTCGATCGCTTCGGTACCTACTGCACAGCTAGCTTACATGAGGTGGTATGCCGATGCCGTGCGTACATACACTTACACTTACATACATACCGGTGCTACCAGTACATCCGCCAACATCTACTTATACAACGATACAACGTACAGAGAACACATTGATTACAGTGCTAACTTATGTATACATATCTACAAGTATACTTGCGCTACGCATTCACACAGACCGCAGAACGTACACAACAATAACAACACATATCATTTCCACCCACCCCCGCCCGTACTCAAGGAACCCCTGGTCGCATTTTAAATCACATCTGGCTACCATTATCCCTCTACTCTGCTTTGTGTAATCCGCGCCCAACGGGTTCCTTATGATTACACGGGAGTAGTCGTAGAACTGCAGAAACTGCAGCACCCACGGTAGACCGACACCAGGTTCCAACGTTCGCTTCTCTGGCCAAGACGCGCGCCGATCAATCCACTCGGCCGAGAACCGAGTCACAAAGGGCCCCGACCTGGCCATTCATTCCTGACCCCCTACCCAGCGCTTATTATCTTTATCATGACCGTGATTGTCGTTGATTCAGTCTCACACATTTATTTCACCTCAGGTTCGATGCAGTTGCTAGACTGAATTTGACTGAATTCGAACGGAACGACTACACTCACCCCATGCACTCGGGCTATATCCAGCTGTTTATCTATCTACACACATCTTATCCCTTTTTTTAATTAACCCTAAATATTGGTAATATAACAGACGAGTTTCAAGGTGTCGGCCAGTCAGGACTGCAAACACCGCTTCTCAATATTTATTCAACTTTCCTAATGTGACTATCCGCCGCCGGGTTTCGTTTTCACGTCTCTAACTATTTCTATATTTGACCGTGTCAATTATTAGATCAAGCAGTTCTATTCCAATAAACAAGAAAGCAGCAAAAGCTTTCAATAACGAAACAACTATGTTTCCAATAGATGTTACACTGCTCCCGTCTCTGGCAACGCGAAGGGCCTTGCTTGTCGTGGATGCTCAAAATGACTTCCTGGCTGAAGACGGTGCCTTACCGGCCAAGATGCCGGTCGACCTCCCACAGCGGATCAGTGATCTCGCCGGCGATTTTCGGAGGAGCGGAGGCGAGATCATATGGGTGCAGAGCCGGTTCGAGAGCTCCCGCCCCGTGGATGAGGAACAGATCATGATATCGGAGACGTCAAGTCCGTCATCCGACTCGGCACCTGCTCCTCGAGGTCGTCGTCCACGCACCAATCCCCCGGCGGCAGAGGTACTCGTCTCCCCGGAAGCGTTTCTGACACCAGGCCCTGGAAACGGACTGAGTTGCGTCAGGGTTGGCACGCCGGGCATAGAGATGCATCCGGTCGTTAAACAAGCCGTCGGGCCCAGGGATCACGTACTGACCAAGACATTTTACTCGGCGTTCAGAGTGGACGAGCTGCTGAGGTTACTACGGATGAGACTCGTCACGGAGCTTTTCATCTGCGGCTCGTCGACAAATATTGGAGTCATGGCCACAGCGGTCGACGCCGCCAGCTATGGATACACCATCACCATCGTCGACGACTGCTGCGGCTCGCAGAGCATGTCTGGGCATCGCAACGCGCTTCGACAGATCACCAGCACGACGGGCTGTGAGACGCTTTCGGCGGCCAAGGTGCTGGGCTTGATGAGGCCGAAACCCAAGCCTCCCGTCACCACGTCTGAGCGGGGAATGGATCGAGGTGCGGCGGGTGGGAAATCTCCAACCGTACGTCTCCGAAGAGGCAAGATTGACGCCGCCATTGCGCCGTCTCCTGTCTCAGATATCCAACCGTCACTTGAGAAATTGTCACTAAGTGATGAACCTGCAGCCGCCGACGAGTATGCACCCGAGACCTCCCTCGCATCATCACCACCATCATCATCATCACCACCACAGCAGCAGCAGCAGCAGCGGCAGCCACAATCACGGTCACAGTCACAGTCACAGTCACAGCAGCCACAACGAGCGGTACAGTCCATGGCAAGGCCTGGCCACCCACAGACCAAAAACCACCAGGCAGATCGAGATACTTTGACAACAGGATCATTACCAACAGCAACAGCAGGAGCAGTAGCATCAGCAGCTAACGGTCATGTCTCAGCCACTACGCGACGATCCGCTGCGGGTGATAAAATGCCCGATGACGGCCGTCATGACTCAGGGGTGAGATCGGACGAGCTGGTGGTGGGCGCCGCCGATCTTGTAACGTGGGGTTCGATGTCCTCCTCGTCGTCTAAGCGAAGAAGATCCCAGAAAAAGCGCACCCCGCCTGCAGATGCAGATGCAGCTGCAGCAACAACAGCAACATTGGAGCTGCTGCGCCCCGGCGCCAACGCGAATGCGGATAACGTCAATGTAAGAATCACCAATGACAATGTCGAGAACACCAACAACAAATCAGCGCCAAATCAGTCGAAGGGCGTGGAAAGCCCAACAACAACGACAAGCAATGCAACTACTCCCGGCCTTTCAATGGCGGCGTCGTCTGAGTCTGAGTCATCACCAGATATTAATACACGGCATAACAACAACCATGCGATATTATCAAAAGCTTTATCTTCAAAAGCAGATTCAAAGCGCACTACTACTACCAAAATGACTCCCAAAAACGAGAGCGAACCTCTCTGCGAGGGCGACACAAAAGTCATTTACGACATCCTCCCCATCGACCTAGCGCGCGACATGTTCACGCGCCTGCACGCCGAGGTAGCCTGGGAGCGCATGTCGCACCAAGGCGGCGAGGTGCCCCGACTCGTCGCGGTGCAAGGTCTCGTCGCGACAGACGACGACGGGAGCAAGCCCGTGTACCGCCATCCAGCAGACGCATCGCCGCCTTTACACCCCTTCACCCCCGCCGTAGATGCGGTACGTCGCATCGTCGAGGAGGAACTCGGCCACGAGCTTAATCATGTCTTGATACAGCTGTATCGAAGCGGAGAAGACTTTATCTCTGAACACAGTGATAAGACGCTCGATATTGCGCGGGATAGCTTCATTGCGAATGTTAGTATTGGCGCTGAACGCACTATGACGTTGCGCACGAAACGAAGGCCGAAAGGAGAGGGTGAGGGTAAGGGAACCGACTTAAAGCGCTCGGTCCAGCGCGCTATATTGCCGCATAACTCCCTCTTCAAAATGGGTTTGAAGACAAATATGCGCTGGCTCCACGGCGTGCGCGCAGACAAGCGGACTACTCGAGAAAAATCGGTAGCCGAACTTGCGTGCGAGGGGGCCCGCATCTCTCTCACCTTCCGACGCATCGCGACGTATCTGGACGCCGAGGAGACGAAGATCTGGGGCCAGGGGGCCACAGCTAAGACCCGCGAGGCCGCGAGGCCTGTGGTGAATGGACAGACGGATCAGGCGGTGGCTATGCTCAGGGCCTTTGGCCGCGAGAACCAGGACACGGAATTCGATTGGGATGCGAATTATGGGATGGGCTTCGATGTGCTGCATATTGGCGATGCGAAACGTCTCTTTCTCTCTGGGGATCCGGTCGTGGATTTGAGGATTAGGGCTATGTTGGCTGAGCTTGGCGTCTCGTATGCGAGGGGTAGCATAGGAGGTGGTGGTGATGCTCTGAAGGGAGAAGAAAAAGGAGGAGGAAAGCCCAGTAATGACCCCTCTATCCGCTTCATTGATAATGACGAGAATAAGACGGCTGTCGACGGTCAGGGAATGATCATGCAGTATCTCCAGAAGACCTACGGCGGCGCTACTAACAACGACGAAGAGCGTATCCGCGAGCGCTGGACGCAGGGTCTGAGGATCTTGGACGCATGGCGATCCATTTCCTCTTCTCCCGCTCTTCCTTCCGAGAATCCGGGAGGTGCTATAAAGATAGAAGACCTATTATCTCCCTGGGAGAAATACGCCTCTGAAGACGACTTCATCGCCGGTCCGGGTATAAGTCTGGCGGATTTCGCGTTCTGGCCCGTTCTGGCAGATATTCTCTCTTCCTCTTCCTCTTCCTCTCCTCCTGGGAAGAAAGATTCAAAATTTCCACATCTACTGACCTATCATGACCGTATGTGTGGTCGAGAGGGCATTGCGCGCTTGCTTGAGAGGTAGTCTATTCATTCCCCTTCATCCTTCTTCAATCCACTTTAATTTCTCTACAATCAACCTACTCCATCATCTACCTACCGCCTTCAACTATCTATCCGTCTATCTATCTATCAATCTATTCCTCTCAATCGGTTTTTGTATTTCCCAGTCACAGCAGGCGTATATCTATTAGGATTTTGGATCTGGGGCTTCTTGCATCAGCGTGGGTACGGCAAAGTAAAGACTATTTTTAATCCGGATTGGGCTGGCTGGGGAAAAAGGCGAAATAGTTTTTCTCTATTCAAGCATATTTATACCCTAGTTGTGTAACGTTTTTTATCGAAGTCCAGGTAGCCGGATTCAATTTTGACTTCGGAAATATCTATAGGTTAGGATAGTCATCACTTTCTTGTTTTAAAACAGAAACGCTAGGGCTTTTTTATGACACATATTTAAAGTGCGAATGAATGCTGTAGCATTCAAGAAAGCATATGAGATAAAAGTTGTGTCTTTAACACTATTGACGAAATTAACCCATTGGTAGATAAGCATGACTTATACATGGGTACCAAAGTCATCGAAGCTCCGAGTTGAACACGCTTCGACACCATTCCGTCGCGTAAGCCACTGAACTATCGTAGAATATTCGCTTTCGGTTCCCCAACGCCAGAGCTTAACTTGGTATAATATAAACGTGACTCGTCCTTATCCCGTACGCCTAGTGCTCTCATTTAAATGTCTCTTAAATTTTTTTCCCATTCCCCGTCACGCCCAGTTACATTAACGCCCCGCCCCTCCGAGTCCAGATTAAGAGCAAAAATGCAAGCCATGCCGTGCTATATGCGCCGTAAATAATTAAAAAAGAGGGGGTCTTGATTAGTCTCGTTATTGATGCTAAGGGATAATGGGGTACTCCGAATGTATATTGGTCGGTCCGCCTCCGCTGCTCATGGGCGCAGGGGGTGCGTTGGGTGGATTAGTGAAGGTGCTTGCAAAGGTATGGTGGTAAGCAGCCGGCGCTTCGTTGAAAGTGACTGTTGAGGTGGCCGGGTTTGAAAAGTTGTTCATGGGTGGTGGCGGGTTCGGCGCGCTCGAGTACCCGGTGGTCGAAGACGTTCTATCGCTGTCTTGCAAGATGATGACGGGCCGCCTAGCCACCATCTCAAACACAACAGAGCCACTTTCTTTCTCACTGCCAGGAACTTCCTTATCACTCATGCTGAGAGCACGCAATATTTGCTTGTCGATCCGATCGAGATCATGATCTCTGATGTCGCCCTTGAGGTAGGCGGCAATGTCGCGCGCCGGCATGGCAGCAGCACGCCCCAGCCGAGCGATGGCACTCCGAATGCCGGCATTATTTTCGCGCTGCCAGCGGCGGTATGAGGCTAGGGTATGCATCTCGTCGGGCTGAGTGACGGGGTGGTTGTGTTGCGTCTGGAGAATCTCGATGAACCAGCGATCTCCCTCACGCCGTAAGCGACGGATGGCCGCCTTCCAAGGACACCCGCATTTCTTAGACTCTCGCTTGCGCTCCCCGCGCGATTGGGACACGAACTCGTTGCCGCCCTTATCGCAGGCGAAGTCCTTACGAATGATGTCGCCGTCCGGGTCATCTATGTACGGGATTGATAGTCAGTTATCATGATTTCGAGTGAGATAAAAGCATCCGAAAGCGTGGACAGCCTCCAAAGGGTCCTTGCCACCTTTGCAGTGGCTAGCTAGAACAAGAAAGAGGAGGGCTCGGGATCACTCACATTTACCTGAGGGCAGCTTCTCTTTGACAGTACGCTTCTGCGACACGCCGTAGCCCGAGCTAAATACGTGCAGCTGTAGCGAGAAGATGGCATCTTCAAGGGTGAGGTAGGGTCCCTTGCTGAATGGATGAACGGTGGGTGGGCGCGGTGGAATAGGAGAACGGAAGGATGGGTCAGCATCATCACCGTCACTACGACGACGCTTGGATGCGCGACCAGCACGGCGACGGGGTTGAGGGTCGGCGGAAGCGGGGGCGTCTGTCGTCGAAGGTTCTGTTGCTATAGCGGTAACCGTCGCCGGAGGGCTCGCAAGACCTGGATTTAGATTCGAGGTCTGGGCAGGAACGGGGATGGGCGTCATGGCTTGTAGTTGCTGAGGTTGTAGAGGGCCGGCGGCAGCACCATTCAAGGCGGGGGATTGAGGTTGCGACTGAAGGTGAGGGTGGATGTTGCCGGTGCCATTGGGGACGTGATTGGCGGTAGTAGCAGTGACATGTTGCTGCTGGTGCTGCTGTCCCTGCTGCTTCTGGTGGTGGTGTTGTTGTTGCGAAGCAGAAGAAGGAGTAGAAGGAGGGGGAGGAAGCGGTTGGAAGCTGAGTTGACTGTAATGTTGTTGTTGCTGCTGCTGGTTGTAGTGCTGCAACGGCGTCAGAGCTCCGAATTGTGAGGCGGCCATACTGGTCCAACGACCTGGCCTAGCCTCCTATGTGCCGAGGAACAATTCAGGCTTGGTGAATGGACAGGAACTATACGTCTCTCTTGTCGGGGTAGTGCATCACGGAAAATTGCATGTAGGTTTGGTGGTTGAGAAGTAGGTTGTTTATAGGATCTAGCACTAGTTAGTCGAAATAGCGGAAGAAAGTGGGATGTAAATGTCAAGTGAGACAATGAGCTGCGGAACTGCTAGCTATCATAGAGGGCTGGTTTCAGGGCCTTCACCGTCATCGTGCCTGTGGAGGTGGGGCACTTCTGCTACTGCCGTACGTACATATGCTGTACCACAAGTTTCTGTGTGATCGCATCAAATCTGATAATGAAGGCACTGTGATGGATGCTAGGTACGGAGACCTACCCGATCCCATAATCCCAGAAAAAGAATTTAAGCATTTAAGCTCGTTCATTCGTTCTAATGCGGCTCCCGTAGACAAGTACGAGGTCGTTAAAAGTTAACCTAAATATATAGTCTAGTTTAACCACCCTTCCACGTATAAGTCCCCCATCGCGAAGCCGCCGTCCAGCCAGCTTTATCAACAGCAACCTGTCTTCTCTCCCTGTCCCTCAGTGCCTCCTCGACACTGATGCCCACCTGAAAGCCAGCAACGTCTTCCCTATCAACCCTTAACCAGCCCTTCCATCCCGCGTTGACGTGCCCGCCCGTACCCCCAATCACCACGGTGCCCCACCACTCCCGGCCACGGCTGGCGTGGTCTCCGTATAGCATGAACTCGTCGAGCATCCCCAGCACCGCCCTCACGCGCTCGGCACCACGTCCTGGCCGGTAGATGTGCACGTGGGCCAGGTCCGCGGGCGTCGCTGGGTAGTTGGCCTTGCTGTCTGGTTTGTTGCTGATCAAACGTGTTGCGTCAAACTTAGCCTCTGTGTCGATTATTACGATGGTGTATGAGTGCGGTGCGGATATTAGTGTCGAGATCAGATGGTATAGGAATGGTAGATAGCGCCCGCTGACTGACATCAGCGGAGGTGGTGCGGATTGTGTTGCTCGTTGGTAGCGGGTGGTTATTGTTGATAAGTCGCCCATTGGGATGTGTGGACTCCGGTGACGCGATGGGTTGGCGGTGAAACTTGCACGTAAAGAATCCAATAACTGTTAGATTTCATCTCGTAGTTAGCCTTGCTACATCTTCTACTTAGTTTGACTCGTGAAGGTGAATGCACGGTGAGTAGACTTGTTATGCTGTGAGATCTTATGTCTTATGATATGAGATGAGATATGAGATGAAATATAACAGGGCGCCGATAAGATAAGGCAACCTGGGTGAGATCTCATTTGAGGAGAAAGACTGGTGAGTACGAGATGTGAATGTGTACGCATGTATGCGTGCAATGAGTTCTTCAATAGACAGGATAACATCACCACACTCAACCAACAGGCCGGTTGTCGCTAAACAGACAAATACGTACTTCTTCGAGACTTCCCTCCTCCACATCCCCAAGTAGTCCGGCGCCCACACGTCTCGCACCCGCCGGATCCATCGCCTTAGCCACAACCTTCAATAGTACAACCGAGATCTGTGAACACAACACCGCCCTCTCAACTTGAGTGTTGGGGTAAGATGTCGCCCCCGTGCCGAGTCTTCCCAGCCTCGCAACTCCCGACCGAGATCCAGCTCGACGACGGGAAGCGACGGAAAGGCGGCAAGATCGACCTCTCGGCCTGCGAACTGCTGTCGATGGTGCAGTACGATTGCCAGATCGACAGGCCCGAGCTCGCCAATAGTCCCGTAAGATGCTGGCCTGTGCAGCGCTGGTTCCGTCGGTAAGTTCTTGTCTTGTTCGATCTACTCTGCGTGTCTACTTGGCTTGGATAGGATAGCAACAAAGATGATGATTATGCTAATTTGTTCAATGACGATATAATAGCTGTCAGGATCGAAAGGGAATGTTCACTGTCGAGACTACCATGTGGGAAGGGAGGACGTCATCGTCGGATTCGATGGATAGGGAGCCCCGAGGTGGTGGTGATTTAAGAGAGCAGCCTGGTGGGGCTTGAGTTCAGCTAGTGGTTGATTGATGGTAAAGATAGAGGTGCTGAACATAAGGAGATGTCACAGCATTATTGCTCCTGTTCATGAATACATGTATTATATGTACTAACATAACTAGGCTACTCAGTAGCCCGAGCTTGGAGTTTACGGATATCGACCTGTCTTTCTAAGATTTAGACTCGCAACACTAACTCAGAATTGCTTCGTTTCAGCTATTCTGTTGTGAGGACACTTCTAAAAGATGAATTCACTACGATTTACTGCGCCATAAATATGCCTGGACTACTGTAGCAACCTGATTCCTTCCAGAGACATGGTTTCGCAACCTTGTAATATTGGTCAAAGTTTATAGTGGCGGGGTGTCGAATATACGAAGACTTCACTGATTCATGCAAGTAACAAAAAGCCAGCGGATCAGCTTAGCTATAGTTAAGGTGATTGAGGACGGCATCCCAATTATTCATCCGGCTTCTGATCCAGGAGTCGATGCATACCAGATAGGGCCAAAAGTCATGATAGGTGCAAGCAAAACCCATATGTAGTTCATACCACGGCCACACGACGGGTTTCCCTGCAGCAGTATTATTCCAACCGCACGCATTGACTAAGTTCCATATTTTTAAGGGATGATATTCGATTCCGGGCAGTCGGCGGGAGGGGTCGTATAGTACAGTCTCAGCTTTACTTTTCTTCTCTTTTGAAGTATCCCCTCACCCTCGCTCTATCGCAACTGTACACAGGAAAATTGTCGTTGTTGCCGTCCTTGTCTATAGGTTTGCCTTTCCCCCTTGCGCTCGTCATCGTTATCTTTCAGTTATTCTTCTTATTGGTCCCCATGTCTAGTTACCGGTTTTCGCGGCGCGTTCGGCTTCCAGCTGCTTGTAGAAAGCATCTCGGGCGTTGGTGCGGGGCATATGGTATCCGTACCTTAGAGACACAAAATTAGTATAACACGATGGGAGGTTGTTGCGGTCGGACTGGAAATATCGTCATCGGGTGGTCTCATACCAGTAAGCGCTGCCCATTGTCATTCCGATACCTTTGGCGCAATGTCAGTCATGTCCAACCTTTTTTTTCCCTGAGCCGTCAGCTAGGCAAATATCGAAACGTACCGAGAGCGATTGACAGGTCAACGACGAGGCCCCGTTTGAGCATCTAGAGCCGAGGTCAGCATTACCGGGTGAAAGGGAACGGCAAGCACCTAGTTTCGAAAAACACCGATGGGCCATTGATTTTGGATGGGTACATACACCAGTGATGGGTTTGATGGCCATGGTGAAGTAGGTTTCGGCGGGTTGTGGTGGTGGTGTTGAGGAAGCCCGGAAGGAGATGCGGTATGCTAGCTGATGATTTGGTGGCACGATTCGGAATTGAAAATGGAGCTGGGCCTCATTATTTCGCGCGAGACGGAGAGCTGGAGCTTCAATTGAATCACGTGCAAGTACGTACTTGCCTGGCAGTCGTACCATTTATTGCACTAAACTCGAGCCACTGACAGGCGCGGGGATCCCTAATTGAATCACTAGACTTGTATCTGGTACCTACCTAGCCCGGGCCATCCTCGGAACAATGCCGATGCGCCGCCGGTCTCCTACGCCAGGAACCAATCAAGACTTTTCCGCCAGCTTCAATTTGTATGCTGTAAATGCGTAGCAGAGGTGCTGCTCATCAGGCACACTAGAGCAGCACAGATCATGAGTTTACATTTACCATCCCGCCGGGCTGCGACTGCTGGTATGCATTGGCCCCTCGTCGTCGTCGTATCCTATCGTATTATTACCAGCTAATCACAGTCTTCTTCCCGTAGCCTGCGCCAGCATCGCCAAGCCGTCTCTCCACCTACGATATCTCCTCCCCCGAACACAACGTCGAAATGCATGGTTCGACGCCTGGAGATCGGGCGGCAAGAAGACCCCAGCGGACGAGACGTCCTCCCCGTTCGCCAAGTCCTTGACCAAGTTAGAGAAGGATCGCCAGCTCGTCGACCGTCTCTCCAACCGCACTCAGGGCTCTACCATCTTCGATGAGGACATCAAGGGCGCTGAAGAACAACAACAGCAACAGCAACAGCAACCCACACCTGGCCGCAGCTGGAAGAGGTTAGACTACAGCAGGATGAAGGAGCACATGGAGATGGCCCTAAACCCCGATCCGCGCTGGAAGATCCGCTACCAGCGCAAGAAGATCATGCAGATGGTCCGCGCCAACGGAAAGCTGTCCAGGGAGGAGCAGCTCAAGCTCACCGAGAAGGAGGTCACAAGCAAGAGCGAATCGCTGCCAACGAGTATCAAGAAGCTGGGCCATCTGTCGCGTCAAATTGCCGGCAAGACGGTCGACGATGCCATCGCCCAGATGCGTTTCAGCAAGAAGAAGGCTGCGAGGGAGGTCTTATACCAGCTAGAGGAAGCCCGGGCCGAGGCCGTTGCGAGCCGCGGCATGGGGCTGGGTGCGACTGAAGGCCAGCTCCTCTCCAAGAAGCGGACAATCCTGACCAAGGATGGGGACAAGCTCGAGGTCGAGGACCCTACGCGGCTTTACGTCGACCAATCGTGGGTCACCAAGGGCCCGATTAGGAGCATACGAGTTCAGTACCATGCCAGAGGACGCATGTCCTTCATGAAGAGTCCGACCTCTCGTGAGTACTAACCCGGGTCATCACTTAAAATTCATATGTGCATATGCTGACAAACTTTGCTTAAGGTATCAATCTTGTATTAAAGGAGGAGAAGACGCGGATACGGCTACATGATGAACGAGTAGCTAAGGAGACTAAGAAGGCTCCTTGGATCCACCTGCCCAATCGCCCCGTCACGGCACAGAGACAGTATTACTCCTGGTAACACCCTGACCCTATGTGCAACGGGGTTAGAGGTTTAATTATGTGGTGATCTTGGCCGGTAGATCATACCCGGTCTTGTCCATGTACATATGTGTAGGATATTCTGTATTCTATTGTTCTGTCGAACGATGGCTGACGGTAGTCAAATCAACCCGAGCTGGAACTTATCGACTTCTATCCCTCTTTATCCCGTATCACGAACCTATGAGCGAGGATCGTGCGGTACATCAGACCCAGCACGGAATGTTGACTGGCTGAGGGTAGTCTGATTGAGATGTGATTTCCAGAATAGAGGGCTATATGACCCTATGACGTGGGACCATGTACTACTCACTTACTTATCGACTAATGATCTCTTCACGGTTGTAGAACCGGACCTAAATCGGCAGAGCATAGCGTATCGGAATATAGAGACAGAATGAGGGTACCTCAGATCTGGCGATGCTAATACTGCGTCTACGATGTTGTCGCTTGTTGTACTCTGCCAGGTAGTTAGCAACTTAGCCAGCAAAACGTAAAGCGTCTTCCCATCCATTTTTAGATGAGCATCAAGTATACCTTGCGTATATTTCTTGTGAGAGCCTATCAGCCGAGCAGGATGTTGACTAGGTGATTTATATACAGTATAATTTCGCTGTTCAGTAACTCACTGTGTATGCGATCGTGGACGTGAGAGTATGTGATATAGTAGTTTGTATGGTTACTTACTACACAGATCATCATGATACATCACATCACACTACTCAAGATTTACGGAGGACAACCACCTTGCTTCTTTTCTTTCTCCGAGCAGGAAGGGTTCTCTGAGCAAGGGAAAAAGTAATGTCATTTGAATCGAGCGGCAACGAAAACACGTAGTAAGTATTACCTACTGGCTCGTTGGCAAAGGTTGGAGAGGGGAAATGGTGAAGCTTGGTGTTCACTCTTTGACAACAATGAAGTCTTCAGGAAGAGTGAAGTCATACTCTGGCAAGACTTCTTGCTAAACTTTCACAATATCGAGTATCTCTTCAAAATAGATGATGACGATGATGATAAGCTACACTATGCCTGACTTAAAATGGGTCAGGATCAGTCAGCCTGATCAAACAATTCGATAGGTGAGATCCAAAAACGATTGTCCTGCCTGGCTGGTAAAATACCTAACTGTTTTTAGATCTTAGACCTCTAATCTTACCTAGAACTTCAGCCCTACAAGATTGCACTGCATTTTTAGCCCCAACGAAGAAGACTCGCAATACGACTTTGCTGCCAAGACCGTCGGCGATTCACTTGATTGATTGATTGATTATCTTTAACGTCGTTGCGGGGTGTTTCACACCACTTCGCTGACCTCCCTGGGGGTACTAGGACGTGGCAAGCTCTACCTATATTACAGTATTTTATACATTTTTGGGGGGGAGGGTGAGGGGGGGGGGTGGGGGGGGGAGGCGTTGTCGGCGATTCACTGAGTCCCGAAGAGCCCCATTTCACTGCATTTTTAGCCCTAACGAAGAGAACTCTCAACGACATAAGCTAATGCAACCTGCAATACCACCATTACCGACATCAGCTAGACGGCCCATTCTAAGACAGTCGGGGGCGTGACAGAGCTACCAACGAATGAAGCATTTTGAGAGCAATAGGAATTTGCTACACGGCAACTATAACGGTGCATACCCATCACTAAGATCAATTGATTACACCAACGCCAAGATCATGGTGTGTAACATTCAGCTCTGCCTTGCTCTTCCTAGAAACTATGAGGAGACGAAATCTAGGCTGGGAGCATTCCTGAGATACGTTGTCGAATTTCAAGTAAGAGACTTCGGTATCTAGTTAAGTTCATGATCATCCGTATAAGGAATCGTGCGGTAATAATAAGCTGGTCGACGGGTTGTGATATCATGCTTAGAGACCCGACAAGAAGATCTAACCTGTCGTATTTTTGACCGACCGTCAGGTACACTCGCCCTAAAACCGACTCAGGTGTTGAAGACAAAATACGATTAGCTATCTATGCAACGCAATACACCTCATATTCATATACTTTGTACAAATATTGAAGACTCGGTATGGAAGCTTCCAGAACTGGAAATTTTGGAATCTGAAAACGGAAGTTTTCTATACCACCTTACAACCTACATGAGGAAGTCCTTCACTTAACCTCAGTGAAAGGAAGCAGCTGTAGCGCCGGGTTTGGCAACAAACGGAGTGTGCCCCCTTGATTATCTTCGTGAGTGAGACTTAGAACTTATGCTTCCGTGCTCGATATCTCTTCAACAGATTGCATCCCACCTGCACCCTCCCTGGCTTTCATAACCCAGCCGCATCTCACAAGGAAGAATGCAGCCATCGGCGGCGTGCATATTGACCCTACGACTATGCCGAAGATGAGCTTAAAGATCTGGGGTGCGAACACAACGTCATAGTACCATTCCGCACCTCTACGCGTTCCCACCAAGGTAAGAAAACCGATGGTCGCGCCGAACACGACAGGGAAGAAGATGGCAAGCAGAATAAGCGACCTGATAGCATTCCCGAAGAAAAGACTGAACCAGAGCTTGAAACCTCTCAACTCTTGCGGCTGCTTGTCGTCTAGGTAGAAATACCATCGCATGAACTTATTCTTCGGTTCACGAAAGAAGCCGATCGGCGGTATCACACCCGTTCTCAGGTGCCAGCCGACGACGAAACACTCGGCCCACCATGTTATGATGAACTGGGCGAGAAGCGTGAAACCAGTATCCGCGGCGAGAGCATTAGGTAAGACGAAGAGACGGACTGCATCTTGCGTATGATATGTGGCTGAGCGCTGAGTCAGTAGAGTAGCATTTTAATTTTTTTATGTGGAGCGAGTTAAGGAGAGCTGACGCACCATAAGCTATGCCAAAATTGATTCCCGCACCGATGAGACCAGAGACAATACCATCGAGGACGAAAAGGTAGACCGCCTGGCGACGCGTGAGGTGGTCGGTTGGTGTCTTGAATGCCCACTCATCGGACTTCGGAGTTGTCAGGTCAGCAGTATTCCCGCTGTCATGTTGGAGACGAGCCTCAATGTCAGTGGCGTCCTTCTTCTCATCAGATTCCCCTGCTGTGAAGAGAGGGTTCGTTGCCCATGTCATGACAACGATGATATTTCACTTGCGACGTGGACGTGTTCGGAACGCGTAAGTAAACCGATACGTTCTTTCGCGGCTGACACAAAACAAGTATTCCCTCAAATAAGTCTGAACATTTGAAATTATATAGCGATAAGCTGAGAAAGACCATAAAACATGGATACGACAATTTGTCCAAACCTGAGATTCACTTATGTATCTGGATACGTAGGTTATGCTCGCGTATCGAACAAGACATTGTATGTATGAGGAAGGGGATGTTGATCATGGTTGATTATAGATTTGCAAGACATCAGTCAAATCTTAACGGGTTAGTTTAAGAATGCAATTCCAAATCTAGGCGCAATGACCCCCAACCGGGCCCTTCGGAAAGAGGATTGCCGCCGCATCTCAATATAGAATTTCACAACAATCTCTATGTAAAACGAATAGATTAAGCTACTAGAGAAATCACGGTGGGCGATGGCGGTAGACTAGCGATCTTGATAGAAAATTTTCTGAAGAATGGGATTGCGGTGGAATAGGTATCAAGCTAGTATTTGTTTAACTTAATTTACTTATTTTTTATAAAAATACCTCTACATATATGCAATTACCTGAACAGATAATGTCTTGTTTATAAAGATGCTGATCCATGTGTATGCTACTAACCAGTATGATGACTATATCCTCAGCTCACTAGTTCAACCACAACTACCAGTAGCAACCTAGCTGGCTGCCTTTTTTGGAAGGTAAGTGATGGCGCAAATATCCTCTTCGGCCCCATCGGATTGAGTATTTCGCGTAGCTTATTGGTTTATAATGCGGAGGGACGTTTCATATAGTTGACAGCCAACCCAGACAATATAGCCTATCGCTGGACAGACAGTGATATCCTAGAGCTTGTCACATGGATGAGTCCAGGGTGCTAGGATTGCATCTATCCGAAACCACAGGTTAGGGTCGCCGATATCATGTAAATATCCTACAAGCGGCGAATCGCATATTCAGCTACCCATATTTTTCATGTTTTCTCGGTCATGATAGTAGCAATACGGGCCTGAATGGGCAAGGTCAAGCGAGCGAGAGCGAAGCTCTCGTATAACTGAAGGGGACTGTCTTTGACGTCCTAGTAGATTATTATAATATCGAATACCCTTCCAAGATTGTCAAACGGCTTGTGCCCGTCTATCCACGGCATTTCACAAAGATATCGCGCTTTCTCTGCTAACCGGGATCAAGAATCCGAGAAGTTCGGCTTACATTTTTCTTTCTGGGCAGGGAGGGGGGAGGGCGGTGCAAACACTCGGCTGTAGTATGCCGAGATTTGTGCTCGTATTCTGCTGCATCCCATGCATAACTTGGAAGACTTTTTTTGATTAATGAATCGGCGACAAACTCTTCATGATTTCGGAAGTCCACAGACCCCTTCTCCAAATGATACGCTCAGACGTGCCTGAGACCTTGAGCAAATGACTCAATAGCCAATACTCCTCGGCGACTTGAGCCGACATTAGGGATCGTGTGAGTTCGTCGGCGGGTGACTAAAAAGTAGGCTCGTTCGAGACGAGACTTGATGAAGACTACTTCAATAATCATATGTCACGGCACATACATATATATTAGCTGAAGACGGTCACGTGTCCGTCTTGACAATGTCCTGTCTTTTGCCAATGTAATGGTTTGGATCTGTCGTTTTATTTCGTGACACTTATCGGGAAATCGAAATTGAATTCTCGCTTTCTGGAGAGCTTGGATGAAGAGCACTAGGGGGACCAAAGTGTCAACCATACAAGTACAATCCGCGAGACTCGTATAGTAGTACAAAGCGGCCGAAAGATGAAGGCTTCATTGATGCGCGATGATAATGGATCTCGCTGGATTTCCTCGGGAATGAACTAGTTCGGAGAGTAAGACACCTATAAGAATAGAATATTGAGGGGGTTGATCTTAACAACTTTTTAAGGATTATCTAAATATTGCAAGCAGAAAAGACTATTGGAATCTTAATGTATGTTCACCCCGAATAGAGAGATTCCGCAGTTTGATAATAACATTGAGTAACGGTAAAGATTGGAGACGTAGAGAACCAAACTTCCAGAAACCGCTGAAAAGACTAATGGCGCAAAGATATGTGTAAAGGACATTTGGAAGGAAACAATGAAATGTAGTCCTCAAGAACTTCATGGGCATCCACACCGTCAAAACACCATCGGCATCGTGCGCAAACTTGCTCACCTAATGCAAGTACTGACTGTGACTGCCCTGGAGTGTGTTGTAGATGAGTTAGTACGCTAAGTGTATAACTTCAGAAGTCGTCTGATGCTTATTATAATAACTCGAATAACTAGTTATGTGAAAGAAGCGTTCATAGCCGTACATTGTTTCCGTCCTCGACACGCTTTACCTGGGCTTGGCGCTGCTTAATTACTTCTTTCCCTCCTGCCCTCCTTATATTCCCTTGAGTCTCATCTCGTAGCTCAGCTTAGTCCCCTACCCATGCGACCTTCGACCCGGAAGCCGATTACATGAGTTATGCACCAATATACTTTGTCCTAGAGCCCTTCATTAAAAGAAATCCACTTAATGAAACCAAAGAGGGAGAAGGAGTGTTGTTACGCATATCCAAAAATGGAGAAGAGGTGTTGTCATGTGGTATGGGTGTGCTTTGTGTTATGGCGCCTGTAGTATTTTCTATAGCGTTGGTTGTCGTGATGGTTCTGTGGCTAGCGAGACTCTCTATAGACTTGATGCCTTTACCATCGAGTTTATGCAGAATTCGAAGGTGCTGCCACAAATGGCCGTGCCTTCTGAAAGCATGCTCACCGTCATACTTGGTGCATAAGGGACATGGATACTTGGCCGCCACATCAGCTGAGCCTAGACGGCGCGTGAGGGTAAGAGTACCCCCAGGCTCCATAGCAGCCATTTCGTTATCATCGCTGGTATCATTATCAACCAACGGCTTTGAAAACGCAATGCCTTCGTCTTTGGAGAAAGCTTGCTGCTTGGATGGCACGAGAGAGTTCGAGAGTTGATCCAACTGTTCCTCTCGCCCAAAGAAATCTACATTTCTAGGGTAGGGAACAGAGAGAGGGTTTGTGTCATTTTTAGAAAGCGTACGCTGGAAATAATCCAGGAGACGTCCAACATCTTTTGAAATAATTCGTCCGACCTTCATGACTTTGATATTATACTCGATCGTACTGGGCTTTGAAAAATCTATTCTTGAAGCCTGATCAAGATCAATCGCAGCTTCTGCAATCATACGGAACGAATCCTTTGTAAGGACTTCTCCTGAAAGAAGTTTTTGCTCATCACCTTCGAGCATGAGTGCGGCATGGTTAGAGGATTCAACGCCTGGCTTCGTAGTGCCCTGTCCCCCATATGTGTGAATAGGTAGAGCGATGCAATGTGCCTTGAATACCTGGACTACCACGAACCAGGTGATCTTGTAGTGGATTTTCTCAGTCCAACCGTGGACTTTAAAAACTCCCTCGCCGGAGTTCCCATCGTGTGGATGAGGTTGTGGCCAAAGAACACGAATTACGATGCCACGTTTGAAGAAGTTTCGTCGCTTGTTCGGATCCACAGGGCGAAATACTGTAGGTTCAAGTTAGTGTCATCGTCATTCAAGAAAGGCGCAACTTACAGGTGTCCAAGCTTCTTCCGATTTCAGTAGGCGCTTTTCGAGGCCTGTCGTTAAAAAGGGCAGAGGCGTGCAGGGACAGGAAATCCACACCAAGTATTATATCGTGACGAGCATCAATCGACACCTTACATTTCAATATCCCACCCTCCTGGCTTTTGCCCACCCAAGCTACTTCAATGCTGAAGTCTTGAATATCCTCAACCGCCCCAGAACTCTCCTGATCAGTCGACGACGGCATTAACTTTAGCAGCCTTGCATGACGAAGAGATATTATGGAATCTTGCCTGCTTTTATCGATCCCAACTGTTGCAAGTCTTATATCAGGGTTACCAGTTGCTGGTCTCGCTGAGTTATGAGTCCAGAGGAACCATGTCTTCATTGTTGTTGCTGCTGAAGGCGCCGATGAAGAAGTCTCGACGTATTCGCGGTTTCTTTTTCTGGGACGTTGTGGTGAGGCAAATAAGATATCGTCTGAGGTTTCGTCAGCTGAGCTGGGTTCCCACCGATCGCGTCTACCACGCTCCGCTGCATCTCTGATTGCTCTACTATTCATCGTGTGTTGTTCTTATATCTATCAGACGGAGAACTCTGTTGAAGCCTCTACTCTTTGCAGCCGTAGTTTGGGCGACTCATGATGCTATGAAGCCAAATGGAATGTAGTTGGGTTGGAAAGAGGCCTAGTAGCCCCCGCCCGTGAAACGCCCCATAAAGTCGCTGGATGATCTTTGTGCATAAGTTAAAGGCACCAGTGCACATGGTATACATGGAACGCAGAGACAGCCCAAGTGCTTGCAAGGTGTGAGAGGGCAAACTATAACAAAGTAACGTCATTTATTAATTACCTCAATCAACTATTTAGATATTTCAATAAAGAGTATTGATGTTGTAGAAGTATCCGGAGTCTAACCGTACCAAATATTTGCGACTATAAGAAATGCTTGTAATGTAACTTCATGGTGGTCAGCCCAGCAACGCGGAAAACTTAAAAACTAAATCAATATTTTAATCTTTACACTACATTTCATATACAGTTTCACGTTATATTCTTTAAGATCATTTTTAGCGGTTTTTTGTAGGCATTATATCTTTATAATAGGTTGATTACACAGTAGGGGCAGCGGACAGGACTGTCTCCCTTTTCCGGCAGATCAACTGAGGGTACCTCGACAATTTCAACTAAAGGTTACCCACTTTTATTTGTAGATAGTACTTGCGCCACACATACGCCACACATACGCTATAAAAGATAGCGAGCCTTGTAAGCCTAAAGGGCGAGCGGCGGATAAAAATAGGAAAATATTCACTCTTTTTCCGGAGTAGGGGTCGGCGTAAAGCGCATGCCCCCCGGAGGTCAAAAATTTTAAAAAAAATATTAAATTGTGGTTATTCGCAGCGCAGCTGCCACGGCGTAGCCGTCTGAATCAAGGCTACCTTCTAAAGGTGTTATAGTAGAAAAATTACTTAATAAGGTTAGATTTCCGCTCGGTTGAGCAGATCTTCAGCTCGTCGAAAGCGACCCGGTTAAATACTACACTACGGAAAAAAGGTCCCAGTTGCGCGTTTTGGGGGTGGCGCTGCTATTCGTCTAGCCATGCAAAGGCTCAACACCTATGATGACTGCTTCGATTCTATGTAATCAAGCTTCACGTTTGCGCCAACATTCTACATACCACGTGAAATGTAAAGCACTTGTACAGAAAATCTCTACCTTAGTTCTCTGGATCGTAAGGTAGATGTTGATGTACTTAGAGATATTAGATGCAAGTGGCATTATTTGAACGATGTAATAACGGCTACCTTGTATTCATTAAGAATTAATCAACGCAAAACAGCAAACTTAAATATGTTGACCCAGCATATGTCCTTCAGTCATCTTGAGAAGAACTCGCGCTATACTTCAATTCCAATGAACCGCTTGAGCTGGTCTACCCGCTCCGTACGCTCAAGCTCAATATCCCCACGCTCAGGATCCCCATACTCTGGCTCCTGACCTAATTCTAGCAGAATATCATCGAGCTCTTCCACTAAGTTATATCATAGTTAGCATAACAAACTATATTCAGGGAGCAAGCAGGGAAATCAACAGGCAAATAATATACAATAGCTTACGTTCAAGATTTTCTAGTTTCTTCAATGTTTCAGGGAGCATAACCACTTGATGTGTAGTAGTGTTTCTAAGTGGTCGTAGTTTATTTTCTCGTTTCGTTACACGGCTGTTGGATATTCGTGCTCCGTTATTAAACTCGCTGTTTAAATGTTAGCCGATACATATCAAAGAACAAAGCTTTACTTACCAGTCATCAATAACTCTCTGAAAGAATGCCTTCATACTCTGCATCTCTTCCCGGAAGGTGTGGGTCAACTCGTCCTTCGCGGCCTGGATGGAATTATCCGATGCGGTCTTGTTACCCTGGACGGTGTGGTTCAAACCCTTGACAAACGCAGACAGAGACTGAAGATTCTTAGTTAAAACGTCTACGTGTTTTTGTAGGGCTGCTCTGGCCGTCGCCTGTTCGACGGGGGCAAGGTTTTGAAAAAAACGGAATTCCGTAGTTATTTCTTTGAGGCAGGTTACAATGATATCCCAGTCGGGGAGCTGGGGTTGGTTAGCCATGATGAATGAGTATTGGAGGAATAGAATCTGATGAATGGGAATGGATTAGGTTGTATAATGGATCAACGACAGAAGGAAGAAGAATGGAGAGATAATGTGCCGTAGGGTGAGTTAGTTTATGTATTGCTTTGAGGATAGTTTGATTGCTTAACCAACTCCTTCGAAGTTGTTTGTTTATCAAACATAATACACAGTAGCTAGCTACAGTACACAGTATACATGGTTTATATATGCAATGTCTACCAATAGTTAACATGCCAATTATCTCCCTTGCGCTCTTGTCTCAGGTCAGCTTCTCGCACATTTCTATCTACCGCCTTTTCTCGAGGAAACTGGGTTCAGCGTGGCCTGTGTACAAAAGTTTACCCCTGTATTGCCTGATACATAAAAAAAGGATATCAAACATATACTCATTATTATTAATCACCATCTTTCTTTTCCTTTCGCGCTGGCCAGCTAGTTCGCACCCCTCGCTTTTACCCTTACGGACGTAGTGATATACGAACACAAACACGCAGCAGCCATTTCTAACTTTACAGTTACACCTACTAGACGTCGAAAGGGAGGAATGTGCACTTCACAATAGGCCAGAAAAATGATGATGCCTTCGCCGGTATCTACCAAGTGGTAGGCAGCAAGCTAGTTACCTTTCGCGATGTTTGTGACGAGCTACGCCTCTGATTTTACTTTCCAGAAGAGCGGTCACGTTCCATGGGCCAGCATTGCCTTCGCTTTGACAATCAGGCCCGACTTGCTTGACAAAATCTTTCCTTTGTCACCGGAGACCTCCTAGCTCAACCCATTCCAAGTATTCTACCCACGAAGTCCAACGACCAACCAGGAGCATTTGGTATACTATATTGTGACCCACACGGACAGTCCGTGACGGACTGCAGTGTCCCCACTGGTACAGTTCTAGATACTCGTCTTAATAAAAGGTTCGTTGGCTCTCCCGTTTCTGGTTCTACCCTCGGCTTGTATTAACCTACTCCTAGAAAAACGTGCTCGACGTCTTTCAAAGCCTCCCCATCGTCATGACACTCGGTATTTACTGATATATAATCGGCGCTCTGGTTCGATAGTTAGAGTCCTACTCAACCGACCAACAGCCGATACTCCATCTGACTCTACTTCGACTAACGAGCAAGTTCGGGACGACGACGATGACGATTTGGACATTGAATCTATGCACGACGACGAACACGATAGGGAGCTTGCATTCATGCATGAAAATGGCGATGATGCGGAGCTTAAATTCATGTCTAGGCTAGTAACATGGAAGATAGACCTAGAGGCAGCTAAAACGGCCCAGAGTGACTTTAGGTCCGCGTATATTGATAGTCAATTGCCTTGTGCCTGTCTCCGGTCAAGTACGTATGTAATGAGGTGGTGTAGGTGTAGGCCCTGCCATCGAGGCATGCCATAACATCTTTCCTCCGCTTCATTTTACGCTCTACACCATTAGCGATGTTGGCATTACAACTGGTAAGGAGAGGCGCATGCGAGAAGCGTGGCTCAAGACCTGGAGCCCCGAGAAATGGCATCTCTTTTGAGAAAGGATCTTCATGAGCTTTTCAACGCAACGACTTTTCTCTGTTCATCCGAAGACGTTCGTCGCTTCGCGTATTTGTACCATACAACATCTTGACTGGATTCCACGGCAAGAGAGCAACACTGCCTTCAGATATCGACACTGGGGCTATTAGGGTCTTTTTGAGTGGGGATACAGGACATATTTGGTTATACAAAGGTCTAAGTCTCCCCCCAATTAGTTGGGAGAGACTTAGGAATCAATAATATTGAGTCGTACTCCCAGTCTTACCCCTACCTCCGGCCTCGCTGCGACCTACCAGTAGCTTAACTTCACTCTAGGAACAACCAATATCCTAACAAAGGCTCTCCGGCATCACCACGAGATGTGTTGCATTGATAATATGATGCCGGCGATACCTATCGAATTTTGCTGGTGGAAATTACTTAGGGTGGGCTGGTGAATATATGAGCGTTACATCAAGCTTAATACTTTATTAGCAAGATGGGAAGACCCTCATATCTATGCACGAACGGGACGTCCGTGTCCCTCGTATCCCTTCATCTCGTACATCACATGAGGTGACTCCTTGACACAGTCCCAGTTCAATTATTTTCATGTGAGGGTAGGCAATAAGATCGTGTAAACTTGGGCCACTTAACCTTCATCCCAGAGACACTTCCACATAGACAATCGTTGAATTTATCGTTGATTTTCCTTCAAAACTTACTTGAATATCTACTATTCTACGTGATCGTGGGATTCCCCATCGATTTTGCTGATTTCTGCCAGCCTAGGATGCGTAATACCTAGATTACCTCCTTGGCTGGGGTTTACGGGTGTTCGAGTTACCCGTGGCCGTTTCACTATTCTGAACATTCAGAAGATGAGGGGGTTGTGGTGGATAGTTGTATTACACCTCAGGATTATCACACGTTTCTTGCAGATGTTGACTTTGAATATCAAAAGTTTCACGCACACCGACGTATAAGTCAAGAGTAAGTAGCTTGTATGCTAGGTAGTGTCCCAGTACCAGCAAAAATTCCACACTGCTTAAAAACAGCCTTCAGGCTTTCCATTCAGGAAACAATATTGCACACAGACGCGGTTGTAAAAAAAATAGTACATAATATCAGTAGAGTTTCTATGCTGATAGTGATGTTGGTAGTATTATTGTGTGTTAATGAGATGTTTGAAATCTTGGTGTGTATTGGTTTCGGGCTGGGGTCTGGACTTTTAGTTTAGAACCCTGCCGTCTGGTCATGCGGCCCATCGCACAGCAGCACAGGTCTCACAACTGGCGATTAGGACAACTCGATCGTTGTCTGTGTCACCGTAATAAGCAGAATGTTTCGCTGCGTTGAAACGAGGCCCACGTCATTCGCTGTGGTGTAAGTCGAGTCTCCATTTGGGGGGAGGGGGAAAAGAAGAAAAAGCAAACCTAGTTTCCAACGTGACAGTCAGTACGTAATCAAAAAGCAAAGGGGTCCTTTCTAAGCGAACCTCGGCGCGCCAACCAAGGTGACATGGATCTCTCTTTTAGTTCGTTTCATCTACTCAGGGATCCCAGGTACGGGGAGACCCTAGCCCGCCTTACTAACCAATAGGATGGTGGTTGACCGAGGGGCAAGCATTCTCGGAATGCGGATTTGGATGATTTGGATGATTTGGATGGACGAGTTATCCAACGTTGGGGGCTTTAATTACCCGTCAACACGAAATGATGGAATTGTAGAGATCGAGTTTGTCGAAAATGCAAAGTGTCCGACTAGGTACTTAGTTTGCGACCTCTATACATAGTAATACACAGTAGTAGCATACCCAGTAATGTGGCACGTAAAGCAGACTTACGTAGGTAGTTTCTAACATAGGATTTGCACTACGTTCCTCCATCGATCCTGTTGGCCATGAAAAATAAAAAAGGAAGTACTGCACTCTTTAATTCTTGATCGAAGACAATGTTTGATTCCCTGTACCTACCTCCTTTCAACTTGTCTCTCAAGGTTTGGGGTATCATATGCACAATAAGTAACGGCGCACTGATAATTTTCTCATGAGGTGGTACGTCGGCTGTACTTACACACTTGTATAGGCTCTGACATCATTGCCCCCACAATCTCTCAATGCTTCTTCTCTCAAACGTCAATCATCGTAGACCCTTCCCCACATCAGCTTATGCCCTAGCAATAGAAGTCAAGCGGAACATGTTGATCAACGCATTACTGGACAAGTGGGCAGGCCATAACTAAATCGCTTATCGAGCAAGAAGAAGGGCCTTTTCCTTTTACTGTACTGAAGCATTCAAGCAAGGACACGCTTGTTAGGTTTTTCCAAATGTTAGAAATTAATATACTACATGCACTACTACATGTACTACTTAGATATACAACATAGTGAGGTAGTACATGGTGTAGTACGTGGTGTACACATGCAGGCAGAGCTAACTGAACTATCGTCGGTAACTTCCATCCCATGCACACCTCGTGGTTCGTGGTTCGTCCTGTCTGAAACTCATAGCTTCTCTAGCTTCTCTGCCTAGGTATCACATTGCTTCTCTGCATGTCTTATAATCTGGTGAACATCGCTCCTTTGTTGTTTAATAACGTTGAGCCTTCTCCCTTTTCCCCTTTCTCTCTCGAGCCTTGTGATCGTCGTTCGACAACCGGGGCTTCGTCCAATAAATCTGTGGCCGGCTCCTCTTAACGTGTCCAGTTTAATACGGTAATCTTCCAATGAGACCATCCTTCATATTGCACTAGGTACACATCATCATCGTGCCAAGACGAAGTCCACTTCGTCGCCACGGTCGCCACGCCAGATCTTCACGGGTCCTTTCTACCTCCGGCCCATCACCTACCTTTTTGAGCTGACGATCGTCTCCCGCCGTCTTCACACCCGTAAGGCGGCCGTGGCTGCACCTTAGCCTCGGTCAGCATCCGAAGCTGCCTTTTTTTTCTTTTTTTTTTTTCTTCAGTTACTACTTATTACTTTCCCGAGCTGACCACCTTCTTTGAGGCCCTCGACGGCTCAGCTTACATGTCGTTTGCCCGTTTGTGACCATTCCTGCCAACTGGGAGCTTGGAATGACATCCTTTTTCCTGGCTGTAATGACCACTTCATGATTTTGACCACTTGTCGCTCCTTCAATCTTCTTGTCTTGTCATCTTACCACTGCCGTTCCTGCGGATCTATGTCTTGTCACTCCTTTTTAGTACCATCAACCCACCGTAGTATCACTAATTAACCCGATTCTACTCGTGAGCACATATACATATACTTGATCTCTGGCTCGCTTTCAAATCAGAATCCATGCACCGAGCCCGTCACGACTTGCAGCAATGGCCCCTGCTATGGATCTCTCTCATGGCACCCATCCCAAGGTGATGATTGCTCCGCCTCGGCTGAATCTTCGCAGAGCTGCTTCCTACCAAGGTGAAAAAGCTCCTACTTCATCCACCTCGTCACGATTCAATTTCAACCATCTCGTGTTTGCCTCGCCGCCCCCTTCACCGGGCTTGCCAGCATTGGTCCCGCGGCCGCGCAAGTCGTCGGCAGCTCCGAGGCCAAGTCGCGTTTTAAGAGTGCTGGCTTGGATAATCGGATTAGCAGCGCTTCTGCTACTTGTTGAGGCGCTTGTACAAGGAGGGAGGCAAATACCTGTTGCTAGTTGGACTTTCCAGGACGGCGAAGAATATGAAACGATTAGGCAGAACGAGCTACCAACGTTTCCAACACCGATCACTGTCACAGATCGGCGAGGCAAATCAAAATGGACTGTCTCCATCCCGCCAAATAACCAGTTTCCTCTATCAATGAAGGAATATTCGAACATATGCAC
This sequence comes from Xylaria cubensis, assembly GCA_022385715.1. Classification (NCBI taxonomy): domain Eukaryota; kingdom Fungi; phylum Ascomycota; class Sordariomycetes; order Xylariales; family Xylariaceae; genus Xylaria; species Xylaria cubensis. The sequence continues at coordinate 438,852 of MU279015.1, read as the reverse complement.
CAAATGTCAAGAAGTCGCCACACGTGTCAAGGAGCTGCATGGCCTTTCTCAGTCATCACAGCAGACACTACGCAGTTATTATTACGAGGATCCTTATTTCATGGATGTCAGGGATGCCGAGAAGAGCGGACTCTTGCCGGGTACTAAAGGAAAGGCGCAGACAATTACGACACCGACACACGATGGACGTCTGGTGGGCCAAAGAAAGGGTGGGTTGGAAGATATGGAAACCTGTAGGACATCCATGACATTTGTACTCGAATCATCCGACGCGGGATTGGGACCTACCCTGATGATGCTGTGGACGGCTTATGGTCTTGCCCAGAAGGAGAAGCGAGCATTTTTCATCGAAGATTCACGATGGGCCTATGGCCAGTACACAGACATGTTTAAATCGTCGCCTGTGCAGAGCTGCAAGCCACCGCCGAGGCACCAGATGCTGCCATGTCCCCGAAACGCGAAGCATCTCGTGGTATCCGCTGCCACAGCCCAGGAAACATTTGGAGATAGCTTTATTACCGAATACGAGAATACTAAGCGGTCCGATATTGACCGAGAGCGAGATATATATGAACTCGCTCGCGTAGGATATGAGGCATTATTTCTTCTGAACGACGACGACCGGCCTTACGTGAACAATCGCGTAAAGGAGATAAAGGCGAAGGCGAGTGTACCACAAGGCAACTATAATGACGGTACCATCATTGGGGTTCATGTTCGACAAGGAGATCTGCATCCACTTGAATACCAATATAACGGCGCGTACATACCGCTGGACCAGTATGTGCAGAAGTTCCAAGAGCTCATCGAGGAGCGCCACAACTCGAGTACACCTTTGGGTGGAGAGGATGTAGTCGCCAAGCAGCATTCCTTCATGGTTGTCGCATCAGACAACCCAGATGTATACGAGGCGGATGAATTCAAAACCTCCTTCCGAGCTCAGGAACAAATCAAGTTGGCAGGGAAACAACATGCCCAGGTCGAAAATCTGGATCCATCGGCAATGCATAAGTTTGTCGACGAGGCATTTGGTTGGGAAGGTGGCTTCTTTGCGAGCATGTTCTGGAACCTCGGCCGCACTACACTACACAACGCAGATAGGCTGGACGACACCTCCCAGGAGTCGGAACAACAGTTGGCCGACGCCATGCGGCTTAGAGGGCTAATTGGACGTGCCTACGTTATGGATCTGGCCGTGCTCGCGGAAGCAAGTGACACCGTCATATGCACTATGAGTGCGATGGGTTGTCGACTGCTGGCCGTGATGATGGGCTGGGACAAAGCCATGGCCCGCGGAAATTGGGTGAATATTGATGGGGATTACTCGTGGACTGGTATAACATTGTCATAGTAAGGGCTTGCGCGGCGTTTCGGTACATGAATACCAGCTTATGGTACGCCAAGGGGTGGCGATTTGAACTCACATTCTGCATATTCGCGGGCGTTCTGGGGTCAAACAAGGAAAGCATTGGTCGAATCGAAATCCAGGCAACTCTATCAGGATAGTTCATGGAATCGTTTTTGGGTGGAGTTTGTACGATCGAGAGGCCTATGCGTACACCCAAATGGGATATTGATCTATGGCCTCGACGGCTGAGATTATTGAGCCATTCGTTATCATTAGTTTAGCTGTCTGACATAACAGTGAGATAGAAAAACCAAAAAAGCTATCCGTTTGTAAGAGATGACTTCTACCATAACGATACGTGTCGTTAAACCCAGCTTGAATGATGGAAATGGACGGAAAAGTACACATTTATGGGTGCAGAAGCCCTCGGTAGTTCTCTATACGAACATAAGTCGAGGCTCTAGGAGGTTTAAATGCCTTGCACAATCTAGAAAGCCAGACCCGTGTCCTATAGCTAGAGATCTGGGATATGTATCTGTTTGCTTGCTTTAGCAATAGCTCAAGCGGGTTCTTTGGAGTCGAGACCCGCATCAAAATTCATTGAGTATTGCATCTACGTGTACGACTCTCGGTGTCTGAGCATAATTTGTGTCCCTCGTTTAGAGTGTTAGGATGATATAATTTGAGCCTGGTCCTCGTCGCTTATCTACACTCATTATGAGTCACCCAAGTACACATATTATCGCTAAACACACACTACTCGGAACAGTTGAGAAGGGAAGAAATATCCTTGCTCTGCCGTTTTCTGAGAAAGACGAGAACATATGCGTTGCTCGTTTTGAGAATCAGCCGTCCGGAGGGTACAGATATCGCGATTTAGCAACAATTGCATGCGTCAAGGAAGTGGGTTGTCTATGGCACAGTTGTAGAAGAAAGATACCACAGATTAGACGAGTCGTTGTCTATACTACGTATTAAAAGAGGCGTGGTTAGGCGTGGAGTTCAGTATCTAGGATATAACTTGTCTAAACGAATTCACCACTTAAGATAGCAGTATACTTCAACGACTTTAACAAATAGATATAAACCAGGCGTTTCTGTATGTATGTATGTATGTAGGCGACTTGAGTTACAGACCGACGAGACGGCACGACATCCGCGAATCAACTCCATCTATCTAGCTTGGCTCGAAGGTAAGCCAAGAGATATCTATGCCTTCTTTGGGACGTACGTCTCCATTGCATGAATGAATTTCCCTACTTCGTCCTCTGGAGTCATTCAAGAGAGTTAGATCATCATCATATATTAACCAGAACTAAGCAGGGGAGCGAGAAGAGACGACAACGCACTGACTTTTTCAGCTTCTCGAAGAACACGAGAAGCAAAAAAAAACCTGGAGTAGCAAGTCGAAGAAAAAAAAGGAAGAAAGAAGAGAAGGGGGGATAATAAATCGACGAAAAAAAACTCACCGGTATTATAATGCACCAGACTAACCCTCACAACTCCATCCTCGTCAAGACCAAGGAGGTCCCGCACCAGACGCTCCGAGTAGAAGCCGCCCCAGCGAAACCCGATGTCGGCGTTGGTCTCGATGGCCGCGACGACGTCGCGCGACGGCCACCCGGCGACGCGGAAGCTGACGGTGGCGACGCGCGCCTCGGACGAGCCGGTCACGTCCCCGTAGATGGTCACGTCCGGCCGTCCGGTCAGGTATTGCAGGAGTCTGGTCTGCAGGACTTCCTCGTGGGCCGCCGCTTCGACCCAGAATGGGGATGAGGAAGAGGAAGAGGAAGGGGGCGGGATTAGGTAGTTTGTTACGGCGGGGATGGCGTGCAGGAGCTCGTAGCTTGCGCCTGCTAGACCGACTGCGAGAGAGGGTTGGTTGTTGTTAGTGAATTGTTACATGTACATACATGTGACGAGTTTCTTGACTCTTGGGCTGTATTCTGGTATGTTGAGTAGGTAGTGAGGTGCTTGAGGGCTTGAGATCGTATAATGACCTGCCGGGAGGGCGATGGATCTCGATTTCAAGTAATGCGCCTCGAAATAGTGATCCCTCTTAGTTGTCGTGCATCCCTGCCCCCTTTCACCCCTCACTCACTCACTCGCTCTCCTTTTCAGTCTTTTTCATAGATAGACCTAGACAAGCCGAGAACCAGACGATAGAAAAGAAAAGAAAAATTCAGGAAGAGCTATGATTAAAAGACGAGGAAAGGAAAAGAGAAGAATGAGTGAAAGAATGAATAAATAAATAAATGAATGAAAAAAGAAAACATACCCTTCTCCTCAAGCGTATCCCCCTTCTTGAAAAAATGCCCCAGAGACCTCATCTGCCCCTGGGCCCGCGGGCTCGCGTACAGCATGGCGATGTGCGGTCCGTAGACCTTGTACCACGAGAAGGCGTAGACGTCGACATCCAGGGCGCGGACGTCGAGGGCGCGGTGCGGCGCGTACGAGACGCCGTCCACGACGACCAGGGCGTCGGGCGACGGGCCCGCGCGCACGGCCGCCGCGATGTCCGCGATGGGGTGGATGCTGCCCAGGACGTTGCTCACGTGGGTGCAGGTCACCAGACGCGTGCGAGAGGTGAGGAGGGGCGTCAGGTTGGAGGGGAGGAGTTGGGGGTTGGGGTTAGGGTTAGGGTTGGAGGATGAGGATGAGGGAAGAAGGGGGGTTTCGGTTTCGGGCGTCCACCATTTTATCACCAGCTTCTGCCGTCGGGCGAGGTCTAGCCATGGCGCGATGTTGGCCTCGTGGTCGATGCTTGATATCACGATCTCGTCGCCTTCGGCGAACTTGAGCGCGAAGGAGACGTTGCGGAAGAGTTGCGTCGTTGAGGCGCCGAAGACTTTGGGGGGAGTGGATCCAGTTAGTTAGTCAGTTGGTTATGCTTGAAGCATATCATAGGGGTTGGTTCTCAGTGATTCTCTTGTGCGAGTAGAGATGGTGAGGATAAGAAAGAGATGAAATCTGCCCGTACCTATCTCCGATGTAGCGGCATTGATATACCGTGCCCCGGCCGCGAAGCCGGCATCGTACCGCTCCGTCGCGAGCTTGCCTGTCTTATAAGTGGCGCCGAGTTGGACATTGGTCCGGGAGAGATAATCTCGAATTCTAACATTTGAGAAAATCCGGTTTAGGTCAGTGACTTGGATTACTCCTTCGCTACCTAGCTATGATCTGAGATGTTGCTGTACTCACGCCTCGATGACGGTACCCAGTATCTGGCTGCCACCCGCATTGTCGAAGAAAATCTGCTCTCCCGCGAGCGCAGGGAACTCGGATCGGAACTTGCTCATGGTCTAGGATGGGGCTTTATTTTTATTTATTTAAATTTATCTTATACGTATATAAAGTATGTATGAATAGCTTACACCTATATACCGCATATAAGTGATGAGGGGGGAAGCGGATCTACCCGAAATGCACTAGTCATAGACCACTCTAGTCCAACTAACATACCAAGATAATTGCTAATAGATTGAGGTATAGTAACATCCCGCTGGGTATCTATACGCTTGCTTTCGTGTCAGTTTAGGAGTCTATGGGATCATGTGGACCACGACGGCGTATGTATTCGAGGTAGCAGTTTGGGGTAGATAATTCCACTTCTTACTTCACCTACCCAATATGAATGGATATCCACGCTCCGAATCCAACATCCATCCACCCACTAAAGCTGCGCCGAAGCCTTCTCCACAGAACTCCTCAGCAACGAGATGACCTCGGCCGGGTCCTGGGCGCCGAAGACGGCACTGCCAGCCACGATGACATTGGCGCCGGCGTCGGCCGCCTGGTCTATGGTGCCGGGGCCCAGCCCACCGTCGACCTCGATGTTCAGGTCCGGGTACTTCTTGCGCAGGGCCTGGACCTTGGGCAGCTCGGACGCCATGAACTTCTGTCCGCCAAAACCGGGCTCGACCGTCATGATAAGGATCATCTAGAAAATAACACACAAGATCAACATATTAGTTCTTTAGTATTCGTTCATAAGGGTAGTTAGTTAGTTGGCAACGAGTTGATAAACAGGAAAGATTGCAGGGGGCGTAAGCATCATAAATCAAAGTATGGCGCATTATGGAGTGGGAAAAACAAACAAACAAAACGTACATCCGGCCTCTCCTTCGGATCGGGGCTCTCGAGCAGCTCAGTCAGCACGTCGACGCCCGTCATGGGCTTCAGCGCGACGCCGGCGAGCAGGCCGCAGTCGTGGATATAGCGGACGAGGTCCTTGGGGTTTGTCCTGGCGTCCGTCGTCTTCGCCTCGGGGGACTCGGCGGCGCTCGAGAAGGCGGCCTCGTAGTGGAAGCAGTAGAGGTCGCAGCCGGCCTTCTGGAACTCCCTGACCCATTTCTTGGGCTCGGCGATCATCATGTGGCAGTCGAAGGTCCCGCGTCCGTGCTTCTCGGTCGGCCTGTCGACGTGTTTCCGGATCTTGGCGACGACGGGCGCGCCGAAGGTGATGTTGGGCACGAAGTGGCCGTCCCTTTTTTCCCCCGCTCTCGACGTCAGCTACAACAACGCCCTCAACACACACATCCATTCATCCAGTGGGTATGAGTTCGGTTGGGGCGTACATGATATCAACATGGAGCCAGTCGGCGCCTTGGTCCATGGTCCGCGCGCAGTCGGCGCCCAGCTGCGCAAAGTCGGCCGATAGAATCGACGGTGCTATAATCGCCTTCGGTGCCATCTTGTGTGTTTATTTACTCGGTCTTCTTCTTCTTCTTTTATTTCTGGTGGGTGGCTGGATTGTAGTAGTTATGGGCACAGAACGAAACTATCGTGTTCGTGAAAGAGGTACCTAAAGGTGTATCGGAGAGCTAGAGCAATCAGCCACCAGAGAAGTCCAGTATGCGAAATGAGATTGAGACAGACGTCACAGCAGTCATGGCGGGGCAGTCCTTTTTTGCCCATGGTGGGGTGTGGGGTTCTATATAGGAGGGAATGTTATAACGCTCCCAAGAAAAGTGACTGGGTACAAGGTGTATCGGATATACAAAGAGACTACTACCTAAGTGAGTAAACAATAAAGTCCATTGAAAATTACTGGCGAATGTCCATTCTGTTCTGTAGCATCTTGTTATTCTAGCTATTAGGTACGATGTAAAAGTTGAATCACAGACGAGAGAGCATATGGTAATGGCGGAGATATTACAATACGTCCTGACTAGAAAAAATCGCTTTTGTCTATCGGCTTATGTCTGGATTCCGATGGTCTGCTTTTACATCGAATATTGTCCATCTAAACAAGGTCCTCCCAACATCTATCCGGAAGGGCTCCGATGAATCCATATTCATCGGGGATACTTTGACCAGTCTTCAGCTTATTCTCCTATTTGCTTAAGATCTAATTGTCCCCGGTCTCGGTTTCCGCGATCGTCTCTTCTTCGCCGTCGTCATCGAAGCTGCCAGCCGGCACCTCGTATAGTCGGAGGATCGATTTGTTCGGATCCTTTACGAGCACAAACTTGCCCTCCTCTCGCTTCAAGCACATGTCAGAAATGGTACGGACGATGCCCCAGCCGTTGGCCAATGAGAGATTCATTTGGTTGGCGAAGTCCTTGGGCTTCCAGCCTATCACGCCAAGAATGACATGCTTGTCGTTGGTCTTGGGGTTGGCTCGGGACACGAAACTAGGACTATGTTAGCTTCTCTTGACAGTAAGACATAAAGACCAGAACGGAATACGAACCCGAGTTTCATTACGTCGGCCTTGGCCAAGATACTCTGTACGGTCCACCGGGCGAGCTTGACGCTGTTGTTCTTCATCTCGGTAGCTACCACGGCACCACGCTGGCTGACAAGCTTGGATCTCCAATCAAGAGCGCCACCACTGCCCTGAGCCTTACTGTCGAACTCGTTGAGCGCCTTGAGGGTAAGTTGTTGATCCTCGCCGTTGCTGACGTTCTTCTGGACCGCATCGATCTCCGTTCGGACCACGAGGTACATTGGTTCCTCGTCGCTCGTGGACAAATCGAACTTGCGGTACTTGTAAACCTTGCTCGCAGGTGGCTCGGTCTCCTCGGCTTCGTTATAGAAGGGGTTCTCGTTGGACATGTTGACCTTGGACGACTCGCTCTCTAATACCACCTGGTTGGCAAAGTTGTGGTTGATGTAGGTGGCCTCCTCCGAGAGCGCAGTAGGGTTGTTGATGCTATCCTTGGTGCCATCGGAGGCTTCCATCGGCGCATCTGCGGCGTTCTCGTTAACTGTAACCATATCGAGCGTGGCATTGTCGCGCTTGTCGAGGAAAATTTTGTTGCCTTGTCTGACGATAACGATATCCCAAGGGTAGACAGACCTTGTCGAGCACATCAACATAGACAGAATGCTGTCCGTGGCGAAGATGGTCGCCTCGTCCCTCTCGGCCAGCTCCTGGATAACGGGGTCGGATGATGTTGTGACATTGTAGGTGGCGCGATCGATGGCGGTCAACCGTCGCTCCGCCGACTTGACCGGCGGCTTATCGTAGGATCGGTCATAGTAGTAGAGAAACCCGTAGCTATCGAGATCCTCGCCATCGTCGGCGTCCAGGTTAAGCTTGCTCAACCGGTTGAAGTCGATCTCCTCCAAAAGTTGCCACTCGGGCTTGATGTTGATAGACGCATCGCGGTTTCTGGCTGGCTTGTCGTAATCCTTCCAGCCGAAGCGGCGACCACCACGATTAGCGTTGTAGCGTCCGCCGCGGCTGTCATAGCCATAGCCTTGCTGGCCACCGCGGCCAGGGCGCGAGAGAGTCTGGCGGCCGCCCCGGGCTTGGCTGGCGCCTCTTTGACCACGGCCGCGGGTGAAGACGGCGCCTCGTCCGTATCTCGTCTTGGTAGGTTCTCTGCTCACGACGGAGAAGGTGTTCTCGTCGGCCTCGGCAACGGGCGCGGTGAAGAGTGCGGCACTGCCAGCGCCGTAGATCTGCTGATCTGCGCGACCACGTTCGGGTCAGCATGTTGGGTGGCATCATAGAAGAGAAGAGATGCGGGCGCTTGCTTGCTTGCTTACCTCTGTAGTTGCGGTTGTACTGTTGTCTACCGCCGCGGCCATCCCTACCATCCTTGCCATCGGCAGTCCAGTCGGCCATGCGCCCCAGCTTGTCCCCCTTTGAAAACGGCGCATACGGCACGCCATTCAGCGTTGTCTCGCTGGTGGTGGCCGGGCCCCATCCGTCGCCATCAGGCAAGGCCCCGATCAGGTCGGCCAGCGATGTCATTATATTATTTTTTCAATGTGTTGTATTGCAGGAGAAACGTGTGAATGGAAAGGACTCTGCGTTGTCGCCGCCGCTGTCGAAAGGTGGCGTGTTAATGGAAATTTGAGTGTTGCCCGAATATTTTGACTACAGTTTGGTGGGGTGTGGGGCATGTACATAAAAGTACGTATCTATACAGTATATCGAACCAAAGTACCGTGTCTTTGTACTGTATACTTATTGTAAGTTTATCCCTTGTGTTAACTTTATTATTACTTCAAACAACTATTATCCACAACTGCCATCCAGCACTCTCATAAATGTGTCATGAAAGTAGAAACATGTACTATTCAGTAGATAGAATACTAATATTCAGAATAATTCAAAAGGGTGAACAAAGCAGCCTTATGAGTCGTAAAAGATGTGGTCGAGGAGATTGGTTGTTTGAAGTAATAATCAAGCGCATGCATCTGCGTTATTCTAGAACTTGCGCTTGTCTCGGTCTCATATTGTTTTCCTAGACAGCAATAAACAGAGTAATAGCGTGAATATTGGCGTTCCTAGCCACCAGTGATTGCATCCCCAGCCATCGAGGGATGTAGACGGGCTGATGTTATATGTATATATATCTCAGCCTGTATTCGTAGAACACATCTCGTCTTTCCCCCAAAGATATTACCGTTTGTTTCTTGAACCGACCATATTGCTAGTTGTCTCTCACAATGTTCACATTTCAGATCCTACGATGGATTGACTCCGTCAATCATTATCAGCACAACCTTACATTTAACTCCGTCAACTGCCATACGTACACCCCTCCCTCGTCACAACCACAGGATACCAAGCCTTATATAGATGACGATGGTATCACTGATGGTGATACCATTGTGAACACTAGCGCCGACAACAACTTGGACAGCATGCCGTCAACGCTAAGTTGGGATGCTCCAATATCCCAAGAGAAGCGAAGCCATGATGACATGGATCCCAGAGGTAAGGCATTATATCTACGAAGATTCTAGCCTTTCATACTAATTTTCTGAAGATGTGCACTTAAGCCACAGCTCTACCTTCCGGCCGCATTTACATCCAGTACGCTTTCGCTCCGAGTGGACGACTGCGACCAAATTGACAGAACCAACATTTGACCGACAACACACCCTCGGCGAAAAACCGGTTTTTGTCGAACACCTTCACTACAATCGAGACAAGATCCCCGACGATATGGTAGCCTTATGTGCAAACATCTATCAGGCGGACCCTTACAAACAAGTTGTGCCGCACGGCGGTTTTCACGGCCGTGGTTTCCACTATCCAGGCCAAGGGCAGGTTCCTGATAATTTGACAGCACTACAACTTACGTTGAAATCCATTGTGGACTCAGCATGGGTCTGCTACCAGATGGGCCGTTCGGTGGCCTGTTGGAACCATCTCGTATATACACCAATTTTAAATCTCGGTTTCGGGTTTAATATAGGTTCATTCATATCCCTCGACATGCTGGACGAAGGTGCCCAAAAGCCCGCCGGGCCGGATATACATCAGACTCAAGGCCTACACCGGCCATTCAATCCGACCGCGATATCCATCGCGGCGAGAACGGACCCGACACAGCCAGATCCTCTTGTACGGCTTGGTATTTGGATCGCCGCGAGACACGAATACTTAATGGGGACCCGTAAGCATGGCACCGAGTCTCAAAATTCGATGCTCGTACCAGTCATCAAAATATGTGATCATAATTGGATCATGTATTTTGCCTGCGACTCGGCCTACTCAGTCGACGTCTATGGTCCCATTCGTCTGGGCTCAACACATTCCGTCTTGGACGCTTGTACTCTAATCACAACATTACAATACCTAAAGAAATGGATCAAGGGTCATTTCTATGAGCGCATTATAGATCATTGTAATTAATGATAATTAGGGCCAAATATATATAATTGCCTACAAGCAACCGTCTCGCATTCACTATATTTCGGGAAACCACAGGCTTATGTACCTCTATAATTGACATAGCTACGTGATAGTTACTGTATGTCTAATCTTCCAGCGCCCTCTTATACGTCAAGACAAACAAGCTGTCTGTCCTGATCTAAACCCTCCTACAACATATCCATGGCTAGAATGGTGTCACACGGACCGGCCTTGGGTAGGGTAATGCAACTACCCGTGTGCCAGGGTCTGGTCGGCGATATCCTGTACTCAATCTGCAAGGCGTCTCTATTCTTGGATATCATGTTTGCTATTACCGTGGACACGATAATTGCAATCTGAATGTGTTCCTGAACTCTGAGTTCAGGAACAAGGCCAAGATGATCTGGAATGATTTGGTTCGCAAGGAGCGAATCCATTCGTGTATAAAGAACCCTAGATTCGCCGCTGGGCTCAAGAGAGGAACATAGACTCCTATGCCTCCTTGACGCCCAAGAAGATTATTGCAATATTGAATACCCTTCCAAGCCCTAGTACTCTAGCCCTTGTGACAAATGGTCGATGGTTGTCTTCTGATACGTGGCTTTTGTCCGGCGAACTGACCCTTTCAGAGAACTTCAGTTACCAAAGCGCTGGCTGAACGTATTGACCTAAGACACTTCGTTAATGACGTACGTGACTCGACCCCTTCTTGTTGACGGTGCGATTATGTACATAATCTGAAGGCAATCATCATCATCTCCATGGACGCCTGGGTTACGGGGAAGAAAAAACATATTTGACGAGTACGCAATAGCGACATGCAATCTCCTGCGAATGGCGAATCACAAAGCCTAAATAACAAGAGTAGAAATAAGACAATTAGAAAAAAAAATCACGCATGCATTCTTCTTCTACGTGGCGCTTATGTTGTTAGCATATTCGTCATATAAAAAAGATTCAAACCATGGGAATTAGGAGGCCCTGAAATTCAAAGAGCTCGTCATTTTCATGGTAAATATTGCATTAGCGCGATAGTAGTTACTTAAATACGAAATTGCCGTGGACCAACTTATGGTTATCTTCATTGTATTTTTCAGAAACTATAAGGGGTTTACGATTTTCTCGACGATATTCGAGCCATTTGAGGTTTTGAAGAGCTCAGTGAGAATGAAACATGACACGAATTGTGAGGAAAGAACGACTGATAGGATCCTATCCAACAGCCAGGCATTCTACTAAGAGGTAATGACGGGCCCAGGGGTAATAGGAGAAATACAATTCTAAGTAGGCTACCTGTATATAAATAAGCTTGAGCCAGATACGAGGTCGAAGCTTGAGATCTTCTGGCTGCTGGCACGTGCTTTTTCGCGATAGATACAGCTCAGAGACTGTGCCGCTGGTACTCATGATTGGAGTAGTCCTAGCGAGCGACGCTTGAGAAGTGCATAGTTTAGAAGACGATAGCAGACGCATTTATGTATTAAATTTGCGTATTTTATATTGAGTATCTTGACTACTACCTGATCGTGTCATCCCCTCATCGGAGGAGGGAGGAGGACATGGTACAAGTATACATTAGATATAAGACTGGCATGCATTCATACTTGAAATGGGCTAATTTGTAGCCTGCGCTAAATGCTTGCATGACCTTGTCCGTCAGAAAGTTAGCATCTGGGCCTGGGCGAATGCACCTATCTGCAGCCGGTATGTATGTGTGTCTTCAGCCATCAAACCAAAAAGGTAAATTTGGAAATTCATCATCGCGGAACCAAGACTACCTATCTCTCCTCCTTGAAGAAACAAGCTACTATCTCACACTAGAGTGACTTGACGGCCTTATTTAGGAGGCGATACGTCCAGGAGACCAAAGGGCAAAGAGCCAAGACAAGTGTAAAGCTACCATGCTATATATCTTAACTTATATCACAATTCATTCACTCCTCCGTACCGAAAGAGAATAAACATCACATCATAGCACTCATCTTGCACAGCATCGTTCTATGCCATTGACACTGGTATACCTATTGCCAAGTGTTATACTACAATGTAATTGCTTTAAGAAGAGTCCCCGTCCCAACTCGAGCGGGAATTGCTCCTCTCTCCCTCCTAAATAGCCGGCCCTCGCTCTCAGCACCCAACTTTTAAACCCGCTCTAGGATCTGCAAATAACCATGAAATACTCTATAGTAGACCCGAAGGCGACTGGGAGAGTGAATCAAAAGAGGAAGGGAGGGAAAAAAAAGAAGAAAAAAAGCACCTGGCAAGGGACTTTCCCCTGGCCAAGACGCCTCCAATTTTTATACAACCGCCCAACTCCAGGATAACCCCCGCCGAGAAATAGAACTAGACAAGCACGGCCCGCTCACTAACCCAGCATCGAATGATTCCGGATAGCTCGGGGACCGTTCTCGCTGCCCACATGGTCAGAATTGGATATTTCGGATAAGGGGAAGGAAGGAGGGTTTTATGAGGGGCAACTTACTTATAATCAACACGGTTGAGACTCATATAGCGTTGAGACTCCACAGTAACGGCATCCATGTTGTGAATACAAAAAGCCAGGCGGGCAGCGACGAGTGAGCCTAGGAACATGGCCTCTTCGAAGCCATTCTTAGTCCAATCGGCAAGATACGTAGGCTGGACGGCTTGTTTTATACTCATGGGCGTCTGTCCATGAGAATGATGACTGGTACCGTCACCGGCAGTGGAGCCAGGCGCATGGGCTTGGCCGGGGATGCCAAGCGAGGCTGTGGTGGCCGCCTGCAAAAGGGGATTGACAGAGCTTGTGGTAGGCAGTTGGCCTGTGAAGGAGCCAGTTGGGGTCTGCGAACCGGTTCCACTCGGAGTCGCCATGTTAGAGGGGAGCTCCGATGTGAAGATGGTAGCCGTGCTGGGAGAAATGAGATGCCGCGCGATCAGTGTCTGCATGATGTTGTCTTTGAGACCTCGGAGGCGGCTACCGTTGCCAACAAAGACGATATTGTCCCAGCAAGCGGACCGCTTGTAGATGTCGTCGATGGTCTGGATCGCATGGTAAATCGTATCCGTTATCCGATTAATCTCACCGCGATCCGCGAATAGAAACCTCTCGAGGCCAACTTCAATGTCTTTTCTCACTCGTTTCGTCCGGCGCTCTGTCACTGTCTTGACAGGCTCGGAGGGCTGATCACCGCCACTCGTCTGGCCATTGGCCTGCTCTGCTCCCATAGATTTGCCTTCTGGTTTCACCTCTTGGGCGGCTGGCGCTGTTTCCGTTGCAGTGGGTGCCTCGCTGATCACCGCTTCGGCACTTGCTGTAGCCGTAGGATTCGACTTGGGCGCACCATTCGAGATTGGCACTTGTACATCTTCGTGCTCTAGATCCTCAAAGTGAAATATGTTCGTCTTTCGTTTGGTGTTGGGTAAGCGCACAGGCTTTGCCGCGGTAGACTCAGATTCCTGACCCTTTGCTTGCTTCTTCGTCTTGGCCTTTTCCGCCTTCTCTTTTTCTCGCTTGGCGAGGAATTCCCGCGTGTTACCGCTCGTAACAATGTTGGCCACGTCCAGGACACCTTCGTCCGCTTCCTTTGCATCACCGTTCTCCATATCGCTATCGGCAATAAAGGCCGGTTTTGCCGGTTCCGTAATTTTGGGCACTTCTGTGCTCACAGTAGCCGTAGTAGTAGTAGGCTGCGCAGCGCCTTGACTTGCCACTGCTTGCGTCTCTGTAGGAAGCTCCATAAGCTCCGACAGCTCAGGTACGTAAGGCAAGACTTCGCATATCGGACTCTTCTTCAACTGCTCGGCCATTTCGTAGGTGAAGTCCTTCTCTTTCAACAAAGACAGCAGCTTCTGTGTAAAGACCTCTCCGCCGGAAATTTCTCGTACTGGCGTCGGAAATCCTAGGTTCTTGTGATTGACAATGTTGTTGTCGTAGATGCAAGTCACATCAACCTTCTCGAACCCAATATCCACAACTGTCATACTGGGCCATTTGAGACCGTATTGTGAAGCGATGGCGCTATGCAAAAGACACAGTGCTGGCGTTTTCGTCTGCTCGAATATATAGCCGGCTATCACCTCGCAATCAGGGCGCGTCCATTGCGGTGAGGCCATTAGGACGATGGGGGTATTATGATACGTCGTCACGAGCAGACCGTGTACGTGTTCGAGAAAAGCCAGGAAGGCCGGCATGTTCACTATGCGCCCACCTGCAACCCGAGTGTTAGCAGCTATCATCGCGTACAATCGATGGCTCTGGCCCCTCGGCCAACATGGTAGCATCGATTTGCGAGGCCTCGCTCTGTCAACGTACCCTGGATCGGATAGATAGCACCCTCGACGCTGTCACGGTCCTCGACGTATTCCCACCCGTCGTCCTCGTTCGCACCACCACCGACGGGCGCTGCTGTCCCGGCCTTCTTACGCTTGAACGTGTAGTAAGGCAGGTATCCGTCGCCGCCCTCATCTTTGAACATCCTCGTGGGTATGCGATGCGCCGGCGGGGTCAGCTCGCTGCACCCCAGCTGGGCCATGGTGGTCTGACTGCCGGGGCAGATGATGAGGACCTGGTCCTCTCGCCATTTGCCCTGCTGGCCGGACATAGTGGCGGCGGGGTCGTCGTCGAGTGGCTCAGCCTCCGCCTCACGGTTGGGCGCGTTCGCGTGTCCGTCGTGTCCGTCGTCGTCGCTGTCGTTGTAGGCGAATTGCTTGAGCTCGCGCAGAATTTCTCTGCGTAAAGCCCGCTGTCGGCGCGGCGTCGACTCGACCCGCCTTGGCCTGTGCTGCTTCTTGGTCGGTGTTTTCGGGGAATTGAGCCAACCGTTGTTGTTTTGGTGAGTGCTCTCGTGCTCTTGGAGCGATCTACTATCGTCGGATGCGGTTGCGTCTGAAGACGAGGTGTCGGCCCAGTGAGGCAGTCGAATAGCCACGAGCTCGCGTGAACCTACGCGCTTCTAGGGGCGGGTACAGGTGCTGCTTGTGGGTTCGTTGGTGGTGGTGGTGGCCTGTAGCTGCATTGGTTCCAGGGTCTCCTGTAACTGGCTCTGTGGCTGGAGCTCACTGTAACGGCACAGTACAAACTCATTAGTATCTTGACTTCTTGACTGTGCTGTGATGGCTGAGTCACGGAACGGAGCTGATGATGGCTTACGGTGATTGGCTATTGGCTTCCACCATCGGTACAGTCCCCGGCGGCGCTGTTGAGCGAGACCCACCTCGGCCGTTTTTGCGACACCGGGACATATCTGGCACGGCGTGTTTTCAGAGGAAGTTATGGGTGGTCGCAGGGTTGAAGGTGGAAGATCGTGTGAGTGATGGGCTGACACAAGGTGGGAGGAGAGTGAGTAATTTTGAACAAGGTCTCCTTTTTATTTTCTTCTCAGAAATTGAAATTGATCAGGTCCATGAGTTGACGAGTACCTAGGTACCATAGCAACATAAGTATGCTATTATGTACGCGCTCTCTGGTTGTTAGGCCAGACGAATACCTATATCTAGTTACTACCACTGAGCATCTCGCTTCAGTCCGAATAAGAGCCCCTGTCGCTCTCTATAACGCACGCGCGCGCTTCACTTTGACCGTGACTGTACAACCCGATTTTGCCAGCGCCTGTTGCATAACCCCCTTGCGCCCGCAATAATGTCCTGTTAAGATTAGATACAATATGTACAAGTCATATAAATAGCAGATAACAAAAACAACGCTGATCAGGGTATTGTTAAATGCAGTCGACACTCCCCAAACCCGTCGATAAGCCTCCTCTCTTATGGGAGATCCGAACCCCAAAACCGGAGGCGCACATGAATGGCTTGCCCAGATAATACAACAACCCTCTCAGATAAGCGCCCATGAATGAATGTCCTTCCCCGTTCTCTCATAACCCGCCCATGATGCATTGCTCGAAGTGATGATAACTCGATGAACGTTTTGTCGTATTACACATAAACCAAAGCGAAAGTAAAAGGCGCACGCATACTCAATGACGGAGACTACTGCCTAATGAGTCGGTGCGTCTGCAGCGGCCTGCCCCTTCCCTTCTATCGACGGAACGGGCACGAGGTGGGTTGCTCGCTTCGCGGACCGCTCTCGTCGCTTGAGACGAAAGTAGTTTCCGGATCCATCGTAGGGGTCTCGACGATTTTGACAACAGCCGCGTCGGAAACGGGGGTTGCCTCGTTTGACGTGGACTCCAGGATCTTAGAGGCCCTGGGTGTGGTACCCTCGGATGTTTCCACCGGATCGAATTCCTTTCGTAACGGGCTGCTTATCATACTACTGACATCAGGCATCTGACTCCGCCTCCGTGAAGTACGAGCAGGGCTCCGGAGTGGGAGAGGTGGCGGTACTTTCTTGGGAATGGTGACTATGGCCCCTTTGGCTTGCATCACTTGGGTCCCCACTATGGCCATCCGAGCCGGCGCCTGTGCCGTGGCAACCTCGAATACCACGGCTTCGTCCTCGTCATCCAATTCCTCGTCATCGTCAAACTCCGATCCCTCCTCGCTATCAAGAGTATCGTCATCTTGATGATAGATGCTGCTATTCCCATCCTCTTCATCGTCTGCATCGTCATTGCTCCCGTTGTCTGTTGTAGAGACGGGGTTGCGGTCATCTCTTTCCTCCACTTTGGGCTCGCTCTTTTCATTTTCCTCCACTTTGTCGTTCACGTCGGGCCTCGCCGATACCTCGGCATCATTATGTGATGATGACTCAGGTGTTGGCTCCTCCTCGAGGTCAGGAAAGTTGGAGAGCATACGTAGAGAGCTGATATCAATCTTAGTATAGTCAACCTCTTCTGGCTCTTTGATTTCGTGAACCTCATCAGACGAATGCTGTTGGTGGCCGTCCTCGCTCTGGCTCTGGCTGTGCGTTGGCGTCGTTTCCGGCGTCGCCGAAAACGTGTGGGTGCAGGCGTCGGTCGTCTGACTCTTGTCGGTGCCAACGGTCCTGCTGGACATGTAGCTACCCCGATTGCTACGCGACATAGCTGTGTCGACGCTGCCTCGCTTTACCTTGGGGAAGAGGGGGCTGGTCGGGCTTGGATGGAACTCGAACTGACTACTCTCAGGCCGCAGATGCGAACCAGCCTCACGAATACCAATGCCGGCCATCTCGAGAGCCAAGACGCCAAAAGGATCCGGATCATCGACCGTAGGGACGCCGAAAGTAGGCGCCAAGACCGGTGTAACGACCGAGGGCTCGATTGTGGCATCACCTGGAGCGGGCTGAGACGAAAGCGAGTCGACTAGAGCTGTGTCATAATCTACCCGTCCCTCGGCCGCTTTCAGCACTTCTGTCAGAGACCGTAGCTGCGGTAGGCTCTGGTTTACGTCCCCCGACAATATCTTGGCTACCCCCAATGTCATGCCGTAGAATCTCTCATTTTCGTCCCTCCGCTCCTGAAGGATGGTGCCATCTAATTTCACATCCGAAAACTGCCCCTTTGCCTTCACGTACGTGATAGCAGCGTCGCTCAAGTCCGTCCATGTGACGTCGTTCTCGAGCAAACCCAGTGATACCAGTGGACCAGTCGATAACATGACGTCTGTGCCAAGCGTGAACTTAGGCCGCGCAAACGCTTCCAGAACCGTGAAATTGTTGATGATCAAAATGCAATCGTATATATCCACGCCGATGACGAAGCCCAAACTCGGTGTCTGTAGCACCAGACCGGACGGCGGGGACCAGGTGCCATCGGTTTTCCGCGCAATCAAGATTCCGCTGCCTCCGGAGCCCGAGGTCCATAGGCCCGACCGCATAGACGTGAAAATAGCCAGCCCGACGGCGTTTTGTATTAACCTCGGGGGAATCTTTTTTAACATTTTGCTGGACGATTGCATACTCGAATGTGTCAAGGGACTTCCGGGCCGTTCGTCGGGTGTCGAGAAGCCATCGCCTGTTTGGTCAGTGTCAGTAAGTAGAGAAGCCGTCACGGGGCCCGGCTGTTCTCGGCAGTGCAGGGTGTTCTGTCGGACGTACTGCAAAATGACTTCAATATGCGGGCAGCCTTTTCGCATTCTCTATCGAGCGTGGTAGGCCAGAATGCTTCCTTGACCAGTCGGGAAGAACGGGACGAGGGGATTTTATCAGCCCACCCGCGCACCTTTTCGACGCTGTTCTTACGAATATGACTGCTGGTGTAACTACTGGCGCTCGACCTATTACGATCCCAGCTCGGGAGGAGGGACGAAACCCGCTGCATTGCGATCGAGCCGGTGAGCCGGTACAGGCAACACGAGCGGCGGTCGCTCTTGTAGCGACGACGAAGGTACCCAACCCCAACACCAATTACTGGTTGGTTATTTGAATCGCCAGAGAACTGATGGTCGGTCTCGGGACCAAAGAATTTCCATCCAGGATATTGGGTAACTTGGGGCCGGTCTGACTGGAATGAGAGGAGAGGGCTCGATTTACGTGTAAGCGCAAACAAATGTGTAACAGCAAGCGGATCAAGGTAGATAGATAGTCTATGAGCAGCAGATCATTGGTTTAGTCTATAACAAGGTTTCGCTTATAACCTCGCGACCCTGCGACGGCGAGATTCAAGAGTGACTGACCATTGAGCACGGGCACGAGCGCGGGCACGGGGTCTTGGGTCAGAGGGGAAATAGAAAGCTGGAGGGAAATACAATACGTAAGGATGGGCTTGCAGATCGTGGATTGGTGTCAGTGTCTGCAGGTCAACAGTGACGTTTTTGGGGCTTGTCAAGACAGGCTCGACAGGCGGGCAACCCAGTTGTAGGAGCAAGCTAGTGGTGTGCTCCAGTAGGGCCAGGCGCAACCCCTGGAGCCCCGATGCTGCTTGGCACTAAAGATAGGTACTTACTTCTTTCACAGTGAATAATTCTCGTAGGTACCCGAAGCCGAAGGCATTACTGAAGTGTACATGCCCGGCAGTGGACATACGCAATTTGCATGTAGGCAGGAACATGTAGGTAGTAGCCGACAGTGTGGTGTGGTCATGAAGGTGCAGTAGTGTCTTTGCTAACTTAAAAGGAATCTGACTGACGTTGGAACCTTGAAGCTCTATGCAGAAGCTTCACTTCACATTACTTACAGCACGGGACTTTTACTATAACTATAAGAAGTACAGCGCAGCTGCTTTAACTACTTCCCGTACCTTGCCTAGTGCAACCGGGAACCAAGAGGCAGGATATTCTCAATAACAAAAACAAAAACAAATCCCATTGCGCGCGGAGTTTGAGGCGTCTGGATGACCGAGGCATCGGTAACTATTAGCAAGACATACGATACAGTATAAGTAAGTACATACTTATAGATTAGCTTTGGCGCCGAGGGTAATAATCGATAGATCCTCACCTGTCTAACGAGCCACCCGTTGTCCCCCTTCGGAATGGTTTGCTGCGGAGAGGGGCGCGGTCACTCCTTCAAAATTCAGGAACATCTCGTGGTTCTCCACAGATGATGAGATGGGTGGAGGGGGTTCTGTATGGTGCTATATGCGTATAAAAAGGGAACCCCTGGTTACTTAGAGGCAGGCTGGCCCAACTTAAAGGGCGAAACTATTCCGGGAACAACGGAAATGATCAAAACACTACCGAATACATACTAAATAGGTAAACCCAATTCTTCCACTTTCTTTCTTTCTTTCTAATAGGTAATCGTTCTCTGCAGGCTGAGTCTGCATCTGGTGCATACTTACAGGCATGGAAACGTCACGTCGTATGTGATGTCTCGCCTCGCCTTGCCTTGCATTGGCTTACTCTGCCTCCTGCGAGTAAGTAACAACATCTTATAGTAAAATGTTACGGGAATGATACAACAGCTCAACGCCACTAAACTATAAGCTCTTACATGCTCGGTCTCACATTAAGAATAGTATTTAAGTTGCTACCTAGGTAGTTACT
This sequence comes from Xylaria cubensis, assembly GCA_022385715.1. Classification (NCBI taxonomy): domain Eukaryota; kingdom Fungi; phylum Ascomycota; class Sordariomycetes; order Xylariales; family Xylariaceae; genus Xylaria; species Xylaria cubensis. The sequence goes on along the minus strand of MU279015.1, from coordinate 418,552 downwards.
GAAAAGGAACCCTAAAGTGAACAAGATAAAACAATTCGAGAGAACGTCGAATATATGCACAGACCCCACTGTCGGTGCTAATAACCGAGTCAATCCGAGACACTGCAACAAATCTCTTCGGCAATGTGTCTCAGAAAGCCATCTAGCATGCAACAATCTACAGTACAGCAAAGTGAAACTAGTCATTGACTAACTAAACACATAATGGATGTTAACTCATACTACACCTATCAATTTTTAGAACTACATATGAACTTGATCATGTTTCATGCACTAGTCACGCCTCATCACGACTTCACATGACTCGTTCTTATTTAAATTGTCGCCATGACCAAAGCCTACAGTAGAATGGAGAAGAAGAGGAAGAGGAAGGGGGGAAACAATCAAAACGAAAGAAAGGAAAATAAATCCCTGCCTAATTATCCCTGCGGCTCTAGCCGAAACTCCCGGATCGGCAGCTCGAGACCGGATTCCAATTCATCAGTCTCCATCGTCGGCCGAGAAGAGAATAAGCAAGGCTTGAGTGAAGTAATCCGACAATACCACAGTACCACCGCAACTCGACCCCCAATGCGACCATTATTACCTACTTATTTGGGGGCTATCACTGAAGCACGGCGGCAAACATCAACATGAAGGCAACGAAGCCTGCCGTGGCTTATGACCTGCCTACCTATCTAGTGGGCAGTTAGTTACTGGCCATTCGAGTAGGCGTATAACTACAGTAGATTACATATCTTCCACAAACCAAAGTCATACGCACACACTTTATATGCCTTGTTTACATACCTACTGCTGTACTACCTGTTTAACTTGCAGATGTCCGTCCTCTTGTCACATCGACGCGCTGCAGTTCCTATCTTGGCAACTAAGGATTTAAAAAAAGAAAAGGAAAAGAAAAGAGGAACTTTGAACCTGGATACAATCGCCGAAACGACGGGTCCCCCAGGGTCCCACCACGCTAAATGAGTGTCTCATCAGTCAATCCGCAGTGTTGGGATTCAACGTTCCCCGATCACAATTTTTTTTTTTTTCACTTTACGAGCCAGGCTATCCCGACCAGCGATCCCCGACCCGGGCAACCCGCTCGCTTTCGACTTGACTAGCTGTTATTCAACTAGGTTATGATTCATATTTTTTTTCATTGGGTCGTTAGGTAGTTAGTCATCAGAAGCAACCTCGACTAGCCGACAAAATTGTGCAACGGTTGTAATTAATTAAAATGCTCTCTTTTGGTCTGACCGCCCGTTTCGATCGCAAATCAATCGTAGACCAGTCAGTCATCACCGGGATTACCGAGGCTTCACCGACTTTAGCTTTGTTGTATCGTATTGTATTATTGCTGCTACATAGTTAGTACTACTCGAAAAATAAAATAAAAAAACAACCCGATGTTGACAAGTAAGTAGGTAGGTTATTTCGAGTTCGTCACCCGTATATCCGCGGATCACACCCCAAGATAAAATCTCCCCGTCCAATGGGTGATTTCGTACGTGCTTGGATATGTATGTGCACTCTACCTCGATCAGCTGATGACAAGCCAGATAGATAGGATACGCACGCTCGGACGTTTCGCTAGTGTAGCCGAATTCTCTGATACCTACCCTGCCTACTACAGCACGTAGGGACCTCGTCAGCAGGATTCGACTGCTACTTAGCTTGTTCGCTCGCCAGCATTGTAATCGTCAGCCTCATTGTTGACGTACCTACCTACCTACCTACCTACCTACCTACCTACCTACATACACACAGTATGTACCGATATTTCGTAAAAGCACAGTTGGTCCTACTATGCCATATTCATCATAAGTATACCAATGCGCAGTATGCAACATACATGTATTAGATTGACGTCGTACTAGTGGGTCAAACTGAGCATCAATCTCGATGCATTTCGTATGTTTATTTTTAAATTGCCATAATCCAATCACTTCGCCTTGACCTTCAAACTGCCTACATAAATTCCCTATGTAAGACTTGCCCCACGGTTACACTACCCAGGTAGGCAGAGAGAACCTGGAAGGAAAAAAAAAAAAAAAAAAAAAAAAAAAAAAAAAAAAAAAAAGACCAGGAAAAAATTCCCTGCGAGAGTAACTTTTCCCGGAACCCGTTAACCCGAATATAGCACACACGCAGTGTTCCTCAACAAAACAATTCTCAACTCGTCCCAGTGTAAGTGATGAATAATGGATCGACAACGGCAGGATTTGAACCTACGACCCCGAAGGGATACGATTGCAAGATGATATAGAATAAATTCTATAAATTCTAGTCGTACGCTATAACCACTCAGCCACGTTGCCATGATGAATTAGTCGTCTAACAGTAGCTAGGTGATCCCGTTGTGGTGGGGGAGAGAGAGTTTGAGGCCATCGTGAATCCACCAGCCAGCCAGTACAGTGCCAAAAAAAAAAAAAAAAAAAAAAAAAAAAACCCTAGCGCAACCAACCCAGTTAGTTAACTTTGACAGGTCCCGGTAGTAGGGTAACGGTAGCTGAAATACCGGACCACGCCGAAGCCTTGTCAGCAAAGCAAGCAAGGAAGCAAGCTAAGTGATTCGGGGCAAATAGCCAACCATTCCGCGCGGACCAGAGACAGTTAGCGTCCAAGACAGAGCCCGCCGCCGTAGTATGTATAAGTATATGTTGTATACTACATATAGAAATAAAAAACGTTTCGTTTGGGATGGCCGGACCGGACCTATCGGGTCATCTGGCGAAACGAATGACCAAGACGGGGGGCGTGAGGTTTCTTTTCTTTTCGATGATGTAATGACTTGCAAGTAGGATTTTCATTTTATGTCCGCCCCCTCCCTCCTCGCATCCTTCGAGAGAGAGAAGAAAGCCCAATCGTGATGATGATGAAATGAACCCTGTCGTGCTCTCTTGTGTATGTGTTTCAGAGGCGAACATATGACTAGGAAATCTCACCCGGGTTTGTTTAGTATAGTTCCACCGCCCAAAAGTCGTTGGCGACTCACGTGGAGCCACGCCGTTTACATACTCACGCTTACACCGCCGCCGCTGCTGCTGCTGCTGCTGCTCACTCGTGAAGATCTTCTTGGGGCAAGCTAATTCTAGAGCTGAATGCGGAGAGGTCACGAGGGAATGTTGCCGTGTGAAGGGAGCACAGAGTCAGAGTAGTACAGAACAGTTTATCATCGCAAACACCCGTTCGCAGTCTATGCTAGATATCTAATGCAACGACTTGGAACAGCCGAGGTATTCAATCTTCACCAAGCTCCCCCCCCCTCTTCTCTCCCTAAGAAATAAGCAGAGTCTGACAAACCGAGTGTGTTCGTGTTCTTGTCTCTCCGTATTCTTCCGTACAGTTCGTGAAACAATGCTCATGTGATGTGTTATGCAACCATAGATCCTGGAGAGGTTATGCCAATAAGAGAGAGAGAGAGAGGGTGTGTGTGTGTGTACGACCGTGAAGCCCTTTCTCATCTTCCTCAAGGTCCAAACGAACACGAACATTCTGGTAAAATTCCAATTTCCCTTTAAAAGAAAAGAAAGAAAAAACGCCGCATTACCCATACCAATCATTCCCTGAGGAAGGTTGTGCAAAATCGTCTATAAATGGAATTGTAGCGGCCGTAAATCATATGCAAATAGGTGTCTCCATTACGTCCCGCGTGGAGACAGGACGGTTGGGTTCGTGTCATAATGGTCAATACGCTGTTGTTCTTCGCTTTCGTATCCAGAAACAAACAAAAATAAGAAAAAAACCACAGTAAAACGCCAGCCACCAGGCTACTAGATGCCTTGGGTGATGCGATGATGCTCTCGTGAAACAGTTTATGCCGAGAGGGGATGGTGCGGTAACAACAGAATTTTCATGTGATCCAGTCCGATTCCAATCCGAGTTTCGTGTAGTACCAGGCGATAGTCGTAGACGTAAGAAGATGATCAGTCAATCATTCGTCTTCCCGCGTCAACACGCTCCCGCCAGGGTAGACACCGCCATTGAGAACGTATTGCTCGAAAGGCAGACAGCTGATGGTCTTGCGTGACGATCGAACCCATTTCGGCGTAGGGACGTCTTGCCAATTTTCGTCGGTAAGGGGGTAGAAGTTGTAGGTCTCGTGCGACGGCAGATCTTGGTGCTCGCAATCAAATATACCCTCGAGGTGCATGCGCTCTAGCTTGGGGAGCTTCATTCGCAGGCCGGTGAATAGCGATCGGAAGGTTCCTTCGTAGAGGTGTATACCCCCGTGTGATGCCTCGAATGGTTTGGCCAGCCCGCGACCGCCTAGTCGTAGTCGCACCAAGGTGGTACCGTGTCGCCCCAAGAACTCCTTGAGATCCTCCTCATCACACGATACGCCCTCTAGTACCAGGTCGGTGAGTCGTGTGTAGGTAAAATCAAAAAACAATTCACCGAAAGTGAGCGCAAATCTCGAGTGTTCGCTCGAATAAGGGTGGAAAGCAAGCTTCAGATGTGTTACGTTCGTGGCGAGTTGAAGTATGCGACCCAGTCCATTCACCGCCCGGAATGCCGACGTCGGTCCCCGGAGCCCGGAAGGATCCAAAGTCAAGTTCAGGCTAGACAGGCTGTTGAAGGATTGAGCATGGGTGAACCAATGAAGGCGGTGGTTTTTCAGTCGAAATATCTCGAGCGGCAGCCTGTCAACTTTGAACGAAGAGAGCTTGATCCCGTGCAGAGCGAACATAACCGCATCCAGGTTCTGGTACGTTTCCTGTCGATCCAGCTTCCTGCAGTTGGGCCAGAAGAAGGCCTCCTGGATAAACTTGTTGTTGAGCGTGGACGGGCATTGCGCAAAGGAAACCTCGAGATCACGAAGATTCGGCAAGGCCGAGCAGGCCTCGCGCAGGTCGTCAGCCCTCAGATGGAGTGGTCCGACCTTCTTACGCCCTTTTGCGATCCTGTCGAATTCTACTCGAGCCTGTGCCATCAGCTCGGCACGTTCCTCCGGAGGGGCCACAAAGTGCTGGGCCCTACTTAGGTGTATATTAGCTAGGAACTGACAAAACGGGAAATAAAAGAGCAATTCAGCCGGAGCACTTCCTCTCAGTGCGGGTCCCTGAGAAGAAAGTCTCCCAGCGAGAGGTGCGATGTTACACGGCAATCAATCAAGGGACTTACCATGAGGTACTCCATGCATCATAGTACGACAGTTCTCCGAGGAAAATGTTGATTGACTGGATACTCCCTCGGAGGCGTTCGTGGAGTGCGATGTTGTGTAGCCGATCGATATCAAGGCGCCAATTGAGCGAGGTGAAGTTTGGCGATAGTAAGTATTCATAACCGACATCTGCCAGTTTGGGGCTCACGGCGCGCAAATTGGGAACTGATTCGAAATCACAGTACGAGTAGATGAGCCTCAAAAGCTCGACCGGTAAAGAATCCATGGAGGGGTGGGAGCGGAAAAAGCGAAGGATTCCTGCTGACTGGTAACTTGAAAATAGGCGGGATGGGGAAAATAATTAAGTAAACCCGCCAAACTCCGCCAGATGTTCAAGACACAACAAGATTGAACGAATTCATAAAACGAAACGCCGGCACAGGAAACTCGGAGAATGTAGTATATTTATAAATAAATAAAAAGAGAGAAAGATTTCAGGTGTTCTTTCTGAGTCGTATATATATGTATATATGCCAGGGGCCCGAGGGAGAAGCAAAAAAAAAATTAAATAAAAAAAGCAGGCGTCGTGCAGCGGTTCTTAATAAAGAGGCGGAGATCAAGGTTCATTTGTGCTTTTCTGCAGCAAGCAAGCCAAGCGTCTCCGATTTAGGACAAAGAGGGAAAGCGACTAGAAGTATCGGTGAGAGTGAGACACACGTAGGCACCATGCTGGTATCTGACGGGCAGCAGCAGAAAAGAAGTTTTCTCGTGGAATGACTGGCGGGCGAGACTGGCCGAACTGGGCCCTTGTCGGGGATGGGATCTGACTATCGAGCGCGCAGAGAGCCTGACAGCAGACGACCACGAAACGGAAAATAATACTACACATGTAAGATGCAATCGCCAAAGTAGCGGTATAGTAGCGGTAAAGCGGGTGGTACCCCCCCTTGGCCTGTCCTTGGTGTCACACCTGCAGCAACCTTCATCGACCATGCCCGAAAGAGGACGTGACGGTGAGGAAGGTGCTGCACAGTCCTTTCCGCGGGGCCTCCTACTGTGGCCTGCCACTATTAGTACCTGCATTAGATCCCACGAGGCAGCTTGACACTGTGATTTCTCGGTGAAGCTTGCCAGCTGCGACGAAGATGCGACCTCCTTCCCAAGAGAGAGATTCACTGTGATTCGCCTGCGTCATGCTGGGTCGCCAAGGGTGCCTGGTCGCGCGCCAGCTCGCCAGCTCAGCCCGCCCCCCGAATCGCTACCCAACGGGAAGGGTTTTGGTAACGAGAACCAAGAAAATCCTCAGGTGTGATGGAGCTTGGATGGAGAGTAAACAACTTAGCTAAGTCAGTCAGTTGCAGTTGGCTTGTTGGGCCCGGTATCTGTACTAAGTTACCTATTATTATCATCATGTACGTACCATGGACAACAACTTTCCAACACGAGTCAATACCTCTGTAGGTAGGTAGTAGTCTGATGATATCCTATTTGTTATTATTTGCTGCGTAACACGCACCCCAGGTATCATATATAAAAACGACTAAACCCGCCCGAGCGTCCGTCCATCCGTCCATCTATCCATCCATCCATATTCATCTCAGATGCCTAGTACGTCACATCGCCAATTTTTTTTTTCCCTCCATAAAACATGCATGATATCCACCAACAACTGGTCCCGGTAGACAGGTACTTCTAATCCAAGCTGTCGGCAATCGTAGCCCGAATAGGTGCAGGCCACGCCGCCAAGAGGATTCCTCAAACACGTCAGTAGTCTAGCGCCAGATGCTTTCGAGACCGCAAGATGTCGAGTGCCTATAGCTTTCCATGCCGTGCCCGAAAGATTTCCACATTTTCATCGTAGTAAAGAATTTCACGTAGTCCCAGCCGTGGGAGTGAATTATTCGCCGTGTCTTCCATAAAAGAATCCGCCTCTGATTGGTCGTCGCTGGATGCTTCCTCTGTAGTTTCATTCTCGGCATCCATAAATGCTTCAGCTTCATTGTCTTCATCTTCGTCTTCGTCTTCTTCCTCATCAGTCATATCATCGCCTTCACTATTCCCGCCATTGTTCGTAGATACGACATGGTCATTGTCATCCTGGGAACGATCGTCACGTTTTACTTCTGTAATTTCGAAGCACTTATGCCAGAGTCCTACATAGGTAAGTCGAATCTCTCTCCTCAAACTAATTATATCCGGAACCTGAAGTGCGAGCTCTTTCGGTGTCGGCGACGACCTGGAGTCGCGACCTACCATTTGCGGAATATAGAGAGCGCGCAGGCTGGCCATTTGAGGCAGTTGCTGGAGAAGCGTATGCTATGTGTCATTGTTGTCAGCGGACTGCGCAGTAAGCGCTTTCAGGCATATACTAACCCAGTCGTTGCAATCGATTACCATGCCCAGTTCCCTCAAACTCGTCATTCTACCGCTAGTGATGTAGGATAAAAATTCATTCTTCACAGCCCAATGCCTCCAACGCCCGTTGTTTCCCATTGAGATAGATGTGGTCTGCTTGTCCGAACTGTCAATGAGAAGCCGTTTTAGGCTCTTCCGCTGTCGTTTCACTGCGCTCTTGAAAACTTGATCTAAAGTGACAGAGGGCTTTATTGTACGCTGTCGATCTTGTAGAAAAATGGTTTCCATAGTGTTGGGTGCAATGGTCTCTTTCATGAAGCCAAGGAGGGCTGGCGACACTGCGTCGGTTGATATGCGCTTCAACGATAGATGATATCGTGTTGACGTGCCTTTGGGGGATCCGAGGGCTGGAAGCATAGGTTGAAACTGGTGTCGCAGTACCTTCCACAGAGCCTCGTGGTGCTGACAGTTAAGGATAGTCAAGCCTAAAATACGTTTATCAGAAATACTGTTCAAAGTGTGTAGATTGATTCATTCCCGAGGGCTTCGAGATGACGGGAGGGCATGCGGGAGCAAAATTTTAGACAACACAGGGCAATCAATAATAAGATGCAGAAAAAATCGTACTAGTCATGCCACTCCAATCAATAGCGCGCGAACACACTGCAATTGACAGTGTCACTCTCTCAAGTGCCAAGGTTTCCAACTTGAGTTTTCCCTCTAGACACTTCCCCTCCGAGCAGGAAGGAGGAAGGTCGTCATCGACTGAAGTTTCGTTGATCTCGTTCACTAGTTCCACGGTCTTCTCGTCATTGGGGGAATCAACGTTCTGCTCATGCGGCGATATCTGGCAGCTTTTCGATTTGGGTGTTCGACGGACTAGGGTTGCTGGCATTAGTGGATTCAATATAAAGCAGAACACCAAAGAACGATACTAGAAATCAGGTGTAGCGGAAAAAACGACATTGTTAATTCCGACAGAATTGACGGTACCTATACAGTCACGTCCGCGACATCAATATAGTACCAAAGCAGCCCGAAGAAAAGGTTACGGTCCCTTTAGAAAGACAAGACGGATACGGGGTGATCTCAGGCGATACTTACTATCGTGGATCCGGCCGACTAGCACTCCCAGTACGCCTCCCAGTCTGGTCGTGGGAATTCGACTTTCACCTGGCCACTTTGCCTCGTGATCAACCTGCTGTAAATTGGCACCGTACCAAGGCCGCGCGAAATCGTGTAGATCACAGGCCCTCTTGGATATTCCAACTTGAAGTTCACGAAGTTGAGACGCAGATCGCTCAATCAGGACCGACATCTCATCGAGGTAAGACAGGTCATCTATGTCTAAGACGGTTAAACTCTTAAGTGGGGGCAAGACACTAAAGGTCGGGTACTCTGCGCAGCTCTGGGCGTAGCTCTTTGGCTGCGGTAACGCGCCTGGTATACCCGGAAGAATAGGTGGGGGAGGATTAAGGGTTGGGAGTGTAGTTGTAGGGCTAGAGGCAGATGAAGAGCTCGAGGTCGTGGAGCTGTTATGCCAGCGGATCCATACCTTCTCGAGCTTCGCCTGGCCTCGATCGTCCTCGTGTGATGAGAGCGCCATGAAAACGTCCGACAGAACTCCAGTAGGCATATCCCACACGAAGGTTTCAAGGTTAACCATCTTCGAAACAGCAACAGCTACCAGTGTACCTAGCATCTTGCCGCTCTCTTTGGTAATCAGATACTCCGAGGTCCATTCCGGAGGTCCGTCACCTATCGAAAACTTTCGTATGTACTTGGCGTAGTCATTGTTTGCCAGTCGATGTGAAGTATTTGGCCGTCCGCGACCCACTGCACGCGAACGTTGTATTGTCTCGGCAAACCTGCTAGGAAGACATAATGTCGCCAAGCCATAAGAGAGTGCATCAACACACTTGGAGCCCTGGGTCTGAGAGGTGACATCAGGCCACACGATATCGAAACGCGAATATATGTTGGGTAACGCTAGCTTGTAGAGCGCGGAGTGGGTCATGGCCAACGCGATCACGTCGTTGGTGTAGGAGAGCTAGAAGAAGCCATGATTTGTTAGCATACTACTTCACTTCATTATATATAGGCATATCAATATATAAAAGTTTAAGGTCGGTGCTTGCCTCGTTCACGATCAGTCTTAGCACGTCAACTGGGAGGTTCAAAAGGGTGAGCGGCGTCCCCTTGATCTTGACACCCTCCCATTCACGATTTTTGTCTTTGATGAGCTGGATCATGGCTGGCGACACGGAGGTTGGAAGGTGGATCTCGCCAACAGAAAGGTCCGGCGGCACATGGTTAGTATCGTGCTTCGTAAGCGAATGTAAGGTCTGAGGATCCTTCGTCTCTGAAGCACCCGCAGCAGCAGTATCGACCGCCATCTTGAGACTGCGTAGTTATACGCCGTAACTACTCCCGGAACTGATGCTGGTGAAAGCACTCAGCGAACATGCTATGAACTGCAGCTAGGGATAGGAGCTCGGATGTCGAAGTCCTGCGAGTAGGGTGTGAGAAATCCCTAAAAGTTGGCCGCTTTGGGAAAGACAGGAGGGTTGGTGTTGAAAGACGTGGAAAAAAAAAAGATGAGGTGTTTGCTTTCGAAATGTCGAGACTTTTAAGCTATCTACATATAGGTCATGATATATGTATATGGGTGGGTATGTAGGTAGGCTCAAAAGCGTGGAGGAAGTTGGAGAAACCAGGCACCCAGGATGGGCCAGGATGGGGAGGCCAATAAAAGGAAGTCAGTCACACAGAACCGTGTTTGCTACCTCGCAGCGACGTTGCATGGTCCTGATGTCTCACATGGGCTCCTTGAACAGGCCCCTCCAGCTGAAAGACGAAAGACGAGAGACTGGAAAGGCTGCGGCTTTCTGCCGGCTTGCTGCGTGTAGAACAACCTTGCTTGAGCACATGGCGTTCCTTGGGTAAGTATCTACTAGGTACCTAGCCTATCTCGTTCGTTACATGTATGTGTAGGTTGTAGCATGCTTCACTACCTAAACTATTTTAACCCCGCTAGCAGACCCTCCTAGAGTGATATCCTGGGGAAAACGTCGGCGTCATTGCCGTTGATTTTAGCCAGACATTCAATGTTCAATGTTGTTTCGCTTCCTACCTTAGTACATAAAGTATACATACTCGGCCTCCTGCTTCAGTAGCCTGCTTCAAGTTTAGATTTGTTTCAATCACCTTTTGAGACAACAATTACGATGCAATATAACTTATAACCAGCTTCTAGGCTACTCTGTTCAAAATCCGATCTATAGACAAATTCCACGGTATTAGACATTTACCTACCTACATGTAGATAGCTTCTCAAATTACGTATTAGCAAGAAGCTGGTCAGCTACTACCTGTTAGATCAGACCTCTGTCTGCAAAGTGTCCCGCTTTTACCCCCTCCCCCTCGCTCCTTTGGACCCTGTTAGATGTAGCCCAATCATGTACAATAGAGGGGTACATAATGTAATCATCCAGACAAAACAAACATATATAACGAACCGGTGACGTTTTCTTTTTCTATTAATCAGGAGGATATGTATGATGCGTCTAGATACCTATCTTCGCCATATTTCCATTTAGACTTTCTAGTTTTTCTCACCGGAACCTACCTACCTTTCCTGTGAGGCTACCTACTACGTACCCGTAGTCTCAAGTCGGTACTTGAGCTCCAAGCTTTTAGGTTAGCGGGTTCGTACCCAAGTACCTGCCTTGTCGATGTGCCCCGCTCCATTGAGATCTCCACGTCGCGATCCCAAGCCAGAACCACCACCCAGTGTTGTCGCTACCTCTCCATTATTGTTGTTGTTGTTGTCTGTCCTTTCGCGTCCAAGACCAAACTAGTTGTTACTGCCTAAAGAGCACTCTGGCCATAACTCAGCAATCAAGTCACATAAAAATCCATCGCGCAGTATCGGTTTACAAGTAGTGCTCTCGAAACTCGTCGCCTCGTCGAACCCATCCATAACCGCGCATTACACACACCATACATACTTATACATACATACTTCTCTTGGCTTCATTCGCCATTTGCCCTATCTGCAACAGAGCGCTATCGCATAACGTCGCATACCATTGTAAACTATTTATACCTTGTCGCTTCACGTCTGCGGACATTTCCAGCTCTCAAAAGCAACCATGGCGGGCTTTGTTGAGCAGCTCTGGGAGTCCATCTTCACCCCCGGTCCGACCCCGAGTCTCTTGATAGCAACAAATGTCACCTTTGCCGCTCTACAGCTTGTCCTCTTCACACTTCTTATCGCTACGTACAGCGTGCACTTCGTTGCCTTGTCGCTATTATCGGGGGGCCTGTGGTGGGCTATCAACTGGTTTGCGACCGAGTTAAATGCGGCCAAGGCAAGAGAAGAAGAAGAGGAAGCCGACCGGTCGCGGTCCGGAAAACAAAAATCTGCCCGAGGAACCGATGACAGCGAGACCGAAGTGGAAACCACCATCGTCTCCAAAACCGACACAAAGACGGGAAGCACAGAGGTCGAGCCGGTGGACCCGGCAGGAGGAGACCTGAAGCTTCGCGCCCCGGAGAGCTCGCTCGAGGCTAGGTCTGCTGTCAGTACTGAGGACGAATGGGAAAAGGTCTCGGAGAATGAGAAGGATAAATGAACAAGAAGGAAGGAAGGGAAACTTGTTAAACAGAAGAAAAAAAGACCAGGCATGTACATGATCAACGGCACAACTGTGTGTATATTGACCGCCGTCGAGTTGCGGGTTTGGGCATCATCATTCAGTAGCGGTTTTATTTCGGTTACCCCAGATAGGGTCTGCCATGACCACTTTGAGCGCTGCCTTAGCTAAACATGAAATATTTCTGACACTCTACAGTAGTATCAAGCCCTGTATGGGTTTATGTTCTACGTATTCTCGTAAGCTTCCAAGACGCCGCGGAGATTCCCGTGGTCGCAATTCTGCATCATAACGATGGCTTGCGGCATACGGCGCGATGAGTTACGACGAACCAACGATAGGTTGTTATCACGTAATTTCAAAGCGGTCTACGCCCGGTGCTCTACAACCCCTAGAAGCATTATTGAGCTAGCACGGCCTGACTTCGAGGACTAACAGCAGATTCGAATAAAAGACATACTTGAAGAGAAACGGGCGACAAATCAACGAAGCACTTAAGGGAAAGAAAGAAAGATACTTTCGAGCAAGCGCGAACAAGACTACAATGAAGTCTCCTTGAAATCGCTTACCTACCTAAGTAGTCTTGCAGCATCTATCTGAAGACGAATTCCACGTTATTCAGGACCCAGAAGCCAGTTACGTTTTTCCTCTTAATTCTGGCCTTGAGAATAGCGGCCCCTCGCGTTGAAGAGAGTTTTTGGCAACTAGCTTAGCTGCTGCTATCAGCGACTAGGTACAACAAAGCGCCAGATGGCAGAAGAAACCTACCTAGCCGGAACGTCTGGCCGTACGTACGTCGACATAAGAACAAACAGTCGCCTTAACCCAAGACAATATCAGATAAGTCGGTGCCCCTGCCCTCGCAAGTCCGTGGCCGTGGCTGCCTGCCGCGGCCTCAACAGCGAGCGATCCGGGCTTTTTTTCGGACCAATGTGCCGAACATCTATCTCAGTAACGATCCATCCAGCAAGCCCAATTCATACATCGGAAAAGCAAGAACTTGGGCTGCTTGTCTAAAGAGACAGACAGACAATGAACCCTTCGTTTAACTCGACGGCTCACAAGGCGTACTGGGTGGTATCAGGGGTTTGTTTTCACGAACGATACTAGATCATCATTACGTGTCACGTTTACTTTTCGACGGTAAGGCTGTTAGTTATTCCGTACAAATAGTGAAATCTAATCATACACAGCAGAATTTAAACGTAGGGGAGCCCTACCTAGGGTTAGTTAGGACTTTTATCGTGTCCCAAAAGATCGTAGGTAGGGTAGGGATCGAGCAAAAACCAACAATAAACGAAAAGTAAATTCAAGTAGCCGTTCGAACATGCGATTCGCCCGCTTGTAAGAGGATATTTTTATGATATCGCCGGCCCTAGCCCCTAGTTTATGGACAGTTGCGATCCCAAGACCTTGGGGACTAGTCCGTATGACATTGAGGTGCAAGTTACAAAGCCCCTTTCTCTCCGTGCAGTCGTTGTCGGGTAACGACTCGAATATTTTCGAAGCAGCGCCGTGATTTGGAGGAATCTAGGTTTGGTTTCCTGGAATGGGGCTGTTACGCGCGGAAGAGGCCTCACAGTTAGGGTTTGGGTGCAGGCTTATGGTATACAAGCAATAATAGTAGTAAGAATATCGGTGAAAGTCCTTCACGGGATAACATTATTCATGACTCTATATCTATATACAAGGTAAAAATGCCAGACGCTAAGCCTTTCAGTGGGCGGTCTTCTCATTCTCGCCGATCTCCGTGCCAGCACTTTCGGGCGATTCAGATCCCAAGTTGTTTCCCTTCAACTTCTCGTTCTTCAACGAATTGGACGAGTTTGCGGGATTTCCGCTGAAGTAGTTGCGGATATCCTCCGTGATCTCCTCGTCGTCGTCTTGCTGCTCGAAATCCGCCGACTCGGCATCGCTGGCGGCAGCTCTCCTCTCTTCCCACTCGGCACGGAGGTCGCGGATCTTGGCCTTCATGTCCAGCTCGGGGTGATAGCTCTTGCCAGCACCCATCCATCGCTCCCATAGAGACAGATGTTGAGGATGAATCGCGATACCGTGGTACTCTTCAGGTCGGCCCTCCAAGATGTACTGCCATCGACGCTCCTGCTCCTTTAGGTCAAGACCAGTGGTGTCCGGAAGCCAGATGAGAGTTACGAGCATGCCCGCAAGACCGAACCAAGGCACGACGAGGAATTTAGTCGGGTTGTCAATGTAGTTGTAGAGCACAGAGGCCAAAAGAGCACCAGACTTGCCAATCATAGCCGAGAAACCGTGTGCGCTAGCGCGTACTTGCGTTGGGTAGACTTCACCAGCCACGAGGAAGGTGACCGCATTTGGGCCGAACTGGTTGAAGAAAGACGAAAGGAAGTAAAGAGCCTGGAAGCTGTGAATTCCGGCCGGGCTGGTGTAGTAGTCGTACTTGAACGCGGGGATGACGAAGGCGAGGAAGCAGACGAGGAAACCGATCTGCTGCATGTTCTTCCTTCCATACATCTTATTATCGATTAACAATGCCGCAGCATAGTAACCAGCCAATGAAACGACGACGTTCACCAAGTTCCAGTTCCAGGTTGTGAGGAGGGATTTGGGGTTATCAGAAATAACATTGATGAACTGGCCTGAACATAGTGTTAGTACACGGTTTCGTAACGTAGCTTCAAATATTTGCCAACTTACTCTGGAATAGCTTGTTTCCGTAAAAGAAGACGTCGTTGAAAAACCAGCCAGCAGCAGTGGCGAACAGTCGGCCGCCGAAGTTGCTGAAAGTGATCTTGAGTGACTTGACATCGTATCCTGTAACATTGGCCTTTTTCTTGGCCTTTTCCAAGTGCTTGGAAGCGGATTTCATCTTGTAGGTACGGTAGTAGACAAGCCACAAGGTGCCAATCGCAGGAATCGCGAATTGAATTCGGAATGTGTACTGGGCAGCGAACTCGCTGTATGGCGGCTCACCACCAGTCCCTCGGTTGAAGATGACTAATAGGATGGTCAAGACAATCTGGTTGAAGAACTGGCCCCAGCCTTGCATCAAAAAGGCCAACGTGACTTTTCGGCCTCGGTGAAGACGATCTTCCCGAGTTGACAGCTTCCCAGCAGACACAGCGTTTTCCATGGATGATGTTGCTGTAATAGGATACTCGCCACCAACGCCGATGCCTACATATTGTAAGCTAATGGCTTTGGTAAGATGAGATAGAGCAACAAGACGTACCGTAGAAGAATAGAGAGAAGGCATATAGAATGACCCAGCCTTGTAGTGTAACGCCCCAGGAACCAGTGAGCAACAATAGCCCAATGAACATGATCAGGGCGTCCTGAATCAGACCCCATCTTCGTCCGATCCAATCACCAATGATCTAGATGGACATGTGTTAGATTAGCTCGGATGGGGATGGGAGAGTGGAAGACGTACACCAACACCGGTCTGACCAAACATAATACCGATGATCTCAAGATAAGTCACTGATGCGACCCAGTTCTTATCACAGATAGTATGGGTGCCCCAGCAGGACTTCCATACATCGGCGAATAATGGTTGAAGGTTGCCTATCGAAAACAAGACATAGCCTTCCAATAACAAACCGGCACCGGGAAGGACCGAATTCCGGAAGTACCACGACAAGGGGCTCAAGGGATCTTTCTTGAACATGGCCCAGACTGTCTTGAGCTCTGACTTGGACTCCTGTGAGCTGACCTTGTTCACGAAAGCAAAGCGCTGAGACAAGGGCAGGTCGGCCCAATAAACACCTTCGGGAGTGTACGAGTCATCGGGTTGGAGCAAATGTGCAAAGATCTGCCTCTCGTAATCGGTGGCATAATTTGTGGAAGCCCGGCGGGGGAAGTGTAGGTGCTCATGACCAGTCTCCGGCCCGTGAGGGACAGGAAGCTCTCCAATTGGAGGGTCATGCTCGTGATGGCGACGAAGAAGATTAGCCATGATGGAAGAGATCAAATATTATATAAACTTCCAAGGAGAAAAAGCAGGGTCGCGTCTGGCCGACGTCGATGGTGACTTATAGACACCTGCTCCCCCCAACGGAAGACTTATAGAAGATGTGTATGCGTATGTGCTTGATGGGGCCTTCCGACTGGTATGCAAATAGAGGTAGAGGAAGGGGACCGAGGGAGAAAACGAGGGTTCTGGTTTGCTTGTAAGAAACGAAACCCGTGGCAGAATCTAGTCCGAGGGTAGAGAAGGTTTACTTACCTTTTAAAAGACGAACAAGCAGTGTCCACTATTATGGTTTCCCCGTCCGTAGCACGAGTAACCAACCTTCTCACCCAGCATTAGTCTAGTGAGGCACTGTACCCTCCCACATGCACATGGTAAACCCTGTACGTCCGTCCGAGTGGGCATGATTTTTTTTAACACAACCTCCAAAGATAGCGTCACTGAAATGCCGGGATTCCCATGGACTCAGCACACACGATAACACGACGTCGAGGATTAGTGGGGGGTCACTTTCTACAACTCCGCAAGTTCCATAAAATGGGAGCCACCTTCGATGCATCTATACAGAGGCTAACGACTCTTCCTAGGTCCAGGTTTTTTTATAACAAGCCACAACAAGTAGTAACACAACCCCACGTTAAAACATGGTTGCCATTACGTGAATACGTTAGCGAGTCTGACTGTCGTGACACCAGGGATCCAATCGTGATGCTGACCATTGGTGCCGTACTGATGCTTTTTCTCGAGTGATACCGGTTGGGAGACCGGAGAGCAATGACGGCATACGACTGCGGCGTTACCTTCGCTCTTAGGATCGCCGGGCGATTTTTCAGTCCGGCGCGCAGAAGGACCAAGACATATTTGCCGTTTCTGGTTTCGGTTGTGGTGTGCAGGGTCCAAGTCAATGGTTCGCGCTGGAACCGGATGGCCAATCAGAGCTCAAAGAACGAGCACGTTTTGACTTTGGCTTTGTTGATTTGCCGGGAACTAAGAAAGTTGGTGCAAGATCGTTTTGCAGGGGGGCAGAGCTCGGCAGGGATGGGATGACCACAGAAATTCTCAAAGTGGCAACGACGAGGGACGAAACGGAGGCTCTAATAGATCTCGGCATATCATTGGTTCAAGTTAGTGTTACTCCAGCTCTAGACCCCTGTAGGCCGTCTCCGCTCCGCTGGACAAGCGAGGGGGGTCTTGGGGGTTATTCTGCAAGCCGAGCTGCGCTCTGCTGCGCTCACTGGGCCCCACGGGGCAGCAAAGTGCAGTAAGTCATCCACGCAGCCGTCCAGCTCTGGCTTGGTTCTCGCTTGGTATGCAGCGAAAGTGTGAGCCGAGACGGCACCAGAGCATGCCCAGAGTTTGCCCAGAGCTCGGCAAAGCTTTAATTGATGGCAGTTTTCTGCATTCAGCAAGTGGTCGCGTGAGCAAATTTGGTCTTTTAGAAGGTTGTCTTATTCGATATTTTGACGCTTTGCCGCGCTTTGCCGACTGCGAGCCAATGTTTCCTCCTCACTGCTGAGTCTCAGATCAGACCATTATAAATACAAGACAGTAGGTACCTAGCTAAGTAGGTGAACTAGCACAGTAGGGAGTAAATTAAAAGGTATAGCGAGTAAATTCTCACGCATGGTAGATTACCCAGATTAGTGCTAAGACCCGAGGAGACGGCTAGTTTACTATTTCCTCCTTTCTACAATTATCTACCTGTCCCATGGAAAGGTCTATGGATTCGTTCGACGGCACGATAAGTATACATAGTGGGATGAGTTCTGCATATAGAATAATGATCACACTCGGCAATGCGTGTGTTGCTGTAATTATGTTGGTTCGGCATCATAATACTTAGGTTACGAATTCCCATGGGTACAGTACTCGGCCAAATTACGACGCGGAAATAAGACTGACTTTTAGTAATAACCTTCGCCCACGTGCGTCCCCTTGAAGTGAAGCTGGCATAAATATTTGATCTATGCAGCCCTAGTCTGGTCGCCCGTTTCCGTCCTCATGCAGTCTAAGACACTTGACACCCATCCGGCTGAACAAACATAGTCACACTGTTAAAAAAAACCATGACAGATAGAATGGTGGTGAATATCGTCCAAGCTTACTACTAATTTAGGTTATATTCGCAGATTTGTTTGCACAGGTGTTTTCATGGCCGAGAACACCTGCTACCAGGGAATATGTTCACATCGCTAGCCTAGTTCAGACACTCACATTTGCAGGCTCATCAGAGAATCGGAGAGGACCACAACATCGATACGGAATCCGAAGCACTTAAGCTAGCCTGTTCAAAAGTACCGAGGTAACCAACCAATGCATCCGTCCTGCTGCAGTTGCTTCGCTTGGTCTTAGTTTCTTGCTGATGCTGACATATGAAAACACTGCGAGATCTCTTTCTAACGAATAACTAGACGGCGAATATGACACTTCGCGAAACACAACTAGCAAATTGCACTCTATGTGCCGACTGGGTGAATTGGGTTCCTGACAGTAGGTAGTTGTATGGTTGTATGTTCTTTTGAATACCCCGGTACCTGCGCAGTTGCAGACAGCTGCATTTACCCCAATTGGATGGTTAAAGTGGTATCATGTGATTTCGCTTCACTTAGCACCGCGCTCGGACGCGTCGGAGATCCCACCCTGATCTTATTCGTGACTGCTGCGGATTGATTATGCCATTGACCTCCAATTTCTGATATGTATCTGGTATATTCTCATCATCTCCAACCCTTCAACGCAAACTGCAAAGAACGGTAACTTCCTGCTGCCATATTGGAGCACGCAAAATCTAACTGCAATGCCTCCTCGAAAAGCAAAGAGAACCGTAGTGGAGACCAGCACGACTAAGGTCAGTGTGTCCAAGGCCGGCGCCGCCTCCAAAGTCGAGTCCAAGGCTCGAGTCGTCAAGCGCAAAGTCGTCGAAGCGGACCCCGAGCCCGACATCGCCTCAGCCTCAGAGGAAGAAGAGGACGAGCCTAGACCTGTCAAGAAACGCAAGGCCCCAGTCAAGGCCAAGGTAGAAGCGGAAGACTCGGCTGCCGAGGAGGAGCAGCCCAAAGCTGCTGCTGCACCGAAGAAGCGGAGGGCAACGACCAAAGCCAAGTCCAAACCCGAAGACACGATGCCCCTCGCCGAGCGTACCGCCATTGCATCTCTGAAGAAGGCGATGTACATCGGTGCTCACGTTAGCAGCGCAGGTGGTAAGCAGCTCTTATTTTATTTACACGACTCGCATCTTCCATTCAGCTGACCATGCAATCAATGTACAGGCGTACAGAATTCAATCACAAACACAGTGCACATCGGCGCAAACGCCTTCGCACTATTCCTCAAATCACAGCGCAAATGGGCGAACCCACCCATGACCACCGAAGCCCGGGACGGGTTCCGAAGCCTCTCTGAGACGCACAATTTCGAGGTCCACAAACACTGCCTCCCGCACGGCTCTTACCTCGTCAATCTCGCCCAGGCCGAGAAGGACAAGGCAACCCAGGCCTACGACGGCTTCCTCGACGACCTGCAGCGGTGCGAGTCGCTGGGCATCAAGCTGTACAACTTCCACCCGGGCAACACGAACGGGGACGCGCGCGACGCGGCCATCGGGCGCATCGCGGCGCAGCTCAACAAGGCGCACAGGGCGACCAGCACGGTCGTCACCGTCCTCGAGAACATGGCCGGCCAGGGCAACGTCGTCGGCTCGACCTTCGAGGACCTGCGCGACATCATCGCGCTCGTGGACGACAAGGCGCGCGTGGGCGTGTGCATCGACACGTGCCACGCCTTCGCGGCGGGCTACGACCTGCGCTCGCCCGAGGCCTTCGCGGCCACCATGACCCAGTTCGACGACGTGGTCGGGAAGTCCTACCTGCGCGCGCTCCATCTCAACGACAGCAAGGCCCCCCTCGCCTCCCACCGCGACCTGCACGCCAACATCGGGACCGGGTTCCTCGGCCTGCGCGCCTTCCACAACATCATGAACTACGACGCCCTCGCCGGCCTGCCCATGGTCCTCGAGACCCCCATCGACCGCCCGGGCCCCGACGGCAAGACCGTCGAGGACAAGCAGGTCTGGGCCGACGAGATCAAGCTCCTCGAGAGCCTCATCGGCATGGACGCCGCCTCGGCCGAGTTCGCCGCCCTGGAGAAGAAGTTGCATGCGCAGGGCGCGAGCGAGCGAGCTAAGATTCAGGACCAGGTCGATCGCAAAGGCGCCAAGGATGCGAAGAAGGCGAGCGCAAAGCCGAGAGGAAGGAAAAAGAAGGCTGCGCAAGAATCTGATGACGGCTCTGATTAAAATCTCAGCCAGTCATCAAGTCGGTAAGGTATTTCTGCCTCAAATCGTACGATGCCGTGTATAAAGTGTAACTTCGGTAGTGTATATTTCGTCGGAAACCGTGATAAGCATGGCGTCTGGGATAGGGTGAATTGTGGTAGTCGGTCACATATGGCCTTTTATTTTCATGGCACAGATATCCGAATAGCTCGAAAAGATGTATATTGACAGGGTAAAATGCAGCTTGCGTAAAAAAACGAAGAATAATCATAATGATACTGTATACCCCAAGAAAGCCACCCTGGATATCTCGAGAACAAAAGTCTATCCTCCCATCTCTAACGCCTAGTCGAATACGTTGCTCGTCTCTTCATCGTCTTCGTAATATTAGGCAACCAAGTCCTCGCGACGTATCCAGATGAATCATCGCCAACACTGCACTAGTTTTCCCCAAATTCCATGTACGCATGATAGTGTAAGAGGTTAGCCGCCATGCAGCAATCCTCTCGATGTCAGAACAACACCCTCGCTCAATGCTTCTTGCTGCTTTTCGCCCAGCTCTCCACGCGATTCACCATACCACGAAGGCCAATGCCCTTCTCGCAATTGGCCTCGAGCCAGACCTCCATGCGTTCCCGGATCCGTTTGAGACTGCGGTTGATGGGGAGCCGGGTCTCGACCTCACCCTCAACGTGCGAACCGGGGTTGAGCAGGACGTCGAAGAAGTCGGCCCAGATGTCCGTCTGCCAGTAGCGCTTCAGCGACTCGCGGATCTTGTACTTCCGGCCCGCGGCCGTTCCGAGACCGCCCTGGTCCGCGCGCACCGTCTCGATGTACTTGCCGAACAGCAGACAGTGCACGATGCCCGCAAGCCCGTGGTAGTCGATCTGCCACGTCCAGGGCCGCCCCTCGCGCACCTCGGCGCAATCCTCCTTGGTCGTCTTCCAGTCTGCTACGAACTGTACATCCTTGTCGAAGGCGCGCATATCGATGCCCCGGCCGAAATCGATCAGGACCACGCCGCGGCTCGACCAGCCGCCTGAACCGTCCGCGAACCATTGATTCGAGAGCGGCTGTGCTTGCGATTGGGATTGGGAGAGCGAGGCGAGGTCGTCGAGCCGCAGTAGGCAATTGTCGACCTTGAGATCACCGTGCAGGATCTGCTTTGAGTGCAATGCCTCAACAGTGCGCAGAAGTTCAATGGTGAAAAACATAGCAAGCGTCTCATCCATGATGTTAGATGGCTGCTCACGGAAGAAGTTGACCACGGAGAGTAACGTGGGATAAGGATGGAAAGGTAGTAGTAGGAAACACTCGTCCTGATAAAGGTGTAGTTCATGTGCAGCTGAGATTGAGGCTGTCGCGCGGTGTTGCGGTCCCAGACGATCAGCAGCTAGACGCATCATGACAAATTCCCAGGCCGTAGGTGGTTGTTCCATCTTGAGTGCTTCGAGAGAGGCCCGCTGTCTGGTCGCGAAGACGCCCCTGCCCATCTCGACGATGCCTTCTTCTTCTTCGTTCTCGGGCGACGAGTTCTCAATGAGATATACCGGCGCGAATGCCCCAGATCCAAGTTCACGTTTCAGAGTGTATTCGCAGAACAGCTCTGGGAACTCGAGGATCACAGGGCTCTGGATAGGGCCGGTTTTCTCATTGTTGCTTTTGCTATTCTTACCCACGATCTTGGCAAATTTCCGGATTTCGCTTCCACGATCACTTCTCTCATTGCGATGATCGTAGAACCCAGCGTACGAGCTAAGAGGTGGATGCATTCTGGCTAGGACCTCTTCTCTTATACTGCTGTCAACTGGGTTGCACTGAGATTCTTTGATGACGGGCCCCTTTAGTATGAGAGGGCCGACAGATGCTTTGGATTCTGGTTTGAGTTTGGGCAATAGAGGCTGGGCGAACTTCGCAGGTGAAGGACTACCGCTTGACACCTCTCTCAGAGGACTGCTTAAAGGTTCAAGGTCTTGGTCTTCCTCGTCTTCCTCGTCCTCTTCGGCCGTACTATCCAAAGTATCCATCTTGGATGGTGTTTTCAAGTAATAGTTTGACTTTGTGCCTGTGCCCATAGCTACCGAGGTTTCTGTTCGCTCCGTGATAGGCGTCATAAATGGTAGGCGGTTATTAGCCACTTCAACCGGATCCCTATACGGTCGTGTAGGTGGCTCATAATCCTCGGGCGGAATTGGAATGAATCTAGTTCTCGGAGGAGAGTCTTCGGGTGAGGGCGGGAAGTCGGCATCATCTTCATGCCCGCGTGGTTCCTCATCGTCAGGATCTATGAGATCTGATATTTCACTACGGCCATCTTCATCCAGTCCATGTTCAGTGTCAAAGTCGTCGACCTTTGGTATGTGTTTTCGGGCGGTAAAGTCAGACCACTCGCTTACACTTCTGTCGTCTGCATCGTCATCGTCCCCAGCCTCACTCGTGCCAATTTGTCGTGTCGTGTTGGTGCTCTCTGCGCCACTGGTATAGTCACCATCCGACATATACTCATCTTCATCGCTTTCACCATCCCCATTAATTGGTTTGAGAGGGGCATTGAAAATATCGTATATCTCATCCGTCGCAGCTTTGGTATGCATTGTCATGGTGGGTTCTGACGATGCAGCTCTCTTCTTCTTAATCTTTGGTTTTGACGGAGAGTCCAGGTTTGCTTTGACTGTAATGCCAGAGACGGTCAGCAAGCAAGGCCCAAAGAGAAGTAGAAACCAAATGTGGGTGTGTGAAGCAAGATGTGTACGTACTGATTTGAGTCTCGTTAACCTCCATTACCTTCTTCTTCCTCCCCTTAGCCGGTCTAGGGTGCTCTTTTATCAATGCCCCGTTCTCATCAAGTGGTACCGTATCTCTGTGAATCATTAATTTTTGCTCGACCCCCTTGGTCAGAGCTTGCACCGGGGTTATATCTTCATCTGCCACTTCATGCTGGTAATCGGCTAAGCTCTCGTCATCCCAACAAGCATCGAGCCAGCCTCGGCTAGCGGCCCATAGTTCCTCGAAACTCAACTCTGTACCCGGCTCCTCGGGGGTAGGGTACACGGCTTCGAGGTTCACGTAAACGCGTTCTCTTTTACCATTCTGGGGATTTATAATCACTTGGTGTTTTGAGGGAGCAATGACAATGTGAGACTCTGCTATTCTGGCCAGTGACTGAAATACACAATTGCGCAACCGCCAACAATTAGTCCTGCTGTCATCAACAATCGGCCTATGCCGCAAGGGGACAGGAAGTTATTAGCTTACCGGATCCCTGAATACAGGCATCTTCGGTCCACTACTCTTCTTCACGCTCGTCTTCAACGTCTCTCCCACCCAGGGCTTGGCCTCCATCACGTTCTCCTTCTTCCTATCAGCGAGCGACCCGATTGTATCCCATCCTTTAGTAGTCTCCCCCTTTGACGGCATTGCCGGTTGTGTCGAATCCGCATCCGAGAAGATGGCGAGTTTGGATTTGGCTGGTTTAGAAGATTGCCCGCCGACGCCCATGTTGGGTCTGGGCGCTTGGGGATCTGCTGGCCTGGCCGCCGCCACGAATGGGTCGACCTTGGCAGCTAATGCCGTTCTCACAGTGGGCAAGGCAGGAGAAGATGGCTCATCTGTTGCATCCGCCTGTTGGGCGCGTCGCTTCTCGAACTCGCCAAACTTGCGGATAAGGCGCTGCACAGGGCGGGCGTCTCGCTCGATGCCAAGCTTGTATACCTCCTCCGCCTGGCCCCAGCGACCGGCGCTCTCGAGCCACTCGGC
Source organism: Xylaria cubensis (assembly GCA_022385715.1). Lineage (NCBI taxonomy): Eukaryota > Fungi > Ascomycota > Sordariomycetes > Xylariales > Xylariaceae > Xylaria > Xylaria cubensis. The sequence continues at coordinate 394,469 of MU279015.1, read as the reverse complement.
GTACTCCTCGTAGAATAATGCCAAACTCTCGCCGATGCTGTGTCGAGATAGAAAGACAAACGTCTCTCTGGGCGAGTCGGAGAAGAAGTGGATATAATGCAGCCACAGCTTCAGATACCTGGGGTCGTTTCTGTACTGTGCTGATCCTATGAATGCCTTGGTGGCGCGCTCTAGGAGTGTGTGTAGTTGCGATTGGGGCGTTGCTTGGGCGGAAGGGTACGCGTCAAATGTCCACCGCACATACCGGTCGAAGACATCGAGGGGGTCATCAGACTCGGACAAGGCAGCGACTTCGGCCTCGTATTCAGCTCTGATACAGTCGTTGATGTTTTTGGTGTCGGTCGGAGTAGGCGTCGACAGCTTGTGCAGGGGCGAGGGCGAGAAGACTTCGACAAGCTTCTTCGCTGATCGGCCGCCGGGTAGAGATTGAATGTTTTCTTTCTGGCCTTCGATGACATCGAAGTCAATTAGATCGCCGGCAGCCATATTGCATGTGGGTTTTTGGAGGTCTGTACCAGCCAGAGATTAGAAGACCTTTCTTTCTTTTTGTTGTGAAACTCGAGAAGGAGAGACGCGGTGTGGGGAGCGGGATTGCATTAATTAGTCAGGAACCTTTAATTGACTGTTGACTGTTGTGGTAGTCGCATCCCGCCCCGTGTTGCCCTGACAACTTCTTTTTATGGGCCTATCGCCCACTCATACCTACCGAAGTATGTGCGGGCATAGCATAACTTATCGTATAACTATAACTCAGCATAGATAAAGCCTTCAATATTAACTTATAGATCAAGAGAAATGAATATTGCCTACACACATATTGCTATTCTAGGTACCTAGCTATAGCATGGTATATAAAATAACATACATACACATGATGATATTCTGTAATTCGAATTGTCCTCAGTATTTGCGTAGATAAACCACTTTAGTGAGTGAGTGTAGGATGGAAAACCAAGCAAGCGCATAGAAACCAGATGCTAGAGCCCCAGCTACCGCAGCTTTAAAGAGGAATAAACTCGACATCGAACGAACAAGTCAGACAACCTCGTCCGCGCCAATCAAAGGCCAGAAGCCCTCCTCAAGAACAAAAACCTTCTTCACCATGGCCGCAGCCGTCACAAACCTGGCATCCGCATTATCCTCTCCCGTCTGACTCTCCGCATAGGCATCCACGCATTCCCGAATCTCCTCGACAAAGTCCCGGAAAGGCTGCGAGGTCCAATTGGGAATGAACAACTTGCGCAGCGCGCCGCCATCGAGGTCCGTCTCGAAGTCCGTGACTGCATCATGCTGCCCGCTATGCTGATTCGCATAGCTCCAGGCAGCCAGGTACGCCATTTCCGTTGCCCAGAGGACCACCAGGCCATCGAACAGGGTCCTGGGCGACTCTTCCTGCGGCTTAGTGGTGAAGGAATCGAACAGCTCGATGTAGCTCTTGGTCGTCGCGTTGGGGCCGAATCTCTGCTCGCCGGGATACGCGGCGGCCAGGTCGAGATTGTAGCTACTTGCCGCCTCCTCGAAGAATCGCAGCTCGCGCATGATGCCGGCTAGACAACCCTGCAGAAGCGTGAGGATCCGCCATTGCAGAGTCGCGCTCGCGCCGCCCTTCGCAGCAGCCTCGACGGGCATCTTGACGCGCGAGATCAGGCCGCCAATGAATCGGATGTAAGCCTGCGCATACAGCCGGTCTTGCGAGAGCCACTCGCTGAGGGTGGCGCGCTCAAGGCGACCTTGGCCGCCCAGACGAAGAAATTGTGACTGTGTTGCACGCTTGTAGAGGTTGTCTATCTCCGCGTCGGCCAACAAACTCTCCGTTAATGAAGGGTTCCCCATATTGATTCAACTTCAGAATTCTTCTAATACATATCAATCTCACAACAAATCCAAGGCATGAGTTGAAATGTTTGACTACCTAGGTAGGTACGGATTCTACGTGTCTCCAACAATGCGGATGCTTAAATCTACAAGTTTCTCTCTTCCAAGAGGCCAGCAAAGAATTGGCCAGCCAATTAAATTCTGGTCATGTTCCTGCGCAACCAAAGAACGCAAATCATCCCACTTGACGTAATAGCTAAGTCATTGTACTTCGGCAGGCTCTCACAATATACGTAATAAGTTTTTGTAACTATTATAACGTTCAAATCGACAAATGTGAATAAATAGCACACTGCGTGTGGCAATCGCTATGTTGATAGATGGTTCTGATCAGCATCGTCTGGGCCACTTAATTCTCAGGATGCTCGAGGATTGAAAAGAGGCCTTCAAATCTCTTTACAATGCCGGTGTAGAATGGCCCCATTGACCCCATGAAGCCATGCCCAGTAATAGTAAAGTACACGCATTTTCATGCAATTGTCAAGCAAAGCTCGCCTCAATTTGCTTACAATCATTACCGCCAGAAGTCAAATTACCTAACCAACTTGGTCGAAAGCCCGAATCGGCTCAATTCCTCTTTACCATGCTCCTACCTCGAAATTTTCCTTTAAGATATGTTAGAGAGTGCTTTGAGCAGTGAGCATTGCACACTTACCTCTGGGAAATAGGTGGTAACGACGGTCCTATCAGCAAATTTTCTTCCTGCCAATGCTTGAAGCGCCTTTTTGGCTGATTCTGTGCTATCATATTTGACGTAGATTTTACCAACGCCTGCAGATTGTCGACTGCCTCCAATCGGCCTCGGCACTTTCATCTGCAAAACCTTGCCATATTTGGCGCACTCCCCTTCCACATCCTCACAGATTTCTGCTTGGTCAGCTGGATCAGTCTAAAAGAGAGTCTTAGGAACTCACCTTCATAATCATCGTTGTCTAACAGCTCTTCTGGTGTCACCATATTAAGCAGTTGCACCACGCGACTCATCTCTGCGTCATTGGAAGCGGTAGTGCCGGCAAGCATGGACATGGCATTCACACCCATCTCCACACCAGATACCTGGGTGATTCCGATGCTGGCTTTTTGAACCTTGAGGTTCTTTTCGCCGATGACCATGCCGTGCAGGCCCTGGACTGCAATGTCTGTAATAGAAGGATCGACAAACTCGCAAAACGCGATGCCCTAGTAGTTGTTAGATTCAAATACGAGCCCAGTAGGGAGCATTGACTTACGCGAGATTCTTCGGTACCATTGTCCTTCACAAGAACGAACGCTTTCAGCTCCCCAAACGCCACCAGAAGCTCAACGACCTGCTCATCTGCGAGATAGGGAGGGATGTTTGAAATGCTGATCTTATTAGGAGTGTCGACCACCACCTTTGATACTACTCCGGGCTCATAGGGTGTGTCATCTGGCACCGCCGGAACAATGTAATCCTTTGGTCGTCTTATATGGAGTCCGGCAGAAGCCGCCCCATTCATCGCATCGTCTGCCTCCATCGTTATACCATCCAGAGCCAGAGCAACTGTAGCTTCCGAAGCATGTCTGAACTCGAGTAGTGCAAAGGAGTTGTCCTTGGAGACCTGGCATAGGACACAGGGATCGGTACTTTCGATGACGTTGAGGCCGTTCAGCTGAAGATTAAAGAAGCTAGTAACACTGTCTTCCGTAGAGCCTGGTGGGATGTTGGAGACCAACAGTCTCTTACTTTGCCGAGAGTTGCCAGGTTTCAGTGCAGCGCTATTAACGGCACCACCTGGGTGGTTCATGAAAGCCTGTAGTCTTGTGGGATCCATAGGTTGCTGTCGCGGTGCACCAGGCAGCGGGAACATACCCGACAGCTTTGCTTGCTCGGCTGTGACGTTATCGTAGCCAGGAGGTTTGATATCCCACTGTGTCATGCGACGCTTCCGCTCGAGGACAGGAACGACGTCGGTGAGATCCGGCGTGGGCTCACGCTTCTTAGGGGGGGACGCACTTCGGCCACGACGGTTTTGCGCAAAGAGGTCTTCATCACGGTCTCTACCGCCACGGTCGCCACGGTCGCCACGATCGCCGCGGTCGCCACGGTCTCGTCGGTCAGCACCACCACGGCGATCGTCTCCATATGCGTCACGGTCCCGACGAGGTGGCCGGGGGGCTTCATCACGGCGGTGTTCTCTCCGAGCACCCCGATCACGATCCCATTCACGCTCTCTTCGATCACGACCAGCGCCTCCGTACCGATCTTCACGTTCGCGGTCTCGGTGGCTTCGACTGGAAGCATAAGCATCCTCGTCACGGTGGGAGCGTCGGGGCGATCTACTACGCCTTCGTTCACGTCGTTCACCGCGATCACCGCGATCGCCTCGATCCCGTCTGTCATCGCGGGAGGAGTAGTCGCGGGACGCGCCAAGGCGGCCATCTACAATTGGCTGGTCAGCTGCCAGAACACGGTAACATGATGATGCGCATAGACCAATATGGGAGGTTGGATAACTTACCACGTGCAGAGTAACTGTCTGCGTTCATGGCGACAGAGCGAATGTGATCAGATTATGACTTGGCGGCGCAGTTGGACAATAGATAATTCGCTCGCTAGTCAATGTGGATGTGATGTGATGTGGTTGCGGGCACTGTTAATACCAGCCTCGGAAGAATGCAAAGCTCCTGGTAGAGCCGCGTTAGAAGATCGACCGCGAGGCTGGAAGAATTAGAAATTTTGGTTGGATGGGGAACTTCCAGTTTAGGGCTCTCCACATGCTGCAGTTACAGGTGGTCTAGGTGCAGCTGGACTTTTTGCTAGTACTAATTAGTACTAGATAAACTGCCCAGGTAGTCTAGTCCAAGCGCCACTTGCTCCTTTGGGACCCTGCCTTGCCTGTCAGCTTCAATTCTCTTCCTGTTCTGTGCAGTTGTTTTCTGAAATAAACCCATTGTTTTAGAATCTACTCAACCGAAATAGTCTTTTCCGCCTTGCGGCTTACGTTTCTACCGTATGTTCTGTTATGTCGCCACTCCGCATATCTGAGTGGCGCAAGCTGCCTCTCAGCTTGACGGAGCTCTGCATTGATACGACTCTCCGCTGTGGACAGTCTTTTCGGTGGCAGAAGATTCATGATGAGTGGTAAGCCATTGGAGCATATTGGTTCAATTTCTGTGTTGTCAGGAATGTTTCTCTAATAAATTAATGTGCAGGAACTGTGCACTACACGGCCGATTGCTGTCATTGAAGCAAGATGAATCGTTTCTGCATTATAAAGTAACTTGGCCCAACAACAGCTCAAGTTCATACAAGGAGATAAGCGGTACAGATATCCAGCAAGAGGATGACACCGAGGCTCTTCTCAGCCATTACTTCAGCCTGAGACATGACTTGAATGCCCTTTATAGCCAGTGGTCCGAGTCGGATTCCAACTTCAAAAAGAAAGCACCAAAGTTCACAGGCATCCGCATTCTCAGTCAAGATGCTTGGGAGACATTAATTTCTTTCATCTGCAGCAGCAACAACCATATCTCACGTATTTCATCAATGGTATGAACTTTCACGTCCAGGTTTCGTTTGAGATGCTAATGCCTTGAACAAGGTCAAGAAACTTTGTGTGCATTACGGGCCTTTGATAGGACATGTAGGAGACGAGGCATTCCATGATTTCCCATCACCTCAAGCTTTAACTGGCAAGAAAGTCGAATCCCATCTCAGAGATCTCGGGTTCGGCTATCGGGCCAAGTATATCGTTGAAACCGCCATGATAGTTTCTCAGCAGAAACCTGAAGGTTGGTTGGAGAGCTTAACTAACCCCGAAAATCCCGGATTTATGTCGGCTCCCGCTCCTGTCGCTATCAGAGATGAACCGATCACGTATAAGCAAGCCCATGAAGAACTTCTGCTGCTCTCTGGTGTTGGGCCTAAAGTCGCGGACTGCGTATGCTTGATGGGACTCGGCTGGAGCGAGGCCGTTCCAGTTGACACACACGTATGGCAGATCGCTCAGCGTGATTATCGGTTTGGAAAAACCAAGACCAAGACGTTTTCAAAGGCCATGTACCACTCCGTCGGCGACCATTTTCGTCAGATATGGGGCCCGCAAGCCGGGTGGGCTCAATCGGTCCTATTCACAGCGAACCTGAAATCATTCGCCGAACAGGCGGCCGCAAATCCCAAAGCAATCGACATTACGGTTGAAGTTAAACAGGAGATAACAACTGAATCGCTACCTACTACCAGAAAACGCCGGACTACGGCTATTGTTGAGCAAATAAAAATTGAGAAAGAGGAAACGTCAGAAGTCAATACGATCAGTAGAAAGAAGCGGAAGACGCGGAGTTGAGATCGGTGAATTGGCTCTCGTCTCATACAACAATCACCCTAAGTTTCCTCTCATCTGCAACCTGAAGGCATCTCAGGCGCTCTCCTCTCGGCCCGTATCACCGCCTATTGATACTCTACCAACTAATTACTCCTCCCCGAGACCGACCAGTCTCAAAGATACATCATATAGTTTCTTTGCGTCTTCCTCGTAGTATATCCATGGAGCATGGCCAGGACCTACTGAATCTGACCCTTCTACAATTCCTTGGCTAACATGGCATTCCTCCAAATATTTCCCTCCCTTGCCCTCGAGGTCTCGGCTCACAGCAGCCCACACCGACGTCGCCGCGCCTTGTTCTGCATTCTGCATGTACCTTTATGAGCGTCAGCGCCTCACTTTATACGCGACATATGAGATTGTGTTAGAAAGCGATATAGAGCTTCCCGGCGTGGAGCAGCCAGAGATAGATTTTATTCTTTCCCGATCCCCGGCATCGGCGCAAAGATAATCAAATGGGATTGGTTTCCATCTTACTCACATATAACTGTGTATAGGACCATTTTTTAGAAGTACTAGGGTGTCATGCAAGTTCCATCTCTGTAGGCCGGTGCGGATACCTCCCGGGTGTATACTCCAGCCATGAAGACCTTCTGATCCATATCGTCTCTCGATTTCGTTCGCCATATACCTGTTTGACACAAGTCAGTTTCTAGATAACAACAAAACTCAACTTTTCTCGTCCTGGCAATATAAGAAGCCACATACACATTCGCTAGCTTACTCTGTCCGTAAGCCGCGACCCCATCGTATTTTCGCTTCTCGAAATTCAAGTCGTCGAAGTTGAGCGGAGCCGTCCGATGCGCCGTCGACGAGACAGCAATAACGCGCGACTGGAACTCGGGCGTCGAGGAGCGCAGGAGCGTCGGCTTGAGCAGCTGAAATAAGAGGAAGTGCGAGAGGTGGTTGGTGCCGAGGTGCACCTCGAACCCATCCGCCGTCCGGCCCTCGGGCACGAGTCTCACGCCGGCATTCGTGACCAATACGTTGAGAGTCTGGCTCTTCGCTAGGAACTCTTCGACGCAAGCGCGCACGCTAGCCAGGGACTCGAGGTCGAGCCTCAAGAGGTGGACCTTGCCGTCGTTGTCATCGTCACCTTCATCCAAGATGTCTCCGAGTGCCGCTCTGGCCTTCTCGAGGTTACGTGCTGTAAGGAATAATGTCGCTCCCGTAGACTTGAGAGCCCGCGCCGTCTCGATACCGAGACCGGATGAACACCCGGTGATGAGAATGACTTTGTCGTCTAGGGATCCGTCCTGCCGGCGCTCGTCCTTGATGATTTGCAAGGCTGTCGGCCTTGCGTCGCCTGGCCCTTTCGGGTTTTCGTGGGCTGTTCTGTAGCGGCTCTCCATTTGTAAGAATCTGGTAGGGAGATCACTGGGCTGTTAATTATTTGTTCTTTATGTTGTATGATAGTGTCTTAGTATAGCTCGGTTCGAGGGTTCAGGTATTCGGCATGCCTGTAAAGATGAGTCGCTTTCGACCCTTTGTTCCTCGCAAGCCGTCATATTTATATTTTCCCAGTCAATCAGTCAGTTACCGTTGTTTATAAGCTTACAACGCTGCGACCTGTCGCAATTCCTCTCCGTCATTCATACGATGCTCATGTCAGCCCCAGGCACCAACATAGATTCCTTAGGTCAGCAGTGGACGTTCCTGTGAAAACACAGAAGCAGACGACTAACTCCACGCGAGATGCCGACGTGAATATCTGCAACTAGCAATGAAACAACGGACATAGCGCCGGAGATGTGTACGATGGTTTGACGCGGTCAGCAAAGGGCGGCCGGAGTTACCTAGCTTCTCGGCCGCCCTGCGGCATCGTCTGCGTTTGCGGGATCGTCAACTGTCCGCACACGCTTCAAATACAGCCATGGTAGCTGTCATCATCCGTATAATAGATTCGAGGCTGGGCCCACGGAGCTTAATTTGTTTCACTGTAGATATTATGTAGAAATCCCCTTGTCCCCTCCCTATACGTTCGATTCTTCTCTCACGATGTACGAGATCGCAAACCACTCAGACGCTCGAGCGTCACACCTACGCCAATAGTACCTTTCATTCATTAATAGTGTTAGCGATACTTAGTTCGCTAGCTCGCATTCTCGAGATCGAGATTATTGTCTACCTTAGGTGCACGCCACAAAATACTGTATCGTTTCAAGCAAGCTTATATATATATATAACATCTTGAGTCCCAATAGTTCGATTCTCTCGTTTCCCTGCCGAGAATCGAATACAAGTTGTACACTTACTCTGCTCCTCGTGCTCGGATTTTGATGTTCCATTCATGTTACGAGATAATACCTAGGTGGGCAGCTTTGTCCTATCCTGCCGGGAAATGACAAGAAGTTCATGGATGGTAGATGGTGGTTGTCCCTGGTGTGTCTTTGTGGTCTCGATATTTACTATTGAGCTAAGCTGAGTGACAACACCATAAGTGTCTAGTAATAACGAGCTACCGACGGCGTGTGAGGCAGCTACTTAGTTACCAGAAAATTGTAGACCCTGACGTTTGCTCTGGATGTTGGTATGTACTCTATGATGGGGGATGCTTGATGATGGACGGAGAAAGGAGTTGAGACATCCAGTTACGTTGCGCAGCATTGTCTGGCGTTATTTTGCTGGTAGTATTTCTATTGCTATTATAATGGTGACTTTTTCGTTAGTATGTTGGGTATATGTCGAGACATGAGTTTAATTCGTTCCGTCTCATAGACAAATTGTCCACCGTGCCTTACTCGAAAATGTGAAGCGGCGAGAAAGTCTGCTGCACATTGTTTGTTCTACGGGCCAGAGGCATGTACCTATTCTCGTTCTTGTCATGTATTTCTTCGCTTCTCTCTTGGTTAACATTCTTTCAAAGAATTGCCGATATTTAGACCTTATATTTAGACCATGATAAAAAATCCGTACAAACTGGGTTGTTACTATATAACTAGTACCTCTTGTCAGGTTAACGATGCCCTTCCACACCTCGCTCGACAATGTTACTATGATAGGGCTTCTTTCGGCAGCTCCTTCGCTGCTTGACATTCATAGATGCAGCTTCTATTCTACAATCGAAATAATTAGCTTCGATCTGTTGCGTGCTTGGTTTTGGAGAATCGTAGGAGATTAAGCTGAACCAAACCTATAAATTAATTAATATTACAATGGTTCGATAAAGTGTTCTCCTTTGCCCAAGTTTAATTTCAACGTACGTTTTTTTCTCGAGCTAGTTAGGCCTTGCATATATCTGCGTGGTTGATGCTATGGTGGGCTCTCCTGCCTGCAGACACATATACCATTATTTACTCCAATTGTGATACCTGCGTTGTTTCGTGACACCGTGGCACTGACGACGCAGATTGGGAATATCCATATTGCTCTAAGAAACCGACAATTAAATGCTAAATGTACGAGCTAGGGCGTGTATTAGACGGACAGCACAAAGTATCAACATACTCATGTGGGACTTGTGTAACTCGTCATGTCTGGTGGCTGAAATAAACTTTGAGCCCGACGCCTACGGTATGATTCTCGGCCAATATTTTCGACATTCGAATTGTGCCGTTGCAGAGAGAGAGCTCTGGCCGATGTGGCTAAGAAGCCACATCGGCAATAAACTTCACTACTCATGACATTTCACACTTTCTACATGCAGTGCTTGCTGATACGTATCCTGACTGCTCTTTTGTATACTTTATTTAGTAATATCTTACTGTATATATAACGGCCGGCTCTGGTAAAAGAGATATGCCATGACATTGCTGTATGAATCAAATGATTTCCCCCGGTCTGATTATGGGCTCACTCATATCTTTTCCTCACCAAACGTGTGCTTGCTAATTTACCTACTCAGCAGGAATGATCAATCGTATTGCGTGCGTAAGTAGTCTTCAGGACGGGTTACATTGTATGTTTAGTCGAGTTACTGTAAGTAGGAAAGGGCATCTCGGCACATGTTCATGCATGCACCAGTTCATCTTATTAGCTAGTCAGCTTGGCCCGCAAGAGATGTCAGGGAACATGATCTTGCATGGATTTCTCAATTCCCACTCGTGTCAGATAGAACAGTCGATATTTGCCGGGGCTAATTTCAATAAAGTTCTGTTGGTAAGGGTTATTCGACATCCACTAATCCCCATACAAAGTAATTACAAGGGCCGGAGTATATAGGACCTCCAATATGTCAACAGGGATAGGAATAGACGACTATGTTCATGTTGTGCTAGTAGTATATAGAGATTATCTGATGGCTTGACCGTTTTGGTATGACCCTTCTGCTAAGAGCATTGGGCGTATATATCAAAGTTCATTCTTCCGGCAACGGGTAATAACGGAGTACCCAATTAGTTTTTGGCTAAGGAGAGAGGGAGAGAGAAAAAAAAAAAAAAAGAACCCGTTTCTTGATTAGTATGAACCGTCGTGATGAACAAGCTGTGATATCGATGTTTGTCACGAGGGTCAAGATATACTCCGCCTTGGGCCGGGATTGTACTAATTCAGAGATGAATGTAGTGAACCCTGTTGACAGTCCCAGTGAGCAAGCAACGTGATTGTGTAATTTCGAATTAGTGTAGAGCGTTTATCAGACTAGTAGGACGTGAGATTGTTGGCGGGGAAAATCCTTCGGAGTTCAGTAGTGTAAGTAAGTAGTGTAGGACTGATGTGTGGGTGGATTTCGAAGGAGCCGAACCCACTTGCTCACGTCCGGTTCGCGGTCTCGCGACAGAGTCATGCAGCTCACAAGACTACACTACTGTGGTGTATGCTGTATGTGACCGTCGACGTGGCCAGGCTACCCATACAAGGGCTCGGCTTGAGAAGAGCGAGATGGGAAAATCATACACTACCGGCCTACGTGCGTACCTCTGGACAAACAACAATCGAACGATAATACGATATATTGGTCGACCACTAGTCGGTGGAAGGACGAATCACCTACCCAATCTGCGTATCGTATTCGTGATAGAGTCAATACCTAGCTGCTCGAATGATGCATCTGCACAGCAGACCGTCGAGGGGATCATTGTACGCACGTAAGTATAGATAGCTGTCTATATGCACAGGTCGAAGCATGCAGGTTGAAAACTGTCATCACTTCACTCTCGAATTGAGCAAGCGCACTTGGCAGCTGGAGCAACAGCAAGAGTGTTGATATTTTATTCGTAGAAGCAACAGCAATCAAATCTTCAGCAGGCCGAGAAATGCCATGGTCCATGGTGTGAAGATTGTGGTGAGGCTGCAATCAAACCCTGCAGCTCATCCTTGTGTGCGTGTGTGTGTGCGTGTGTGATCTATGGCCATCTGAGAAGAGATAAGACCGAACCATGAACACGATGTGGTCGGCGACCACTTTTGCACCAAGGCCCCGTATTTTCTTTCCCCCGTCTCTCGACCATGTGGGTAGAGATTACGATGCTTATTTGATCCTTTTCTTTTCGTCCAATACTACCGTAGATAGTCTTGATAGTGTTTTTCTTGGTTTTTTTTTTTGTTTTTTTTGCTTGTTTTCTATCGCTCCATGTTCGACCGGAGGCGTGGTCGAATGAGTTAGTAGTGTGGCCTGTTCCTACTTATATTTTGTATAATCTGCATACTACTGTAGGCATGGCCATGTAGTCTATAAGGTGGATTGCGCTCGGAGTATAGCGAGCTCTCCGCAAGATCTCTACAGCAGTAGTGCTGTGCCAAGCAAAAGGTCCTTGCGTGCGAATAGAGTATGCAGCAGATCATTTCACACTGTCGGCACTGAAGTAAAGGTGCCAAGACAAGGCGAGCTACCACGTCTGCCGTGCGTGAGTTAGGACGTTGAACCGCCGTTTGGGTAGTTGGGTTGCGTGCCTCGCGGCTCTTCCTCGCTTTAATAAAAAAGCCACCACGAGGCTTATCGACCGAATCCCTCCTTATCTAGTATTACCCATCTGCAAGCCTGTTGAGAGAGATGCCGGCTGGCACGACATCGTGGCGCCTCCGCCGCTGCCGCTCTGCCGCTGGCGTTCCCGTCAGGGTCCTGGGAATTCGAGAGATTGCTGTTCAGGTCAGATTGGAGATTGTCAGAATACGGCTCAGCATTTAGCTCAAACGGGGTGGAGTTAGGTCTGTTATGGACAATGGGATATTGGGTTGACTGCTGCAAAGGAACAAGTGCAGCATTAGCGAGGCGACTGTGGACCAAAAAGAGTCATGATCGTCGCCGCTACGCTAGCACCCGCCCACAAGCAGGGTTGGATTTTTGGTCTCTGCGCTTGGATCAGACGGATGGGGTCGTGGTGGGGCACCAGATGGGGTTAACTGGCACGCTGAGAAAAGTGGATTGAAATCTGAGACATGCCCCTGCTCCTTGGCAATGTCGGGCGTCTGTGAGTGGGTAGTCGGCTATCTTGGCGTCTTCCAGAGTGGAGGACCAAAGCCCCTGAGCAATTTAGGTCGCCCACTTGTTAGTGCGAAGCCGATGTCATTAGTGGGTTGTTTCTGCTTCGAGAAAGAAGGAGCAAGGAGGGAGGCGGAAAGAGGCTGCGGATGTGACATTTCGGCACTTGGAGCTAAGGCCTGGGAACCCGGGTTAGCCGTCTAATTGATCGTCGCTATTATACCGCAGGGCTGGTCGGGATTTTTTGGTGAAGGGAGCGCATGGGCTACATGACCACATACAAGTAGTACAGCATAGCACTGATTGGCAGGCTTTACTCTTCGGTGACTTTGAGTCTATTGAGTCTATTGAGTCTCCATCTCTATAATAATAGGTCGCTGACAAAAACAAAAAATTGTTCATTTATCAAACACTTCACAATGGGCATATCGTATGTTTTTGGAGATGAGGTGGGTTGCTTGTTATGCTAGCATGGGCGCATAACAAATTATCTGCACAAATCATTCAAGATAACTATATACTGTAATACTGTAATACTGTAAGTAAATGAATTGGTGAATGGCTATTAGTGTACAGCAGCTGGGGAACTGAATTGAGTCGTCAATCCCTGTACGCAACTTCTTTCGTCGGTCACCAAAGGGGAATAGTTGAGGTGACGGAAGCTAGATGGAGGACCAAAAGGTTCCTGCTTCTCCACCACCACGAGATTTGCCAGCTGCACGCAATAAATTGTTTAATCTCAATTCACGGGTAGCTGTTTTTCCCTTTCTTTCCTTCTCGGAATTACCTAACCTACCGCCTGATTACGTACAGGCAGCATGTAAGTAGCGTTCACATGGGGGTGGAATGTGGAAGCGAAGTCTTGGGTGGGTTGACTCCTTTTTTTTTCTCCTCTCTGAGAGAGTCGGATTTTAACCACTGGAGAGACACACAACGGGGGGGCCACACAAGACGTCGCGCGCGATGAGGTCATCGTCTAAGACACCAACACGGGCCGCTGTCACCGTCGCCGTTGTCGACTCATAAAGGTTGTATGCCAAGGTAACCTACAAGGAAGGCCTTATTTCGGGGCTCCGCGGTGTTATTCGGATTCAGGACCGAACCGCCAAAAGTCACAGAGAGAGCGCCCGCTCCTTGTATGAGAGAAGATATTGCCATCGAAAAAGTCGTCGGGCTTTGTCTTTGAATGAATGGCCAAACTGAGACCGTGTACAATTCTGCTGAGGTGGCTTAAATGGCTGCGTTCATTGTTCCTGAAGGGTTGCTGATATTGGACCGAGAGTTTGCCCGCGCCCACGCCCGTGGCTTGCTGCTTATACAATTTCAACCTTCGTTGAAGACATGATGGCAATGTCGTTTACACGAAGACCCGAAGAAAGAGCCCATTATCAATATTGGATGCATGCTACCAAATTAAAAAGAGACCACCATGAGTGTATGGTGGCCGGTGTAATTCCAAATTTGTATCTCTTTCTCGTTGTCGATGTTACCCAAGTAAATTTCTCCGATACGCCTCAGTTTCAAGCAAGACAAGAACGAAACCAAGCTTGGCTGCCTGTCATTATCAAATGTAGCAAACGGCAAGCAATTATTTCAATACAGCATGACATGGCCCGAGGTGGCGGATTGTTCATGCTTTACTCATGAAGAAAAAGATAAGACAAGAGGATTTCATAGGCAAGAATTTCATTCATGCGTTGCAGCCAATACCAATGGCTGACTGACGCTTTTGCGTTGTTGCGCAAAGCCTATGTATGAATGTATGTATGTATGTATGATCTGACCCCACACACGAGTCTGGGGTTGTAATGAAGCCGTAGCGCAGCGTAGAATGAACATGCGTCGTCATAGGGTACGCCTACCGCCCCGTGGTGTGTGTTATCCTCAAGATCAAGGGAAGAGGCTTGGCTATTGTCATTCATGTAACCAGCAATCCAGTGCTGCCAGCTTTTTTTTTTTTTGTGTGTGTTTCTGAAGCACTTTGGGTGGCTATTTGAGTTCCCTGACATTCCTATGACGAATTTGTTGCCGTCTCACACACGCGGGGCGCCGTTGTTGTTGTTGAAGAAGACCGACGACACACTACTTACAAACGACTACGACACGCATAGCCACCTACCAAAAATATACTCGGCCGTGTCTCAGAGCACTCATGCGTTGTATCCCGTGCTTGCTTCTTCATATGCGACACATACGTATCAATTGCCGCCACCCACAACGATTTGCCAATTCGATAGCTTGTGTATGTATACAAATAGGTAGATAGAGTATACACAGCCGTGCTGACAATTTCGTATTCGATATTCAAATGAACAGCTGTAACTGAAGAGAGAGAAAGCTTTCGGGGGAGTACAGGTCTTGGCTTGCTAGACCCAAACGAGGCATAGCCTCTGAATTTATCTGTCTGACGGCGTCAATGAGCTATCGATGCTGGGTGGCGTGTAAAGTACCGGTACTTTGTCTTTTTCGGGGTTGGATTTCGGCAGGGATGATGCTTAGCCTTGCAACTCGCTAATGTACCGGGTACAGCACCAATGACGTAGGTACGGCTCCTACCTTGTAAACCCCTCCCCAAAGGTCGGGCTCAGGTTTTAGCCTCTCCTCCTCCTCTTCCTACTTACACTGTATACACTGTATCAAGCTCAACAAGATACTCCAAAAATTGGACTTGGACTTGTTGAAGCCCATTCACTGGCGTGCGTGTCTTTTCGTATGCATCCTGGCGTATCAAGCATGATTGAATGATAACAAAGCAGGGAGGGAAAAAAAAAAAAAAAAGGAACGAAGGCCCCCCTACCGAACCTATACTACTATTACACATACCTTGGGCTTCCGGGCGGGCGGGCACGCGGAACTAGGAACTAAAGACAGCGATGAAGAGGAATAGAGGCGAGAGAGGAGAGACCCTGCATGATGGAATGGCGCCCCCATCCTCCGCATCAGTGGCGTCAGCTAGCATGGCCAGCCTTGTTGTCTAGCGACCCGCTGGATAAACAGGAATACGGCCTGTTGAATCTTTTTTTTTTTTTTTTTTTCGTTTATTATTTTTTTTCATTACCTTTTCAGGGTCTTCTGTCATTTTATCCACACATATTGAAAGGTACAATCCTAGTACCGAATTGTAGGAAAAGTCGGAGTTGGCGCGTCTTGGGTGTAAGGATGGGATGGAGTATACATAATGATATAAACTAAATACAGCTAGCCATACACATAGTATGTACTGCGCATACTAACTAGCTAGGTATGCACATGGTATGTCGCTATCCACATCCCTAACCATCCTTCGCTCCCCGGGACAAGAGGCGCGCGTCTTACTGGTGATATTACAACGTGAAGTTTACGTACTGTATGCCGTACAATACTACACTTACACTACACTACCGCACCCACTATGTAAGTGAACCCCTGATCAGCTACGCATGGTTCTGGTATACCAGCATTGCATCAACAATGAATGAATCCACCCTTCCGCCCACACGTCAACTTCACGATCTAACCTCTCCTACTCTAGTGTGTCTAGTAACACACAACTTGTTATGTAAAGTGGTATGTACTACAGACACACGGGTGTTGACACAGGCACACATACATAATACACATACAAATAGTACACACACACTTGTTGACGTATAACGTACCGTACATCGTACCGTACAATCATAACTTGTACACTACACTGCATTGATGGTACCTACATAAAATAACTTATAATCATACCTGAATCCTAGCACCACCCTCCTCCTCCTAGTTAGTCACTTGTACCTGTTCTTATTTTTTTTTTTGGCCGCGACCCTTTTCTTTTTTTTGCTCACCATCACCCATCTCGCATCTCGCGTGCTTGTCCTTAGCCCACGCTATATACGACACTATCTGCTGAATGGGGATTATTCGCCTCCCATGGCTCACTTCAGTTCCGGCACTTGGTCGACACAGTATGTACTACCACCTCCACCCAATCACCTTGGCCAATTCTCGCATCTGGGTTGATGGTGGACCCTGGGACCTGATACCCCTTCCCGGTTCTGTTAGCCAGGAAGGACGCCTTTCCTAACCTTGCTACGCCGCCCACTTGGGGGGGGACACACCAGATGGGCCAGTTGCCGAACAAGCTAACCAATCTGTCAGTTGACGTATTGACCGTTCATTCCATCATAGGAATACATACGTAGTAGTTTATCCTTAAGAGTCTTTGCAGTTTATCTTAAGCCTGCTTTCCCCCCCCCCTTGTACTGGCTGTGGTTTTGCAATTTTTTTGGTTTGTTTATTTTGCCCTTCTCGAGTTGTCAACAACTACGAAACATTATCCAGCCTCAATCTAGCGTCTCAGTAGAAGACGGCGAACGATTTAGATCCAGCCTCGCCGTCCATCGCCTCGCTCAGAAACACCCTACCGCCACAAACACAAACACAAACACACACACACACACACACACCCGTCTCTTTCTGCAAGTCTTGGATCAACCTGTACAGTGCCCGTCCTATATACACGGACGCAACTCCGACCTCCCAGATATCTGGCAGGGCTTGCTGATCTTTGACTCTTCGGTCTTGAAACGAGCCACTCCCACTCCACATTCTCATGATCGGTGGTCACCTAAAACGGCTCCTGTCAAAATTGGGCACCCATCTTATTCATCTCTCTCCCTCCCTCCGCCCCGGAGCGAGTCTACAATAATTCAAGTCGCCCTTGCCCTCTACCGTTAAACCCTGCTGCCGCCGCCCCAGGGACCGTCTTCTCTCCTAGGATATTGGGACTGTCGATCCATCTCTGAACCCGTCGTCACTGGATTCTCTTACGGCTTTTTTGGAAAACTGCCTAAGCAGGCCAAGCTCACGGCTCCACTCGTTCCCAATCACTGGAGTTCTGTTAAGCTTCGACGGGCTTGAACCTGGTAGGGGAAGTACACACTACCTTGTGAGACTAGCCTCCTTAGCTGTACCTGTCTATATCGAGGGTTTTCCTGGTTGTGTGTCCCTTGCGAGGAGGATACACACATACACATACACATATACATCCATACATCCATACATACATATACACACCGCAACACACAAATACACTTAAGGACCGCTGATCCCCCCTCTCTACCATCCGGCACGTCCTTCTTTCACTGGACCTTATTTTTTTTTTGAAACGAAAAGGTTACCGTCTCGGCTAGGTGACACGAATCTGTTCGGGATCTTGCATCTGATCAGCGCGAACTCCCTCTTAGGGCTTGTTATATTGGAGACCGACGAGCGCATCGTCCTGTTGTCGTTATCGTCGTCGTCGTCGCCGTCGTTGTCCATTGTTTTTTGTTTGTTCGTTTTCCCATGATACGGCGCCGAGAGCTTCACCCCTTGCCAACCAGCATTTGTTGTTCCTCTTCCCGTCGACGATGACTATGACTCTTGACAATCAGTCACGACTCGGAGCTCTTCACTTCGGCCACATGTCTTCCTACTCGAACTCACCTCACTTCACCAACCCGTGGGCCTCGGGCTCCGCAAGTCAGCATGGCCACCACGGCATGTACTCGCAAGGCGGCATAGGCACCAACCTGGGCGCCCTCGACTCCATGGCGGCGAAGCACCATCCCTCCAGCAGGCCGAGCGCCAACACTAGTGCCTCAATGGCACCGTACGGAAGCATTCCCGTCACGTCTTCAGCAGCAGGTAGCACTCTCATGGCGGACGTGTATGAACAACCAGACTTACTCAATATGCCCCAAGATCTTCTGAGCCTCAACCGAATGCAGACGACATCTGCCGCCTATGGAGAGCCGTCGTATGCGACGGCCACTCCCTCCCCCGTCCACGCCACATACTCGGCATCGCCTAGCTCGTACGACAGCGTGTCCGGATATGCCCCGGCTCCCATGCGCTCTACATTCGCTCTCGCACCAGAAGCCGACAGTCGAAGGTATTCTCAATCGTCAGTTTCCTCTCTGCCGTCAATCAACTCCAGCGCAGGCGGTTTTCGGTCCAACCGGAATTCATTAGTTGACCTAGATAACAGAGGCATCCAGCCTGCGGACGACCGGAGAAGCTTTGCAGACGCCATTGACGCAGGTCAGGGAATGCTGGCGATGAGCCAGGAAACGCCGCGCGCCATCTACCCACCCAACAACCGTGGTGGTAGGGGGTCGGCGGATTCGTACGGGTTTCCGTCGACGCATTCCACAAGCTCGTCCATATCGTCGGCGAGCAACTATGGTGGTGGCTATTATGCCGCGTCGGTCGACTCGGTTAGTGATTACTCGACCGCGGGATCGGACATTGAGTCTGTCACTTCGCGAACACTGCCCCGACCTAGCCTGATGACTCAACCGCCCCCCGCGCCACAGTCGATGATGGGTCAATTCAGCTCCAAAGTTTCATCGAGCACACAGAAGAAACATAAATGCAAAGTATGCGACAAGCGGTTCACACGGCCAAGCTCGTTACAAACGCACATGTACAGCCACACAGGCGAGAAGCGTAAGTCGGATGCGAAAAAAAAAACCAATTGTTGTTTGCTGTCGATACAAGGAAATGCTAACATAGATACGAACAGCATTCTGCTGCGAAGTGGAAGGATGTGGACGACACTTTTCCGTTGTGTCCAATTTACGACGACATCGAAAAGTCCACAAGATGGACACCAAGTCGGAGGCTGGGTCAGAGGATCACCAGGACGATCACTCTGACTGAGAATGACGTTTTGCTTTATTTCAACAATTCTACGCCTGATCGGCGATCAACATACGTTCAATCAACGACAACCGTGTTTTATCAAGCAATATATATCAATTGCTCTGGGAACATCGAGGGGACACCCACTCACCACCTTCGTATACTTCCAATATACCAAGTGTGAGCTGGATACGAAAAGACACTCTGTTGTCGATGCAATACGAAAAGACACTCTGTTGTCGATATAACGCGCGGACTTGGGCTCCGCTGCTTATCGGAAATAATGTTATGACGTACTTGGAACTGTCTTGGGCGCATTGATCGCCATTTAGAATTCGGGCGCAAAGACTCATTTTACGGCATTGACGCTTCCTCGCTGGTCGCTCATGATTGTCTCACAACGCGGCGGTTACTGTTGTTTGGGTTCGGACCAATGTGTGTGCGTGCGAGGAGATACCCCTCAACCATGTGGCGTTCACAGGAGTTTTTTTTATTTTTATTTTTTTTTACATGGTTTGGGACTACATTGTACGACCTGCATTCCTCATATCATACGTGGTTTTGACGAATGCACTACTATTCCGCGAGTGGCGGCAGAGAGACGACACTACGATAAGTACATTTGAAACAATACAGAAAAGGGGACGAAGAGGCAAGTAGTGAAAGAGAGAGACTACTTTGTACCAATAGTCATAGTCATACTTGGCGTGTATACCCTGAGGAGGAGCGAAATTGGATGGGCGCCATATCGATTCCTGGATGGTATTGGCATACGGCGCCTCTAGACGAGGAAGCCAAACGCTCGTTATGCCCATGTATTCATAGCTTACACAGCAGGACACAAATACACCAATGAGAGAAGATTGTCTCTTCCGCTCGATTACTTTCTCCCATCGTGACATGACTTGCTTTCTCTCTTCTTTCTCTCACTGTGACATAGTAAATCGATAAGTTCCTAAGCTAGGTGAGTGTAGTCACGGGAGATTATCAAACTCTTGGCTATGATCGACATAACTCGAGATTCTTTAGACCAAGCTGTCAAGATCTGAGACGAGCTATCACATGCCATTCCCATTCGAGGGAACAACGCATTTCTCTACTGTAGCTCCGTCTTCCCCTCTTTTTTTTTTCTCTCGCCCTTTTCCCTGCCAGTCTCGTGCCTGTCACGGGTAACTCATGTGAGAGATTTTCGATTGCCTCGAAGATGTTAGTGGCCGACCCGGCCGCCTCGATCCTGGTTGGATCGTCGCCGCGACCTCCACACCTGGAAGGCGTCGCTTCGAACCGAAGCCCCCCTCGCGAGCCTCGCATCACCAATCGCAGAAAATGCGAGGGCAACCACGACAGGCTGGCTCGTTGATTGGACATGCATTGTTGATCTGGGGTATTCTACACCTTTTGATTAGGTGACCCATCATTTTCATTATCATTTCCCACTTGAGTTCATTTTTTTTTTCCCTCTCCCGTTATTACTTCCTGTTTTGTTGGCCTTCGGAAGTATCAGATGAGTAGGCTGCTTTTATGATGATATATCATAGTCTTCGACTACGTACGCACTTGCATATGCCGTACATGCACGATGACATGCCGATTTCATTCGTCGACTAGATAGATGAGCGGTTGTGCGATTTCATCAACCCCCAACCTCTATACCCAGGCCGGCGGGCTTACATCAGCCCATACATATACTACAAACATACGTACATAGTATGCATATGCTAGCGAGCGGTTTGCGCCTCCCCGCTGTCATACCTAGATGCTAGTTGCATGGCGTTATGGAGCGAGGACACGCCATCAACGAGCCGCGGCGTACGCAGGTAGAGGGAACTTGTACAGACGTGGAAGGCGAAGTGAGACGAACAGATAAAAAAGTAACACGCATAGAATTTCCCTAGTAAAGTGTTCATTGTACTATCTATCTATCTAGAGACAAGACCAAACAAAATAAAAAAGGGCCCCCAATCTTTTTTTTTCTCTCTTCCATCTGACTCGCGCGCCAGCTGACCTTTGGAACCCGGAGCTGCTAAATAGGAATCAAACCGGCCAAAGAAAAGACGCTGGAGCGACCAAGATGCCTGTTCGGGACGCGGGATCGACGCTCGCTAGGCCCCGAAATCGACAACGCCCCTCGAGACATGAAACACGCCAGAACAACACGCTTCTGCGCCGCCGCACTTGCGCTGCAACTTGCACACTTGGCTCTTTGTCCCTAGCGTTAGCGTCGAGGCGCTAGTTCTGTAGAAAGGCGTGCGTGTGAGCGAGAATTGGAGATTGGGGATTGGGGATTGGTAGATTTCGGTGTTCTTCGAATTGCTGGCCCGCGGCGATCATCCATCCTACTTGGATACTAACTAACCCACCAATTCCTCTGGATACCGATGCTCTATTTCTGGTATGGTTGTTCGAAACTGAATTTGTCTTTGTTCTGCTTACGTGTTCCTAGTGTGAGTAGTAGCGCTCGGGGAACAATTGGCCATCAAACGTCTACTGTACCGTATCATTCTCTCTCGCTCTCTCGTGTCAGATAGTCTGCTGTACAATGACAGCATCGGGGAGACGGTAGCGCCAACGAGAGCAGTTAAATACAGTCATCTATCTAGTCAGATACGCTACACACCTAGACGCTGGAGGCACGGCCACCGAACAAACAAGTGACGGCTAAGCTTGGCTTGGCATCGAGTGGCAAGAGCCCCATAGCAATTCATTCTGTTTGAGCATGCATTTCGCATTGTCGACATGGACCTTAGCACGAGCCCAAGCTGGCTACGACGACACGATAACCATCGACATGGACGAGGCTGATAGATACCACAAGGAAC
Source organism: Xylaria cubensis (assembly GCA_022385715.1). Lineage (NCBI taxonomy): Eukaryota > Fungi > Ascomycota > Sordariomycetes > Xylariales > Xylariaceae > Xylaria > Xylaria cubensis. Next base: position 372,417 of record MU279015.1, on the reverse strand, counting down.
AGCTGAAGTGGACATGGAGTAATTTAGTGCAAATCACCTTACCGGCGCTGAAACACGTGATGGAGACTTATCGACGCTAGGGCATTGAATATGCAAATCTATCTGCCTACGATCGTAAAACGAAATATATCTAGTGTCATTTAAACTAGTTAGATGCTGCATTGAGAAGGTAATGGGGAGACCCGGTGTAACAGATGGCGGGTATTGCAGCGCGTCGGTTACATTTCCGCAAACGTACGTTCGGTCCGCCTTGCTGTATCGAGCCGCCGCCTATAAGAGAAATTGACGAGACATTTTCACACACACACACACACACACACACACACTCGTGGAGTCGCTTTCTGTTGCTTGCTGCTGTCAAGGCCTTCTCCACTGGGAGGAGGAGGAGGGGGGGATCTGATTGAACTGTCATTAAATTTTCCGTCGGTCAGTAAGAGGCGCGCGCACTGGGTCTGCGTCCGCGATGCCCCATTTTCGGGTGTTTCTTAGGTATTTGCTAGTAAAAGCCCCAGCCATGGTCGTCATATACTGTACAAGAGTTTAAGAGAAAAAAGACCCAAAGTGCGGTGCGGTTCTTGTGACCGAGAAACCAGGGGGCCGGCGGCGAACCCTATTTGACGGGTGAAGGACCGGGAGAGACATCGACGTCGTCAGAAGCTGCAGCCTCTCCAATTCCATCCCACGAAGAAGACAATGGAGAGGCAGGAAGAAGGAGGAGGGTCGCCCAATCCAGCAAGGTTCGGTTTCGACTAGAGGGCCCTGTGCCGTCATAATCCCGCCAAAGCGACCGACGGAGGCAAGGCGGGAGGAGCTGTTTAAAGGGGGGAGGGGGCCCCCCCCTTCCATACCTTGGACCTTTACCGCCTCGTTGGCCGCTGTTATCGTGGGCGAATGACGACCGGGGCGGGGAGGGAGGAGACTGACGAGAAGTGGCACCGTATATGGATGGGATGGGGGCGGGCAATATCAACGTAAATTAAGCATATTTTTCCCGGAACGTCAAACTGATTCATTAGCACTTTCATCTAACTAGACGCTCGGCGCGACCTGAGCAAGAAGGGGGAGAGCTTATTACAGCAAAGCGGCCGTTGCTATGCGGTTCGGGTGGCACGTGTGGTTGGTTGGTTGGGTGCCTTTAGCGAACCTACAGTACCTGGCCCATCCCAATGATCCCAATGACGACACGGCTCTGTCTCGTTCACGGGCCGATGACGTTAGGTTGCGCCGGGGGGTGGTCGACCAGCCGGCCTGCCTGCGCTTTGGCTCGGCGGTGGTTTGGCTAATAAAGCCAACCGGGGAAGTGGACAACTAGCCATCGAGTTCGCCACGGGTTTGATTGGCTCAAACGATTCCACGGGCCAAAGATCTGTCCCATCGTGCGGACGACCATCTTTGTAAGATCTTCAGGGTCCTTTCGATGGCGCATCTCATACATAGTACATGGTTGGTGGCTGTAGTAGCACCGGTTATGGCCAACCGAAGTAATGGGTCTTGGCTTTCTGCCAAGGTGATGTATCTCTATTTAGTGCATACTTACATACAGACAGACATACATATATGCACTTTTTTCTTGCGAAGACTGCACACTACCTATACGTACTTATACAGTAAGATGGAGACGATACGCGAAATTTCGCCACAGTGGTCCGGGAAACACAGGATTGTACTTCTCCCCTCTTTCTCTCTTACGGCGTTTAAGACAATTATAGGCTCGCTCGCTCGTGTATCCGGGACGAGCTAGGCGCGGTAAGTCTGAGAGCCGGTTCACGATTCATACCATCTCTCGTCAGCTTAGAGGTGAGCAGTCTCTCGCACGGTATCGCTAACTAGTTACAAACTGTTCCAGGATGGGTAACCCGTACACGGCTGTAAAAAAATAGCGTTACAGCATGTCAATAACCGGCGTGTCCGGTCTGTTAGGACACTATTCTTCTAACTGGGATAAAAGTGTACCAGAGAGGCCGATTTCGCACCAATCTACAGTGTGTGACCATAGAGTACACACATGCCTAGCTAGAGTAGAAACAGTATAGTATCTTCTGTAAGTATCTATAGGTAGATTGGGTTTTGATCATTGCAATACAGAGAACTACTCACTACGTTACAATACTATATGTATGTATGTATGTATGTATGTATGTAGAGACTTCAACTTCAACTTACTGTCAATAAGTCATATCCAATTGTGAGGCGCTGAAGCAAGCCGCGCGGCTGGTCCACCACGAAGCTTGGCGTTTGAGGTAAAAGAACAACGACCTCATTATTTGCCTATCAAGGTTAAATGCGCCTTGAAACATCACTGTGCGCATTCTTATAGAAGAGCCATATTACCTTTACTGTACATACATACAGTCAGTACATGAGAGCATCTCAAGCCCGCGTACAAACCTACTGTAAATTATCCACCCCTCTACAGTAAGTATGTAGGCGAAGTGGAATCAAGGAGTAGGTAGACAAACCAAGACGACGGCTGAAGAAGAATTAAAGTAAGATACCTACAGTGGGATTGGGGCAGAAAATGATGTCATCGAGCATATGTAGCTTGGGCATCTGATTCGCTTGTTGCATGCAGCAAAATTGAGGGTCCATCTGCAGCCCACTTTCCAGTAAATCCCGAGCGAGTCCTGGAGAAAGTAACTGTACAAAATATTAGATTCCGCTCTCCATCGAGCCAAGTGCGGAACTGACTGAAGTACTTTTTACCGCATTCACACGTTAGGTCGTTAGTTGCCCGATAAAGTTTGGATCTCTCGTGTTTATTTAGCGTAGAAATGAGTTTGTTTGACTCAAAAACAATCTAATGATACTTGACCGAACAGATTTAAAGGTTATGGTACGCCTGCCAGTGGCTTAAGAGTTGAACCCTAGTAGATACATACATGATGTAAGCCAGTAGTTCGGTTTTACAACATTCAGGGTCTTTTTATTACAATACCGTTCCCGATGAAACTACGACGATGCCTGCCTGGAAAGAGAGAATAAAAAAAACGAAATTTGACGCCATGGGTTTTTGATGCAAATGCCATTGAAGCCCACGATGGGAAAGTTAGCTTCTCCATTGGCGCCCCCCCTTGTTCTTATTCTTGATACACCCCTCCGCCCAGTTACGCCCCCCCCCTCGGGCTACTAGTATAATGTACATGTGTGTTCTGCTCTGTTCATGCATGTGCGGCGCCATTCCTATCACATCGAGCTAGCTAGTATATCTGACTACTTGGCATCCTATTACAGTAGAATGGGGTGTGTTTACAGCACGGTAATCCCGAGTATCTAGGCAATACGGTGTACAGAATTGCTGCTGCCAGCTTTGCTCGCCAAGGACTTACTTTACTTACATATGGAATAAACTCAGTTATGTGTAATTTGACAATCCCACTTCGCAAGGTAAACGTGCCAAGTCTTGATATCATTGGCCTAGTTGTACAAGTATACTTATACTATCTATTATAACACCGGGTTAGAGATGACAAAAACTCAACTGCCGCGAAGATATCACGAACTAAGTGCTAGGAACATGTCTCACTCATCCATCTCCCAGTCTTCCCCCCTCCTCACTCCGCCCGAGGCTAGCAACACATCTTTGAGGCAAACGAAAGTGCGGTAGCGTACTGTAAGTAGCCATCTCACCGCTACTCAATCACCGTACATCATACATAAGTATGAGTATGTAGTAGCAAATGGTAAGTGGTTTACGGGCCCTTCCCAGACGGGCACGCATGCGACCAGTGAGACACCACCTCCGGACTTGCTGCTGCGAATCCTGCCTGCAACATCTCTCGAGTGGACGGGGAGGTTCACTGATGACACCCGGTTTTCCCTGGTTACTTGTACGTAGGTACTTATGTGTAAGATGCTTTTATCCACACTTATTTTCTGCACAGTCGTCGATCCCTTCTTACCGCGGTAAGCGTTGCATAGTATCCTCGCAGAAAGCCGTGATGCAGTGCCAGTGCGGCACGTGAAGGTGTGGAACTTCCATGCTACTGTACATACTGTAGTTACGTACGTACGTACCATTTGCAAGGCAACAATGATAACAGCAGCAAACCACCAACTACGGTTCAGTCGAAAGGTTAGAGCAGAGGTTAGAGGTTAGGAATTACCGCTTTGGATGCGTAAGCTTAATCAGGACTAGCGCAGTTGCCGCTTTGACACACATGCCAGACTTGCCACAGAGTTCAATTAGGTAATCGTGAGGTTCATGCTACGCATAATTTATGCAGAGGGAAACGGTTATAAAGCTAAAACGGAAATTCTTGTCACAGAAGTGTGTTCGTTGTTTGTTCCGTTGAGTGGATTCTGGATTCACTTATTAATATTGAAAGACGGAGTCATCTAAGTGAGTGGACGTGTGTAACCACAGGAGTTCGTACAGTCAACATCAACATCACCAAGGCTCTCACATCAACGAAGTACCTCCTTTACGTACGGACATTAACAACCAGCGCAACTTCATTCCTATGTTTAATTCCATTGCACTCTAAACCATGGCCTCTAATCTAGCAGAATACTTAGATCTCAAAGAGGAGTCTCACCAAAGTACACAATATTGGGAGGAGGCCGTAACGCGCGAGACCCGGAGAATTCCCAGAGGAATTGTTTAAACTTCAGCGTGTACTTCAGCAAATTCCAAAGTTGCCTAACCTCATTCCTCCTGAAGCTACCCAGACACAGGGGTATTCTACTTGGACGAATCCGAACGCAAATCACGGTTGTGCTCTACAGTTGAAGGAGCAAACCCAAGATATTTGGTCAAGAGCTCAAGTTCCTATCCCATGTAGACTCTCCAACTCTGACAGTTTTGAGATTTGGGAGGGGATCCCAGAACAATGGCATCGCTCTCCTTGGTTTTTGCCTGGGCTTACATCTATTTAATGTCAAACTGGTCGAAAGTCAAGGTCGAGCTGGTATGCTCTTCCCAGACCGTACTTCCGGACAGTGCCTGTGCGGCCAAAAGCGGACACACGATATCCATCGGCAACCCATAAACTAGGTTGCTACATGAAGCTCAGCTATTCACAGGTGGCCTATGTCGCTTGTTTGCAAAGTGTTCTATAGGAGCCGGGTGACACAGCAGGAGGCTTTCCTTCGAGCTGCATGTAATGCGTTACCTAGAGCCGGTAATACAATGTGAAGACGGTTATGAGTTATTGGCAAAAATCGTTTCCGGGACCATGGCCGCACCTCTATGGCTTAGGACAGCACTTTGCAGCAGAAATCAAGGGCTCTTAGTTGCACTAAAGTATGGGCATTGGTTCGGTCAGCAGGCCAAGGTGGACGGGTATATCCCTATTCGTTCATGGACAGTTATCTACCGGGCCCCCATGTTCGAAATCGACGCATAATAAGGGCGAATTTGTGACGCCTTTGTCACGATTGTTACAAGGAAAATTCAATTGACGAAGATTATTCAGGCCGGCTAAGGATTGAATGGGAGCCTCATGGTTCAGGATGTGGATCTCGAACTGCAAGAGCACCTATCATGTTCTCACGAATGGTTATACTCGCACTAGATCTGGCTTTTCAACAAGAAGAGAGATGTGGGCTTTGTTAATGATGGCACTGTCGATATCCCCTACCGCCCGCGTAAAGAGGCGATGTCTCAGCAAACTGCAATCCGAGCTGAATATAAAGATAGCGAGGAAATCTAGGAACTTTCGTCACAACAAACACAACAGGCATTTCGTTGGCGTGACGGACAGGTTGAAAAGGGGTTTACTCATATCCCAGGGCCTCAAATGTTAGACGAGGAGGAGTGTCCCAGGAAATCAGGTACTAGTAAACGAATGCCTTCAAAGATGATAAGAAACTTGGTTACATTCTATTCACCACGAAAGCGAAGCACAGCTAGCAACTATTCAGGAAAGTTCCCAACCAGATACTGCTGAGGTGGGCACGCCGTAAGCATTAAATGGTTTAGGAAGAAAACCTGAAAACGGGTTGCGCAACCGTTACGATCCGTAATTACTACTTCACTAGACATTAGTTATACGTTAAAAGTTATGAATGCTAGATCATAGAAAAGCGGGCTCTATTCAGGCCACATTTGGCCAAGCTCAGGTTTAAAAGCGGCATTGCTTACGTAGTAGGTACTAGCTTGCTAGTGGGTTGGCTTGTTTCGCCGCCTCTGTGATGGAAAGGGGTAATCCACGAAGCTGATCAACTAACATTCTTACTAGACTGGACGAGCTTGAATCAACTTTCCACGAAGGGAGACTGACATCACTCACTGCAGTCATACGTCGCTAGAGCTGGTACCTATATTGACCGACGTCTTGACCACTGCTCTCATGTCGCCACCACGAATAACTAGTTCCTAGTTCTGATGAGGGTAGAACCTGAGTTGAGCGAGCAGGCAGAGAACGCTTGTGAGAGTATTGTGTTGTCAGCTGTTAGCCGTTGGTTATAGTAAGAAAGCCGGCTGGCTGGCTGATCGTCAGGACCCGTCGCGTGGTTTTCTAGGAACGACTGTCTGCTTAGGGAAAGATGAGACGGGCGATAGTCGCTACTAAGAAGAAGATCGTCCGGGTTAGGGCTTAGCTATTGTATGTACATACTTATGACGGATTAGACAACTGCTAGAACGGCTCACAACCTGCCAATATTCGGATGATACCGAATGTAGGGCCATTAATAGGTGCTGGAGGAAATGTTCTCGGAGCTTGAAACGAGTGCAATTTCAATCAGTAGAGCTCAAGGAAAAATATTCTGAAGGTAGTAAGAATCTTGTCGAAGTATTAACTCTACCTTATCATACTTTGGGCTGTAAAACACTCCCGTTGCATACCTACCCTATCTTGAAACCAACATGGCAGATCTATTTAATACATATATATAGATTTGCGCCCCTGATAATAATACGGTAACGCGTAGGTAGTATGTGCCGCTCGAAAATAAGTCTATAACATACATAGTAGAGGGATGTGGCGCGGGTGCGTGTCCGAACAAACGCGATGTGGAACGAGAGGGCATAGGTGATACAACAAAGCGTATGTACATATGATATGAGGACCATAGTTTCTTCGTGAAGTGATTTTCTTCTTTATATTCGACTATTATGGCTCTCTTAAATATGATTTTCAAGGTAAGCATCCGAAGCGTACACTCGGTCTCTCGCGTCAGATACCGCATTAAACGAATGCGGTCCATGAGCTCAAGGGTCAATCTGCTACGCAATACCGTCTATAAGTCGTCAGATGGCCGTATCGACAGATATCGTGCCAGCAACCATATGTATCACCGAGTAATTGTCACGCACGCATTCGTCAACGACCCCCTTCAAGATAATATCACAAAGTTCTTGTAGGTCAGCTAAGGCGAGAGTTTCAACGAAATTATCACTCACTGCCAGAAGACCTTGTTTTTACATTTATGATTCAACTGCGTGGTAGAGTTAGTACGGCCGATCTATCTCGTTTTGGCGGACACGTGAACTGCCAATCAACATTCAACGTCATCATTCATCTGTGCCTTGCGTGTAGTCTCGGGACGACTATTTATATCCCCGGACTTGACGAACACCCACGCGTACGTTCGGAGGTGTAAACTAGCATACAAGATATAAATGACATTTATCATGATAACAACTAGTTCAAAATAGGTATTTAAGTAGACGCTAATACACAGGCATGCGTAAATAAGAGAGGCAATCACTCGACGCAGGTAGGACAACATTTCAATGATACTCTCCTTTTTATTATTAAATTCAGGTCCAATCTACCTAATATTATACAGCACGAATCGCATCACTCCATGACGCCATGTCCCGTGTTATCAAGACCGAAAGAAGCAGCCAGCCGGCGAAAAAAAAACATGGACTCGTTCTACAACACGATCGCTAACTCTGGCCTATCGATGCCTTCCTCATTAAGGTTTGGATAGTAGGGGACGAGGGCGTCGGCCTGGTACACGTAAGCGTCGTTGTATAGTCGCCAGTATGGCTGTCTGACTTTGCGAGCCGGGTGGAAGAGGCCGGCCCAGACGTAGTTCATGACGAGGCCGGGGCCGACAGCTACACGGATGGCCTCGATCGCTTCTACAATGCGGTCGATGACGTGCGGGCTTGTCTCGAAGATGTTGGGGAAGATGACGTTGAGGAGGTGGACCATGGCATCTTCGCATCCCAAGCCGACGACACCCAGCGCAATGTGCTTGACAACGGAAGCGGCTGTTTGACGATGGACCTGATCGCGGTCGATCAACGCATCCTCGAGTAAAGGTGTGACGGCGTAGACATAATCCTTCGCCATCTCCCCTATATATTCGAAAAGGAAAGAAAGGGATTTGAGGACACCGTTCTGCACGTTCAGCTCTGGCACCCTGTATTCGTTCATGAGAGCCGGGAGGACGGTGAAAGGGGCACAGGTTTCGGCAACGATACCGATAGCAACAGCCGTGCACACACGTGACTGTCGCTCCTGAACGCGAAGGTTGTTGAGTAGGGTGGCCAATACATCCTGAGGTCCAATTGCTTTAGCGATGAAGCCGAACGTATTGTTAGCGGCTCTTCGAATGCCCTTTTTGTGTGCCTTGAGCATATCTAGAAGTTCGAAGCAGATTCGCATCCATTCTCTAGCGTTAACACTCTCGGGTCCGCGATCGGCAATACGACCAACAAGATCTATAGTATTTTCTTGCACTTTTTCGTGGCGATTGCGGAGAATCGGGGTAAGACGAGGTAGGAGATCCTTGATAGGGGGCTGCATCTGACTGATACCTACAACCGTAACGATTGCGCGGAGTGCTGAGAGAATGGAACCCAAGACCTCTGGGTATTCCTCACCCAGATACTCATATAGTACAACACCAAGCTTTCCCATCAGGGCGTCCTCGCCGCATTGCTTCATAACCATAGCAATACGGCTGATGAGATCGGCAGCTTGTTGGCGGATAGTTGCTGATTTGTTGTTCAAGCGCCACAAGATGGTGGACACTATTTGCGGTATGTAGGGTTTGCATCGAGTACCTAATGCGTTCACAACGGTTCCGAAACCGTTCAGCATAATGACGTCCTCAACACTTTGTTCCTGGAAGGAATGGAGAATACCATCAATTAGTCGTTCTTCGAGCCGCTCGCCAATATCGGCGGCGCCAAGACTCGCGACAACCTTCTCAACCGTCTCAACCGTCATCTTACGATAGGCTTCACTCTCGTCTTTAAGGTTCGCCACTATACGTTCCAGAATCTCGCTGACACCGACCTTCTGGCCGATATCAACGGTTGTCTCAACAACTTGCCGGTAATTCCTCTTGTCGAGAGCCATCCTTCTGACCCAGAAGCTCTTGAAAAATTCGTCTAGAACATGCTCCTTGAGATAGCCAGCTGTCACACCTTCGGTCCCCGCACACTGAGATACCACCTTCAGAACCACCTTTTTCATTTCCTCATCGGGTGAGGAGAACTCTCGAAGTAGAATATCCATGACTTGGGATGTGTAATAGTTGGCGTACTCCTCGTCCATGAGAGGGATGATGTAGCCAACAGCTTTTAAGAACCCTGCAAGACCCTTGCCACGCTGCTTTCGCGCACCAGTCCAGAGAGGATTGAGGATGTCGTCGAAGCTCTCGATACCGTATGGGTTAGAGGCCTCGGCCAGAGCGGCTATAGCTAAACTCGTGACGGTTCGTACCTTTGTCTGCTCGTCGTTCAGGTTGGGCCCTATACAGTCTACGAGCCCTTTAAGGTGAGGTAGAACCGCACAACCCATGAGAATAGGAATTTGCTGCACGATTTTAACACCAGTATGCCGAGCCTGCCATGACTTCTTGCTGCGACATACGGCACGCAGAAAAGGAAGAAGGGCTGGGATACCGAGGGCGGAGGCGACAACAGCAAATGCTCTCGCGGTTGTATTTCGCACGTACTCATCAACATGGTCGATATCTGGCCTCATAACACTAATCATGGTAGCTAAGCCAGCGGCCTTACTGAGGTTAGAGATGATCTCACGGCCCTCTACTCGGGCGTAGTAATCTTGGTCAATGAGTAGCGGTTCAATGACAACTAAGATTTTATGAACGTAGGGGCGAACTAGATCATCCAGTTTCCAAAGGATTCGATCAATGACTTTGACAAGTAAATGGCGCTCTTGGTCTTCCAGCGTTTTTTCCATGAGGAGGGGAAGGATTTGGTTAAACAGAGGGCCAGCGCCAAATTGTCTTGCGTTATCAGTAAGTTGTCTAAGAGCCGTCTTTCGCATAGGGGGAGTTCCGTTTTTGATCTTGAGAAGAAGTCGCATGATCTTACGTTCTTTCAACTCGTCTACACTTAGACTATTCTCGTCTGAACCATCTGCGAGCTTGCCGAAATATGCCATATCTTCTTGTTTGAAGAACTGGAGCTCTCCTACTCCGGGGATTTCTTTGGGCATCTGACTTCCGCTGAGCCTGTTGCTTTCTGGGTCTTGCATCATGAAGCCACCATAATTTGCAGGCAAGGGCGTAGCAGAGACCCTATGCAATGGTGCATGACCAGTGGGATAATTGGGTGGGGGCTGGGCAATTGTAAAACCCTGCGGCTCGCCGGGGAGCAGCATGTCGAGCTCTTCATCGCTGAGAACGCCGACCGGGCCGGATATATCTGTCCCGAACGACGGCACTGCACCCGCGCTGATCTGTGAAGTATGCATCGGGGTCACGAGACCGCTGCCTCCGATGGGTGTAGCAGACGGCGCTTGATCCCACCGCGAACGTTTCTTGGGAGCTTCCCCCCCGCCGAGGGTTGGCAGCGCCGGCGCCTGATCCCATCGCGAGCGCTTACTCTTGGCCTCATCTTCTGTGGCGGCAGGCGGCTCGTCGACGGCGGTCGAGGACACGTCCCATCTCTTCTTGCGCTTCCGGCCTGCCATCACGTCACGGTAGGTGCGTCCATCTTCGGCTGCGCCGGCCTGATCATCCGAGGCAAAGGCGTCGGCGCGTGTGGGAGTGAGGGCTCGGTCAAACCGACGCTTTTGATAGCTGGTTTCGCGGTCAACGATCCGCGTGCTGTGCTCGCCGCGACCGGCAAAAGGGTCGTCCTCCTCCACCCCGTTACCGTGGGCAAACTCGTCGATCTGGGCACGGGTGGCCGTGTACTGGCCAACTAAGCGGCGCGAGCTATCGGCATCTTGCATCTCCTCGTCTTCGCCATCGCCTGTGGGGATCGACGTGAGATACCCAGCGTACTGATCGCTCCCATTGCGATCGTATAGGACCGTGTCGAACGACTCGGTCAGCTTCGCCTTGGTTGGGGCGTCGGTCCGCTGGCCAGAGGGTCGCGCTCCCTTTTTTGCGTCGGCGGCAGCGTTGCGCTCAGCCTGGAGCTTTCGAATTGTATCAAAATCAGCGTCCGACATGACGGGCTACTGTTCGGGTCTCAGGAGTGACCATGTCTCGGCGGTATGGGGATGGGAATGCAGCTAAGCACGCGATGAAGGCTATTTGCGATGCGTCAAAAGATTGAAAGGTGGATGAGAAGTGAGCGACTGGGATAAGTCGAGCTAAAGTTCGAAAACGCCTGCGAGCTGGCCAATCATAGCGTAGTTCAGTGCAGGCCTGCTGTAGCCCAATCTGGATGATAGTGGAGATGCTGTGTACAGAAGGCTTATAGGTAGTGGGTACCACTGCGACACCTGCTTCAGCTGTGGCGAACGTATGTATGTGTGTGGCTGGGGCCTTTGCCGGGATGCTGAATCTTGCACGCGACCATTTTAAGTGGTCTTTTGGCTCGTCCCCTTGGTACAATGAAAGATTCGAACAACCCAGCGAGTTGCTGAGAAAGGAGTCAGAGCAGTTATTTTATTCGTAGTTCAACTACCTAATTTCACAGAATCCAGCAAACAGCTGAGAAAACCACCTCTCGAAGTACGCCATTACCCACTACATTTACTACCTGATCCGCCAAATCAAATCCATCCTGGAACTACTGATCCAGTCGTGAGCATCGCAAACTATCACCTCCTCAAATACCCATCATCGAGATCGAGTCCTGCAGCGCCGGGGACGAGACGCGCGAGTGCGGTAAAATGTACAGGTGATGGCGGTGGAGGCAGGTTTGATACAATGTGGTGTCGAAAATAAACATATAAACATTAAGCAGGTTGATTGCTGTCGTGATTCATCGTTAAGAGATGCCGTCCTCTCCCCGCCTAGGCGTACTAACAGCACCTTTAACTCGACAGTTTGTGGGTATCTAATTTTTCTCCCCGAGTCTAACATCCTCTTCTGGTCTTCGGCTAAGGCTCCGAAAGTGTATATTCTGCCACGTATTGAGACGGCATTGTGCAATTCAACACGCCGTCATACCCAAGCAGATCCAGTCGAATCATGGTTCGATGTATTTAGGCATGCGATAGATCGTCTCATACATGTGGTGCTCCGGGTCTTCCTCGACCTAAAGAATCCAAGAGTTCGTGTGGGGGCACACGTTGCATACCACTGCCACGATCGATCATTGACGTAGGAGCTGGCATGTAGCCATCGCGCTTCTTGCGGTACCGGTCGAGGGCAAGACCGGCGACAACAATGAGCAGCACCAAACCAAGAGAAATGGCTAGGCCTATAAGCACGATGAAACCAAGAGCTAAACCACCCTCTGCAAATATGATTAGCGGAAAGGAACGTACGAGGCCAGTTGCAGACACTTACTGGTTGAACTCTGGAAGAAATTTTCCTTCTCGACGAAAATTTTGGAGAGGGAGCCAGCGCCCACAGTCGTATTCGTGCTTGAAGTCAGAATATAAGGTTGGAGAGTTGTGCCGTTGTAGATAGCTGCGGACGCTGTCCCGAAGCCAGGGATCCCGATCGACCCAGTGAGTAGTAGAGCCTGGCTTTGGTCTATTAAATCTGACTTATCGTGATCCTTGGTCAGGGAGAACATCTGGAGGCTTGCGATGACGGTTTTGGGCTCTAGCGTGATGCTAGCAGAGGCCCAGCCATTATCATACTTCATTAGGTACACGGAACCATCAGGCCGGGTTCCAGCTACCCAGATCTTATCTCGGTCCTCGTCTGCCGCAGTTAGAGCATCAACTGGGCCCGGAAGATTTGATGCGCCATCGAATACAGACCAGGTATTTTTAGAGACATCATAAGACGCCAAGAAAACATCTGCATCACCGATCTTTAGCTGTCCACCTACGAAGAGGGTGGAGCTGGTCGACCAGAGGAGAGTATTGGTAGTTCCGCTCAGGTCAAAGCCTGGACGCGACCACTGGTTCTTACTGGTGTCAAGCATGCAGATGGCTGGACAAGGAAGCCCCCCAGCCGTATCGAAAGAACCGCCCACGTAGAGCTCGGAAGAACTTGGCCGAAGACCGATGGATGATACAACAACGTTGCTTCCAGCTAAGACAGGAGGTTGAGTACCGAGAGAACCGCTCGCGACATTGTAAGAAATGAGGCCGTTCACAGGGGACTCCTGAATAGTGCCATTCACTTGGCCTCCTGCGAAAACCGTATCGCCTTGCACTGCCAAAGCCAAGAAAATAGATTTTGTAGGCAACTCAGTCCCAAGTCCCGTAACGGAATTCGAACGTTTCCTATCGATGAATGCGAGGTTGTATATCGTTGATCCATTGGTTGCTTTGGCAGTGAAGTGGCCGGCGAGCACCGTCACATTCCTATTATTATTTGTGTCAAACAGACCTGTCACTACACCGGAAACTGCGTCTGTGTTGTTGACGGATGACGCACGTTTCGAGACCTTGCCGGTTGGGCTGTTGGAAGACAAGGTGGGAGGTGTGATCTTGATGGGGAAGTTACCCAGCATACCGTTGGTCGATGCCACGCCATAGGCCCTCAGGGACTGTGAAGAGATGGAACCCGCATACAGCTCAGCTTTGTCAGGTGCAGCGAGCAGCGAGGTGGCTAATTCTCCATCCAAGAGTGGAACTGGTATATCCAAATTCTGAAGCCAGTTGCTCCGGGATTTCACCCAGACTGCGAAACCGGTAGTATTCGCGGCAGCGTTATCTCCAAAAGGGAGTATTTGCAAGAAATCGCCCGTCAAGGCAATCGCTTCCTCCGTAGTGTTGCCAGTCAAGTTCAATGTCATCGGAACAACATTCATCACAGCGCCATCAACCCCAGCACCGAGGGCCGCCCATTTGTTCTGCTGTTCATCATACATGGCCACATGGGATAGCCCGGTAGCTCCCCCTTTCTGAGTATCGTTGAACATGCCACCTACGAAAAGTTGTCCGTCGGTCTCGTACATGGTCATGATTTCGCCATTGAGGCCTCCATCGAGAGGTTTGGTCTGACCGCCATTGTCAATGGCAGCAATATTGCTGATGGTTGGTGATGTAAAGTTGCCGCCAATATATGTTTGACTGTTCGTAGAGACCAGAGACAGGACGGCAGATTGGGAGTCGAACGTCGAACCAAGCTTGTTAATCGCAGAACTATCAAAATCGGACGTGTCTACCGTGGCTTTCGTCGGATCGTATTCAAATAATCCGTTCAGGCCACCTGTGCTATTCATCCGCTCGACACCAATTCTCTGGGCCACCATAACCATGTCATCGGAAGAAAGCGATTGCCCTGCAACGGGAGATAGTGTAATGCTTGGGCGGAAGGAACTAGAAGAAACATCAACATTGCCGAAATAGATTTGGTCATATTTATCAAATTCGTTTGACTGGTAAATGGACCGGCCCTGGTTCAGGTGTTGTTCCCCGCTAGTGGTATTCAAGGTACCGAATACGTTGACTTGGCCACGTCTTGCACAGGTGTCATCTTGAAGACAGCCCGGGGTGTAAATCTTGATGACGTAATCACCAGATTCTCGGATATCTGGGTGGAAGACTACGGAGGCGGCATCAGAAGTGATTGGTTTTGATAAGACCGCTGATAGATACTGAGAGTTGCTCTGCCCCGCCGGAGTGACTTCCCAAGGCCCAGTAGTCGTCGATTCGGAGGGAGAGCTGGAATTGGCACAGGGAGGTTCGTTGAAATCGTTGATGGCAAAGGTGAATATGTCATTCTGATAAAGTTCGATGCTGTCAAGACCGCCACCCTGGCCATACCATGCTGAGATGTCAATCCTGAATGCATTCATGCCAATACGGTTCACGAAATGAAAGTCTTGGTATTCCACGTTGGAGTCGTTGCTGAGAGGACATTCACTGGTACAGCTCATGTTTTTTCCGGTTCCGGGGTCAATATAGGTAAAATTCATAATTCCGTTGTTCGGCTGCGCAGTGAACATCCAGGTACGGGTTCCCCGGCCATCTTGGCGTGTGTTCCTGAGCCGAAGTTTGGTGGGTTCGAACCCGAAATCAAACGAAGCTGCCCAATTACCCGGGACGCCATCTTCGAGAAGCCAGGTTTTGTTTGGGCCATCGGTTCCTGCCGTATTGCAAATGACATTCTTGGGATCACTAAAACCGGCCGTTGCCGTTCCTTGGTATGTGGAAAGCCTTGCAGAATTTAGATTGATAGTCTGGGCGTCTGGTATACTTGGCGTGCTGGCATTCCCCAAGCCGGTAAAGCTACCTCCAAAGATGATATGGCCGTCAGAAGCCTTTGTAATGGACGAGACAGGCCCATTAAAGCCCGCAAATGGCAAACTCGCCCATTTAGAGGAGGCGAGCCATGTTATGGCGTTGAATGAATCTTCTGCTCGGAAGCTACCGCCAACATAAACCATACCGGCATCATCGTCACAGAGCAGGCTGTTGACCTGGCCAGAGAGACCCGACAGTGTGGTGACCTCGGCGTTGGTTGTGTCATACGCAGCTACGCCAACGGATTGCTTCCCACCCACACTCGTGAAATTACCGCCCAGAATGACCTTCCCTTGGAACACACACATGTCCTTAATCGATGCATCGGCACTGAGAAGATTGACAAAGACGCCATTCGGTAGACGGCTCATCAGCTGTTGCGATCCGTTTGAACTGAACGGCTGCTCGGTCTGGCCCTTGAACTCGTAAAATGAAATGCCATTGAAGTCGCCCGCAATCCCCACTTGCCCAAGTTCGCTGATGTCGAAATTCGGACTCGGAATGGAGTCAAATGTGAGAGCTCGCGACAGCGTCGCTAATGAAGTCATCGCGAGGAGCCATGTCGAAGTTGACCGCGCGTAGTTGCGCGCAGCAGGCCGGCGCCGCATTCTTTCTCTCATGGCTATGGCGACCGATGACTGATGCCACCTGCAGTTACGACAGGAAAGTCGCCTCGGTCTGTAGAAAGTCGGCGATGACAACCCAATCTCACACCTGGTCCATAGCCTCGGGTGATTCGACGTGTGCGTTTGTTTGGCAGACGATAACTGTTTTGTTGTTTGGGATCGAGGTGGATTGACCGGACTGAACTAGCTTTCGCAATGTATGCAAACACGCGATAATTTGAATGAACCAAAGCACAATCTCGACAATCGATGTTCTGTAAGTGTATGGTCGCAACAATTGACAGAAGTGTTCGAGTTCGGTCGGAAATTGACTGTGTATGGAGAATGGCTATTAGGACTTTGAGGATATATTAATTAGATTTTACCTTGGTTCAACGCTGATGAATAGTAACAATTATGAGATATGCGGCATGGCCGACGGACTGCCGCCAGTTATGGAGTTGCTCAGATAGATGCGGGAGAGGACTAAGAAACAGCAGGCAATGCGAAGGGATTGGGGTGGGTGGCCCGTGTGCTAGAAACACGAGATGCGTAATTGAACCGAGCCCTTCTCTACTCGGAATGGCTAGATGATGTGCTAGCCAGGCACAATGCAGGACGCTAGGGACGGATTGGGTCATGCATGTAGCGACTTTCTCCCTCAGGCACCTGGGCTGGGACATCTACGCCCGCAGTGCACTCGGATCGCGACTTCAGGCGATCGATATGACGAGCGATCTTTTATTCTTCGACGCAGCTCTTGAGATGAGACCAGCGATGACGCCTTCTCGATATCCCATGCAGTTTTTAGATTGATCAAAACAAGATATGATTGAACATGTTGCTGTGATGCCGTCATACATGAAAGGAATCATACCCAACCCTATAATAGGTAGGGATAGGGATAGGAGTGGAAACGAATAGGAGACTGTTTCTCGACTCACTGGTAGATGAATTACCTATTAGCACCGCTGGCTGAAATGTTGTGTAAGTAAGTGTTTCCGTCGAATGTTTCTTTAGAGCTGATTGATTATAGGCGGCAGATGCCGATCCGAATTGAATTGACAAGTGATGTTGTACTACGAAATTTTGCGACTGTGTATACGACGTGAGGTTCGTAGTAAATGAGAGTAATAAAAGGCGTTTAACGATTGACGTGTAGGTAATGAATGAACTGTGTGTGTCTGGTATTGGCAATAATGAGAGAACTTCGCAAACTGCGAACAATGTTGACAATGTTGATGATGATGATGATGATGATGATGATGATGATGATCGGGCCTGGTCTTCTGTTTCTGGGTGCTGTTTTGGTTGTTCGAGATCTTGTCAGAGAATGTGCCCTGCCGAGTCCTGCGCGCCTCAGATCAGGGGAGGGAGTTCGGATGGTTGCACCGTCCTTCGGGAACGGAGAAAGAGATGAGCACAGCACAGGCGCCGTCTGCTCGGTCAAAAAAAGGAATTGGAAAAAGATGCCACGAGATGATATCAAAAGAGCGATAATATCAAGCTCGCTTTCCCCCTCTCCTCAGCAACAAGAAAGGAGACAGAGAGTAGAACCTAACAAGCGAGAAATCAAGAAATCGAAAAGGCACGTAGGAAACGAGGAGCTATTTTGGCAACACGAGCTGGGATTGGTGCACTGCCCTCCTTAATGTGGGCCAGGAAAACCCAGGGGTAAATAATGGTTTGACCAGGGGTCTGAGAAGACGTACCACTCACATCATCCCCTGTAATTGATCGCTCATGTTGTGTCACTCCAACGCTTCTTGGCATCGGTATTTCGCCTACAACATGATACACTACATACACTACATACCTACAAGTACATATTGAAAGCAAAGCATCAACGCTTCGTAGCATTTATAAATGGATGAACGTAGAAGAAGTTGACGAGAAGAAAAGGTAGTATGAGGTACAGTAGTGGGAGGTGTGAAGCGTACGCGTCAGGCGAAGAGAGAGAGGAAACTAATTAGCGCTCTAATCTGTTTGTTTCACCCGCCGCAATTAATCAAGTCTGTAACACAGTGAAAGACTTCATTCGGTCTACACTGGCATGGTACTCTTGCCCAGAAATCATATCATGAATACATGTAGCGAGCCAGGCTGTTCATAGCTGATCTGTCTGAAAGCAGACATCTGCATACGCTGTATAACCCGATTTGCCCGGTTCACATATTATGCACTGCCTACTTGCTGGGTAGGTAGGTACCTGAATAGATAAGCATCTTCAAGATCAAGTTGACAAAACTTTCCTAACAGCCTAGTTCCTGTATTGCACACATAGAGAGGATGTATAGCTATGGGGGAGTTGAGCGCATCTGGCTCATCATTAGGGCGTAGAATTACCTCGTGTGAAGTGTGATTCTAAACATGAAGTTTACAAAATTAACCTGTCGAAGTTGATGTGTAGTTTTGAGAATGACTGTACATTACTTATCCGTGTTAGTAGATAGACAAAAGAGTAACGGGTACACGGAAACACGGAAACACATGACGCCTCTAGTAAAGACATGCTTCGTCAATGATTGGTTATGAAGCTATTTTGACAAGGACCTTTGCATCTGTCCTACAGTATCCGTCGGGTGTCCCTCTTCCGTCTATCTATATTGAAAACACTCACCGATCAAAGAGCAGAATTGTGTGACTCATATGACAAGAAATGATGCCCAGCCTCATGTGTTGTGCCACCACACCAAACTCTCTCGGCCGTATGCCTACGTCTACGCTTCTGCCTGGACGATCAAAGCAAGCCCGTACTAGAACAGCTCCCTTCGCTCTTCCGCACGAGTATAAATGACCTCCTCTCCCCCCATACCCCCCTCTCCTCTTTTTAACTGTGGGCGCTTGCGGCCACCGGCACTAACCTTCCTCCTCTTCACGATGTCACCAGAGCACTCACACTTTTTTACCTCGTCTACCTTGCCTCTCATCAAGCCTTTCTTGCTCTCTCCGTCTCTGACGAGACGCTGTTCACTTCTTCAACCACCGCCGTTCACTTCGTCTTCTTCGTCGCTCTCTCTTGCAGGTCCAAGGAAAAGCCATGCACATGATTCCGTCTGATCTATTCACGACGCGCTCCATTGCTGCCATTGTGTCTCTACTATCATCGGAAATAGGCAAGTTCCTTGGCAGTGCGTTGTAGGTAACGATACCTGTAGTCTCCTTATTCACAAGGAGTCGCCTGACCATGAAAACCACCCAGATTCCTCAAGTGCTGCCCGTGGGGACGAGAGGATTTGCTACTGCTTAGCCTTATGCTCCTCGGGTTGTGGTCTGCGAGGTTGGACTGGCGCAGGTATAACGTTGGGCACTTCTTCCAGCCCGTGCTGACCCCTCCGTATCCAGGAAACGGAAAGCCCCGATCGATGCTCAGCAGAGTAACGCTACGGGTCAGGACCTCGTTGGCTCTCTAGCTGAGCAGGATATCGGGAGCGATCAAGAGGTATACACAAGGAGTCGGATTCCTTGTGTTTTATGTTGCAAATTTCCTCGGAAAATCGAAATTGAAAGGGTAGCTTATCCAATTCGACTTTTATCATATCATATGTGAGGAGACATAAATAAAAAAACAAGACTGGTATTCGCGCCATGGTTGTTTTATAAATTGTCAGTAGTGAGGCGTGGGTGAAGCCGTTCCGGGGTCAGGAAGAACAGATCCGCCGATTTGAGACGATCTGTGTTGGCTCAACCAACAAGCACCTTATATAGCAACTATCCAGCCCTCGGGGCTATTGGCAGTGGTCAATCCGATTACACTCCTCAGGTTTCTTTCCCCACGGTTGATAATTATAACTGGATTGAACACCCAAACTTACAGAGCGGCCATTCCCAGGCTCCGTCTCCTGTTGGGCCCTGGCCCAATCTACCGGTTCCGAAATACCGTCAACCCCGCCCGGGCAGCAAGCTGAGCAAGATCATTCAATCTGAGGAACGGTCCAAAGCCGAATACTCCTTACCAAGCAAATCATGGTTCATAGGGCTAACTCCTCATTGCGATTCTTGGAACATGCCAACATGGGATGGGCCAAAGTTAGGTTGCGTCGAGGGACGGTTTGTAGGTGACACAGGAGCAGAAACCGACAAAGCGTGATTCATGTCGTAAGGATTGGGGTTGTGTTGGTTAGCAAAGGACTCCAAGGAGACCATCATTCTTCCAGGCCGGTTCGTTGAGGTGAACGCCAACCCAGGCGCCCAAGGTGCTAGAGATTTCCTTGGCTTCAAGCACTACTCGATATCGAAAAGGCAACCCACCGCGACGAGCATTACAAAATCAACTGAACGGGAACATAGCAACGCGGAGTTCCATTCCCAAAGGCCGTTCCGGAGTCAGGAAGAATAGGTCCGCCGATTTGAGGCGATCTGTGTTGGCTCGGCCAACGAGCACCCTATACAGCAACTATCCAGCCCTCGGGGCTCTGGGCAGTAGTCAATCCGACTACGCTCCTATTTCTTTTCCTACCGTTAATGATTATACCTGGATTGAACACCCGAACCTTCAAAGCGAAGCTCAAGCTGTCTATCCGATGGCCGTACCAGACCTCTATAGAGGATCTATGTTGTCACCCAATACTGGAGTTCCGAATGTTGACCTCGGAATACCTTTCAATTATAGCGGAATTTTGCCTAGCGTCCCAGAGTCACTTGGCATTGCTAACATTGTTAGTATTGTCGCCATTGCTTTATTTCAGAAACAGCAACTCACATAACTTCATGATGCGCCAAGACAATTACAACGAGCTCACTCTCAGCTACGCCCAGTATGCTGAATCAGTAACCTTAGATAACTATTCTACACAATCCACAGCTTCTCTCAACCCGCTTAGCCAGGACTCTGGCATTTTCTTACCAGAATCGGCCCTTACACCGAATTCCGATACTTCAACTGCTGCTTTCGATCTTTTTTCCCCATACCAAGCTGCCAACTAACCCTCTGGATTGGCATTCGACGGGCACGTAATTTATGTGGCCATCTGGCAGCCAGGAAGGGCTGATGGCAAATGGGATTCCTCGGCAGATGCCGAGTGAACTGTATACTCCATTGGGGTCAGAGTATCAGCACGGGCTGGAAGAAGTGCCGAATATTATACCTGCGCCAGTCGAGACCCGTAAACAACAACCTGAGGAGCCATATGCCAAGCCAATCCAAAAAGCCTTGCTCAGTGTCGAAAGCCACACGATGCCTCTCCAAGAAATCTATCAATGGTTTCGCCAGTCCAAACCCGCAGAACACAACCCGAGGAGCCTTACGCCAAGCTTATCCAAAAAGCTTTACTCAGCGTACTGCTTTCACCACCGAGCCTAAGTTCCTCAACGTAAAAAACTACGGCGCGAAGGGGGACGGTACAATCGACGATACGGATGTAATCAACAAGGCCATTATAGACGGTCCCGGCCGATGCATTGACAAGTGCAACTCCCGAACTACTCATCCGGCCATTGTATATTTCCCTCCTGGTACCTACCCATCTAGTCAAAAAGCCCATCGTCCAGATGTATTACACCCAATTTGTGGGCGACGCTCTGAGTATCCCAACCATCAAGGGATTTGCTGATTTCTCTGGCATGGGCGTAATCGATGCAAACCCTCATGATTATACCGCCAATCAGGATCCTACGGGAAGTCTCAGAGTTGGGTGTACAGTTTTCCTTACAGAGATGATACGCAATGCCCCCTTTGATCTGGAGTTCCAGGTTGACGATTTGAGAATAAATAAGCTGGGACAACTGCTGATGTTGTGGTCGGCCTCTGACGGGCCCAGTGCCACCCATTTGTGGCATATTAGCGGCCATTGGCTCCGCTGCAAGTTTGGACTGGGCCTTCTGCGGCAAGGTGTTATCTGCAGGAATAGGGTGTCCCTACATATTGCCACATCATCTTAGCTTTCATATATTATTGCCCTTTCAGCTAAGCCTAGTTGCTATGTTTTATCCATAGCATCATCGTCGTCGTTTGGGAGTGGACGTTGGGTTGGTCACTCACAACTCGCCAGATTGACGGAAATTCTCAATATTCAAGAACTGGTTCGATCAAGAGTGATGGCGGTTACATTGCGACTGCCGCAGTCCCCAGAATGTAAGAATCTAACAGGAGATCTGTCACGGAACAGAACTGCAGCTCTAACCACGACACCACCAAAAGGTAGAACGTTAACAAGTCGGAAACTTGACCATCTGCAGTCACCTATATAGTTGGAGCCGTGACAAGATCAAAGGAGTCACAGCTAATCGCCAGTCCAGCCTTCCATCAACATCTACATGATTCGGCCTCGAAGAATTGTCTGCCATGAACGGGAGCGAAATTCATTAGACGCATTACCACCGCTGCCCTCGAACAAACGCATAAGGCAGGTGGTATACGATGATGACGGCAACGGAGAGGCAGATGAAATGGTAGAACTGGCGTCTAAGCGACGAAAGGCAAATCCGCCACAACAAGTCAGCAGAGACTATCGTACTGCGTGTTTAATTTTGCGTGATACTGCTCAGTACTGTTGACGCTGATGAAGCAGCTTGCCTTCCAAATCTAACATACTTTATCTTTTTGTTGATCACCAGGCTCCAAACCGCGGCCTATGCGTGTAATTGAGCAGACAAAGGATATTGACATGATCAAAACATCAAGTTCGTAGAGTCTAAATTTATGTTCGTCGGCTGCTTCACAACGACTTGAAACCTTACAACCTGGCTAGATGTCCCTCCGGTCGAACAATGCCCAGGGACGCTTTCGAGATCTCGGAGACATTTTTGTAACCCGCTAACATCATACATCGTCTGAACTCTCCATATAGCACGTCCAACATCTTATCCACGCCTTTCTCGCCGTCATACTATATCGTGTCAGTGATGATGTCTGCAACATTGTAGACGCATATGCACTTACTGCCAAGCCCCACATAACTGGTCGACCAACCCAACAGCATTGGGCACCCAGGGCAACAGCTTTGAATATATCCGCGCCGGTTCGGAACCCTCCATCGACGTGGATGGGTATCTTACCTTCGGCGGCGGCAACACATTCCGGAAGAGCGTCCAATGCGGCAGGGACGCCATCAAGTTGTCTGCCGCCATGATTGCTCACAATGACACCATCGCATTTGTACTCTCGCGCAAGCATAACGTCTTCCGCTGTTAACACGCCTTTAATCCAGATCTGCATTTTCGTCCGACTTCGGAGCCAGGGAATATCGTAAGCCCATGAGTGCGCATCCGAGTTGAACGTAACGAAGCCATCGTCGTGCGTTTGGGCTTGGATCATCTCAGACGTCCTTTCTAGGTTGGGAAACCCGAGGCCGGTGGGTGTCCGGAAGTCGTCCCGCCACTCGTTATACCGCACGCCGAGCACGGGGCTGTCGGCCGTCAGGAAGAGAGCCACACACCCTGCGGCTTCGGCGCGCTTAATGACGCGATCTTGCAGCGCTCGATCTTTCATTGTATATAATTGCATCACGTGGCCAATGGGACCAATAGCGAGTCCGGCGCTTGTGATCTCCTCAACTGAGTAGTTTGCGAATGATGAGACGCCCACTGCAGCACTCGGAGTCAGTTATCGCCATCAACGAGACGGTTTCGGGAGCTTCCAGATACTGTCTTTGCTATGAAAGGAAATCTCATGCACTGAAAGTTGCCAAAACAAGAAGGAATTGATTCTGGGAACTGCTCACTGTTAATCCCCCGTCTTGCGCAAGCGCGGCTCGTGGCAAGCTCGCCATCAGGGTGGGCCATGGCTTGGATGCCGGCAGGGGACACGCTTAAGGGGAACGATATCTTCCGGCCGAGGACGGTGACGCTGGTGTCGGCCTCCGATACGTCCCTCAAGACGCGGGGTCGGATTCGATATTTAGCAAAAGCTGTGACATTTTCACGTACTGTGACCTGATCAGTTGACCCGTCGTTGAAAAAGTCTGCAGGTACATAATTGTTGTTAGCTCCGAGCTTATAAAGGCATTGAGAATGCGTTTCCTAACTTAGAGCAACTCTGTCTAGCCTTTTAGCGGCTTCCTTACGGATGTCGTCGACGCTCAAGACAACAGTACCCGACTTTGACATTTTGAACTGAAGATATCACGATTTATATATGCTCAAGGGTTCGGTCAGTAAGCAAGCTGCTTAACTGAAGTTACACTTTCAACGAAAGATGTGATTTCTCTAGGCTTGACATATTTAACTAGCTGCCGAATGAACTTGTGGTCGGTAAGGTTTGGAGTCTCCTATGATCGGACTTTACTCCCGCTTATCCGTCCGCCGAAGGGCGAAGGGCGTATGCAGTCTGGGTTTTCCGTTTGTAGAAAATACAGGAGCACCCACGTAGAGACTGCATAAGCTAACCAAATTCAGTATGCGTGTGATACCTGTGATGAGGGGTTACAACAAAAACGAAGGCGCAGATCTAGACCTGCCTTCCATAGGTCTGGAATGATGGGATCGTACCTTTGGATTGAACAGCTCGAGGCCCTTTATCTCAACTTGGATAACTCAAGACTGGCTTTGACAGTTCTTATTCGGCTAGTGCTCTAGCGTAGATGCAGCTCTCGTATACTTAGCATATCTTTATCTTCTATATCATCAACATTATCATTTTGCCTACTTATCGTGTAGTCGTTTAGCCCAACCATGCTTTTAGAAGCCTTGAAGAAAGCAGGGATGCAAAACCTCTGCCCGAGCCGCGTCTGGCAGGCCCGCCCGCAGATCACGGATTGGAAATACAAGAAATCGATCTTGGAAAGGATAGTTGAGGCATGTCCCGGAAGGAAGCCATGCAACACGAGGATCACGCGGCGTGTAGCACTGACTACTGTGAATTCTCGAGCCGCAACTTTACAACGGCGCAGCAGTATCACGAGCCAAGATCAGGCGAAACGAGCGACCAGACGAACGAAAATCACAAGGAGAAAGGGGTCTGTTTCGCCCTCAGAGTTCTCTTTGACGATGCTAAGCTAGTTGAAGCGGTCAAATCTCACAAGTCCACGGCGTGGACTTTCGACGAATTAGCCCTTCTTAAACATCCCCGACCGTTCATGGTGATCTCGCACGTGTGGTCGGACGGGACTGGCTCCGATGAATTCATGTATCGTTATTTTGAGCGAATTGCCAAGCTATGTCAATGCGAAGGTATCTGGTGTACGTTATGTGTTCCCCGAGACAGTGCAGTGCGTAGCAAAGCGCTCAGTGTTATGTATTACAACTATGCATACGCGCGGGTAATTAACATTATTAGTCCATGACCGCTTTCTTCGTAGTATGCCGTTTGGGGGCCCAGATGACGCCTGTGTTGCTATTATTCTCTCTTCTTAGTTCACTCGGGGCTGGACTGCTCTCGAACTAGCTAAGTCTGGAAGGGCCGAGATTGTTTTTAAGGACTTGATACAGAATCTTGACAAAGATAGATTAGATAGGGCGCAAAGGGGGGATTTTGCTACTTAAGTTATCGGAGATCTTCGACAAGATCGCTTCTCGGACATAGAGAATCTTTTTGCTACACTAAGGCTCAGATACACTTCATAGTCCAAAGATCGAGCTACCATCGCCGGATAACTAGCTCACCCAGCACGGGTCATTAATTCAAATGTCCTTAAAAATTAGGGGTAATATCTCACCATCATCTTCTTCCCTAAGTCTGTCACCATGTTACAAGGTTTCAGTTAGCGTGGTACAAATTTTTTTCAATTGCCTCGAGCAATGATGCCACTAAACCCTCGCTATAATTATATACTTAATGTTAGATTTTCCGTATCATTACTTCATAATGCAGAAATCCTCCGGTCACAGCATGTGTTGATAACTGTTTAATAGATGATCTAGTGCTGGCGACGACACTGTATTTAGGAAAGGAGGGTGAAAGCGATATAAATAATGTAGGGGAGATGTAACACTGTATAGTTAGTAATAGTATTAATGAAGCAACGAGAGTTAACAAGACCCGGAATTATGAGGAATCGGAAGTGGTTTTTGTAATTTTTGAAGGAAATTCTTTTTGGATAGCAGGATTTAGAACTGCCGTTGTTGAGCAATGTGAAGACGTTTTGTTTTCGGCCTATTAAAGTTGCTATATTTTTATGCTATTAGTTTCTTTATTTCTAATCGTATATTAACCTGCATCCGTTAAGAAGTGAACACATTAAATTATTTATAAAGTACAGCTTACATGAACGAGTTGCTTAATAGATTGAGAAAGTAAAGTTTTTTCATGTTTTTTTTTTCAAATGTAGCCGTTTTATGTAGTTATGCGCTTAGGCACGAAAAAAAGTTTTTCATGTAATTAGAAGGTAGTTATAATTAAAAAGGTTCACCGTACTGGCTTGAAGATACCTAGGTGTTAGAAAGGGAGTGAGTGTAGCACAGCCAAATCGGTCTAGTCGGGCAATCGTTTGACTCACTTTTCTCTAAACATGAACGCTGATACTAATAGCCTCTTTTCGACAAAAGAACACCATCAGTTATGGAATCTCGAGTGTCTGCTGGTGCCTCTGGTGCCTTGCTGAGCCATCAATCTAGTATCCTTCTGTGCCTGAATCCCCTGGATCGCTTCCGAGAGGCCATCTCTGGCCAAGTTGCGCGCATCCTCGGGACGGATGCTATACTAGTCTTCGACGGTCTCGACCGAACTTCGACTCTCGACAAGGGTGACCTAGTGCTAGCGATCCCCCGCCTCCGTCTCAAGGGCGCACCCCATGCCGAATTGGCAGCTAAAGTTGCAGCCGAAGTAGGTAAAATACCTGCCCATCCATCGTATTGGTGTACTTGCTGATTGTATGTATGTGAACTAATATGTTCTAACCAGTTCGAACCAGTCAATGGTGCCAGAGTGGAAGTTCCCATCGCCGATGGTCAATTTCTACGCTTCTTTCTCAACCCCAACGAGCTCTCATCTACACTGCTTCCTTTCATTCTCCAACGACGAGACGATTATGGTTTCGACCCTCAGTATGGACATCGGGACCCATCAAACCCCGAAGCTGGGAAGAAAACCATCATCGTCGAGTTTTCCAGCCCCAATATCGCCAAGAAATTTCACGCTGGTCATTTACGAAGCACCATAATCGGGGGCTTTCTTTCTAATCTCTATGAACGTTCAGGCTACAACGTCGTACGCATGAACTACCTTGGGGACTGGGGTCGTCAATATGGTCTGCTCGCTTGTGGGTGGGAGCGCTACAGCGATGAAGCCGCCTTCGCCAGGGACCCGATCAGTCATTTATTTGACATATACGTTAGAATCAGTGCTGATTTTGAACCCGAAGAAGAGGCCTTCAAAGTCGCTACTAAGCGCGGGGAGGACACTTCAGAGCTGGAGTCTAAGGGTCTCCTAGGTCAGGCGAAAGCCTACTTCAAACGGATGGAGAATGGCGACCAAGATGCGCTTCAGCTGTGGCAGCGCTTTCGAAGTCTGAGTATTAAGAAATACCAAGAGACCTACGAGAAACTCAACATCCACTTCGATGTATATTCTGGAGAATCTCAGGTGAAGAGAGAAACGATGGAGAACGCTGAGATCGTCCTCCGAGATCTAGGCGTTACCGAATTCAAGGATGGCGCACGGCTCGTTGATTTCAGTAAGCATGGAGCGAAGGCCCTGCAGGTCGCCATTACCCGAAATCGAAATGGAACCTCCAACTATCTCCTTCGAGATATCGGTGCTGCTATACAAAGATACGATGAGTATCACTTTGATGAGATGATTTACGTTGTCATGGCCGAGCAAGAGACTCACTTGCAGCGCCTTTTCAAAATTTTTAGCCTAATGGGCGACGACTATGAAGCATTTTCCAAAAAGATGAAACATATTACTTACGGGAAGGTACGTTGGGGGCGGCTCCGTTGTCTCTCCATTCTAACAATTGATAAAATAGGTAAAAGGCATGTCTACTCGTAAGGGGAACGTCAAGTTTCTAGATGACATCCTAGCGGACGTCGGCGACTTTATGCACAGTCTCATGCGTCGAAACGAAGAGAAATACAGCCAGGTTGACGACCCTCAACGAACAGCAGAGCTCCTTGGTATTTCTGCTATCATGGTTCAAGACATGTCAGGGAAAAGGGTCAATAACTACGAGTTCGATCTCGAACGAATGACATCGTTCGAAGGAGACACAGGACCATATCTCCAGTACGCTCACGTGAGATTGTGCTCTATCTTTCAGAAGGTAGAAATCTCACGCGATGAGATGTTAGCGGCCGATTTCTCGGTTCTTCCCAACTCACCGCACGCTGTCAGGCTGCTCCGTATCATAGCCCAATTTCCTGACGTAGTCAAACAAGCGCTCAAAACCTTAGAGCCCACTACAATCCTGACCTATTTATTCAAGTTAGCACAGCAACTAAGTTCCAGCTATGAGCATCTAAAGGTATTAAATCCACCGGAAGGGCGTGTTGTCTCTGTGGCTCGAGCAGCGTTGTACGAAGCCGCCCGCCAGACACTTCATAATGGAATGCTGCTGCTCGGACTCACTCCGCTCAATCGGTAAGAAATGGCTCTTTGAGTTCTGTAAATAATAATCCAGCTAATGTTATCCAGGATGTGATATAAGTCAATGCTATCGAAAGAACGCGACTGTAGTAAGGAGTTACTTTGGCCGGGGTGGGCTTTACTATACACTGGGTTCACCACGACTCGGGTTAAAGTAGCAAGAGTTCTAGAATTTTAAAAATAAAAGAGATTTTCAAATTTTCAAAGGAATATGATATTTGTCTAAGTACGATATATTAAAGTATCAGCAAATGTCCCCGGATCGTAGGGCTACGACTAAGCCACAAGTGCGCCATGTTTTCACCATTTCAATTTCTTCGATATCAAAATTTCTTTTCTCTCCACAACTACCCATCGCATACAACACATGATTATCCCTACACCTCGACCAAACCTCCCTTCCCACAAAGCACCAACGAGGGGGAAACTCCCAATACCCATTACCACAGGCATCCCCATTGTAAACTAGGCCGTCAAAGTCATAGGGTTTCAAAGTTAAGAGAGCTGACCTGACTTGGTTCTGCCCAGTTAAAGTACATTCCGCTTAATTCAAAGACTCCAAACTCCCACGTGGACAAAAGCAATCAACATATAAAAGAGCATTCCCACTACCGCAGAAACAAGCTGGTCAACCATTTCTCATCCTTTATCCCACTTTCGCAGGAACACGTTACCCCTCAACCATTCCTCAATATCTCATCCGCAAAGCAGTGTGCACTATCGCCAGCCAATTTGTCTAGCTCATGACGGCTACCACAACTGGTCAGCTGGCGCGCCCGCGCCCGCGCCCACGCCACGAGCCTTCTTTACGTGTACAACTCGCGCGTCGGACAATCGATCCCAGACTGCACCCGGACAGGGTCAGCAAGCCCACGTCTTCAAAATCAGCAAAGCTCTCTCCTAGATCTCCTAGATCTACCAGACAGCATGATGCTATAGTGCGCGAGTTACGGGCAAGGACAAGGCCTCTGGACCTGAGCCCTGATCAGCTCCGCTGCGCGCAGGCTATATTTGATAAGCTGCCGACAATCCCTCACGTCGCATCCCGAACGCCGCGCTTATATCACCGTGGTAGTGGCAAATACGAACTTGTAGACCCGGCGTATGCTATCTGGAAGATGAGCATGCCAGGACTTGTTGCATATGGTCAGTCATATTTTCTTTGTAGAGCATGAGATTCTCTTTTAGCACAACAGAATACCAAGAAGATTTTGAAACCATGAGAATTCAAGCTCCTACATAGGAGAAATAACTGACCCCGAGTGTTGCAGGACCATATATCCATCTGAGGAAGCTATCAGCAGAGCGCATCCATGCACTGCTTGACAACCTTCTTATCGTAATTAACAAGCTCTATGATGCGCACATCGCGTATACCCCAGATATAAGAACTCTCAGAGTGGCGAGAAAAAGAATCGATAAAACTCTCTGGCCCTTTGTTGAGACGTTTGACTATAATAAGCGCGTCGACGACCAAGCAGTCCCATGGGAAGACCTTAAAAAAAAGACCGTAGAAATTATCAAAGGTCAATTCTGCATAGTAGAGGTACGCTGGATCTTCGAACATTACCCATCTTTTATTCTTTAATTAACCTGTTTATGCTTTTGTTGTTTAGCAACTAGCCAGTTTGGAGGACTTGCAGCCCCTTCCGAGTTTTATTGAGTTTCAACCTGATAGCGTCGTCGAGATATTTACGTGGGATTTTGATGACCTGAACCACACACAAGTACCCATGTCAGAACAACTCCTTATTATGCACCGAGTAAACCGATATTCTCCAAAGTTTGGCAAATACGTACATAAGAAAGTCGGATCGCTCTTTGAAGGGCTAAAAAAGCGGACCGGCCCGGCAGATGAGTCTGTTAATGGAATAGTACGCGACTATCTTCATATTGTTTCTCATACCCTCAAGTTGTTAGAACAATCCCTTAAGGATAGGCAAATCGAGCATGATGATCTGGTTACTCGAACATATCTACAGATGATATATACGGCTTCATTAATTCATCTTCACGCTAAGAATATTTGGGTCCGCAGCTCGATAGGACTCTTACGATTCAATGAACTCGTGGCAGACGCTTATACAAGCTACGAAGGTTTCCAATCTGTCGTTAACGCCTACTCCGAACTAAAAAATGCAATCCTCTGTCTCGACAAACAAGGAGAACACATCATCTCGCGGCATTACTTTTACCAGAGAGAGATATACGAATTACGCTCCAGAGATGAGCGTGAACGCCAGAGGCTGCTATCAATAGAACGGTGCATCATAGAAAAAACAGGCATAATCCCTCGGGGAAAAATTGATGGGTACGGGCTGCTACCCTATTGACCTCTGTGTCAGATCTCATTCTGAGGCTTCTCGATCAGCTGTCGACATATTACGACATATTATGACAAAGGTTCAAACCGGACTAAATGGGACAAAAGGGTAACGCAATTCGCGAGAAAGACATACTGAAGACATAAGATTTGCAAGCTTATCCAGGTCGATTCTTATTTCGTAAAGCACATAGACGATTTCGAGGCACTCTTATGTAACGTGGCCGAGAATCAGGAGCACAAGATTACTTCAGAAGAAATACAGACAAGCTTGGGTTGTCTCCTACAGTCAATCTCCAATAGACTAGAAAGGCAGAAATCTTTCCAGATAGACAAACTCATGTGCACCTCGCTTTAAATCCTCTGCCCAACCGACGCTAAGTCTAGTGGTCCCGGGCCAATTTTCGCTACGATCAGTGGGCTCTCAAATGCAATGGAAGAGGAAATAAAATAAGTATAGGTAGGGACGCTTCACGCTATGGAATTCTCTATTTATATGCGCACTCTTTTACATATGTTGCGCATTAACTATGATTACGTGTCGCGGAACGGAACTACAATAAAAATTTAGCTGACTACTAGGAGGAGAAAGTTTGTCGAACTGAGTGACATACGGCTGGCACCATAATATCATGCTAAATGACTAACAGTCCCATTGGAGGTTGCGTGTGTGGTCGTCCTATACAACACACACACACACACACACGCACATACTATCATTGTATTGATAAACCACCTTGGCTACCTCATACTCATCGTGTCTTTTTCTTTTTCTTCATTACGTTGGAATGACTTCTCATAAGAAGAGGGCTACTTGAGTGAAACTCGACATATATACAGTATCATATTGATCCTAATGGTGAGCTACATAAACAAACTATTATTATCGAAGTGATTGATCGATCACCAGGGGGTGAAAACACCTATATACGTCCCTCTATTTAACAAAACCTGCATATTGGGTATGACTCCTTAACGAGTAATATAACCTAAGCAATTTTCTGCTCATATTATTTTCGTTAGACATTCAGTCAATAAGTAAACATTAGTTTTATATACATATTCATACTGATAGCTTAGTGACGTATGAAATACATAATAAGTTATTGACATATTGTTTGCTACAGATAAGCCAACCATTGAGATATCGAGATGCTGAGGCGAATAAATTAATATGAGCTATGTATACAACAAAATATCATGATGTATGTATCCTGGCTGGGAACCTTTCTACTAATTTCTGCAGCACAAGTGAGGAAGGCAAGACAGTTTATTAGTTGGAATATCTTGATACCAATAGCGAATTGCAACATCTTCATAGTATGAAACTCATTTTCACGCATGCCAGTTGTTGAAGTTAATATTATTTAAAGCTTTAAGTATTAATAAGTTAATAGAACTAGGTACAACTACTCATCGAAGATATGGCTACCAGATAATTTAATGCTTACTATAAATGCGTTTGTAACGCGACATCGCGCAACAAAACGTAAATTCCGTAACGATGCGACTAACATCTGCGCCATACATAAAACCGTTCACTCATCCAACAACAAGAGCCTCGTGCAACGAATTCCGCACTTCAGCCCCAACCCATCAATAGTACCTGGAGACATCAGGTTCGGGAACGACACAACCCGAATAAATGAAAGCGAGATTAGGAGGCGACGATCCCATCAGCCTCTACAAAAAAACATTACCTAAACCACACACGATGTCACACTGAACGAGACTAACGAATTTCTTCCCTAAGACGGTGGAGAAGTAATAAGCACGAGGTCTTCGGGAAGACTATGTCAACTAACTATAGTCATGAGGGGTTGGTTCCTATATGCTGCAGGGTCTTCCCGTCGCGTGCTAGTAGCAGGAATCGGGGTGGCATTCGACAAGAAGTCGTCATCTCCGCGATGGGGCCGACCGGGTTTGACCTGGACGACCTAGGCTAAGCCCGCAGTGGCACGTCGCACTGAGAGAGGATGGAGGTTTGATGAGAACAATTAAAATAAAAAATAAAAAAGACAAATAAATACCATTCGATAAGAAGTTATCCCCAATCGGAGTAAACGCCGAGAGATAGTATTCAGCTGAAGAAGCTCGTGACTTAATCTGGAGATAACATCGCGGGGGATGCTTTAAGTAAATGAATGATGTGAAATAAATACAACGGGATGGAGAGCCAAGCTTTTCGGCGAGAAAAGATAGATAAATACCGATAATTGCAGTAGCAAGAGAATGCGGTGCTTCGGCGCGTGATAAAGCAAGTTGAATCTTGAATTTGTCGCGTTACGATTTACTTGACACGCGATTCTCGCTGAAGGGTGCTACGTAACATCTGATTGGTACGACAGGGATTGTCAACATGCTACCCTACCTTATCAAGTTGACTGACTTGATCGGGTCGGAAGCTTCGAACTAAAACGCTCTGGGAAGAATGGCGGGAAAGGGCCAGGAACGAGAAACAAGCGTGGTATTAAGCGCGATGGGTGTGGGCATTCCCGTGAATGAGATCCAGAGCACGAGATCGAATCAGATGGCAGAGACACGTCTTCGAGTTCCCATTCGCCAGAGAGCTTCTCGTGGCCTGCCGGGATAAGCTAGTTACGATTTTAGGAAATTGGTGGGAACTTCTCGGGAGGTCGGGATGGGGAAGTAGAGGGAATCCATCATCGGCCCATGAAGATAATAGGACGGACGTTCGACTATGAGATCAGGCCGAAGGTCAAGACCTTTTGAGGCTGAACATTCGTCTAGATTTTAGTTGGGTGGGTGGCTTGCGCCGACATCCGTTCGGGACGCTTGTCTGCGGTCTCTGATGTCTGATGCCATAGGCCAACTAAGCTGAAGCTTCGTGCCTCGGTAGGCGCTTCATTTCGCAAGTCCAAAATTATTCAATATTGCGGAAACGAAGAGAATCTCTCGCGGATCATGGCTGCGAGTCATGGAACAAGTGTGATGCTGTGAATATTGGCAGTTATCAGCGACTGACTATTGATCAAACCTAACGCGTTTCGTCACGTCACGTCTCTGACAAATTGAAGTACACCGCATTTTAATCAATGATGATGATGATAATGATGATCGGTATACCAGATCAAGGGTTTCGAGACGGCCTTCACTTGATGGTCATCGGGCTTCACTTTGGGCGTTGCTGCGGCTGTCTGAATGCTGATTCGTGCCCGGATTGACGACAAGAGTGGTGTGTGGGTACATGGATGCATCGCTGGTCGTCTGGGTTCTGGTTCTGGCCTGGGCGTCAATGGGCTTGCTGGGATGCCGTCTCTCCACCACCATCCCTTCTCATGCAATGTCAAGCAAGGTAAGGTCACCCACCCACGCTCCACCAGAGCAACATGCGGGCGACGGGAGCGCGACGTCCATAATAGGACCACGGCGGTTCTCGAAGTGGAATAACTAGTGAAAGGGCGGCATGGTCTTGGACCACTCGCAGGATGCGGCGGCGCTGAAGGGGGAATACTGGGCCATTCAGGAAACGTCCCAGGACGGGAACAACCATTCTTCTCTGATCGTTGAGGCTCATTTCCGTCCCATCTTGGATGCAGCAGTCCGAAGCAGAGCGAATGGGTACGTAGCACTGGAGTTGCTTGCTTGCACACTACGGTGGTATCTGCTGCTGGGTATGTAAGTCAGTCAGTCAGTCAGTCAGTCAGTCTCGACTTCATGCTTGCCGCCTCTATACAAGAACCACGACACCACTAAACTCTAATGTAATTCTGGGGAGTGGATGGGAGCACAGCCAAGCGGACGGGGTGCGATGGTCTGCCCTCACCAACTTCTATCCTTCGCCCCTTCATCATCATGGAGAAATGGAGAGAAGGAATAATGGAGACGTCACCGAGAGTTCTGCCGGCCTTACATGATGGCAATGTTCGGCTGCAAGATGTGGTTACACCGACTTTCTCGTCGCCCGTTACCACCTTGGGTTATTCAGACTGAGCTGATGAGGTAGTTTTTGGAGCCCGGAACTTCTTTGTCCTTGGCCCTGGCCGATGAATTTGGCTCACCGCCGTTATGAGTATGACGATGCCCCATCTTCTAATGCTGTGCCTGGCTGTGCCTTATACCGCAACGGCTAATAACCCTACGTAACTGCTTGTATGTGCCGAGTTATTATACCAATGCTGACTGACACGGACAGAACCTGTCTCGGGCCAAATCCCTATTTCATCATGTCGCAGCCACCAGAGAAGAGTTACCTACGCTATATCCCCTCCCCTTCCCCCCTCCCCTGCCCATGGGAAGGAAGGGGTTGTTCGTTTCCCTGCGGTCTGTAACGGTAACATGCCAAATTGTAAGTAGGCAACTTAGAGTATGGTAGCAATACCTAGTAATAAGCCGGCGGTCCTTGGGCTGACATGCTATGCTATGCTATGCTATGCAGTATGCAACAGCAGCAAGCCCGTGCCAACATTTGTTGGATGCGCCCCCGTGGGGTGTCCGCCGAACCTCGAGAGCTGACTTGCCCTCTTGGCAGCCCGGACCCCCAGCCTCCTTCTTCTATTTCCCTCACCAATCCCCGGTAAGTGACTGTCTACCATGTTACTGTCTGCTGTCTCGAATATGATCAGATGCGACCGTAACACTGTTAAGTAATAGAGCATATAGATGAATGAATGTGAGGCACAGCATATAGTGTCTTTTAGTGCACCGTAGTATTGTTCTGGAGACGAATAAGTCTGTGATACCTTAGAGAAGCGAAATGGCCTAATTTTAGGCCCGATCTATATGAAATCGGCACTAGCACAGAGAGCTCAGTGATGATAAGGCATGAGAATATATGAGAATAACTATAGACCAAATGGTGCTCATAGGCTACACCAATGCCGCACCTTTGAATCTTACTTACCTTAGGTAGTCTGGGAGGGTACGTATCACAATAAGAGTACGATGGGTGCATCGTCTTGCTTGGAATTCATCTTTTACGTCATGTAATTAATTTCCTTGCAAAGCTATACAATAAATAATAACATACACTACAACGGCAAGTCAGACTCTCGCTGCTTCGGAGGCCAGCGCAGTGCAGGGATCATTTCGTATGTACGGAAGTAATAATGTGCTATATTTCGTGTGTCATATGTTTATTTCCCTATCCGGTGACGGATTTTTGCTAGTGAAGTGTCTATTTCCATCTTGACGTAGGCACAATTAACGGATTGTTGTGCCGTTCCCTTTTTCCAATTCGAGCAGGTCTGTTGCTATTGCTTGATTCGGTATATGCTTCTTCACCCGGCCAATTTTGCAGCTCAACGCCCCTCCCGTCCACTCCTATTGGTAGTCGGGACTTCTGCGTGAACATTTGTCAAGGAGAGAAAAAAAAATACATACTCCCCCATCCATCTCAACATAGTAGACATGAATCGAACAAGTTTTTAAAAAAGTAAAGTACTTCAACACTGGCAAGTGTAGTTGGGTATCCTTCCATCGTCGCGTTTCATTCCATGCAATCTTGCTCCCGGCCGACCCATCCACGAGACATCCACACTTATGCAAACCAAGATTAAAGAGTATGTAGAGAGGCGAAGCCATATCGCGTGGGCGACGGGGAAAACGTGTAGGAAAAAAAAGATGGAGAGCGAATGTCCCGGCGCCTGCCGACATGCCGTTGAAACCCCACAGGAAACACCTGGACCCCTATACGAGAGAGAAAAGGCCAACTCGCGTCGGCTAGTTCCTTTCAAAGCAGTATAAAAACAACGCTCCGTTAAGTCTCCGCGTGACACCCTCCCATGATTCCCATCGCCCCGAGAAGAGCCAGATACGAGATGGTATAGGCAGTAAGAATCAAACATGTCGTAACGTCGTGATAGTTGACAAAGCAAATGATGGGTGCGGCGCGAGGCGAGCTGGCTGTATTAGCTGTCGTCCTCGGCGTCTTCGTCATCGTCGTCCTCGGGACTTTCCGTAGTTGTCTTTGCCTTCTTGTTGGGTGTTGTCGAATTCGCTTCCGACTTCCTCTTCGAGCCAGTCTTGACCACCGTAGACTCGCCGGCGGCACTGTCCTTGTCCTCGCCTGTACCCTTGTTGCGCTCGATCTCGGCTACTTCTTCCGCGGTGAGGAAACGGCCGCCAGGACCCCTAGGTCGTCGCATGGCATGATTATGCCGAGATTCGTGCAGATAGGGCTTCCGACCCTTGCTCGTTAGACGCAGGGCCTCCTCTAAGCGCTGGCGTGCGACTCGCCTTTTTAAAATCCGGTGAAATTGTTTTGCGTTGACGTACAGCGGAGACTCTTCCACGCCAGCTGCCATCTCTGGAGATTGCGGTGGCTGCATCGTCTGACCGGGAGGCATGGGAGCTGCGACGGTTGCGCGAGGGCCCGTGTGGTTCATCATGGGTGCATTGGGAACACCAGGGCTCGGGACTTGGCTCATACGCCGTCCGGAGAGTGGGTTGACGCTGTTCATCTGCTGTGGTGAACGAGGATCCCGGGCTTCTTTCTTCGTGCCCGAAGTCATCCTCGGGGAGCTCTGCGTGAGGCTGGGATCCGACGTCATGTAACTCGAATACCCCGTTCCGCCGGCTGCCGCAGCGGTCGCGGCCATGGCCGCGGCCTGGATGCCGTAGTGCATGCTCTGTTGAGGCACGCCATACTGCGCATTATAGATATTGTGGGTTTGTCCGGCTGCCGAGGTCTGGTGTTGTGATGGTAGGATAGGTGACGTCTGAACACCGTGCTGGTGTATGCTATGACTCGTGGGTGATGTGATGTTGTTTCCGGCACCCGAACTCGTGTAACCAGAATGCGCCGTCTGTGGTGGTTGCTGGTATTGCGCGTAGTCCATCATTATTGGCGATAGATAATGCGAACTGTCGGTAAGAAACGTGCGATATCCCTGCTGCTTCTTTCGAGCTCCTAGTGATGAGCTCTCTCTGCGTTCTAAGTTTCCAATTCGATTGCTCGCCGTGTATATGGCCTGTATATTCTTGTGTGAGTGTGTGTATGTTGTGTGTATATCTGTAGGGCCTCTACAGCAAATGTCGTCAGGTCGTTCTGCGCCTGGAGATAAAGGGTGGGATAGTTGCCTGGTGTAGGGCACACGCGTTGGGAGGGTCTTTCGTCACTTGGGTAGCCGCGATGAGGTAGGCTTGGATGCGACCCAATCTATTGGATATGCGTGGATGCGCTGGCAATGAGTGATGTGGTAGGTGCACGCAGGTGGCCGGTCTTTACGGCATATGCAAGTGGAATGGCTTTGCGGGGCGGGCCTCCTCGTGCTTTGAGATCTTCAGGCTTAAAAAGAACCAGGACGACCACGTGAGTGTTCGGCGATGTGCAAGGCTACTCGAACAAATTCAGTCCCAATGGCGAGATAGGTCTGGCGAAACAGCTCTCGAGAGCTTGATTCCTAGGGCGACGCTCAACGGCTATTTGATTGTGGGGATCTGTCCAACCAGAGGCATTAGACACGCTGTGTGAAGTATATAAGGGAAGTTCGGGTAATGCGAAGGGGGGGGGGGAGGCGGCGGGGGGGTGTGAGCGAGCAACAGTGCTGGTTCTTTCGTGCTGGACCACTACTTGATGCGCTGGCATGCATGACGGAATATGCACGAGCCAGGCCCACCTTGTCGACCAGCTCAGCGCGACCTAAGGTCCAACATCTGGGCCGGCCGTCGCGCAAGGCGAAGCGGACCCTGCCCGACAAAATGGGGCCTGACGGGCCAGGGCAAAAAGTCGGGCTGCAAAAGAAGAACTGGACAAGATGTACGCTTTGGGAACATTTCAAGGCTTCGACGTGGGTGATTGGCTAGGAGATGTATGGCGTACGTTTCTCCCACAGGACGGACAACACATGGATGGGCTCATTTGGGAGAGGGAATGGAGCACTTGGCCACACCAAAAAGTATGAGGGTGTGGGTGAGAAAAAGGGACAAGGAAAGAAAAGGGAAAGGCCCGATGCGAGTTACGCTAGAAGGGGTGGAATGGCGCCCTTTGGGTGGAGGAGTTTGCGACTGGAAAGAGGGTACGCCCAATCGTCACATTGCCTTAGTGGGCGAGAGGACGGAGTTGGCACGGCTCTTTGGTGGTGTGTGAATGTATCGTTGCAGGCGAGCAGATGGGGGAATGCAAGTGGTGGCAGATCGACTGGTGTGGAGGAAAGTAGGGAAAAGCGCATACCTTTTTTTCAAACAAGTTCCCGAGTGCTTGGGTTCGCCCTGTGGGTTGCCCAAACTGGTGGATGTCTAGGCCGTCTTGAGATGACAACATTAGCTGGGGTCACAGGCAAGCAGGATACAAGCAAATTATGAATATAATAGTAGTTGTGACGACAGACGTGGAAGGGGATGACGGCCAGGTCAGCAATGAGACGGTACCTGTACTTGTCGAACTTGACATGGCAAATAGTTATTTAGGTATACATCTCCAGTATACCAACAGTACGGCCGCCAAGCCAAGTTATAGATAGGCAGCACAAGCACTTGCGGGCAGGCCGTGACTACAGATGTAAGACAGAGAGACAATGAATACATGTGCTGAGGCACTGAGGCAGATGGGAGCAAGTCGGTACCGACGAGCCGGGGTGTGGTGGCTCTCGGAAGGGGAGGGGAGGGGCGGAACACACTCCAGTGCTTGGTCGCAGGTTTGAGGGGTCCAAAACGAGAGAAGACGACCACTTGACGAATATAAAGGCAATGGAGGTCTTGACTGATCGAGCAACTTGCCAACTTGAAACCAAAATGGAATCCGCAGATAGTCTGAATCACCTGATGAGCAATGGCCAATGGCGACTATGAGCGCAGCTCTGCTGGCGATGATAGGCCTCTTGGACCTCGTCGCAAAGAGGGTCAGTAATAACTGACAAGCGTAGAAGAGCTTGTTGATTTGTCGGAGAGGGAAAGGGTGGTGCTGGTGCCGGGTTCTCTTTCGGGACCCTGCCGTTTTGTCTTTGCGCTGAGTCGCTGACTGGCT
Source organism: Xylaria cubensis (assembly GCA_022385715.1). Taxonomy (NCBI): domain Eukaryota; kingdom Fungi; phylum Ascomycota; class Sordariomycetes; order Xylariales; family Xylariaceae; genus Xylaria; species Xylaria cubensis. The sequence continues at coordinate 332,615 of MU279015.1, read as the reverse complement.
GGAGCTGATCAAGAGCAACCGTGGGGTCGTCGGGTATCGCATATGATGAAAGAGATATGGGGTAGACTAACGTATAATGATATATATAAAAAAAGGACTAATCCAGGAAGGAAGCCTCTGCCTCTGGGCGCTTTATTGGCAAATGCGTAATAATAATAATTAAGAGAAAGAAACCATAGACGACGAGTGTGGAATACAACAATGAAACGTCGGTAGCTTACCTACTTACTTAGTTGGGGGAAGTCGAATACCTTGGATATACCTACAAGTATAGATACGTATAGATGTGTATAGAGGTAGGTATAATAATAAGTTATGGGTTGTTATGCGCGACAAAAGTGCTTGCTTGCTGGCTTGGGGTTATAGGGCTGCGGATTGTCGCAGGCTCGCGTCGCAGTTATGGCTGTGGTCCCTGTCTTGACCTACTTCACGCGTGGTTGACAGACAGCTGCCTATGTAGGCGAAAAACCTTGTGTGCAAGCCTCCTTTCTTCTTCTTCTTACTGTTTGACTTTTGGCAAGCAGACTGTGCCAGAGAGAGAGGACTTCTTGTTCTTGGGGCAAACTATCAAGCAATGCTTGGTTTTGTCTGCGTCTATCAGATCAGATTAGATAGACCGATACGATATGAAATACGATACACGCGTGTGCGACGTTGAGGCAGCGATTGGCGTAATGGCGCGTGCCCACAGCCCACAAAGCTGCGACGGGGATCCGTGCTGAGGTGCGATAGATAGTGTGTGGTTTTGGGTAATAATAAGCATACATACGTACATACAGCACTGACGTTGCGCTGGGCTCTGACAGTTCCGACCGAAGGAAGGCCACAAGTTCCAATTGATGGATTTGGAGCGAAGCCACCGTTGAATGGCTGGATCTGATTTGGCGAGGCGAGGGGTTGTTTAGGTTTCAGAAAATAGACGAATAGACGAATAGAAGAATCGCTGGGGGGGAAGCTCGTCTCGTGTTGGATGAAGAGGAGAGACTCGCAACTGATTCGATGAAATTTCGCAAGTGGTGGACCGAGCCGAGTGAGGGCAGATTGATTGGTGAAAAATTGGCAGAAGCGAGTGAAATTTTAGAGAAAAGGCAATGAGGGGCCTGTGTGCTTTAATGGGGGGCGCCCTTTGGACTAATCAGCTGTCCTGCTGAAATCCTGTAAGTGGGTCTCAGAAGCCGATCTGCATCGTGTACATCAGGTACGTACCTCGGGTACTCTCACACGCCATCTCATATAGAAAAGCTACGAGATTAATCCTTGCAGCCCGAGCCACTGTACCTGATAGTACAAGCAGAAATAGGTTAGGTACCTTTTGGCTTTCATTATTCAATAAGATACCCCACCCATCACTTATTCTCCCAGGGCCAGGTTTTGGCCACCGACACCCAAGCGCCGCCAACGCATCGCTTCTGAACCCGTCACATCACCGCCTGTCCGATTGCAACGGCACGAAAAAAAAAAAAAAAGAGTGAGTTCTCAATGCGATCGCGGTGCCCTTCCGCATTAACCTACTGGAGTCAACTCCCCCACTTCCTTTGATGTTGCCTGCCTGGCTAGCTGTCTGCGCTAGATAGGCAGCCCAGCATACCGGTATCTCTAGCAATCCGGTCTGTTACGGCTTGTTTGCGCGTGTGGAAACTGATTGACGTCGGTCGGTGATAGCTCGCGCGATGCATAGCAGCCGGCTTCTTTTCGGGCATCAATTCTCTTTGTTCCCATGACACACATACCTGTCTGCCGTCCCACGACCGTTGGCCCTAGAACAGATCCTAGATGTAATCTGTGCCGCATGCTTGCTTCTCTTGTCCGGCCATGGAATACCTATCTTACTTGCTTGTTGGGAGTTGGGACGGAAGGACCAATGTGTCGCATGACTTGGTATATTATTCTCTTAGACAGTATACTAATATCGGCGTCAATGCTCGCTGTTATTAGTCGTACGTTGGTCAGCAAACCTTTTGGAACGTGGTTCTCCGCTATTTTTCGCTTTTGGTGGCTGGGAAACTTGTCAGCCAGTTAATTCCCCCGCGTTGCAAACTTCGGAATCGGTCTGGGTAATGTCTCTTCGTCCGTATATCCGTACACCGTTGGAACATGCAAAGTACCTAATAAGAAGAATCCTTCGGGGCGTTTTGTTAGTGTCGCGATAGCCTTTTTCCCTGCTTTCTACACAGTCGTCATACATTGAACCCCACTCGCCATCGCGATCTTAACAGGCTCTCCAACAACCAACCCCTTCCCTTATTGAAAAGATCATGTCCTCAATTCCTAATTGAATAGAAAAGTCTTAGGTGCGAGATTTGTTAAAGCGAACTTAGCATTAAAGCGACAATTTTACGCCATATCCCTACCCATAATCCCACATTGTAATGAGTCAGATTAGGGTGGTTGGTGAATGACTCCTCAAACTGGAACGCTGAACCCAGCAACATATCTTACGTTAATATTTTATGACCGCATTATCCTCAGATTATATCGGGTAATCTCAAGGATTCAGGTCCTCGAAGTAACCATTATCAGTTTTAAATTCTTGAAAATGGTCACTACAGTCTAGACGAGCTCAGCAATCTATTTCACTGTAGAATCCCTTGTACACAGACTCGGATTTATTCCTTCAGAAAGAACTACAGAAACGTGTGTACAAACCACGTTTGGATTCGAAATATATGGAGCAATCGACTAACCGTCATCGACGGAACCAGTGCTCTGGCACGAGGCCACGTGAGGCCGCCCTTGCAAGCTTCAGTGAGTTCTGTGTAACCATCTACTCCCCAACCTAGAATTATATTTGGATACCGGTCCCGATGCTACGTAGTAAGACAGCAAGGGATAACAATAAATGAAATGTTTTACCTACTTACTTTCTTACAAGTTAAGTGCTTGCATGAACAGGCAAGGGATTTCTTTTTTAATCACATGGCGTGACCTTCGAGAACTATCGTAATCTCCCCATGGGGTCGACAACGAGTAGCTCGTGCACTGTTAATGTTGTGCTTGATTGAAACCGAAAACAAAACGAAATGACAATGCTAACTTTCTTGATGAGGTCCCCTACCCGAAATTTGCAATTTTGATTTCACCATGAACGCTGACCAGAGTATTTTCGGATTTGATATCGCGATGGATAACATGCTTGCGGTGTAAATATTGTAATGCGCGTGCCATCTGAGCAACATATTACGCTGCCTTCCACTCTGTAATCCGCCGCGCCCCTTGCCAAACTTATCTCTTATTATTGGTCTCATCACTCTACCTTGCTTATACGTTTCGTCCTCGTGACGTCTCTGGTTCAATAGACCTCTCTTTCCATGTTCTATTCACTTTGAGGGCACGTAGCCCAGTCTGATGTAACGAGAGCCAATATACGGGGCTTAGAAAAGTGTTCAAATTTGCCAACAATCAACTCTACGACCAAGGTAGATCTAGAGATCTAGTTCTTTTATTTATATATGCGAATAACTTTACCTTGGCCAGCCGCCTGGCTTCCCCCTTGGTCCGTGTGACACCCGAGTACATCCCGAAGGGCCTTGGTAGACACGGCAGTCTACGTTGTCTTTTCGCAGATATATTAAGTACAGAAGCCGTTTAGCTTAGTCACCTATTTAAGTATTAGAGTGTGGCTAGTTACTTGCAATTACAACATTTGCTTCTTTTCAGCAGTATCACTTTTAACTAATTTGCTTTGTTCTACGATTTGAACTAGGATTGATAAACCTGTTCATGACTTGGGAAATTCGTAATGACGTGTCTAGCTCTCATTCAAGCCGCCTCAAGCATTAGACAAAGCTCTCCTTCATTCTATGGCCGAACTACTTCGTCGATCCTAAAGTACAACCTAGGATAAACTCCTAACAGACGATAGTCTCGGCGTAAAGCCTAGACGTAGGCAATACTTGCATGCTCAAAAATGTGTATACAGAGGGTGCCAATGAGCCCAGTTCAGGTTGTCCACATTATTTCGTCCTATTGCATTCATACATTTACTCGACTATACTTCGCTCAATTCCATCAATGACTAGAGCCTATGGATAGCCAGGGCTTCCCGTCTCGCCCGCGCTTCCTTGTATATGTTCTGACCTATCCTAATACGAGAGCGTGAGGACAAGGGGAAGTCAGGTTGTCGGCCCAGGCGAAGCTATTAATAAAGGCCTAGAGATCGCCTTCCTGGATAAACAAGATATCCAGACCTTCAGAGTCCTTTTTAACCCATACATGAATTTGAGCTCCAAGCCCCGTATATTGGCCCTTGTGATACCTCTACACAATGTATGACCATTGGGCTCACGAGCACCTTCCATTGCTCGCTGACGCCGGCGTCAATCTCTATGCCAATCATGGGCGAGACCTTGTTGATTAGTTCTGCGTGCTTTTCCAGAAGTGGACCGCATCTTTGGTCTCATCCTGAACAACTGAGGTTCCCTAGAATGGGTACCCTTCACGATAGATCTGCCTCAGTAGCTGAATTATTTTCGAAGATGATGGCGACGTTCTACTATTCTGGGGGCAACATGGATGAAGAACCTCAACCATCTATAAGATGCTCATTAAAGAGCCTATCTAAACTCTCCGTTAGAACAATGCTATTGGTCTGCTTAGCCTTTGTCAATACCTAGGTGACGACTTTTGACATTGACTTTCTACGTGGCCTCTAATATATATATCCTGGTTTTTTTTATTTAAATTTTTTTTTTAAAAAGGTTACTTTTCGATGTATTTAAGTAAATTGGAAGTGGTTAGGTTTATTTGGCTTGTGCAAAAAGCGGGCTCTGGCCAAAAGCGGCATAGACCTCCAGCTTTCAGTATCACGTGACCTTAGAATCCACTTCTCCCGGCATGCCTGACCTGACCTTGAATGCTAATTCATTGAACGAGTACAACGGCGTAGGTCTGATTTCAACGTTGTCATCCTTCAATTTACCTACCCGTTACGTACCGACATCAATGACAACATGCTGTTCTTCAGGTGAGCGATTTACTAGATCCTTTTTTGATTTTAGCCGCGGTTTTTCATCGGACATCCCTCGGACATCCGTCATGAGCAAAGCCAAGCATGTCGTCAATACGGACCCGAGTATCATTGTTCATCACTCAAATTCCAAATATTGGATCAGCAACCAACTGTGTACCACCGGACTCTCCAGATAATGTTATTGTGACATTTGGACTTAGGATCTTCCCTTGCTGTGCGGAGGGGGGTGAAGGGGGAAGGGTAATGGAACATGGCGTTTCCGGTACAGTCACATGGCCCGCATTTCTCGTGATTCAAGATGGAGGGAAGCGTTTTCGTATGATGACAGGGCTTTTATTTCGAACGTCACGTTCCAAATCCACGGCGAATGTACGACTACGAAGTACATGCGTCTCGTTTCACCCGAAAAGCCGGCAGGCACGACTCAGTCTCAGAAGGGCCCTGGATCTAAATCCGCCGTTTCTGTCTCTCTGTGAGGCAGATATCTTTTCATTAAAGGGATATCGCAACACACGCTGGATCATGTAGAGCTGAAAAAGGACCAACAGAGCTAACGAGCAATCAAACCCGCAGTTTCTTCAAGACGCTCATCGACCACGAGGTGACGGTCGAGCTCAAGAACGACATCCAGATCCGGGGCACGCTCAAGAGCGTCGACCAATATCTCAACATCAAGCTGGACGACATACAAGTTGTCGAGGAGCTGAAGTATCCGCATCTCGTACGTCCCTGAAATCCACACGCCCATCCATTTACGCCAAGCCATGCTATCTCTTCTCTTTTCCCCTATTTCCATTCCCCTTTTCTTGCTTCTCTATAAATCCCACCCTTTTGTCAATGATACCATATCTAGCGAGTCTAGGTAGGTCGCATGCTGACCCCGTCCCAGAGTTCCGTGAAGAATGTCTTCATCCGCGGCTCTGTCGTGCGCTACGTGCACCTGCCAGCTGCTGCCGTGGATGTGCCGCTACTAGAAGACGCCACAAGAAGAGGTCAGTACCAATCTCAGTTCCCGAAGCATCACCCGCCGAACCGAGTCTTTGTTTTTCTCTGACACTGCTACAGAAGCTGCGAATCAAGCCGGGAAGGGGAAGTGAAGAGGCATCACGCCATGACCTGAATCATATAGCAACTAGCAGACAGAGCAAACCCTCATATGAAGATAATGAGGGAAGCCACGACTTATGGGAGAAGTGGAATCAAAAACTAGCGTCGCCGACTTTTATGTGGATGCGTGCAATGGAATGGCGAAGACGGTAGGAGGAATGGCACCGCCTGGCCATGAACTTGATTCACCAGCTGAGAAACACGGCGTTTAATGGTCGGATACAGCCTCACAATGGGCACAAGCAATTTTAGGAGTGGATCATTAGCTCGGGTCTTACGATGCCCTAGTAACCAAGTTCTTCTGCCTCGACGCTTCGAGTAATGCTATGTGAGATCATATGTTTGCCATGCAATGGAAATCCAACCTGTCTAAGACTCATTGGCCTTCCCGTAGACTATTTATTACCACGCGGCCATGGCTAAACCTACCAGTAAACACCGCCCCCTTTCCCATCCTTCCCATCCCAAAGCACAGGCTTTCCGATTATCCTACTATCCTTACCCCCTTTCGTCTCTTCGCTGGTATCGTCCTCCTGTTCCTCGAGCACTTTCACAAGCCCGCCCTTCCTTCTCTCGCTCAGCCAGCGATCCGTCCACATCTTCATCCGCTTGCGACTGACCTCGCTCCCCACATTAACAGTAGGGACGACCTTCTCGATGCGCAGCGTCATGAGGAAGAGGGCGAGCTCGCGAAAACTCGAGTGTTCGGAGTACGGCACGCCGAAACACATGGCCTCACGTGTGCTGCCGCGCTGGGCGACGAAGTCACGGGCTCCGAAACGGGTCCTCCACGCCTCGCCGTGCAAGATCGAGGTCGTGGAGACGGTGCCAGGGGACGCGTTGGCAGAGACGTTCTTGGCGGTGGTGGTGGGGGAGCGGAAGTTCCACCCCGAGGGCCGGAACCCAACGATACGTGTGAAGTGCGGCTTGTACGAGTCCAGGTAGTCCTGGAGCGTCTCGGCGCGGATCTCCATCAGCATCTGCATGTGGACCTGCGCCTCGTACGGGTTCGACGTCATCAGCGCCGCCAGCTCCGGGTCCCCTAACTGTGAGCAGATCTTGATTTTTGATGCGGACGCGAAGATCTTGGTATTGAGCGCCTGCGCGATCGCTTTGCATATGCGCTCCTTGCCTATCGAGTATGTGCCACAGATGACGAGAAGTCTGTTCTTTGGGTTGCTCTTTACCTTTGTATCGGAATTCTCGCGTTTAATGGCAACTGTTTTTGTGTCACTATCTTCTTTGGGGAAGAATGAGCTGACGGTTGTAGTGCCTTTCTCACGCTTCAGCCTGTCGAATGATTCGTCTGCTGTACTTGGGTCTCCCGACAAGGACTTGCAAAAGTCCGCACAAGCTCTAATGACATCGTTTTGCGGAGGGAAGGAGTATCGAGGATTGAGATATGTCGTGTCTAGGTAACAGACGTCGATCTTTTGCTGCTTGACTTTCCCTGATATTGTGTCCACGGTTTCAGGTTTTAGCAAAGGATGAGCAACCTGCGCTGGACAAGCGCGGAAATCGCCACAATGTAGTATTCGTTGGGTCCGCGGATTTGGTCCCTTTCCCATCTTCTTCTCAAATAGGAAGAGGGAACTGCCGGGGCAGTGGTTTGCCGGTAGCATGGTGACCGTAACACCTTCGGTACCGGGCACTTCCACCGTCTCCTCGAATTCAAGCTCCTTCACGTACTTCGAAGCTGTTCGTAGCTGGTTCTTGACGAGACTACCGGTGACTTTGCTACAGTATATAGGGCCATGAGACCAATTCGCCGTCAAACCTATATAGTGATCGCTATGAAAGTGACTAAGAAAGTACTGGTTCACTCGAAGTCAGCTACCGCTATATGTGGATATTGAGAAGCTTGAGAAGCCTATAAGGCTTTTAAACATTATCTTGGCATGGAAAAAGCTACGCTCTTTGAGAAAGGCTAATGGAAATAGGAACGTAATGTTGGGAGTTGCTTACGGCATTACATCCTTTAACCGCACCATACCGGAAGGCATCCACGCAAATAAAAAAGCCCGGCATAATCTTATAAAAAGGACATGTCCTCTGATATGCAGGCTTGCCCCTGGAAGCATGCTCTGCCGCTGCAGCGGAGGCCCAGGCAGAGTCTTCGGCATGACCAGACATCAACTTACTGAAAGCAGAAGTCGAGTGTGATGCGCCGCCTCCAAGGCTTATAGGGTTGGCTTGGCCCGGCCGGGGAACAGCGGCTCTAGCAAATCGTTTGCTCATTTCGGGGGCGTCTACCGTAGCCGGCGGGGGTGGCGGCGTCGGTGCTGATGCGGGTAAGGGGTTCCCATCAAGACAGGCATTGACGTGAACAGTCGCCTGCTCTGGCGTGATGCCGTCTAAAGTGGTGTTGCAAATTGGACAGGCTTGCGCCATAGCATCCCCCGAATCCTCAGCTTCGAGCCTCGCCTGCTCCTCCATGAAGCGTCGTTCGCGAAACTCGTCCCCTTCATCATAGAATTCGTCGTTGTCGTCGCCGTTGAACAGACCCTCCATATCTTCAAGTTGTTGGAATTGGTCATCGTAGTCGTCTCCTCTCTGGATCTCTATTTCATCGATAGGACCAGGGCAGCTTTCGTCGACAGGCAAATCCGGCACTGGCGGCACGGCGGGTTTGGGTGTGTCTGTGAAGTTCGGGGGCTGTATTGTCGCAACAGCATTCGTGCGTTGCGATAAGGCTCGGTCAGCGACATCGACATGGTCATCCTCACTATCTGAGTCGGCCAGAAAGGGACCCCTCCCTCGTCTTTGTTTCGCCGGCCTACACTGAACAGGTTCTGACGACACAGCTTCCGTATGCTCCGCCTCTTGCTCTACTTGCTCGCACCTGTTCGCCTCTGCGGCATGTCTCGGCACCTCACTAGCAGCATGACCTAGTTTACGTCGCTTTGAAGGGTTTTGGTGATCTTCGTATAACGCCTTCTGAACACAGTCCTCGGCGCCGTAGATGTCTTCATCGTTGGCCGGTGTGGGCAAATCGGATTCGACCGAGACCACAGCTGACGATCCCGGTAGGAAAAGCTGTTCCTCAACCTCAACCTTTTTGAAGAAATTCAATATGTTCCCATTCGGTTTCGCAGTATTCCGTTTCCCATTGGGCGCCGTGCCATTGCCGTTCTGTGCAGCAGGTTGAAAGTTAAGTTTGGCTTGCTTTGGTGGTCTTCGCGGGGTGACGGATTTAGTAGGCATGGCGCTGTTATTGAGCTCGCAAACGAATTATCATTTTGAAATAAAGTGTCTTTTATTTACAAGGTTTTATCCTTCTTCTTCTTCTTCTGGATTTTTTGGGGGTTTATCTGTTGTGTTGCAAATGCAACGGGGAATCGATTCAAGGGTCAAGTGCGAGGGCGATTTGCCCCTCGAGCTTCTTAGTGACGTTAGATAGTACCGTAGGAGGCAATTTTACAGGACGCGACGGAGATAAGCTAAGGCGCCTTTGTTACGCGCTATCACTTGACTTACCTGGCCGCTGAGACCCCTGCAGTGATAGCCTTGTCCAGCGCAAGTATAATTGGGTTTAGGGGATCAATAGCATCGCACCTTCGCCTAGCAACAGTAGCATCAATATTGCGACCTTTTCCCTAATCATAGAACTGTGTCTCTCTGCGCCAGCACGATTATCTTACATAGACAAGCAGATTGCCGATTTTTGTTTTTAGCCATGAGGTTCGAGGGAACTTATTCCAGCTCGGTAGTCTAGTTAGCATAAATACCTACCTAGGTAGAATGGAAGCGTTTTGGTTAGCCCCTCGCCCCCACTTTCTCTGCCCCAGACTCTAAATTTCACAGAAAGTGACATAGAGCGAGCTCCTGCCTGAGCCTCATCATATAATAATATTATACCCTGGCCTTGCACTTCGAGCAAGCAACCAACTACGTCAACCACGGACACTACCTACTTCTCAAACATACAAACAATTGACCGAACCCCCCAGCCCATATTGACAGCGAGATCGTCGACAAACCGCCAAAATGAAGCTCGTCAGGTAAGCTACCGCCCAGCCATCTCTACGCACCGAAGTGCTGAAACCAATGCTGCCAAGCTCCTCCGCCCTCCGCGCCGATGCTGATGATGATGCCTCTCCAGATTCTTGATGAAATGCGCCAACGAGACGGTCACAATTGAGTTGAAGAATGGTAACAGCACCCTTCTTCCGAGTCATATCTGCACTCGTGCTCTCAGAGGTCGCCACGCATTTCTACTGACACGTGCGGGCTGGCAGGCACAATTGTACACGGCACCATCACATCGGTCTCGCCGCAGATGAACACGGCGCTACGCACGGTGAAGATGACGTCGCGCGGCCAGGACCCCATCTCCCTCGACACAATGAACATCCGCGGCTCGACGATCCGCTACTTCATCCTGCCCGACTCGCTCCCGCTCGACACCCTCCTCATCGACGACTCGGTTAAGCCCAAGAACAAGGCGCGTAAGGAAGCCGCCGACCGTGGTGGTCGAGGCGGTCCGGGACGCGGGCGCGGACGGGGACGTGGCAGAGGGCGTGGCCGGGGACGGTAAAGCAGGCTTCTATTTTCGTGTATGTGTGAGAACGACGTATCGGAGGAGAGAGCGAAATAGGGATTCATCCCTGGGGCTTCTCTTAAGGGGTCAATCACGTCCAATGCACGTTTTTTTTCGTGGTATCTTGTTTTCTTTTAAGTGACTATCATTCTCTCCATATCCGTATTATCTGCAATTTCTCCCAGCCAGCCTTCTTCCCGCTCGACCCTACCGTCTCAACCCTCCACCCGCCGCGACGCACGCGCTCCTTGACTTCCTCGGGCTTGTTCTGCGCGCACAGCAACACGTACGCACATCCCCTATCAGACAGCACGCGCGGCAGGCCATCAAGGAGCCGATCCGTAGTCTCCATGCCGTCTTTCCCGCCCGCATACGAGAGCGCCAGGAGATACGAGTCTTCCTCAAACGAGTTTCCTGTTGCTTCCCTTTCTCCTTTGTAGCCATTGCCGCCCCTGGACGAGCCTCCCCTCGAAGGAAGCTCGGCCGTCGGCACGTACGGCGGGTTGAACACCAGCACATCCACGCTGCGGTCCCGCAGCGGCGCCACGAGGTCGCCCTGCACGGCACCCAGGAACGCCGCGCTGGCGGTCGCCGCGTTGGATGAGATGGCCCTACGGACCGTCTCCGTCGTCGCGACGCAGGCGTGCGCGTTCATGTCCACGGCCCCCGTGAGGATATTGCGGGTCCCGAAGATAGTCGATGCGTGCGCGGCCAGGAAGGCGATGACCACCCCTGAGCCAGGCCCGATCTCTATCACTAGGGGATCCGGCGATGTAGCGAAGAAACGACTTTGTAGAAATGCCGTCTCGGATGCTGATGAGAGTATGTCTAGCAACAGGAAGGAATCCTCGGCTGGTTCGTAGACTCGCTCGTAGGCTACGTGCGATGTGTCTGGTGTTGGGAGCATCTTGTGTAAATGTCCCTGACAATAAGCGGCTAATTTAATGTTCACAAATCTTTGGTACACGTTACGGAATTGAAAAGCGGCTAGGAGGGATAGCTTAGTAGTTTAAAGGCTTGCGCTAGAAAGAAAAGACGGATATTACCTTTATGTATTTGTTAATTTATATTGCTTCGCATTGATCCCTTTTATAAGATTGTTGAAGCATTTTATTACACTTGTTACCTATTGTAAATGTAACGGCCCGGTGGGTAAGGCCAGCCACAGCCCTAGCCACGTACCAGCCACAACCATAATCCCCCTTTATCCTCTCTTAGTACCTCCTATTTACAAAAGAAAAGTGGGTAAGCCTCAGTTGAAATCTTCGACATACCCTCAGTTGATCACAGGTCGAGAATGGGTTGTCGTAGCCTAAATGTAGCACTAGACCGTCAAATGAAATTTGGCATCGAAAGAACAAATTGGCTGCTCAGCCGTCGCCGTCATTCCCGTGTCCTTTAACGCTATGTATATCGCCTGGAGTTTCGTAATAACGTGTGCTGATCATGTATTATTTCTCTGGCCCGCCTTATGGTTGCATGAGTAGTAACCTATGAACAGACCGAAGGATGAGGGAGCACCTTCATTCACTTACTGCACTTTAATAACGCTGTTTGTACTCAAGGTTATGAAATCTAGATTAAAAATGGAAACGAACAAGTCAGTGAGAGGGGCGGATCATCATCCAGAACGCCCAAAGCGCCTCATGAAACCAATAAAATCCTACAGCCTCGCGGAGCCGCCTCGGAAATCGAGAAAAATTAAAAAAAATTTTATTGAGGCGACTAGGCGTTGTCCGATGGTCTAAAGGCTTTAGGACTATGGCATAATCGATTATCCCGCTGTCAGAACGAAGGGATACCACAGTGTCATTGTACTTCTTCTTCGGTAGGAATTCCTTCATAATATTAGCGTCGGTAACATTCGCGATACCGACGGTTGAGATGTGCTGGGTAGCGATAAAAGAATATGGACATATTCCTGGAAAGTGACCTGCCTAATTCCTCCTCATCCTACCATAAGTGATACCATCTTAACTTCAACTACATCTATAATGGGTAGAATACCTTATTACCCCGATCATGTCTTAGGATCGCGACCTGTTGCGTGATCTGAACATTTGTCTTCGAGCGTTGACTTGAGAGTTGCAGGCGACGCAAGCTAGCCTCGGAATGTCGTCAGATGCACCTAGCAAACCGCCTTGTTTATAAAGTTAACAAGAGTCCCAAGAAATGCATATTGAAAGTAAGCTCACCATTCTTACATTAGACCCCAGCGTTCTTTAAACATTGGTCAACCCAATCACGAAAGTCTGTCGCCATCCATTCAACCAAGACGCGCAATACTGCTAAGATTTGATATAGGCCTAGAAGGAGATATGTGTTTCCAAGTTCGATAGGGCCGTAAACACAATAACTGGAGTCTAGACTAAATGCGAACCATAGTTCCCACATCCGGCCTTCGATTATTATAAGAGGGATGACAGGCGGGGGCAATACGTCGTTTGGATCGATATCGTTGTTTGGATCGGAATCGCATGGAAACTTAGTGACACGGTCAAACCACGAAGCTAGCCATATACCGAGCTGGGTTTTAGCTTCGTTTTCTTTTCCAAACGCCGACTTAGTTTCAATAAAAACACCTGACGGCGTTCCTTGCAATTCGGACGAATTGGATTGGTTAAAGGATAGGTGATCAAGAAGGTCCAGAAATGGACCCATACGTTCGTCAGTTACTATTTCGTCTTTATCAGGTCGTAGGACCAGAGCATAATCGATTATCTTGCTGTCAGAAGGGAGGGATACTGTTCGAGCTGATGCTAACGCCTTTGGTAGGTAATCTTTTGTGATAGTAGCGCGAGTAATATTTGCAGCGAAGACGGACGGGGTGTGCATGGTAGCGAGATCAAGCAGGCGCTGATGTATTCTTGAGTTCTAGCTTGCTTCCCTGTGGCTAGAGTTACGGTGGTCACCTGTCTAGGCTTGGATAGCCCGGAGATCCCTATACTCTGTTATAAGTGACTGTACGTGGATGCGGTCCAATAATTTAGATTTCTCGTCTTCTTGAACCGGTAGCGATGCATCAAACGAGGACCTTTGATCGTCCCTGGGCATAGTTAAATCGTCTGGAGTGATCGGCCTAGTCGGTCGCTCCGCAAATAGGGAATCACTCTCACCGTTCAGGTTAAGCTTGGAATTGAGAGTGGCGTATAGCTCCATAGGCAGAAACCCTTTCCCAAGCGCGTTCTGAACTGATTGATATAGCTTCGCGAATTGACCATATTCCTTCTTGGTCAAGTCGATGGGCATCACGTTCACCCATTTCACCAGTTTTTGGAGCTTTTTAAGATCCCGGGGTTTTTTCATCGGGCTTTTCGAGCGCGTGGGGCCCTGGCCCTTGGCCGACTGCAATCCGGGATATGCAGAACCGGCATTACTAGGCGGAGGATTATTAGGCGGAGGAGAAGAAAGTGAACTCAGTGGTGGAGGCTTAGTAATGATCGACAAACGTTGAAGGCTTTTTGTTGTAGAAGTAAAAGAGGCGAAGTTGTTCACCCCGACCCGTGGCTGCTCGGCCGGCCCATCTGTACCGGCGCGCGTCTGCGCTACCTCAGCCTGATGCTCGGCTTCGGAATCGCTCGGAACTGAGCCCGCGCCCTCAGCAGCTGAGATCGGAGGTTCTGTTTTAGCACGGCGCCGGTAACGCGCCTCGCGATCCGCCGTCTGTTCTAGGTTGTCTTTGCGACCCTTCTGGTCGTCTTGTTGGTGTTCATCATCTCTTTCTGATGCTGCCTTTTTCTTGGAGCTCCTCTTACTGACAGGCATGGTCGCTGAATGGTTGAAGTCTAGCTTAGCCACTGCGCAAGGTTGGTTCAGTTGCTGCTCCGCCTCCAGTTCTGCTTTGCGCTTCAGCTGGAAATAATAACCCCGAGTCCGTGGTGTCGGCGGCCACACTATAGACTCTGATTTGGGTCGCGAATTCGGATCCAGGTGGCTAAGCCAGTCTAAAATCTCCGAGTCCATGTCACTGTAGTAGTAGGTAATAAATAATAAATGATGGACGATGGACGATGGACGATAAAAATAGAATAGGCGATGGGATAAATGGTTGTTTCACGTACAATAATCCAAATATTGTGGTTGAGTGAATAAGAATTAGATGCACATTCCAGAGTGTCGGGTCCTTGGCTTCTACTTTCAGTCAAAGATGCGACCGCGTTCTTCGCCGTCTACTTATACACGAAGATTCGAGGATCGGCAGTTTGCTACTTGTCCGATTGTCTCTCCCTTACAGCCTCAGCTAGAAGTTTCTGTGATCTCGCTGTCCAATAATTGCTGTGCCCTCATCTGTATGTCTCAAACACTGCTTTAACCTAGGTAGTTGCTGTAGCGCCCCCGTTTTTCCTTTTGGCAATCAGGGAGCGAAGGTAGGTAATTAGCGTCAACTATTCATTTTCTTCCTCTCTCTGCTTATGTTCGAAAGCAGGTATGTAAATATACAACTAATCTCTGATTTGAAGTTAGTAGTTAAGTATACATATTCTATATATAGTACGCATCCTTAGGTACTTAGGCAAGAAGTAACTTTAATTTGATTGGAACTAACGACGCGCTGCCCCGTGACTGCGCGCCTGTCGATCTAAGCCCCTGACTAGAGCAACCGCGTCCCCCGCTCGCGTTTTTTCTCGCCACCTCCCTACCTAGGTTATTCTTTGTTTCATATAAAAACCACTCTTAGCCGATCGTTGCCACCCGGCGTAGCCTACCCTACCTACAATGTTACCAAGATGTATGCGTTTCTCAAGAAGGGGAACCCTCATGGTCGTTCCGCCTCGCCAAAGATACCATCTTTACAAGAGAAACCTGTCCGGCTAGCGGAGGCGCACCCCAAAAAGAAGATAAAATTGGAGCAGGCGTACAAGAGCGATGCGGATTCGGACGAGTATCAGATTGACACTCCGCCGTTGAAGCCGCGGCCCGGTCCGCGAAGGGATGAAACCCCTCCTGACAGCTTCGCGGAGGATGATGACGTAGGAGACGAGGGGTCTGAGAGTGAAGACGCCCACGCACCGGGACCAACTGCCATTGAAAATTCCCTACCGGAGATCAAACCCAACAAGCAGGCCATTGAAGAGTACCAGAACTCGAAGGCCGCACAGAGCAACGATGCCGGTAGTAGTGCTGCCGCATCTAGGCTCGACTCAAGAGCATGGGTCAAGGGCAAAAGCTCCCTCTACGTCGACGCATTCAATCTCGCTCTGCACACTGTCCTCGACGAAGAAGCACACCTCTTTGATGAGAAGGAGAACCGGGTCTTCGAACAGTGGCGGTCTCTTAGCTACGAGGCTCAATTCTTGTATGCCTGCTTGCTACCGACCTCCCTCATGTCCTGACTTTTTCGTTAGATATGTACGGTTATTCCTGAGAAAAACGTCATCGTGGCATCGTATCGCTCGCTTAGGCTATTATAATGATATTACCGATACCGAGGCTGCCGTTCAAGAGTTGCAGAAGGATCGAGTTCTTCCCAGAGAGACCTCGCCTGACCAGTTATCCCCCGTGCTTCCACCGTCTGAGCTCGGCGCCTTTGTCAAAGAGCAGTGTGTCTTCGAAGATACGTTTACTTTCGCGGATGCATCCGAGGACTTTATTGAGACTGTAGAAGAGGCCGTGTCGCTTCTCAGTCTGGACGAAGTCAAGGCGTTGGCAAAGGAAGCTCGAGTGCAAGGTAAAAACAAGTCCGATCTGGCCAGTGCGATCTGCAGGATGAGCAATCAACAGGCAGGTCTATTTTCGATGGGTCTTCAAAGGGCCGACACGGCCGAGTCGGTTCAAGATACTCCTCATAAGCAGTCACCTGGCCCCGGCCTCGGTGACAATGGGAACAGGCGAAAGCATTTTCTCGACAAGATATTATCCATCGCCGGCCCCTGCGTGAGACTGTCCTTGTCTGTCTTCCAACTATTCGAGCGAGTTCATCTCGTCTTCTACAGGTCTACAGAGTGGACGGAGAAATCTCTTACGACAATCATCTTGGCTAAAGTTTCGAAACGTAATTTCCCTTCTTATATCGTGAGCAGATCGTCTACTATCTTCACATCCAGGTCACAACTTTTAGAGTTCGAAACCGCCATGAGGTCCGAATATACGGTTGACGGCATCCTCGAATTCAACGGTCCTGTCACAGAGGCCGGTTTTCGAAAAGTCATCGACACCTTTGAAACGATTTATCCAAGATGGAAAATTATATTACAAGAGGAGCAGGAAAAGGAAGAGCGTGTGTATGAGTCCGGTGAAGGTGCCTACCTACGCCGACTGAGTCCGGGGCATGCCTACACCCGCATCGTCCATAAAGCGGCTTACACCTTTGGACGACTCAAAGAACATCAACGAGAGCATGCCCTCCTGGCCGAGCTGCTTAGCCAGCGCCTGTTTCATCTAGCACGTCGAGGATCTTGGTACCAGCGGAAGGCCCTCCTAGAGGAGCACTACATGCACACGCTACTACCCCATCCGGCCTATACCGATCCAGAAAGACAAAAGAGCCACTGGAAGGGCATAGCGGCGACCACCTGCGAGAGAGCTCTCGAGGATCCCGACTGTCATCTGAAGTATCATTACGACCTTCAAAAGCGGCTGGTCAAACTGGAGAAGCAGCTCAAGATACCCATGAGGCTACAGCACGACTTTGGTCACGTTCGACTAAAACAGCCGGAGGAGGATTATGCCGAAGGCATCCAGCTGAAGAAGCTAGATTCCGCCGGCAAGAATGGACGCGGGCCAAGCACGAAGACGGTGTGGGTTGATGAAGCAGAAGGTGGCGGCCAGTGTAGTGTGGAATCTATGTGTCTGAGCTGGTATAGGGGTCAAGGTTGGAAAGGATACCATGCCGAGGGAGGCATCATACGCACTTTATTTGCCTACCTCTTCTTCGATATTCTCTTCCTCTACATACCAAACGTCTTTCAGACAGCCTACCAGACGTGTCCGCTGGATCTATTCACGGATGCCTTCTATCCGACCCGCGCTTCCGAAATCAACCATCGATTAGTCGAGATTGCGAATGGAGGGGCAGCAAAGTTGATCGAAGAGGTGGATAGGCGAGAGCGGGAAAGGCGGACGTGTGTCGTTGGTCTCAACTGGGATTATGAGCTGGACGATTTACTCGAGCTGGCTGACTGTTTCGACGGCGCCGCGCTCGCTACGGTTTGCAAAGTCATGGCGCAGGAGTATGGCCAAAGAGGAGGTGGCATTCCTGATCTCATCCTCTGGCGGGTTGAACCACAGAAGGAATGCATGTTCGCCGAGGTCAAGAGCGCAAACGACCGCTTGAGCGATACACAGAGGCTATGGATCCACGTCCTTACTGGAGCTGGGCTGAGGGTAGCACTATGCAATGCAGTGGCCAAGGAGGTCAGGGAGATCTAGTAGTAGCAAGAACTAAGTTGTTCTTGCTGCTGTACTGCAGGACCTCGCCTATCCTATCCATACATTTCTATCGTGTGGATGGCATCCTGCGGTCTCTAGTTCTCTGGTTCTCTAGTCTCATTGGGCATACCGTTCGCATGACTATACTTTGGCAAGGTCTCCATCATTCGCCCCCGGCATCTTGTTCGTTGGCTCAACATAACCACTCGCTTTTACGGCGATGTCTCACCACACGCTAACTAGCCCGGACATATGTGCTCTTGTCGAGTAACACACACACACAAATGCCAACATGATGGGTCTCTGGTCAGACTCCGATGCCTTCGGAACTTGCTGCTATAGACCCTTATCACAAGTGCGATGTCCGGGGAGTGAATCCCACAATCCTATAAGCTAAAGCGTTGAATGTCTTACCACCCACAGCTTCGATGCGGCTTTCAGGTGATAGAATCACTTGAGAGCTTGAGATTCAACATAATCATGACTTGGATAACACCCTGACCTAAACTGCGATTCAATTTGCGCATGTGGCGGAATGCATTCAAAATGAGTTCAATTCACGGATTTTGAATCTGAGGGCTATATTCCTACGTAGTAGATTGAAACATAACCCTGTTGCATGGAAATATGCATCTCCTTCTGTCTCATTGGTCCCGTCTTCACCAATCCCAGTTCGGGGCGTTCAACAGGGTGTTCATTACTATCACATCCAGGATAACCGTGTTTGGCCTATTTGGGAAGTGGCACTACCGGAGAATTAGCTGATCTCATGCAGAGTAGCCAATGCTCGATTGGGAGCAGGTATACTATCTCGATTAAGACTGGGATATAAGCCGCTATAGTGGCAACACAAGACTAGCGGTGATGTAGCCCAGCTAACAAGTACATACGAGACTCAACAGTTGTCTTAGTACAACGAGACACACACAAGAGGGCGCAGGCCACAGCGAGAGACAAACAAGAGGGACTACAGTGAGAGACAACGGAAGGAAGCGTATAACGCAAAGTGGCCTGCTCGAGTTCTTCGACATGTCACTCATATCGCGCGCTGCATCAAGGTGCACAATCCCTCCCTAGCAATGGTCGAACAAGCTACTGCGGCTCTTGTCACAATCACCACTCCATTGACAGGTCTTGGTGCTTCGCCCGAACACTGAACGTGCGCGGAGCTAGCAAGCGTTCTGATGCCGTTTGCCTCGTAAGGCAAAACGAATGACTCCCAAACCGGCCGTCCGCCCTGCTGTTGTTCTCTGGGAGAAATGCTGCTTACTACGGCAGTATCGAGGGAGTGATGGGAATTTCACATGGCCAACTGAAGCCTTAGGTTAGGAATGCATTGAATACCTGCTAGTACACGTTGCGGTTCGCTACCCCGTCCAACAACTCCTGGCTGTATAGCTCGTTGTCGCGGATCATTACGACCTGTGAAAATAACACCCGTCTCCTCTATAGCTGTGCCATGCTGCTATGCATGCATCTAGACAGATGTTCCTGCGGTTGATCGACGAGACAGTGGTCTGGTCGCTTCAACTGCAACCATCCGCATGGCTGGACAGGGAATCGACTAGGCAATCGCACGGTTGTCGTTCACTCACCGCCGGCATTTGACTCACTTACTCCAATTCTGCCGCGACTATCAACGAGAGGGCAGTCTCCTCGGTGTATCCTGCCTAGGTTTTTTTTTCTTCTTCTTCTTCTTCTGCTTTTCCTCATAGTTTAAAAACCTTCTCTGTATCGTTCTCGTCACCTGCCTAGATTTAGTCGTCCGTCTCCCTAGCTCACCGAACCAGGGAGTTTCTACACATGGAGACAGCCGTGCTGAAGTACCCCGGGAACAAGTCGAGGGCTCTACTGCCTAACTTTGAAGAAGGTGCCCATGTCGTGGGCGCTTAAGTGCTTGTGACCTGCACCCAATAGGCGCTCGCGATGGTAAGGTATTTGGAGGTCACCTTTTGTGACGTGCACGGCAACTTCGACCCCACCCCATTAATTTACCCCTCCTTGCCAGCCACTTCGCGTCGATACGACGTTTGATTGGCTGCGTGGCCCGGTATGCCAGGCGCTTAAATAATGGGGCTCCGTTCCGCTAACGATGCAATTCCCAGGATTCTGGGATAAGATCACGTCGGACCAATCATGCGTCGAAAGTCGCGAACCCGATGCCGCTTCCAAGTCCAAGTGCGACACATTCTTTTTTTTTTTTTTTGCCTTTTCTACCCTACAACGTTGCTCTCTTCCGTTTATCATTGTACTTCTAGAGGGCCTTACTTATTGCTGGGCAAATCCCTTCCGCCCCTTAGTCAGCCAGTCATCCATGGGCTCTCTGAGCCGTATCCTTGAGGTTACAAAGTAATGAGCCAAGGCTTTGTTCGGCGGGACAACAAGGTCGACCCCCTGGGCTAATTAGGTGCCTCAGATCTCGGCTTGGAATGCCGGCCCTGAATTCGTCCACAGTGCTTTTCACGTGTGCGGGGAGCAGCGGAATAGAGTTCCTGAGGGAGGGGGGATATAAACAAAGAGAAAAGGAAACTTGATGGTTCTCTGCTTAGACGGTGGGTTTGGGGGCCGAAAAAGGTGTGCCGTTCGAATCGACATTTCCGTGCATCTCTGGTGCTGGAGTAGGACTCGCTTACCTAACGGCCAAGTCTCCCGAGTCCTAGATGATGAAGGGCTCAAGAAAGAAAATTAAGGAGGGGTTTCTTTTGACTTAGTTAACAAATTTGATGTCGAGAAATCGTCGCGGCGAGTTTGTGATAGGAAGGAAAGTAGCGGAACCAAATGAAATGACGCACATCGTTCATCCCGGCTGTGTTACCATTAGTGTGATCTATAATATACCTATCATCAGCACAAGGATATAGGTCTTTCTCGGATCTGGGCTGGCTGGCTGAAGTGATTGAGTAACTGGACCTACGGTTACTCGCGTGGTCACAAAAATAAAAACCAAGAAAGGAGGGGTCACAAGGGGGCGTGTGAGAACGAAAATAAAAAAACATGAATAAAAAATACGGCCGTCGAGCTACCTGCCTACCTGCCTACCTACCTACTTATGAGTGAGATGGAGAGAGCTTTGTCTTCACAGCTAGCCAGCCAGCCAGTCAGACCCGATACGCCCCTCCATCGACGACCAACAAGATGAAGCTCCGACCAATCACGCGGTCTACGGGTCACGTACGTATACGGAGCTCACCTACCTTACTCGAATGATGTATTTTTTTTTCTCTCTCGTGTTTCTCCCACTTCACAGTACTGGTCCGTTTTGTTCCGTACGTTATAAGCAGGTTAGGTAGCCAGGCAGCCCCATTTTCAATGGGGTCAGGAGGGAGGGGAAGGCAGCCAAAGAGAAGCCAGATATTGACCGAAAAAAAAACATATATGCAAGCACTTTGATTTTTTTGGTTTTGATTGTTGTTGGTGGTGTATGCATATTGGTACGGGGTGATATATACGTGTGACGAATAATATCGAAGCAAAGAGAACAAAATAAACAGAAGCTGAACTAGTTAAACTGCCTGACTAACTAACTAACTAACTCGCCTGGCCGCATTTGAGGTCGCGTTTTTTTTCTGCTTGCCTGCTCCTCTTCGCTGCAGTAGGTAAAGCTAAGCTCAAGTACCTGCTGTGAGCTGCGGACGCAGAACCGAGACAAGGTTGTGCGATTTGATTTGACGATTTGGCCCCCATTGTATGTAGGTATGTATATGTACCGTAAGTCTCCCCAACCAACTAACCGGCTTGTCGGTGTACGTATATCATAATCATCGCGAACGAACGGAGTGACTCACGAATGGCAAATGCAAGGAAGACCAACAGGCAGAAGCATGGCGGCTCAGCGCATGTGTACAACTCGGGTGGATATGGGATATCATTGGACTTTCTCTTTCTCTCTGTCTCTGTCTCTCTAACTCTGCCTCTGTTTGTCTCTGTCTGCATCTAAGTTCCACGCGCATAAAACCCTGGTCTTTCTCAAGCAGGCTGAGGGTATACAGACCTACATAACATCGGCCAAACAACCAATGGTGTTTGCGCTTTCTCCCAAAAAAATCACACCCCAACCTCCTTTCCCACCCACACACCCCCCTTCCTCCACCCCTTCTTCTTTGTCTTGAATCTTTCCAAAAGCTTTGGAATTCCCGCCATCCCATTCCCATTTCCCAGCATTGTATCAGAGTTCCCTGTAAAAAAAGCATGTAGAGGCAAGAAATGACCAACTCATTTTCTGCCATGGTATCGTAAGCTGGGGAAGCTTGTTTGTAAGACGCCGCCCAGCAACGCCGTGTGAACTCCTCCGACACCGAAACGCTGTTTGCTGACGTCATAATAATAAAAATATGATAAAAAAAAACCGTGAACGTTCAATTCGTTATCGGGTAAACCAATCCCCTGTTCTAATAATGGTGGGTGGAGCGGCGGGGTTGGGTTGGTGAAAAGTCGTAGTTGTGACCATACATTGGTACGTAGGGAGTAAGTAGCCAGGTAGATGGTGTGAACAAATGGAAAGAAGTAGGTATCGGTGCTGCGCTACTGTCGTAGCCAGCGAGTGAGGTAGAGAAATGATATGGCGGCGACTCTGCTACTTTGTTCGCTCGAGTCTTCCAGTTGAATAACTCGGTCAGGTCATAAAGTGACGTCTTCATGAGTGCTGCTATTTCATCTTCCCCTTCTTCTTCTCCCTCTACGTTGAAGTAGGCGGAGTCGATATCTCCGCGGCTGCTGCTGCCGTCGCTACTGCCGTCGCTGCTGCCGTCAGCTTTTGGCAATTCGTGTGCGTTTTCCTCCGCTTGCCCTTGGGTGCTGGGCTCATCCGTGGCGTGTAAGTGACCGTCCGCGTGACGACCTCCCGGATCTGCCGCACACTTTTGCTCGTGGGCTTGTGTGCCCTGCACTCTTGCGAGTAGCGGGCCTTCAGTGCTGCTTCCCAGTCAAACGGTGACCGCACTGATCGTGAGCTGAACGGTGATCGTATTGTGGCGCTCAAGGGCGACTCCATCGTGGACACCGCCGGTGATGGCGGGACGTTCAGGCCCGGGAAAGAGGTCACGCTCATGGGTGGCGCAGACATGGGCTGGTTCGAGTACGGGCTCGCGGGAACAGCCGCGGGTGACTTGTGGCCGCCGCACTTACACGAGCAGTCTGTTTGAGCACTGCTCGCCGTAGACGGCGGTGTCTCCTGTGCCGGGTCCTCCTCTGGCGTAGAACTGACGGATGCCGATCTCTTTCTTGAAACGACGGGCGATTGAACCGACATGGCCTTGAGAAAATCCATGTAGGCAGTAGGTGGGCTGATTGGTGTCCTAGCACTGCCAGGATATTCCTCTTTGATAAAAGCCGGTATGGCTGAGAGAGGTGTTCTGGCTGATGCCGAGAGAGCAGAAAGCTCCGATGGAAAAGTAGCAGTGACGGGCGTCTTCAACTGCGGGAGCTTTGGCTTTGTTGTTGCTGTAGACATGATGACGGTTACTGGTCCCTCGACAGTACTTGGTGATGAGTAAGTAGATGGTGAATCGGGATCGTTCCTCTTAGGTATTGTTCCTCGAGTCAAGTAAATGACTCCCGAATGACTACACACAGAAGACACCGTGAGAATTTGCGAAAGGCCGGCACCTCGAGAGAAAACGTAAGCGGGTGAGAGGGAGACCAAGAGGTTATAATAATAATGATATGTGGATTTGATGGCAGACCGGGGGAGTCCAGGGGGGACCGGGGTCTGTTGTAAAACGGCGTGGGGAGTGGGCGCAGAACAAACCGAAACGAAACGAAGGCGCCAAACGGACAAGGGGGGGGGGAAGGCCAAAACGCGCGGTGCGCTGCTGGAAACAAAATGTGACGGGATCCAGAGAGATGGATGGATGGATGTGGCCGCCAGACCAGCCAGGGTCTAGCTCAGTCACGAATTAGATACTCGTGCCGGGGGGGCGGGTTGTTGTGGTGTGGTGTGCCGCCTGCTTGTATCGAAGAATAGCACGCGCTATGCCGTACAGCCTAGCTGCGCTGTGGTTGGAACTACCAACGCGAGGACCGTCCTTGGCGACGATGGGTGAAGAGGAGACAAGGGGGGGTGAGTGGACAAGGTGGGCTCTTGCTTCCTTTGCTCTGCCACTGGTGCTTCTTTGGCAGTGGAGCGTCTCGAGGACCAGTCGGCGCGAGCGAGCTACAAGTCTCTAAGTCGTTGATGGCGGCAAGCAGTGGATCAAGTCGTAGAACAGCGTGTATTTGACGAGCGTATTGGGGGGGTAACGCGCGCGGTATTGGCTGCAGTGCTGCAGCGAGAAGTGCAATCACCAATAAGAGAGCCCAAAAGGCGATCAAGGCAAGGTCAGGTTGGAATCTTGCTTTCTTGCACTTTATTTCAGTGCTATGCTGAGATCTTGTTTTAGCTCAACGTCTCGCTTGACAGTTCAACAGTGGCTTGCCTACATGAAACAAAGAAGGATTTCTCAGCTTCGATCTTCTTGAAGTAGAATATCCCGTTGCTGCAAGATAGCTCTCTGTGACAGACAGTTATACTGTGTAGGAGACACCCCGACCTGGAACAGAGTAGGTACCCGTCGTCAGCAGGTTATCACAAAACGAATATATCGACAAGACCGCTATAGCAGCATTGGTATTCGAGACAAATTCAGGATTTGTACAGCATACCTTTGGGAAGTGCCCAGTATCAACTTGTCAAGTAAGTACAGGTTACAGTACTGTGTTCGTTGGGAACCCCCCTGTTAGAGAGCCCGTTCGTGGGGTTGCACTGCGGTTATTGCTGGGGTCCAGTGGTTCTTTAGCGGATATGAAAGCCACTATCCCATTCGGTATAAAGAGGTCGATTAAGCGCCGGGACTATACTCAATCTATAATTAGTAGCCGCTCATTTTCGTGACCGTCACCCATCCATTACCTCCCATACATACATCCTCCAACGCTCAAACAACAAGCGTAGGTAGCACTAACTATCAACTACTCACCTAGGCAAATTGCCAAAAGCTGTCTGTCGCTCTGGCTTGTTGGGAGAAGATGTGGTATACACCCGGAGACAGACAACCTCTATTTGAAGGCCGGGTGGATTGCGATCTGGTGATGAACAACTGAATAGGTATGTTGTTCAAGAGTGGAAGGTGATTGGCGTTAGTTAGCGAGAAAGGTGTGTGACTAGAACGTGCTCATGTGTACTCAGATGTGTGTGGGGATTGCGATAAATAGAAGGAAAGAAGAGTGAGAGTTAGACGAGGTTACAACGCGTCGAGATTTGCTGAGGGCCGTTCCGCTCTGCGTGTCTTACTTGAGATTGCGACTCCGGCGATGTCAACCGGCGACTTATGTAACTTGTGTGAGCGGACTGGTGATGGGTGGTGGGTGCAGTGGTAACATTACACAATTCGTGGGACACTGGATGACATTTATGCTCTCCCGGTTTGTGTCAAGAACCAGAATGAATAAACAAAAACAGCAGAAATTTCCGCGCTCTCTCTCTCTCGTGGCTTGTTCCTGCCAGCCTATTTCGCTCAATTGTTCAGCGCGCGGCTCACCAAACCTGCCTTGCTTGGTTTCTGTCTTCCGTACACAATCAGAGCCTATCCTCTGTCTTGCACAAGCCCTGCTCTCAGGCCCGCGCCGGCCTCCTTACGCAGAGCGCGCGCCACAAGATACAGCCTGGGCTACGGCTAATTCCGACTTGCTGTTGGTCGGTCCATGAACAATTTGTTACTGGTGGATGCCAGCTCTCCCAGGTCCGAGAACTCAGCGCGCGGCTGTAATATTCTCAGCCGGGCTCTTTAGACCGCTAGACAGACGAATGGGCGGCCAGCCACGCAGTCGGGCGACAAGAAAAAAAATGAGCGTATCCCTTGTTCTTCTCTGATTCTCTATTTCCCTTTCCCCTTCCTTCTAAGCGCTGCGAAGTGCCTATTTCTTGCGTCGGTCTTCTTTCTGCCAATGGCCCAGGACAACCGAGCCGCCGAGCTAGTTAAGCGCCCCCAAGCCCTTTACTGGTCCAAACGCCAGCTTAAGCTCTCCCAGCTTGAACCTACAACATTGCTCCCGCGCTTAGGGATTATAATGAAGATCGCGGAGGAAACCGCTCTCCCTCCAATCATTCGCAGGATCGTGAGCTGGCCACTGCACCGGACACTACCCCACGATCTGGCTCGTGGCAGGCAGAGCTGGCGCCGATCAGCCATAGCCCTCCTCCTCTCCCTGTGTCGTCCCATTTCCTAATTAGCGCAAGCTTCATCTATTTATGTCTTCAAGCTGTGCCATATGTTACTAAGAAACCCAGAGCCACGGCGTGTCACATACTCTGACGTTGCCGCCAACGAATGAAAGGGCTGTCGTTTCCGAGATCCAAGACCCAGGGTTCGACCACGACCAACGGGGATCTCCCGAGTTATAATTGTCGCACAGTCCGAATATAGTCGCAGTGTCTCGCCGAGAGCTGTCAGAAATTATTTGCTCATGTATAGTTTGTGTCGAGTATTGAGAGAATAATACTTGCATTTTGCAGGCGGTGCCTTCCAGTCTCATTCTCGAAACGCACACACGTCTTCCAAATAAAATGTCTCAAGAAGAAGGTACAACTCAGCTCCAGCCTGTTCTGATGACACAAGAATGTTCTTTCTCTCAGCCCACGCGTAATTTTCCCCAGTTGGGTAAAGGAGTTGCATGCAGTGTCACCATCTTACATCTTATAGCAAGTCCATAACATCAATCGACTAACCAAGTCATAAACATGTGCATAGCCTCCCCCTTCTCGAAACAGTACAACCTTCCGACAAGCTCGAATATACACTCACTCTCCGATTTTACCCCACGCCGCTTTTTCAACGTCAGCAGCCACGCGCCAGCAATCCGCTTGAACTAACTGCCTTATCTGTAGCAGTTTGCGAAGGTTGACACCATGCAGACCAAGAATGTCAATCTCTCTTTTCCTAGATAGTCATTCAACATCGGCTATCAAACCCTGATCACCAGCCAACCGCCATCATCTAGTAGATGGGTGTGCAGCTGGCCCTACGATGGGCTCGAAAACTGCGATCCGACCCACAGCCAAGCGGTTTGGACTTGATGAGATGTGCTTGTTCATATACGTAAGCTCGCACGAACGCGAACTCATCCTCTCATCCAGGGGCCACTGCTCATGAACTCAGTAGCCGCGAACCATTTGCAATCTCGCTTTGCGCGGGCCCAGTCCTCCCATCCCTAGCATAGCTCCAATGATCCGTCCTTCCTCGCGGGGGTTATGAGCTTAGGCGACCCTGCTTCATGCGTTGTTGTTGTTTTCGCATTACGTCGGACATGCGGTACAGGTTCGTCGTGTATTAAACGAAAGACATTGTAATGTGAATAGTTGCATTGGTCATCGAGCTAAAGGCAGGGGGGAACGATGTAAGTTGTAGGAATTGAATCGCCTGGATCTTCAGCGAGCCTCAACGCATCTATAACGAGTACCTCGCAATATTCTAGATGTAGGTAACTATACATACGAACGCATACGAGTAGATAATTTGCTATCGTGGTCCCGTCGAAGGTCTCCTTTAAATTGCCAAGGTATCGTGGCTTGCTTCATGGCTTTCAAAATCAATTATTTCATGGAGATATCCTGGAATTAGAGAATCATCGATGGCGCCAGACACAGCCATCGTCATCGTATGAAGCATGCTATTTAAAGCGTAATCTGTACGGTATTGTATCTAGGCTGGGTAACCCCCATGCCGTGTGAAGCTCTAGGCCATTTATCGGGTTTAATTCACTCGCTTGCCTTGGACACGACGAAACTCGGCGCTTCTTGTTCTCTCATCAGGAACGTCACATTCTGATTACACCCTTTTTGGACGAGCAAACTCCAAATCATGTCATATTACAATCTCTAAACAAGAACCATATGTATCATGCGTCGCTATCGAGCTCTAGGGTAACCAAGGCTAATAGTAGAACGTTGAATCCATATCTAGAATCTCACAGTACAGGCTTCGCTTTTTTCGCATTTCGGCCCTTTTCTTGACTATCTCGCTGATTGAGGTGGCTCTAATAACCCTTTCACGTCGATAGTTGAGCATGCACGACTGATCCCTAGACCATAAGGTCATCTTGTCGTCGTCGTCATCATCAACCCAGTGACAGTGTGTCGGGCGCTTATGAAGCTCCCAATCATAGCAATATGTAGTAAAAGTAATTGCTAATGCGGTTCCAGTGCAGTTACATCAAACGATTATCGGACAAAACACATCACAAGACTTAACCGCGCACCTGAAACCACACAACGAATAGCCTTCTACATATATCCCGCAAAAGCTAGTGATGGCGGTTTTGACAGAATAACAAGTGTCCACCATCTACGTAAGGTACATACTTCCCTCTATACCCCGTAAAGCGACATCACATGCGTCACTACGACACGATGCTAGTTGGTCGGCGTGTGACCCTAATACCATAATCTAGCGTAAACAGGTGCTAGGAATTTGACAAACCTAAGGCGTCTTGTGGGAATCTGGGTGGTATTAGAACCACAGACGCCGTAGCGAAATGTTAAACACTTGGTATTAAAGTGTAAAAAAAATAGGGGTTTGGAGATAGAAAAAAAAAAGCCCTTACACTATCTTTCAATATTCCTAGATTATCCTGGTTTAGCTGCAATATCCTCTACTGGGGGATTATCTGGAACTGACTCAGACTACACGGCGAATCCAACAGAGAAGGATGATACAATTCCTAGAGCATTCAACATCAGCTTTTATATTGTCAAATTATATTTCCGTCCTCTGGAGCCTGAAGTCTTTAAGCCTTTTTCTCAATCATCGGGACAGAGTCGTCCCTTGCGCTCAAATCTGGTTGTACCTGTGACAAGGGCTTGAAAAGACTTCGAATTACAATAATCATCTGTAGTTTCAAAAAGGCCATGAACGTCCGTGTGATAGTACCCCTTCCTCCTTCGGCAGGCTTCTGGAATATAATTGCTATATGTTCTTCAGCCCAAATATTATGAGCACAATGAGAGAAAGGGATCGATTCGTGTCCCCGATTTACACTTTTCACGATTATATATCATAATAAAGAGGGAAATGTCAAGATGTCGCAGTGCGGGTGGTTGTTTCGTAATGTATGAGCATGGATAAAACAGCTTTGGCACACAAATTGCAATGAAGATTTGTATCGAAAGGGGGCGGAGAGTATATAATGTGTATCAATAAATGCTTAGACACGGCTCGAGGCTCGTCTTCAAGGTCATGGAAACTCTTGACTGGCTACAGTCGATGAAACTATCCTGCATGCGAGAAGCGTTGCTAAAGATTTAATTCCGGAGCATGCGGAGGAGTTACAAGTTCCTAGTTCCATTAATGCTGATAAGTCTCAACATTAAGACGAATGCGAACTAAGCTACGACTACGGATGCTGATGGATCCTACACACGAACCAAACAGGTAGCAGAATAAACAAATCAATTCCAATTCGTTAGACTCGTGACTCGTGTCCTAGCTATACACGAAGTGAGATCATGTTGATCAAGATTGGAATTACACGAGACCTCTAGGGCAGTTCGCTCTTTCAGGTCTTGATTTCCTTATTAAGATCTTGAGCTCGTGGAGTTTCGTTTGATCCAGAAAGTGGATCTCCGTCAGCTCAGGCTAGTATAATCATCAAAACCTCTTCTTTATCGTCGTATTATCCTTCTTCATAATCCTTGCACAATATCTACCCTATTAACCATCATACTTTACCAGCTTTCGCCATCTTGCGTGTTTGGTGTCGGTGGCAGCACCTCCGCCAGCTAGCCAGCCCCTTCTCCTCTCTGGGTAGTCATCCTAGCCCGGCCCTAGACTCTACTGGTACCTCACATCATTAGCTACTCCAGAAACGTGCAATGCATGTGGGTTGCGTACTTAGCTCCTGGCGGGGTGCTTCTCCCTGTAGTTGTCTATGATCCCCGCCAGCCGGACGGAAAAGAATCCGAGTATACAGCGTCATTTACTGCGTAGAGTGAGGCAGTTGTTTTGAATATACGCTCAAGCTTCTCTTGACAAAAAAGGCAAGACTGGTCTCCGATAATGCCTCGAAATCTCGTACAGGACCTCTTCAGGGTCGACGGGATGGTAGCCGTCATCACCGGCGGTGGATCCGGGCTGGGTCTATATGCCGCGAGAGCGCTAGATGCCAACGGTGCCAAGGCCGTCTACATCGTCGGCCGACGAGACGGCGCGCTCTTCGAAGCTGCCAAATCCGCCACCAATGGAAACATCATTCCCGTCGTAGGAGACGTCACGGACAAGGCCTCGCTTACCGCCCTCGCCGACCGCATCCGGGAAGAACACGGCTACGTGAACTTCCTCTTTGCCAATGCCGGAGTCTCAGGTCCGAAAGTCGGCGATTACCTCCCCAAGAAAGCGCCTGGCGAGAAGCCGACAATCCAGGAGCTACAGGAGGCACTGTGGGAGCCGTCGATGACAGACTTTACTAACGCTCTGCACACGAACTGCACAGGTACCTTCTACACCATCGTCGCCTTTCTGGATCTATTGGACGCTGGCACCAAGAAGCGCAACCTCCCTTCTGACGCACAGATCCTCGTCACGTCATCCGTCGCGGCCCTTAGCCGGAATATGGCCTCGGGCTTCGCCTATAGTGTATCCAAGGCCGGCGTTAGCCATCTTGTGAAGATGATCAGCACACTCTGTGCGCAAAATCAGTATCGAATCCGATGCAGTACGTCTCTTCGACGACAAGATAAGACGAAATAAGGGGAGAGAGGTTCACTAACTTCTACGCGCGAAGACACTATCGTACCGGGTATATACCCTAGCGAGATGACCAAGGACAGCATAGATTCGTTAGACAAGTTCCCCGGCATCGAAGGCCACGAGCAGTACTTCACCGACGCGAGTGTTTTGACTGCTGATAAGGCTCCCGCTGAGCGTTCGGGCAGCGAAGAAGATTTTGCCGGCGCAATCTTGTTCTTGGCTAGCCGTGCAGGTAGGAGAAGCCAATAATGATTCGAGAGACATGTGCTAAACTCTACCCGCAGGTGCTTATATAAATGGCGAATGTCTGTTATCGGATGGAGGTCGACTGGCACAGTTGCCCGCTACATATTAAGAACAAATTCGAGGACTGATAAGTTTATATACAGATAATAAAGAGTTGAATGGAAACTTCTGGGATTAAAGTTTTTGGGATACAGAATCAGAGTCCTCTATACTATTTACGACTTGATTGGTCGATAGAATAGCTAGGCATCACGAGTAGCGAAGTGATTAGATCAGGTACAGCAGCACAAGTCTTGATAGCAGGTACCATCCAAGATTCAAGCTCAAAGAAGACGAGAAATAGCACTTCTGAGTGGCCTGCAGTGGCCCTGACAGTAT
This sequence comes from Xylaria cubensis, assembly GCA_022385715.1. Classification (NCBI taxonomy): domain Eukaryota; kingdom Fungi; phylum Ascomycota; class Sordariomycetes; order Xylariales; family Xylariaceae; genus Xylaria; species Xylaria cubensis. The sequence goes on along the minus strand of MU279015.1, from coordinate 301,291 downwards.
GTGCGGGAATAGGGGTATGCCGCCCTGTGATGAAGCGCCCTACAGGAGCAATCCTCTTGCTATATGTTTCTCTACTTAACCCATTTGACCTATCTTACGAAACAGCAACCATCTTAACAAGAGGCTTCGGTGAAGTGCTCGGTCGGGATTGGATAGGGTGCCCTTACTAACATCTCAAGCCAGGCACTGTGCCAAGTCACCTGCTATCCTAGTACACAGATACTTCTGTTCTTCGAGTTCCTCCTCTGATTCGGCGGGGTCCACGCTTAGGCATTCCCTCACCACGTTCCAATATGTCTCGCCACAGCCTGACGTAAGAGGGCCCTCCAGCCAGCCGAGAAGCAACCGACGAACTTGAAAAGGATTTTTCGGGACTTCTATTCCATCCATAATGGCTGAGACCGACCTCCAAGTCCCGACCTCATATAAAAGAATGCCAAGAGAATAGATGTCGAAAGCCGGGCAGTACCGCTGGTTGGGGTTCGCCAACTTGACCGGATGATGCCGGAAGTTCAGATGAATTTGTGCAGCCATTGGACTGAGAGTCCATTGTGGGTGAGGAGTTCCTAGATCACGTTCACCAGACGGTGTTGCTACTTGTGCCGCCAGATTTCTATATACTTCAGTTGGTGATGGAATTTCACCCGGGTCGATTGAACTAGGAGAGTCTGGACGATCTGCGGTGTCAGGTCTTAGCTGCGCATTCAGACTAGCCAACGGATCAGGCGCAAACGACACTCTCTTTATCCGTTCGCCATGTGATCTTTCGTCAGGAGGTGGTGCCGTCGAGGGTTTAATATTAGTGTCGATATGCAAGCCTTCTTGAGTTTCGGTTTGACTGGCTCGAGAATAATCATAACCTGCTAGGTACGGGTTGTCCCAGTCAATACCATCCCGCGTTCTGCGAATCTCCCCTTCCACACTTGGGAAGAAATAGACGGACTCTGGACAGATATTCTTGTGGAGCCAACCGCTCGCGTGCAAAAAGGCGACGCTTTTGGCCAATTTGCGAGCGATTTCGAACCGACGCCCCAGACTCGGCGGCGAGTCGCCCTCGTAGCCCTCGAGAAGTTCCCTCGGGCTCCGAATGTGGAAGTCCTGCAGAGGAACCCCACGTCTTCTCAGGCCCAGACCATTGGGCAGTTGATAGACGAGGCCTATCATTTTCCTATCTACGAAATCCACCAGTCCCAGACATTTGAGCGCGTGCAGCTGCCTGACGCAAGATTCGTCGCGGAGCACACGGCCCAACTGTAGTATCATCGTACGGACTTTTGGATCTGCCCGTTTTGAAGTTTCGTATGACTTCATCTCGATGTATACGACTTCCTTTTTTTCCGTCCAGAGAGCCATGTACCGTCTAGATGAGACGGTTTCCTGGAAATGACCATAGTTGTCATGATCGAGTTGTAGATCCTCTTCTTGAAATGACAGTATCTCGCGCTCGTCTTGTTCACTGAATGGGCGCGTCATGTTCTGAACATTCACTTTGATTTCGGCAAGATCAATGAGCATCGGAAGCGATTGCTGAGATGGACCGGTTTGATATGGATCTGCCGGCTGCTGACTGGCAAGTGAGGGTAACAGCTTAAGATCGTCACTGCTGTCATGATGCATTATATAATCCATCACAAAATTGAGCTGCATAGCCTGAAAGGCGGTGTCGGGACAAAGGACGTATAGAGAATCATTATGTCGCCTTAGATCTGCGATCAGGGTCTTGAAACGTTGATGGTCGCTCAGAGCCCATTTGCACTTCTTGAGTAAGCCCAGCCGGTGTCGGAAGCCCTGGCTCTTCGATTCAAGCCCGTCCAACATCGCATTCGAGTTCACACCAGGTCTTGTCAAAGACGAGATTCGTAAGTCCTGACCGTCAGATGCCTAAAAAGGGTCAATCAGCATATAATTCCATCTTTAGTAGTACGAGCTCTTCGGGTGCTCACAGAGTCCTTCCCGTCACGAGGTTGCGTCCCCAGCCCATACTTCCCTAGGAGCTCGTTCCGATCAGTCAATAAGCCAGCAATACAGAAGAATGCATCCGCAAGCCCGCTGGCCTTGTAAGGATGGCGGCTCAAGTACTGCTGTAGCTTCTTACTCGACGCCCTCGTTGAGTCGCCGTCCCCTGGTGTCTTTTCGAACTGTATGATCTCCCAGTATGTTCCCCAGGACCCAAAGATGGCCTCCTGGATGCCAAGTTCGTGAGCGGAAATTATCGACGACTTTTCACAGTTTCGCACTTCCGTGAAAAATGTGTAGCAGTCCCTGCAGGTCGAATAGAGACTAACTAGACCTGTAACTAGGCCGGCAATGCTCAGGGGGTCCATTCTGAGGTCAACTGGGTAGGCTTGGGGAGAAGAGCTGAGACGATGACTGAGATGATGATGATATGGTCAAAGCTGTGTCATTTATACCAGTTGTCTGCCTATCACTCAGCCTGGGCTGTCTACCTCTTGGCCTTCGAGGCTTGGGCAACTGCCCGACCCCGAGAGATAACAGGCTACCATGCATTGTCTTTTGCCTCGTGGGGTTGTCCTATACTAACTGTTCAATCGAATCGCTTAGAATAGGACTATTCCCCACATACCCAAACAGAACCAAGAATGAGCCGCAATACTCGCTCCATGCGTGCAGAATATTGAACAAGGGGGTGAGCGGGGTCTACTCACGAGCAGTCCCCGAGGACCCCAGAGCGGAGCAACATTGACTAACAAGAATACATATGATATCCTTCGCATACCAGCTCGCTTAATTCTAACGAAGACATATTGCAGAGTGCATCATCACCCGTACAGAAAAGTTGGGGCAAGAGCTGCGGACAATCAGCGAATAGCACTGCATTTATCAACGTTGGGCTGAGTGGTATGATAGGGCTGTTAGGTCTTGGAAAGAGTTCTCCTCTAGTGACGCTTTTCCTGTTCCTATGTTGAGTTTGTATATCTTTCTTGTAACTGAAAACACGACATGAGGGATACTCACATACCCTCAGTCGAAACAATCATGATTAATAAACCAAAAACGCAAATCCCGATGACGATAAACACAGAGCTCATAGCCCATTTAGATAGCGGGATGGCAAACGCCAAGCGTTTCCGGACGCCACGCCATGGTCCATGGTAACGCCTCTGATGGGGAGGAGAAGAATCAGATCTGGAAGCATCGCGAATTCTTCTACAGCTCATGGCGCATAATAGCATCAGGCTTCTTGATGAAAGACACTATAACATCTCCAGGAGTAACTAAGGGCAGTTGTCAAGTAGAACTTGTGAATGATGACGACAAAGATCTTTACAACCACGAAGATAGTGTATAGTCACAATCAGTAATAACATAGTACACCGACTTCTAGAAAACGACAATATTGTCAGATACCTCGAGCTATCCGTCCAGACTGGAATAAACGTTAGATAGCAACGATCTATTTGGTAGTGGGAAGAACGTACGACGGTCAGTTTTCGGCGTCTGCACTGCTCCCTCTATATATCTGCAATAAAAACCAGTCTGCTGGGCAAGTATTTTTTTGACTTGGGATCTTGAACATGCTGATTTATTCAGGCACCCAGTACAAAGGGTATAAATCAGGTGCAAGCTCGCTTGCGGAAACTACGCAAACTTACGGCGCAAAAGTTGCTTAGCGTGCAGGTAAGTCCGTGATTTGGGTATCTTATGGCTCTTCTATAGTAGTTTTCATCCTCGTCTTGTAATCACGAGGGCTCTCGAAATGCTCTGGTTTTCCACTCCATATGCCAAGTTTTTTTGCCTTAGCCTGAGCTTCGGCCGCTTTGTACTTCTCTTCCAAGCCGCCAAACTCGGCCCCCGTTTTCGCCTCATATGTTGTAGCTAAGCCGCTCTTGAGCATCTCCAGGCCGACATCCCGACGAAGTAGGAATCGCCTTACAAACACCGTAGCCACAATACGATCGTACTGGTCTCGCCTGTAGACTCTACAACGCACTTTCTTGCCAAGGATATAGTTGTTTAGCCAGGCCAAGGAGTCTGTCGCGAAGGGCTGGGCAGGTCGGCCGAAATGGGCACCCTCGGGGGCATCGATTCCTGCGAGACGTATTGGTATCTACAGAGATCGGTGTGTCAGCGCGGGGTGTCTTGTTCGGGAAAATGGGTTATACCGTTCGATTCTTGAGCTCAGCTCTCTTGCTGGGGACCGTCCGTAACCAGCCCCAGCCAGTCAGACGACCGCCTGGGGTGTGGAAAAGGTGGAAGTTGTCTCCATCGCCTACGCTCGTGACCTGGCCGAACAAGCTCCTCTTTCGATAAAAATTCGGCTGAACGTGAACGGCTCCTGGTATACGGCGCAGATACGAACGGTAGATTTGTAGCGACGCAACGACCGTCGTCGTCACCAGCACTGTTGGGATCCAGTTTCTGGGGTCTTTGTAGTGTTGCCAATCTGTGCCGTTGAGGCTGTTAGTCCATGAGACGGGCCGCCTCGAGGCATCGTCCTTGCTCGAACCGGATGTAAAGGGCCACCATGGCATCGTCACAGCACAGTGACTGGGTTAGTCAGTCGCTTGGGCCTGACCCCGTTTGCAGGATGACAAGGTGGGCTGGATGCTACTGTGGAATTGAACATTGTTGTAATCGGGCTTTCTGATAAGGTCAGATAAGGATGTGGATGGAATTGATTGACTGGGGCATGGTTGTACTGGGGTCAGGGTGTGGGGAAGGGGGGGAAGCTTAGGGGCTTTGACCTTTGCTTGAAGGTATGAATCGTACTTAATGTTGAATTCATGCAAGATCGACGTCATGTTCAGTACCTAAATACCTAAGTCTTGTGTCTCCAAAAGCTATTAAATGCATGCCCATGAATAGTACAGTAGTTGAAATTTTATGGGCTCTTCACCAGAGGAAATCATCTTTTTTTTTTTGAGTAAGGATATTCTTGTGGACTACCTAGGTATCTACTACGTATAGTTACTTGTACTTTGCTTTTTTACTAACTGCGTATCTAGTGTTACTAGTACCAAAGTGCCGTCCCTTGTCTCAAGGATCTGCACTTGTTAACCGCTTGCTTGCATTGTCCCCTCCTTGGCACATCTGAGAGCTGGCACAGCATACTAACCTACTACTTGAGCTAACTCGCTTTCAGCATTCAAGGTTGCGTATTTCTCAACGAGAACAAGCTCAGCCTACGAGCCCTACACGTTTATTATATCATATTAGTAGCTCATATGACGGTTTGGCTCATTTATACTTATTTTGCTCTTCCTACAAGTCGTCAATGCCATTTTATGCACGATGGCCGACACAACGAGTAGAACGGTCCGGGTTCAGGACCCTGAGCGGCGACCACTTCTCAACCGCGCTATGTACAGCCATGTCACAGAAGACGGCCCCTTTTTCAGCTGTGATCCCAATGTTCACAGTCATTTACCCGTGTATACGACCATCCACCGCATACGAAGAGATGTTGTCAGTATAGTCGAAGACTATCTGACCTTTGAGCAGTTGGGAGATCTTCGGCTCAACGTATCCGTCGTCCGACCGCTAGTTGATAAGCTCTATGAGCTGGATGATATATCTATCGGTACGGCTCTCCTTGTCAACTGACCAATCTCCGTTCTGTCTGATGCTGATTTTGTAATCAGTATATTGCTTGCTCGTAAATCGATCGCAGTTCCTTCACGAGCAAGAGCATTTAAGCAACCGACAGAATGTCCACTACACGCGAGCCATGCTCTGCGAAGTTGTTGCGACGCGCATTTTAAGGCGCTTTGGCGAAGATAATCCCGGTTCAGATGGGCTGCTGCTTCTGGCCAATATACTCGTCGCCAGTTTCGAGCCCTTCCAAAACGCCCCCGAAGAGGTTCGCCGTGAAGTCTCATTAGACTCCACATTTAATCACAGGAGGACTTTGCCTGCCCTGGAGATAGCTATTCTTACAAAGAGTCGGCATTTCCTAAGCTCTACATATTGCAAAACAGTGTAAGTCATCACAGCTTTGACTTAAGATTTGGAGGTTGGGCTAAACGTAAAAGGGTCGACGCTATCTATATTGGCCAGATTGTATATACTCCATCTACGTTCCTTAATCTGATTCCAGATCGATATAAGCGGAAGCCTATCTCGCTCTATCAGCCGCACAAGGAACCATTATTAAACCAGTACCGGTTAATTGTGCCACGAACTAGAAATGCCCTCGAGATAATCCAGTTTGTCATTCTTTTGGTCTTATACCTACTGTCTATGCTGGAACGAAACCCAAATCATTTCAGCGCTTTCGAGGCCGCATTTGCCGTTTATGCTTTTGGCTGGGCTCTTGACCAGTTTGCCACGATCCTGGAGCATGGGTGGTAAGTTTCTCGTAAGCAGAAGCTCGCGCTCAGTCACTGATTTGGTCTCAAGGTCGGTTTATACACAGAACCTCTGGTCGTTTTTGGATGTTATGTTTATTGCCGTCTATTGGGTGTATCTCATTATGCGTGTACATGGTTGGAGGACAGGATCTCTAGGCCCTGGGCAACAAGCACTTGATGTTCTCGCCATGGGCGCGCCGGTCCTTATCCCACGGTTGGCTTTTAACCTTCTATCTGGAAACGTCGTATTCCTCTCTCTACGGGCTATGATAGCGGATTTTGCTCTACTCACGTTCCTAGCTACTTGGTAAGTTGGCTTTACTCTCGCAGACTTCGCTTCGATACGCATTCGTATTGTACTAACCTGGTTTGCGACCTAGGTGTTTCTTTGGTTTCTTATTGTCTATGGTGTGGCTTGCAGAAGGTCGCCATGATCCTGTGTAAGTGACCCCTTCTATCACTTCTAGATAGTAGCTAATCATCGACAGCACCATTGGCAAATGGATGTTATGGATCTGGTTCGGTTTAGACGGTAGTGGAGTATCTAAGTCGGTTGATTTTCACTGGCTCCTTGGTCCAATATTGATGATCACGTTTGCATTCCTCGGCAACACACTATTTTTGACGATTCTCGTATCGATGCTGACCAACACATTCGCCAACGTCGTCGCGAACGCTACCGCCGAGGTTCATTTCCGCAAGGCTGTATTGACACTCGAAGGCGTCAAAAGCGATGCCATTTTTGCTTACCAGCCACCATTCAATATAATCGCCCTATTTATACTAGTCCCCATGAAGTTTCTCGTAAGTCCTCGTTGGTTCCATAAGATTCATGTAGCCACCGTTCGGACCATCAATCTACCCATGCTATTATTCATTGCGATTCTCGAACGACGCCTACTCTGGTCAGAATACGCGGGGGAAGCAAAATTCCAACGAAAAAGGAGACACCGTGGTAAGGGAAGGTTTTGGGAGAAATGGCGAATCACGAGTCACAGCGATATCCAGACAGTCTTCGACATTCCTCCGCCGGATTCAGTAGAGGAAGATATCGCGGTAGATGATGAGTTGACACATCACATGATCCGAAGGCAGTTCTTACGCCATCAAGGCTCTACGCAAGAACAACCTCGAGATTGGCAGGTCAGTGGTGATACGAACAAAGATCAAAAAGAGCCGCCTCTCAAGACGCCCAGCCGACGAGACTCGATAGCCCCGTAGTAAGTCCTGTGTCTCCTCCCAGCATCCGGCTGCTTTAGGACCATTCGGACTCCTTTTGTCATATTCCAGAAGGTCTTACCGTTTTCGAAACACTCGTATATCACGCTCGAATAGAGATAGCTAACGTGTAATGTTGCAGTGGCATGCTGCCCGATCAGGTTCGTGGCATTTTGGCCGAGTCTGGCCAGGCCGAGGACTTGGCTATGCGGTTGGCCAACCTTGAGCGTACCTCTTCCAGGATTGAAGAGATGCTGGAGAGCATGCGCGACGAGACCGTGTCAAAGGGAGACATTGCAGATACAACTTAAGTAATATTTAGGCAGTATTCATATAGAATACGAGCATGGTTCACAATACGGTCACGCTAACATGGTGTTGGTTGCATTGAACGGATAGACAAACGGACAATTAGACAAATAGACCAAAAACCAGAAGGAACGTAGTACCTAACGAGAGTGCAATCATAATAAAGCAAACATTTCCGCGCCACATGGTATAACATAGCCCTTAGACGCATTTGACTAGCGACTGCCCGGAATAGTAGAGTTAGACATGCGTAAATTATCTTATTACAGCTGACTCTTGAGGGTATCTCCTTCTCTCTACTCAACTGCGCCAGCCACCTACTAAACATGCATCAGTTCTCAACATTGAGCTTGTCTAACGTGATGACTACTCGGAATAACTAACCGTCGCCGCATTCAGGCGCGATTACCGGCATTCTCTTATCTGCAACACAAGAAACCTAAAATAACGAACTCGGCCGAGAGACATATTTCTTGGACCTGTACCTGGTCGACGACAACTATTTTTTTTGAATGAAACGACCCAAACCAGATTACTAGCGGCTGATGATCCAGCACCACCGCAGACTTCATGGTTCATATGCAACCCAGATAGCGGCCTAAGCATACGCACTGCCATTTCCATCATCTCGCGCCTATCCCTCTCCATATGCGCCTAGCGCAGCATCTACAGCTCTTCGCGATCCCTACAACAACCGTATTCCAAAACTAAGGATTCCACTTCCAGACCAGACCATCGAGAAGAATTTGAAGAAACAAACAAGTAAATATGTGCCTCACAAACCACTACATCAGCCGCAACTGCGGCCACCACTGGCTAGCGATTCGACAGCCGTGCTGGCCGGGATACGGGTTCACGTACTGCGGCGTGTTCGGGGACGGCGTGGCCCGGGAGCCGTCGCCCGAGTTCGAGATCATGGGCTTGTGTCCCGCGTGCGCGACGCCCGGATACTACGACCGCAACCTCGTGCGTATGGTCACCAACGTCCGCGAGCGCTGTCGCTGGGGAATAGGGCCCTCGAGACGTGACCCGGGCGTCGAGTGTGCTGTGATGTGAGATAGGAGGCTGGTTAGGGCAGAGAAATAGTAGGATGCGGGCTGAGGAGACTACGAGCCGATAGCGGGTAATGGGTAGCGCGTGGGAATCGCCTACCTGGTTGGGAAACCAGGGATAGAAGTGTGGTCGAGTACCCTATATTATAACGAGTCTGAAGAAGGAAAAGAACGCATTCATGTGTTTCAAGCTGCGTCTCGCGGCGCCTAAGAAATACGGTAGCTCAACCCAGATATGCATCGTTAAGATTCTACACAAAAGTCTATCCCTGACCTAACTCGACCACCCCTTCACTACAAACCACACCCCAGCCTCCTTGGCTCGCCATGGATTCAGTCGTTATCATCGATTCTGATTCCGAATTCTACATGACAAGGTCAGTATGTCAGTTGCTGTTCATTCTTGTCGAGGCCACAATTAACAAATATTCTCTCCTTGGCACTGGGCTGATCTGATCCCCTTCATTGTAGAGAAACCCAAAGCCAAGCCGAGTTCGAAGAAGGCTGTATTTAAACATACCCATAAGGGCGCCATATTCAGCGAGTACGATGAAGATGATGAGTACTCGTGTCCCTCTATCCCTTCGGAACCTAAGCCGATGAAGACAGTCACAGAGAAATACCAAAAGTTGACGCAATTAGAACACATCATCAAACCACCCAGACACATATATCGGATCTGTCTACCCTACTGAGCAGTCGATGTGGGTCTTTAACAAGGAGACCGAGCTGATGGAGCTTCGCAAAGTCACCTTCGTGCCTGGCCTCTACAAGGTCTTTGACGAGATCCTTGTCAGACAACAAGCAACGCGATCCCAACATATCGTACACCAAGGTCACCATACATCGTTAATTCGGGTGAGGTGTCCATCGAGAATAACTGTAAGAGCATCCCCGTCGAGATTCACCATAAGGAGAAAGTCTACATCCCTAAGCTTGTGTTTGGCTATCTCCTTGTTGGCTCCAACTTCGATGAACAAGAAGAACGCACTGTTGGCGGTCGGAATGGCTATCGAGCCATACTTTGCAATATTTTCAGCGCCGAGTTTATGCTTGAGTGCCATGCCTCTTAGAAAGGGAAGCGCTACAAGCAGACGTAGCGAGACAACATGACCAAAGGTTAAAATAACGACGAACAAATCGGCGAACTTCGTACGAGTCACATGCATACCACACTACAGGCGATTTGGGATGCCTGGTGGGATCGACAACGATCTTGAATCGTTGCCCAACCGTCTTGTCTATGACATGGCTGGTACCGTCCGCAACGTTAAGGTCTACCTGGGCGGCTTGCATCTGAAGCTCAATTTCGAGAAACACTGCAGCATGTATGCCAAGGCCATCGCTCGTGGCCGGGAGGTTGAACGAGAAAGTGATCCTCGAGGACTGTAAGGGGCATCCAAGATGGGAAACTGCCTTCTCCCCCTTTGATGGGACGTTTCATGAGTTCTTTTGTCAATTCGAATCCAGGGAGACACTCACGTCGACTATATCGCGGACATCATCATTTGCAACCTTCTCCTTGAGACATGTTAAAAAATAAAGTAAGGGTCATGCTCTGAAGCTCAACCACATACGAAACCACATCTTCATCTTTGTTAACTGTCTAGTCAACAACCCGGCCTTTAGCTCACAGACAAAGGAGCAGCTGACGACGAAAGCTGCTCAATTTGGAAGCAAGTGCGAGTTTACCGACAAGTTTCTCAAACGGATTACTAACACAGGTAAGCCAATAACGCAAGACTTGTCGATGCCAACCCAGCCGGCACCAAGCATGGTCCTGACTGTACCCTGATCTTGACAGAATGAGGCTCTGCGAAGATCTTAGCACTTGAAGGTCGCGCTATTCTAGGTCCCGACCGCACCGGGGTCTTCCTACTTTGGGGCAAGTTGCTTAATGTCTGGGAAGCACCCATTGACCAGATCTCGAAGAAACAAGGAATCTAAGACATTAGACAATTCCTTGGTATAAGACAAGTAAACCTATAATGACACTAAACGTCTTCGGTATGGTCACTTGATGATTATGGCGGACTAGGATCATGACGGTAGTCATATCAATGGTCTTCTTATTAACTTCTTTGAAGTACAGTGCCCATCGCTCCTTAAGATTCCAAGCTTTTTCCAGGAATTCATCACACCTGGTATTAAGGTCGAGGATATCCTGGAAGAGTTCTATCAGTTCCGGACGGAAATCTACACCAAGTGAAGGGCTGACTGGCTAAGTGTCTTCGATTCGGATTATCGAAAATTGAAAGTCAGGTTCGATTCATCCATGAGATCATGGATGGCAAGCCAGTGGTGTCGCGCAAGAAGGTTCTTGTAGGTGAGCTTCGTCAGCGCAAGTACGAAGCGTTTGCCAAGAGCGTAGATGCCAAAGACGAGGGTGAGAAGGATGAGACCGGTGATGATGTGAACATGAGCGACATCAACGATGATGATCATGGCTATGATTACCTTCTTTTGGTATGTGTTTTTTATATGAAATAACCTACCCTAACCCCCTTTTAGGACTCTGTCGCTAACCACTCACAGATGTCTATTTGGTGAACTAGAGCCTCTGAGCGAGAAAATGTAGGACAGAGAAAATGGACGCCAATCCATCCTTAGAAAACACTAGCAACTTTGAGATACGAAAAGCAGTATGGCTAGCAAACATAGATGCTGCCATCATCATTTTCAGAGCCAACACCCTTGCAGTAACAGTTATATATTTACATACCTGCGTTCGAAGATAAGCAGAGAGAGGAAGACTAGAGGCCCCTTTTATCCAGGGGCAGGGAAGCCTTCGTTTTTAGGGGCTACGATTCGTAGTTAGAGCCAAATTAGCATTCAGACAGAAACCCCTCACAGTGACTGCATGTCAATTACCACCATTACCTCTACAACATCAAATATCTAATTGCAAAGATTATAATCGCCAAGAGCTCGCAGCCTTCAAGGTACCCCTGCGCGGGCACTTTTTGGTTTCCCATTGCGGAAGAACATAAATCATCACTCTCGTTAATCAAAATGGATCTACTCCCATCGAGGAATTCCCTCGTTTGTATGGCTTGAGGCACTGGTTCGCTATGTCCTCCTGTAGCCTGGTCGAGGAAGCACGCTAAACAGACCTCCTTTTGTTCATGTGATTCATCATGATATCGTCGTTGACGAAAGATTACCAAGATTACTCGAATAAAGCTGCCGTTTATTGTACAGTTCTCCCTTCCTAGTTAACGGGGCAGACGTGGAAGGCTTCTGGGCCGTTCAGCATGTTAATGGAATGAATTTTGAAGGTCTTGCTGGTGGTTTTTCCCTCGTCGGTGCTCGCTGGGAGGGAGGTTTGGCCGTGTGTAAGGATCAAAAGGAACCCCTCACAGAGAACATCAAATATCCAATTGCAAAGTTTACTAGCTCACCTGCGTCTGCCACCCTTTTTAGTTGGGGATGCCACCAGTTCACACTTTAGACTACTGCCAACCTGGTGGGTGGGTGATTTTTGCCGCAACCTTCGTACCTAGAGCAGTGTTTGCTTATTAGCACCGCCAAGAGCCCGACGCGCCCAGTTGAGACATATAGATGAGGGCACAGCAAGTATTGGACAGCGAGATCGGAAACTTCTAGCTGAGGCTGTAAGGGAGAGGCAAAGAACGCGTATTTTTGACTGAAAGTAGAAGCCAAGGAACCCGACAAGTCTGGAATGTACTAGGTAGTAGGTACCTAGGTACCTAATTCTTACTCATTGGCCAGATATTCTAACCAATAGTTTTCACTCAAGCACAATATATTATTGTACGTAAACAAACACCATCTTCCATCACCCATTCCATCTTTCATCACCCATTCCATCTTCTATCAACTATTCCACCTTCCATCACCCATTCCATCTTCCATCTTCCATCTTCCATCTTCCATCTTCCATCTTCCATCTTCCATCTTCCATCTTCCATCGTCCATCGTCCATCTTCCATTGTCCATTGTCCGTTGTCCATTGTCCGTTGTCTATTGTCCATCGTTTATTGTCCATCGTTCATTGTCCATCGTTCATTATTTATCACTTATTTCTACGACGATATGGACTTAGAGATGGTTTTAGACTGGCTAGGCCACCTGGATTCGAGATTACCACCCAAGCTAGAGTCTGTAGTGTGGCCGCCGACACCACAGACTTACGGTTATTATTTACGGCTGCCCATGAAGCGAGCCGTCAATCTTAACAAGCTCGACAAACCAGTCAGTTGGTCAACAATGGACATTAGAGAACTAGAGGCTAGGATGACAGATAGTGAATTCGCGAACCTATACCAGTCGATTATGGCCGCGCAAACAAAAGGATATCTACCTAAGGAGCTATACAGCGTTCTTAAAGCCGAGATATCTCGAGTTGAGGAAGATGAGAAAGATTCCCGATTTGCGGAGCGACCAGTTAGGCCGAACCCCACTCTACACGATTTAGGTGTGACCACGCTGGTACAAAAGCCCGGGTTTAGGTCACCGCAACCGATTCAAGAAGACGAGAAGCCTCAATTATTGGCCGGCTACCACACGCTATCACTTGCAATAGAGTTGGAAGCCCTCAGGGATATCCGAAAAAAGACAAAAGAGCACCTTGATAGAGGACTAGTGGAAGCAAGCTGGAACGAAGGTGTACATAAGGCCATGCTTAAACTCGCTACCCAGCACACCCCGTCCGTTTGCGCTGCCAATGTTACTCGCGCTGTTATTATGAAGGATTATTTACCGAAAACATCAACATCGACATAAACTATGTCCTTTCCTGCTGACAGCAAGATAATCAATTATGTTATGGCTATACGACCTGGTCCAAACTAACCAATAACTGACAAACGTATTGAGCGCTTTCTGGAAAAACTTGATTATCCAAGCTTCAACCAAAGCAATTGTGCCCCATTGCAAACGATGCCGTCAGGTGTTTTTATCGAGACTAAGACGGGGACTAATGGACGAGACGAAGCTAAAACCCAGCTCGGCATATGGCTAGCTTCGTGGTATGAACGCGTTTCTAAGTTTCCTTGCTCCGATGTAAACAAGGCACCTTCCGCCCTCCCTCTTATAATAGTCTCAGGCGAGGTCTGGGACCTATGGTTCGCTTTTAATAAGGACTCCGAATATGAGGTCTGTGGGCCTTTCACTCTTGGAAGTACACATCAGCTTCAGGGCCTATATCAGATCTTAGCAGTATTGCGCGTTTTGGTTCAATGGATGGCGACAGACTTTCATGATTGGGTTGCCGCATGTTTAGAGATAGCTGGGGTTTAATATAATAAGACCCGGTAGTGCCAAGCAAGTCGTCACTAAAATGGAAAGCTTTGCCGGCGAAGACTCTCCATTTTGACACGCTGTAAATCGAAGTGCTTTGCACTTCGATTTAAATTCTACACTTCGTACCTATATAGTACCAGGGGAGACCCCCTGGGACCCCCTTCGCGTACAGCGGGTGGCGCTTTTGCCTATGCCTACGGCGAGCTTTTGCCTGCGAGCTCGTCGCACGTTGTAGTTGTTGAGCAGTCCTTGAGATTTCGCACGCAAGCCTCACAGTTAAACCTAGTGCGAATACGTTGTGGTTGATGCTTTATTTAGACTCTGACCAATCAAATCGTTGCAGACTACGTCTAGGCCAATAGAAATTCATCCCACTTTTATAGAGTTTTGGGGGGTCTGGTGTTAATTTCTCAAGCTTTACTTTCCCTCACACTTGATTGTCGTTGCCAATACGTGTTCGGGAAAGGTAAAGCTTTCCAACAATGGTAAGCTCACTTTCGATATGCATTTCTCGGGGCTCTTGCTAACTTTATAAACAAGGCGGTTCGCTAGATGCAGGAATAAGGCAACTCAGTTTCCAGGAATATGTCCCTATTCTATTATAGGACTGTTCCTTGTCCTTCTCTTAGCTGTATCGTTTGCCGATGTAAAATTCAAGGGCTACACCAAGGTTGTTTATACTATCGAGTATATCAAGATGTCTTTCATTTATTTTCCTTTAGATATAGTGCTCGCCGAATTAGTTTCTCAGCCTCCTTATACTCTGCTTGATCATATTTTACGTGTAAAAGTTATACAGGGTTAATTATGTAAAAGTGCTCAGGCTTTGCTTAGACTAGGTAGGGTCAGTCTAAAAGCAGTGTGGTAAACCCATTTTTAAGGTAGGTACGTAGTAGGCCAGCCATATAGGAACTCAACGTTCCTCCAACGTAAATAAATAACCCCACGTCTCAACTTATATTTGTTCATCCACCCGACCATCCAACCTACCAACCAACCAACCAACCACTCAATTCGTCCAATATAATATGGCCGACGAGATTCCTCAAACACCCGTTCCCGTACCCACGTACGGCCAGCCTCAATCCGCTGCGCCAGCTCCTGCTCTTGCTCCTGCCCCTGCACCCGCAGTCGCGGTCGCGGTCGCGCAAAGCCAGTCCGGCGAACCCTCAGCGGCTCCGGAGACACAAGCCGTGGTAGCGCCCACGACCGAATCCAGCAGCAACAACAAGGACAAGGACGTCTCTATGACGGACGTCTCCAGCGCTGATCAGGCCGCCGTAAGTTTTGATAGATTCCCATGATTTATTTATTTTCTCTTGAACGGCAAAGCGAGCGGAAGCGGCTAACACGTTCACTCCTCTCTTCCCGATCAATAGTCGCCAGCGCCCGCCGCGCCTTCAACCAATGCACCTAGCCCGGCCCCAGCTCGAACCAGCACACCGCTACGCACCAATGGCCAAGAGAACACGTCGCGCGCCGCCTCACAACACCCCGATCCTGCTTTCACCATGCCCGACGCTGCCCCGGCTCACGGTGCGCCTATACGACAATACTTGAATAGCAAGATCACCCCCCACCTGCTGGATGGCATGAAGCATATTGCCAAGACCCAGTACGTTGCACTGTTCTGCCTACATGTCTTCTCACATGATAGAGATTGCTCATTTCTTTTTTTTAATCCAGGCCAAAGGACCCTTTGCGAATCTTGGGTGAATACCTCATCGAACGCTCCAAAGAGGTCGAAACTTAGGACAATACGATATGAACGATGACACGATTTGCATACTATGGCGTTTTGGCACAGGAAAAGAACGGGGCTACACATGCATTGCATCCATAGATAGTATTATAGGTCTTTGCGAGTGATCCCATGGCCTTCCCAAAGGAGGCTTTAGAATTAGTTGTGAGGTTCTGGCCTCAAATGATAAATGTTGTATTCATCTATCTCGTTTCACTGGCTAGTGCCAAGTGATTTTTAGGTACCCTCAAAGCAATACCTCTCCAGGTCCATGAACTCCATGCCCAGGTCATTCCGTATCAGGATTTATTCTTACGTCTAAGCGACGATGGTGCTAGCGGTAGCACTGGCGTACTTCCAGGTAGGAGGAAGGACACCGACGGTCTTGTAGTAGCTGTGTATAGGGAGTAAGGATTAGTCGACAACTCAATGGCACATCGTGATTTGATGCCAGGCTATACAGCCTGCCGAGAGAAACACGTACCGGGCCAAACGATGGATTCGCGACTCGACGAGAATGAGGCGGAATTTGGCATCCTTGTCCTTTCGGTTGCGCTCAAGGTGCTTTCGGACGGAGACAGCCTGATGCTGCATTAGTGTCGACCTACTATTACTAGCTTGTGAAAGCTCAGCTCACCTTCTTGATCAACACTGGCGAGAACTAGGTTAGCGATCACGATTCAAGACGGGATTTGATGATGTTGGGAACAAGATGGAGGACCAGCAAGTAGGTTCCTCAGCCTCGGCGCTCGCAACAAACCGGACTGCACGTCCTCGGCTCAAGGCAGACATGCTTATGTCGGAGAATCAAGCCAAAGACAAAGACTGTCGAAGGATGTACTTACTGTAGAGATCCCTGATAGAAATATTAGTGATGATGTATTGGAAAATAGCCTGTTAAAAAACTTACTCAGGAAGCTCGGGGGCAAGGCCTTTGAACCGGTCACACTGTCAGCCTGAACCAACAAGTGGCTATTATACAGCCGATCGTTGATGATCCGAGTCGATATCGGATGCATATCTCTGTTCATCTTGTATAAAGGGGGTGTTTCAGGTCATACCATTGGACCTATAGATATACACGGTTAGTCTATGTTGCTACAGCCCATTACACAAGAACGTCGTCATAGGGGAAACGAACTTGAGGATTCTTAGGATCTTGTTGCCCTTTAAAATTCATATTCGTCAGCCAAGCATTCAGCATCTAACCGTGTCCGGAGTGGTGGCATACGGTAACAGCCTTAACCTGGGCAATGCCGTGCGAGTCACGGAGGACGACACCAATCTGACCTGCACCCTAGTTAGCCCTTTTTTGCCTCATTTCCAGCTATTTCACAATCCCGAGTTCTGCGCGCTTACTGGGTGTAGCGCCCTTACGAGCGAGCTTGATGATGTTCTCCTCGACCGAGGCAGGACTGCGCACTACGTCAGCACATCATTTAATCGGCGAGATTGTCTATGGGTCGACGGACGTAGCCTTGGACCAGCTGGGAGGAGCGCGCGAGTATGGGAGGGCAGAGGCGGAGATACCCTTTCCCTTGCCTGTTCGAACACCAAATATTAGTGATATGTCGCGGAGACGGTGACTTCCGTTCGAGATTCGAGCGCATGTGGCAGCGACGTACTGTGAAGACGACCCATCTTGACGGTGTTGTTTGTCGGTGGACTCGGAGTTGGGCGAGGAGTAGTTGTCGATTTGTCTCGGTCGAGAGAAGGTTGAAAGGTCGCAAGGAAGTTGGATCACGGGCTTAACAATAATTAGGCGTGCGAAATTTGGTGAGATTTGTGGGTTGTCGATAGACAGGCGATAAGACTGGTTCTGGGTCCAAGCGTCTTCTCCGCTAAGATGTCTCCACCAGCAGGCTTAACTTGCCGCCGAGAATCTTCCGCTCTTTGCTACTAAGCTAATTTTTACCTGAAAAAGTTTCTTCCTACACTCTTCCTCTCATTCAAGCATGAAGGCGAGACGGTCGCGATTCCCTGCCTATCGTAGCGCATTCAGAACATCAGGCGTCGGGCATTCCAAGTTTCATTTACTTGGGACGAGTGACATGGTTCCCATATCCCAATTGCATGCATCTTGTTCGATCTAAAAGGTATGTTGACCCAGCCCACTGCCTCTGTCCTCGACTCCATCTACCTACTCTTTGTTTCCTATGATGATACAACACATTTGAATTTATTTTTCTGGTACCTCTTATATCATCGGGCTATCTGGCCTGAAATGTATTAAACGGACTTCTGATTCGGATCCATACATACTCATTTTGTCAACCCAATCTCTAGCGATTTCATGGACTTTGCTAATTGATGAAAAGTAGTGAACACTACCGATATTCTACCATTGAGGGAACAGGCTAAGGGTTGACGCTACCTAGCGAAGTCTAACAGTATTTGAAAGGTGAAACGCGTACCGAAAGCTATTTGTTGTAGGTGCTTTGTCTGAAGCTGTAGTGCCTCTATTTGAATACGCCGCCAAGTGCGATGTCACGTTGCTGTTAGTGGCAATAGAATACCTAGGTAGATGGATAGATACGTAGGCTATGAATAAAACATGAAATGCTACTTTTATCCGCTTCGCCATTTCTACCCGTACAGCAGAAGACGATGGATACATTTGACACGGCAACTCTTATCGAGAGACCTCCCAATTTGCGACCAATAGAGCGTCTTGTTCCAGGCGGACACAAGAGATATCACTAGGTAGGCTCTCGGCTGTGCAGCAGGTGCCTCCCTTGGTATAAATACCTAGGTACTCTCTAATCTTGCATTGTTACCTATATCTATAGCTATGTTTATCTTGCAGCAAAGGTTCATAGTTACCACCGAAAGTCCGATATAATGGTCAGAGACCCGTTCATATATATATATATATACTAACTAGAAAAATCTCTGCCACGTAGATAGAACTTCTCCTCCTTGTGCAATAACAGTACACTAATACTGGAACTACCAGCGTTAAGGACCGTGACAGTTACTACGTACTACATACTTCCGTACGACTTAAGTGCTGGATAGGCTTTCAGTACTGCGGAGGCATTTGTCCCAACTGCTGGTCTGACTAGCCGGTAGAGTGATGAATCAATCGCGTTGTTTTCGACGAGACCTAGCTAGGCTACATGATATTACATTGGTTGCTTAAACTAAAGCTCTTGAACGTCATCAAGTCCAAATGGACCCTGTAGCTCATTCAAACTCGTAGTACCTAGATCATCTCCCAATGTGCTTTGCTCTTGGCACTATGGGGATAGAGAGGTAAGTATATATAGTCTGTCAATTGACTGGCTGCCTGGTGGCTTCGGGGTAAGAGTATCTTAACAGCACGGCTATGACATAGAGCAAAGCGAATTCGCATGACTTAAGAACTCCTCTTGTACGGCGCAGACAGGAAGGTTATGGTAGTATGATAGGTGGGAGAAAGAGTGGCGTAAGTAACGAGAAAGCGGCAGGAGTAGGGTTGCGACTCGAACACCTCCAACAGGTCGCGAGCCTCACCCGCCACTCTTTTAACCAATGACGTTCAACCCGTGTCGCTTATTCCTCTGCAGGCTTTAATGGGTTCGACATACGATAACATGCCACGTAATATCCGACTAAATCGACTTCTCGAACTGTAGGATCCGACTTTCTCAGCTGGTATAGCAGGGAGCAGGTGCCGGTGTAATGTTCCCTGATCTCCTATTCGGTTAGTGCTAGGAGGCCCTGAGTAGAGCCAAGGCGTGGTGTAGTACAAGCACCTAGCAAGAGTGACGAGCAGGCGCCGGACAGCGAGTTTTGTATGCACCGATGAGCTGTCGGACGGTTGCGTTTGATCTAACCAAATAACCAACCAAACGTTAACATTCATGTCAAATTCTCGTCAATGGAAATCCGAAAATAGGCTACATGTACCACTTTTAAGTTTATGTTCAGCGATCGGAACGCGGATCACGGCAGGTTCCGCATTTATAGAGAGTGCTACTATCACTCATCTGCTATGCCCTGCCTTCAAACAGAAACTGCATTCATGGCATGATTGGTATGCTGAGTCATTATGTCTTGAATTTCTCAATAGCAACCTTGATATCTATCTTTACCGTTTTTGCCCAGACCATTCCCCCGAATCATCCCGATCGTCAATAAATCATATGTTAATGTGTGCGTAACCGAGGTTGTTAGCTAATTACAAGTTGACGGCTGTGCGGAAGTTGGCACCAGCATAGACAGCGTTGCTTCCGAGTTCCTCCTCAATGCGGAGAATCTGGTTGAGCTTGGCGAGACGCTCGGAACGGGCAGGAGCACCGGTCTTGATCTGACCAGATCGGATGCCGACAACGATATCAGCGATGGTCACATCCTCTGTCTCACCAGAACGGTGGGAGACCATGACGCCCCAACCGTCAGCATACGAGTCCTTGGCGGCCTGGATAGACTCGGTCAGGGTTCCGATCTGGTTGACCTTCAAGAGCAAGGCGTTAGACGCCTTGAGCTCAATGGCCTTCTTGATGCGGATGGGGTTGGTGACTGTCAGGTCGTCGGCCACGATCTGGATGTCCTGGGTCTTGTAGAAGTAGCTCCAGGCCTCCCAGTCATCTTCGGCGAAGGGGTCCTCGATGCTGACAATGGGATATTTCTTGGCCAGTTCACCATAGAGAGCAGCAAGCTCCTCATAGGTGATCCACTTGGTAGGGTCGCTTTCGGGGTTCTTGAAGTCCAGGTCGTACTTCTTCACATCCTCCTTGTAGAACTCGCTCGAGGCAACGTCCATAGCAATGTTCACCTTGCCCGTGTAGCCCGCTTGCTCAATGGCCTCGGTAATGAGTTCGAGAGCCTCTTCGGCCGTCTGGATATCGGGGGCAACGCCACCCTCGTCTCCGACGTTTCCTGCCGACTGACCGTACTTCTTCTTGGCAAGAGCCTTGAGCTTGTGGTAGACCTCGGAACCCTGGCGCATGGCCTCGGAGAACGAGGGGGCGCTAGAGGGGACGATCATGAACTCCTGGAAGGCCAGACGACCACCGGCGTGAGAACCGCCATTCAGAACGTTCATGAACGGGACAGGGAGGACATAAGGCTTCTTGGTACCAGCCAGGTCGGAGACGTGCGCATAAAGAGGGACACCCTTCTCCGCAGCACCGGCCTTGGCAACGGCAAGACTGACACCCAGGATGGCGTTGGCGCCGAGCTTGGTCTTGTTGGCGGTG
Organism: Xylaria cubensis; assembly: GCA_022385715.1. NCBI lineage: Eukaryota > Fungi > Ascomycota > Sordariomycetes > Xylariales > Xylariaceae > Xylaria > Xylaria cubensis. The sequence goes on along the minus strand of MU279015.1, from coordinate 280,212 downwards.
CCGTCGAGCTCGTTGAGGAACTTGTCAACGGCGCTCTGGTCCTTCACATCGAGGTTCTTTTCGATGAGGGCGGGAGCGATCACGCTGTTGACATTGTCGACAGCCTTGGTTACGCCCTTGCCAAGCCACTTGGTCTTGTCTCCGTCGCGGAGCTCACAGGCCTCATGCTGGCCTACGAAGAGGGGGAAGGAGGCGGATTAGTTCCAAGTTCGTCTCGTCATCTAGAGCGAAAGGTTTACGCACCAGTAGAGGCACCAGAGGGGACAATGGCACGGTGAAGACCAGTCTCGGTGACAACATCAACTTCCACAGTGGGGTTACCACGGGAGTCGTACACGGAGCGGGCGTGGATCTTCTTAATGGCCATATTGAGCTTCTGTTGGTTCACGATGGGTTTTCTTACTGGTGCTGCTTTCCAGAGGCCTGTTAGTCTTCATGCGAATGAGGGTAAGCTGGTGGAATCTTGGTGATGCGTGACTTGAAGGACCAGGACTACGATATATGGAAGCGGCAGCAAGGAGGAGGAGAAGGAGGAGGCGAAGGAGGAGGAGGGAGAAGTGAATAATTCACTCAATTTCGCCAGTGGCACTGGTTACCGAAGTACCTAGACAAACGAAATATACCTCAAGCAAAAAAAAAGTATAACATGGGAAAGTGCCCAATTGGGCGAAGGAGGTGAGATGGCGGGGTAGCGTCGCAAACTAAGCTTGTCGCTTGACTGATGGGCTTAATGAGTTGCTCGCTTGGAGGTATGTGAGGTAGGAGCAGATTGATGATGATACTTACGAGCTTAGAATGAAACGAAGCCGTGAAGGAGAGGACGGTAGAGAGATTGATGATGTGAAGGAGAAGAAAAGAAATAGGACCAAATGATAGGTGGAGACCTAAGAGTAAGGTAGATAGGTACAGTAGGTAACCCCTCCTAGGTGGGCTGTGGTTAGCTAAGCTTAGGTAGCCTGGCAAGGAGGGGAGGTTTGTATCTCTTTAACTGACGCTTCGGCTAGACGATAGTTCTAGCTATACGGTCTGTATGTAATTGGGCAATTTGTTCTTGGCAAAAGAGATGCACCCAATCAAATAACAAATGATATCTTCGTTGAGCTTTTTAGTCATGTGATACTACCGCCTAGTAAAAGCATTAGATAAAGAGTCACATGCATAGTAAGAAGCACCTTTTGGGTTGGAGGGGGAGGGGTCTGGGCGAAGGAGGATGAACATTACAAAAAGTGAGTACAGCATTGAGGAGCGAACACAATCAATAAGTGAATTGTTGAGCTACAGTCATGTCCAACAAGAACCCTGCAATATTCAAGGTCCTCCCCCTCTATGACACCTCGTCAAGCTTGTCTAGCAAGCAAGCTCAAAGCTAGTGCTAAAGACTAAAACTTTTGTCGGGTAGCTAGCTGGACCAGAGTACCTACCTACTGTTCTACTTATCTGGGTATTCTGATTCTTGGCTATTCCAAGGTTAACATCTAGACGGTGACAAACACTCACACCGAAACCGGACTTCGCCAATAAATTACCCGCGTTTTATATTTTTGTTCTTAGTACCTCGATTTCTGGAAAACGGCAAGCCTTAGTAATCTATGCTAATTATGCTACACTATTTCGAAACATATTTGGACGTCGTAAAAACCGAAGTCGATTGGAAATATCTTGAGGATTCTTATATTTTTGGTACGGCCATGGACACTAACTTAGAGTTATACAGAGTTGAGCAGTATTAGCACCTCTTCTCTTGACGTCTTCCACTATATCCCTCGGTGTCCAGCAAGCCCTGATAAAACCTTAACTAGGGCTGATAAAAACTGCCCGCCAAGTCGCTTATCTTATTTCTCTTTGGATGATGCTTCGACTACGGTACCATGGTTTCTCAGTACAACTTTCTTTGTCACATCTTCCGTACTCTAAAAGCCGGAGTCTGGTGAGGTAATTAAAAAAGAAAGCGGAAGTTCCACCAACTTATCACAACTCCAAAAACCTCTTATTTTATTTCTACACCTCCTCGTCGGGGTCAAGCGTTGCCCAATAGTTACAAGGCAGGGTCCGTTACATCTCACGTCTGTCCCACTTGACGTCACCTAGCATCTAGCAAGGGGAATAGCAGAGCCGCTTGCACAGCTACCTGATATACCCAACACTCTATTTTATCTTTTAATTGGATATATTTCAATGTGCGAGCGGCTCTGCTGACGAGCACCAAAGGTAAAGAGAGATACAGAGGACCTGGGCAATGACATGCCAAGGAAGAGCCCTGCTTTCGTCAGAGAGAACAAGCAAGTTAGCCAATGCCTTGTTGACCTGTTATACTTGACACAGAAAAGAAAAGAAAAGTCATATTATATGTTATTCCAATTAGGTGCATCTGTCAATCTGCACGTTTCCCCAGGGTGCTGCTCCACGCCGATCTCACCTAGGTTAGCCGAATTGCCATTCGGCCGGGGACCTCATTGCAGAATGACTCTGAAATGACATTAGGGACAGAGACGGCTAACTACATGTTATTTTACGTACATATATGCCTTGTATGCGTAATATGCTTTGCTGTTCAGAGAGATGAATGTGCGATATATGACTAATGATACCTAGTTGGATGTGAAATCTATATGAATCCAAAGATCCCTTCACATGACGCGTCGGACGTCCACGACTCACCTTCGGGGCGTCCTTAACCCCGTATTCTCCTTACAGGTTTAGGTCCTTTACTTGCCTATTCCTTTGAAAGGTTATTTGCGATGGTAGCGTGCCAAACACGCGAAGCACTCAGCCCTACTGTGACGAGATGGATCATTCTCATTCTACCAGCAATGTCTCAGACATATTGCATGCAATTATTTCCTTTTCTTCGGGTTCTTGTGTAAACAAGGCTGACTTCACAACAACAAAAAAATAAACATCTCACCTGCTGTAATTTTTCCTAAACTACCTAATACACTATCTCCCCCGACACACCAATATTCTATAACCGACCAACTCAGTTTCGATACACCGTGATATACCCAGCATGGCTTCCGTTCACCCTACGTTTGATCCTTGCCTTGAAAAGGATGTGCTCCTCAGCTTTAGTCCTATGATGCGCGCTATTTCGCAGGAGGGACAGCTTTTTACAAGTTTGCCACAACGGGTAGATGCTTTGCCCAACCAGCCCAAGATCCGAATCGAAACCACAACGAATTATGCGTTTTCCCCACTTGAGACAGCAGATTTTGAAATACTAAGAAGCAAGGTCGACGATGCTCACCAAGAGGTCTTTGCGGCACCAACGCGCCATAACAATCTTCTTGTTTACTGGGTCGGTCCGGTAATCGATGCTTGCCGCGTGCTTAGCAGTATAAGGGACCAAATCTGGGGAGATGACGAGGAAGGAATTCATTGCGCAGTCTTTAGTCACAACTCGTAAGTTCCTGTCTTTATTTTTTTTTGTAGCGTATAAGTTTTCTCTACTGATTATCGAAGGCATAATCCGGTCACTGAAGCGCAATGCTTGCTCCTTGAGGGCCACCCTAGCCCTCACGACCCAATGTGGTTCGTGAATGCATTCCTTGTATCAACTCCGCGTCGTTACGGCTGCATCCTTAGTACTTGGACCTGGGAACGCCTTACCTCCGAGCAAGTCTTACGCAGCGAAATGCTGACGCTCTTACTCTTGCTCGAGTTCGCCGGCATTCGCGCGGTCTGTACGGGCGAGTCCTGTATGGTTCAAACTGTAAGTACACCTTTTTCTTTCTTATTTATATTGCTATCGTATAGTTATCTGAGTAGATGATATATAAACTGAAATGGAATCTGTCTTTTGATTCGCCTTTTTCTAACTGGATTGATAATCCTCTAACCTGGTCGGCTTTTACTCACTTGGCTTTTGCTTACTATACTAGGTTTTTATGCTGTCTTTCACCTACACCCAAGTACGTGTCCTTGAGGCCCACGTCGAAAAGCCTGGTGTGATAGCTGTTTCCGTTCGGGAAGTGCTAGACGGCGTCCCGACTGAGGCAGAGCGTGATCGAAAGTTGCAGGAACTGGTCGCCTGGACTATGTACACCGACGGCGACAACAGATACAGCTCGCCTGGCGTATCGGGCGTGGCGACCAAAACTACGAGTATAGCAAGCAACGTCGATACCGAAGGCTCTGACGATCCTGGTCACGAGAGCGATAGGGACGAATGCTCGGCCACAACTTCGGAAACTGCGGATACCTCGTATACACAGGAGAGTGAGAGGGACAAGGAGGAGGAGTAGGATTTGTTTCGCCTTACTCTTGTGGCAGAAAAACCAGCTCAGAATGTACATGACGTGTTTTAACGTTTGCGTGAGCTCTGGTCTCAATTGGTGCTTTTAGCTTGAGAAGGGCAGCTCCTGAGGTGGCGCTGAATCGTATGCCGAGTGTGATCTGGCGGCTCTATTAGGTATATATACCTCTTGTTCCCATAAGCAAGCGAGCTACTCAACTATAGCATATATATATAGTCCATATTGAAGCTGTTGGGAGTGGAGGTTGCCCATTAACACCAACTTAGCTAGTCGCAAGTTCAAATCCCACAGACCCGTCTCTTCGTAATACTAGTGGCATTGTGAATTCGGCGGAGCATCGCAAGGATATTGAGACTGTGCTGAAGGAGGAGATGAACCATATAAATAAATACTTGTATATTGTAACATTCCTGGTTTCAAAGGAAACTATTTGCGGCCGCGTGATATGACATGAGTCAGCAGGGTAAAACGAAACTCCTAGCTACCTAGTTATTATAATGCCTTATACCTTTCGCGTTCAACTGTACAAGACTATGATATACACCGGGCTAGTCCGCAACGAACTTTTGGTGTAAGTACTACTAATGCCTTTTTTCTTGCCGAATATCTTGATCTCGCTGCCTAAAAATCAGTGATGATTAATGCACAAGTTTATAGCATGATATTCACAGTATATAATCAACTAGTTAGAATAAGTCTCATGAAAGATAGATCGCTTATTGATATTCAAGTCGCCTATTGATACGTCTCTATGTGTGGCATCCAAGATTGGATGAGTATCCGAGACAGTTCTCGTACCCTTCCAGACCAGTGCTCTGCCACATACTTGATTCACTAGATATGTTCTGTCATGAGGCTTATTCGTCAATAATCGACAACAAAGAGAAGAAAAAAAAGCCTGTGTCTGGCTTGCCCGATGCTGACATGAACTGTCCGATCGTAAAACTATCCACCGTTGCGCCATAGGGGTACGATCTTGAAAAAGTCCCCATCGAATATAAACCATGTTTGACCCAAACTCCAAACAGTCGCTCCTCATCTCATCTTTTCGAAATATATGCATCGACTCGTGCAGTCGTTTGAATATGTACAATGAAACATCGTCAAATTGTGTCTAGCAGCGAAACGGATACTCCTTTTCTGGATACCAGTTTTGCTTCCTGTTTAGATCCATACAGGCTGCTGTGGCTGTGCAGTATCCGGCGTCATGAAACTCGACAGCAATTCGTGAATCTCGGCCAAGTAATCTTCGGCTTTGAATTTAAGAAGGCCCTTCGCAATGAGCTGTTCCTCTTCGTCATTGGTGCTCTGTAGCTTGTCTTTCACTCCTAGCTCTTCTGCCAACTCGGATACCTTTGCCAGTTCCTGGCCAAAAGGATGTTGGGACTCTGTAGCATCAATAGAACGACCAAAACGCTGCGCAGGCGAAGGAGGGAGTGCCGAGGTTGGCGACATGGTCGGTATAGCAACTATGGGTGCTTTTTGGGCCCGAGAAGCTGATGATACGGACGTAGCCGAAGTTGACGTAGAAGATGATCGAGACATGGTAAAACTGGCCTTGGTTGAGACTGTCTTGCCGGACTGGTTCGAAAAGCGAGCTTGTTTCATGGCGAAATTATCAAACGATGCTTTCTTGGTATGGGAAGGAGCTCGCTGAGGGATGCTCGGTGCGTCCCGAGCACCCATAGCTGGCTTCTGAGTGGGAGCGGTGAAATAGCAAGATAAGTGATTCGGCTCCGGAGACTCAGACATGTGCTCCCCTGGCGGGATCTCTGGGCTAGTAGGGGGCGACGATATAGCAGTACTCGGACTATCTAATGAAGATTCGTCGTCTGACTTTGAAGAGCGGCCTGGCGGTGATGCTGTTCGAGGATATAGATCTGGAGCATTATACGCAAGCATGTTGGTCGTATGGGTCAGCTCCATGGGGCTCGAAATCTTGTGGCGGATGGAGCCCGAGTATGCATGGCCCTTAGATGTCGTGTTGCTCCGATGCGGGAAGATGCCCGTGTCTGTCGACGATTGTTTCCCACGCCGGGTGGTGAAGGCCCTTGCAAGCGACATCTTGTCCTGTTTAACTTTTGCGATATGCACAATTTGATGTTAATGCGTCCCAGCTAGATACGAGCTCGTCGTTGTTGTAGCACTGAACAAGGCAGGTGAGAAGCAATGGCTTGATCAGAAAACTGCGGAAAGCCGAAAGATCGTCGTCCACAATTTGATAATACGAATTGAGTTTCCGAGAACAGGCTTCGGCGCGTTCTAGATATGTGATCGCCCACCAAGGTTCCCTGCGAAACACTGTACGTTTTCTAGGGGGTGTATGGGGTGGTTGGATCTGGTGAGTGACAAGTGTTTTGACAAAAGATCAAGTTGACCGTGATTGCGACACAGTGATACCTTGTATCACGGTGCGTGACTGCGTGGTCGGACTGCGGAGTGAGTGTCCGTGGCGCACGCGGCTCATTCACGATGGTGCCCAGATTGGGAAGGTGGGTGGCTAGTCTAGTCGTTTTGGCCGAGGATGGTCTGGTGACCTTTGTCTGCTTTTCCCCGTCGCAGTTGAATAGCAACGTGGTACTAGAACCAGACAACCTTGCTCGGAGACCAAGCAAGATGGGGGGTTACCTGCGGAGTTCTAGTTGCTGCCGCGTTGATTGATTGCAGTGTGGCGGCGTCTTGCGATCAAACTGCAAAAATGACGACGGCTTGCTTGCTCGCTCGTTGGACCGTCCCTGGTTTTAAGCGGGTAAATGGCGAGCACCCGTTGAAACTATCCAGATATTTGTCGACAGATTGAACCTGACTGCAGCGGTCAAAAGCGGATGTGCAAAACACAAATAGGTAGTGCCTTGGCTTATCCAGGAACAGAGGGATGGATGAAACTTCCAGGTTTCTAAAGCAGCGCCTCTGAATTGGTGAGAAAGGATGGTGTGAGAAGAAGAAAGTACTCGTCCTCGGGTTCCGTATTCCAAAAGATAGACTATATGTGACCAGGAAACCCAGCGAGTTTGAAGTTCGTGACCTGCGAAGAAAGAAAAGAAAACTGAAGAAAGGCAAAGTAAGTCAAGAATCGACTGATTCAGAACAATACGTCAAGGAGTGAATAAGAGAACGAGACGACAGGGAACAAGTCCCGATGGGATGGAAAATCGCTGGCGACTAACTGACTAGAAACTGAGAGAGCAAAGCAAAATGAGAAAAAAGGCGCCCCAGACGTGAGGGATAGGGCGACAATAAGAAGTCTTCCCCAGATGGCAAGGTCTTTCACTAACCCTGGGAGAAACAATCTCAATCTGCCGTGCTGGTGTGTGCGTCCGCGCGCAGATGTGGGGCGTGAAAAAGCGTGAAAAGACAAGGGGGGGAACGGTTGAAAGAGGCAGGACTGGGTGTGAGAAGGGCGCCAAGGAACGGGATCAGTGGACAATTGTTGCGGGCGCATATACACCTGCCTGTCCCAATGGCGGAAACATCCAGTAGGTACCGTACCTGGTTTACTTGTACCTACACTTCTGCGTCAAGGAGAACAAAGAAACGCCCTTAAAACTAAATAGATTCACGTGCGAATAAAAATACATTTACATCTGTCACTCACCTGTTCTTGCTTGCTTGATTGCCTGCTTTCTTTGTTTCTTTCCGTCACTAACTAATTGACATTAGAAAGAGATATCAAATTTCAGGGGCGCGTGGCTCAATCATTCCACGCACCCGTCAATCCCATTGATAGGCCTTCTGCATGACAGCGTCCCCTTTTTAGCAGTTCTGGACAGCACACACCATCCCTGTCGACATGGGGGGGGTTTAAGTACCTAAGGAAAGGACGAATGACTCGGCCTAACTAGTCTAGTGCTCCGCTCAACCAGGTGCTCTAGGCCTACCTAGGTACTCTAGGCTGAAGTTAATTGACAATTGGCGAGGATTGGCTTAACTTCCCGATCTGTTTTAATGGACCCTGGTCACGGGGAGCGGGTCAGTTTACCTACCGTTAGGACATTTTTGGTAAATCCCCTCGATCCCTCCCTGAGAAGTCTTGTCGCAGCCAATCGGTTGTTGTACATGCTTTCCTTGTCGCCGCCCTCCTCACTTATACTACCATGCTGATCTTTCAAAGTGCACATTATAGCGACCGAGCAGTATTGTACACACATTATTGCTACAGGTGTTAGACAGAACGCGCGTTCTGGACAGACTTCCGGTTTCAATAATGGCCGAGGACAAAGTCGCTGGCTGGAGCCCGGTCAACTGCAAGTAATCCTGCAGCCAGAGGTTCCGCTGCGGGTTGGTTGTGTGGACGGAAGAGGGACCTGCAGCTAGCATAATCTATTACTGTACGTGGCCATTCGGGGAGGCTCCACGCCATCGCCACCTCTTTATACATAATAGGGCGAACAATGTGACCAGCGCAGCTGTAATGTGATGGAGGGGTTGCGAAGTGACAGCCAAGCTGTTCTACTTGCTGTCAATGAGTAAGCATGGAAGTCTATGTAAGTAAGCTGCGCATGTCAAAGACCACTAACAGATTAGTATAGTAGTAGCTGAACCCGAACCTATTGCTTAGACTGCTCACATCTGACAAGTTCAAGTTGCCAACGCCTCAACCGGGCGAATAACTAGCATATGGTCTCTAAACCTGGTGATTCATGCAAAGTTGTGGGCGAACTCCCTGAATAAGACCGAAATACCGACTACTATGTACATCCCTATACAGGCGTAGCTCAACAACTAAGCCCACAAAGAGCATGAAACAAACAGGGGTAGACAAAAGACCACGAGGCGAGGGGAATGGAGAAATTGATTGGTTATTGGTTTCACGCTTTCATTGGCTATTGTTTCCCGGGTGTTTCAAGTCGTGCCTACGATCCGTCGAATCGTTCAATTTAGCAAGTTAGTTCTTCTGTTACTAACTGTCTACCTACCTACCTGGGTATACCATACGCAAGTATTTTATGGCCTTTGGCCTCAAAAAGGCCTTCTTATCTTTTTGCGCGCGCACAAGATCCTACTCAGCCTCAAAAACGCGATGATGTTGGTCTGGGCGAAGTAATGCCTACTGTGGCGGATGAGACAACTTGGTCTAAGACCGCACCATCAACTAAACGAATCACTCAACGTCAAGCAGGCATGTTACACCAATTTGTGTTCATGCAGGAACCAGACATGGCATCATGAATGTTGTGTTATCAGGCTTGTGCCTTTGTTCCTACGACCCACCAACAGGATAATTCATTGCCATACCTACCTGATCAATGCTCATGCTATCATACGTAGAGGGCCACTTCTTCCTATTTACAGTTGTCGGGAAATCCTACGTCTGCCCAGCCAACGCATAAAGTTTCACAATCCGCTCACCAAAATCTGGGTTTGTTGCCAGGTTGGTTGATGAAGGTTTCGGAATCCTCCGCTGTTATTTTTAAGCATCTTTTCCAACACATAGGTATAGTCATGTGATGGTAGACTCGGTCACAACAAATCTGACAATACCTAGCGAGTTACGACAAACTCTATTCACACGTCGATATACCTAACATCAATTAGAATCGCGATAGACACATGACAGAGATCCCTAACATTACTGCTAACCCTGCTATTGACAGATAGATCCTTTTCCTTTTTAGTGTAACCCAGGGAAGGAAGCCCTGCATTTAATCCAACCTACTTAAAGCATGCGCGGCTGTTCGTCTGATAGGCACCTCCATGCGAAAACCTGGCAAGGATCAAACGACAAGATGGGATCGAATGCGTCGATCGAGCGGGCTGAATTCAGCCTCAACTCTTACCCGGTCAGAGCTTACACCTAGTCGGTGTCTCCTAATCTTCATCCATAGAATCTCCACTCTCATCTTCCTCATCATCGTCATCGTCATCGTCTTCTGAGCTTTCGTCATTGGCCACACCAACGAATCGCTCCTCGACATGATCCGTCGGCTTGGCCGCCAGCTTGTAAGCGAAAGCTTGGCGGACGGCTGCGTTGGTGCTCGTGTCCCAGACGTGCAGTGTGCCTTTGCTACCAGCCACCGCAAGGCGGAAGGCTACTTCGGGATCCGGGGCGAAGTTGGTAGAGAAGATCCTGCCAATGTCCAGGTTACGTGACACAACCATGGCAGGCCCCGCAGGTTGTATGTTCCAAAGCTTAACGGTCTTGTCGGTCGAGCCCGTGGCCATGAAACCGGGCACATGGGCGTTGATATCAAAGGAAGACAGCGATTCGTCGTGTGCCTGGAGCGTCCACACGGGCTTGCTAGCGGACGGACTAGAGGGAATGTTGCGAATATCAAAGTAATGTATTATCCCGCTTTCTGTAGAGACGTAGAAGAAATTGGCGTCGTGAGGATCCCACTTGATGTTCTCCACGTCGCTCTCGACACCCCATCTCGGCGTCTTCGCATCCGGCGCCCGCATGTCGGCAGCGACCACGGTTCGGTCATAGCTGCCGCTTAGCAGCACGGTAGATTCGACTGCATGCCACGCTAGCGAGCATACCTTGTCGGTATGGTACGAGTAGGACTTGGCACATTTCGCCGTGTTCAGGTCCCAGAGCTTGACCGTCTTGTCGGCCGATGCAGAGGCCAGGAGGTTCCTATGCTTCCGGTTGGCGGCCAGAGACAGAACCGCATCCACGTGGTATTCATCATTGGCCTTTGACTTTTTCTTCTTCTTTTTCTTTTTTTCCTGTTGTTCTTGCAAATTGCCGCCCTGGCCTAATATGGCATTGGGATACAGGCAATCGACGGTATCTAGATCCCAGACCTCGATGTCGGGATCCATGGTACCTATCGCGACAAAGTTGGCCGTCGCATCCTTCTCCACACCGGGCTTGGATACCGGGTAGTCTAGCCATTCGAGACACAGCGGTATGGCGGGCAGCATGATGTCGTGGTGCACGTAGAGATTGTCGGCCTCGTCCTCGTAGACGTAGACCTCGAGGTGCGCGAGTTCGTCTTCGACCTTGGCGGCGAGCAGCATGTTATCCGTCGCGAGAATCTGTAGCTCTTCGCGATCCGCTTCTTCCTGGTCCTGCTCATCGGGTATCGTGATATAGGGGTCTTCTTTGTTGGATTGGTAGTAGGCTAGAGATTTTATATTGCCAAACATGTCCATGCGCTGGCCGTGGACATCGTCTTCTTCGTCGTCGTAGTGTTCGAGGTCATACTCTTTGAGGTCGTCATCATTAATGTCAATCCTATATCAATAAGTCAGCATCGCAAAAGGCGATGGAAGACTGGGCGACTGAGCATACGCTTCCGTCTTCTCTTCCTTGGCTGAAGCGTTGTCTTTTTCTTCGGCAGCACCCACAACGTCGTTGACTGCCGATTCATTATCGTCGTCATCATTATCATCGTCATCGTGATCTGTGCCCTTGTCTGCTTGCGCCGCCTCCAAGTCCTCGTTCGCATCGTCCAGCTGTAATTTGGCCAACTCTGCTATGCGTTCGAATTCGGCCTCGTCAAAGTTATATCTTGACGGAAAAGGCGCCGCAAAACCGCGCGGCACCCAAGAGGTTGTCGTTATCATAGAGTCGGCCATGTTTCATTTCCTGAGCACCTTGCCGCTGCTAGATCGAAGCTTGTTACCGATTCCATCCCCTCCAACTTTTTTTCTCGAGTTGGAGAGTTCTCCCAAAAATTTAGCGGGGCTTTACTTATCGATTGCTATCCGTCCCCTAAGTCGGACTGAGTGTAGTGCGCCCACCCCCCTGAAGCCGGCCCCAGGTTGAACGAAAGAACGCGCCAAACAAGCTCCCAAGATCTGACATCAATTGTTACCTACTATCGAAAGCGCAGGTTCCCGGAGGCGCATCACTGCTCAGGATGGATCGCGAAGACGCAAATTTCAGCACCAAGCGACGTAAACTGGATTTTAACCCCTTACGCTCTGATGATCGATACTCTTCTCTCCCCTCGCGCAGCAATAACGTGTCTCGGTCGCATAGTCGAGCCGTCCATACCGCCGATTCGCGCGCCCCTACGCCTCGAGGGCAATCTAGCTATGCGGCCACGCCCAGACAAAGCGAATTTGATGGGCCCGAGCCCCTCGTTAGTCACGAGGACCAACTCGCCCTCGATCGTGATTGGTATGGCGGCGATGAGACGGGTGGGCACACCTTCGGCGACGATTCGCATAACCCGTTCGGCTCCTATGACACGTCATGGGTTGAGCAGCAGCAGCGAGAGGCTCAGATGGTCGAGAAGAAGGCAGGGAGACACATGAATGCGCGCCAGCTGCAGAGACAGAAGGACAACGATGCGTGGGAAACAAATCGCATGCTCACCTCGGGCGTTGCGCAGCGGCGCGGCCTCGGAGACGACTTCGACGACGACAACGAAGCTACGCGCGTCCATCTTCTGGTGCATGACCTAAAGCCTCCATTTCTGGACGGCCGGACTGTCTTTACGAAACAGCTGGAGCCCGTCCCCGCCGTTCGAGACTACCAGAGCGACATGGCCGTGTTCAGTCGGAAGGGGAGTCGTGTCGTAAAGGAACGGAGACAGCAAAGGGAACGCCAAAAGCAGGCGCAAGATGCTACCAATATGGCGGGCACTACGCTGGGGAATCTGATGGGCGTAAAGGAAGAGGAGGGTGACAGCGCATTGCCTATCGCCACAGAAGAAGACGAGCAGGCTAAATCCGGGAACAGCAAATTCAGCGAAGTGATGAAGAAGAACGATGGCGCGAGCAACTTTAGTCAGAGTAAAACGCTCAAGGAACAAAGAGAATTCTTGCCTGCGTTCGCAGTCCGCGAAGACCTGCTGAGAGTCATCAGGGATAATCAAGTGGTCATAGTGGTAGGCGAGACGGGCTCTGGAAAAACGACGCAACTTACACAATTCTTGTACGAGGACGGATATGGAAAGCAGGGGATGATAGGGTGCACGCAGCCTCGCCGAGTGGCGGCCATGAGTGTTGCGAAGCGTGTGGCAGAAGAGATGGAAGTGAAACTGGGCAGCACGGTCGGATACGCCATCCGATTCGAGGACTGCACGAGCAAGGACACGGTTATCAAGTATATGACAGACGGTGTTCTGCTTCGAGAATCTCTCAACGAGAGAGATTTAGACCGGTATTCGTGTGTCATCATGGACGAAGCACACGAACGTGCCCTCAACACGGACGTGCTTTTAGGGCTGTTTAACAAGATCCTACAACGTCGGAGAGACCTCAAGCTCATTGTCACATCAGCCACGATGAACTCGAAGAGGTTCTCTGATTTCTTTGGGGGCGCGCCGGAATTCATAATACCGGGCAGGACTTTTCCCGTCGACATCATGTTCCACCGGTCCCCGGTCGAGGACTACGTTGACCAGGCAGTCCAACAAGTTCTCTCGATCCATGTCTCCATGGGTGCCGGAGATATCTTGGTGTTCATGACGGGACAAGAAGACATCGAGTGCACCTGCGAACTTGTGCGTGAACGCCTGAATGCCCTGAATGACCCGCCGGAGCTTAGCATCCTACCAATCTATAGTCAAATGCCTGCCGACCTGCAAGCTAAAATCTTTGATCGAGCGCCGCCCGGGGTACGCAAGTGCATCGTGGCTACCAACATCGCAGAAACTAGCTTGACTGTGGATGGTATTATGTACGTTGTCGATGCCGGATACTCCAAGATGAAGGTCTACAACCCACGAATGGGAATGGATACGCTTCAAATCACGCCCATCTCGCAGGCCAATGCCGGGCAAAGAGCTGGCCGAGCCGGCAGAACAGGGCCGGGAAGAGCGTTCCGACTCTTCACTGAAAAGGCGTTCAAAGACGAACTGTATATACAAACGATCCCCGAGATCCAACGAACCAATCTCAGCAACACGGTCTTGCTCCTCAAGTCATTGGGCGTCCGCGACCTGCTTGACTTTGACTTCATGGACCCGCCTCCGCAAGACACAATTACCACATCCATGTTCGACTTGTGGGCGCTAGGCGCTCTGGACAATCTTGGAGAACTAACAGAGTTGGGCGCCAAGATGAACGCTTTCCCCATGGACCCTTCTTTAGCAAAGCTTCTAATCATGTCCGAGGAATATGGATGCAGCGAAGAAATGGTGACGATCGTCTCGATGTTATCTGTCCCGAACGTATTCTACCGACCAAAAGAGCGCCAAGAAGAGTCGGACGCGGCGCGCGAAAAGTTCTTCGTCCCGGAATCTGATCATCTCACGTACTTACACGTCTACTCGCAGTGGAAATCGAATGGGCATTCGGACGGGTGGTGTACCCGCCATTTCCTACACCCAAAATCGCTACGGAGAGCAAAAGAGATTCGAGATCAGTTGCTCGACATCATGAAGATGCAGAAGATGCAAATGATTAGCTGCGGCACGGACTGGGATATCATTCGCAAGTGCATCTGCTCTGGGTATTATCATCAGGCGGCCAAGGTCAAAGGGATCGGAGAGTATATCAACCTGCGGACTTCGGTCACGGTCCAGCTTCATCCTACCAGTGCGCTCTATGGCCTAGGATTCCTCCCGGACTACGTGGTATATCATGAGCTGATTCTTACCTCGAAAGAGTATATGTCCACAGTGACCTCGGTTGACCCGCACTGGCTCGCCGAGCTTGGTGGTGTGTTTTACTCGGTGAAAGAGAAGGGTTATTCGGCCCGAGAGAAGCGGGTGACGGAGACAGAGTTCAACCGGAAAATAGAGATCGAAGCAAAGATGGCCGAAGACAAGAAGCGGCAGGAAGAGCAGCAGAGGGTCGAGGAAGAAAGAAAAGTCAAGAAGCCAGTTGCAGATAAGACGAAGAAGATCATCACATCGGGAGCAGTCAAGAAGCCGGCATTGAAAAGAAGGGGCAGGGGCTTATAAGCCGTGGTGATTAGGTCGTTCTTGGATACGATTTATACAATGATTAGGGGCGTACGGATGCCACTTCAACAGACGACTACTCCCATACCAAGTTCCCCCTCGCTACACAGTGTTTGAGGGGTGATGACTTATCCTAGCGGCGTACTTCGAACCGAGACTCGCCCTCTACCAACTCGCGATCTTCTTTGTCTAACTTGACGACGCGAGCATGTCGTGGTCCCTCGTCAATGGCCTTGAGAAATTGCTTGATGGCGTCGGGACTGCCCTGAGCCTCGCCCTCGACCTCGTTCACCGTCGAATTAGCTAGCTTGTCGAAGCGGCTTGAATGTGCCCGGTCAAAGTCACCTTCTCATCATCGGTGTTGCGACACCATCCCGTGACGCTCAGTTTGGTGGCCTCTTTCTGGGTGAAGTTGCGAAAGAAGACGCCTGGCCTGACGTCAGTTTGGACACCAAGTGACTCGCGTCAGATAAGAAGATCATGGTGGTTCCAGACCTTGGACTTTGCCGTGGACTAGGAAATAGATCTAGATCATCAGTTAGGCAATTGTAAATACCATGCCGTCTAACAACTTACTCTCTGCGACATTGTATTCGGTATTCGGCTTTTCTACTTTAGAAATGTCAAGTTTGACGACACTGTTAAGGTTAACTGACGGAGACGTTTGGATAAGATATTTGGGGAGCTAGCCGAGGCGCTAGCTATCGTAAAGACCGGGGACAGGCGTGTAACCTACAGGAAAGTCTACTCTTGCCTAATCGATCACTTACATAGTGTAACATATATAACCTACCTCCTACATACATGTATGCTGCTGTGCCCTATAGCTATATGCGATGTATCTCTTAGATATATGACAGTTATCAAGCTCCTACCTAGAAGGTTAGTTTTTAGCAAGGTAAGAGAGAAGTTGATAGATATATATGTAGGTACCTCCTACCTAAGGTAGCTACGGCAGTCACTTAGCTGCAGTTTAGTCTACCTAGATTGGGGAAATCTTGGCACGGACGTTGTTGGCTGACGGCAGAGTGGAGACTCCCAGGCTACTAGCTTCTCTTGCATTGTTTCAACTTGATTCCTTCCTTCATGCGATCTCCTCACAACACCACAAACAAACACCAGACACTATCCGACACGATGGATCCTACATCCCCGGTCGCGGATCCCGCGCGACCGATAGTCTTTCGCGGCAAGAAACGCAAAACCTATCGACAGCGGCCAGGCACCGAAGCCGAAGACGAAGCGACAGATCCGGTCCATGACGCCCCCAACGTCACCAGTGCCCAAGCCTCGGCTTCCGGTCCTGTCATCACATCCACAGACAGAGAAGAAGACGACGAGAAGGCGCTGTTGATCAGCGAGGCGCTCCGCCTCCGGAATGCGCGCAAGTCCAGATTGCGCGGCGTCACTTTCGGCGTAGACAACGGCGCGCAAGCCGAAGGAGGCGGCGGCGACGACGACGAGCTGAGCCAGATGATCCGCGAGGAGGAGAAGAAGGCGATGGAGCAGTCCATCACGGCGGCGAACAAGCGCTTCGCGCCACAGACCGGGCTGTCTGGGGAGATAGTCAACAAGCACATGTGAGTTTCGGTCATTCATTCATTTATTCATCTAACCCACTCAAAAAAACGCTCCGCCGGAATCGGAGAACTGCCCTCTCTCTCTCTCTCTCTCTCTCTCTCTCTCTCTCTCTCTCTCTCTCTCTCTACTACCTACCCCCGTTGGTGCAATGCTGATGGAGCAAGGGAGGAATACATAGAGGCCGAACTCGCTAAGAGACATCGCATGGCTTCTGATCCCCGGAAGCTCCGAGCATCATCATCATCATCAGATCAATCCGGCAGCGGGACCGCGACACACGGCGGCGGCGGCGAATCGACGGCGGCGGCCGACAAGGGAGAGGAGAAGCACACGGCGTTGACGGGTAAGCTGCTCGAGGTGGACCTCGGCGACGAGGTCCGCAGCCGCAACGCGGTCATGACGGATCGCGCGAGGCGGAAGCTGCAAGGGCTGGCCGTCGAGGACGAGGAGAGTGCCGAGCGGCCGAGGAAAGTCAGGCTCGGGCGAGACGGCAAGCCTTGGAGGCCGAGGAACAGGCGGAACAGCGATGATGTCAAGAGGGACCAGCTGGTCGAGGAGATCCTGCGGGAGAACAGACGTAAGCAAGCCTATGGCATACACACATACATACATATATACATACCCCCTCGGTCTTTGCAAGGCATAGCAGCCAAGAGCCCTCTGAGCTAACCACATGGCAACAGTGGACGTATACGAGACACCGACGCCACCTCCGGGCGCCAACACAGGCGAGGAAGAGGAAGGCGCCGCCGACGACCGGATCGCCGAGGAGTTCCGCCGCGAGTTCCTGGACGCGATGGCCGAGCGACAAAGGAGGAGGAAGCCCGTGGGCCCACCGACCAAGCCGGGCGCCAAGAAGGACGAAGAGGTCCTGAAGGGGCCGAAGCTCGGCGGGAGTCGGAATACCCGAGCCGCCATGCGAGATTTGCTGCTCAAGAAGGAGAAGGAACGGGAGGGGAAGAAATAAGTTTGCCGGATCAGACGACCTCTATGATATTTATTTATTATACCACCGCGCTCTGAGGAAAAGAGACGCCTCCCTCATCGTGAGTGTCCGAGGCAGGGGGTAAATGGTGGATGAGTACATATTTCAAAACCTGAGCCAAAAAAAGATTTGCTCTCCTCTACTTATCTCGGAGAAATTCACATACTGCTTACCACTACATACATGACTTACCTACTCTGGCGTCGACTTCTCGGGGAGGAAAGTCTAATTGTTATTATCTCTTCAATAAGATAGATACCTATTCTACGAACACATGATTCGCGTACTTGAATGACATAGAGAGTTCTCCTCGGTCTCGACATAAGACTAGACATGTCATGCTCAGCTTTCTCTCTCTCTTTTTTTTAGGCGCTCATCAGCGCTCATCGGTAATCCTCATTTAGAAATTCTCAAGGATGAGAGAATCTTTGTTGAACAGGAGGGCTTGGAAATAAACTGATAAGACAGATATTCCTTTCTGACGAGCCGACCATCATCTAGAAATATGCATTCCTGTTTAAATAAACACACAATGAGAGGCACGAACACTTGATGATTCCAGAAGCATCTACACAGATAGCATGATCATATCCAAAAACAATCCTTCATGTTTCTACTGAATGTGTCTACATCGTAAGATCGCCTGAAGAAGAGATAGATTGTGATCATCATCTACCATTGCAGGTTGTGCGTATATACGTTGAGCCGCTTTGCTCCTCCTCATATCGAGAAGTGCCATGTCCTTTACATCATAGCCCTTAAGGCGTTTTTCGCCCATCACGATAAGAATAGGCATGCCAGAACTCCCATAGACTGAATCCTTGTGTGTGTGTGTGTTTGAATGCAAACCGCTCATCCAACATGTCCCGCTGTGACGAGTTCACATGAATTGAGAACGTGTATAGTCAATGCAAAACGCCAGTGACCCTAACACATCAAAAAACAGTGGTAACCCATCGCAGAAAAAAAAAGCCCGTCTCAGAACCCCAAGTAAAGACAATACCAACCGTGAAAGGGAAAGCCGTACGCGTAGAAAACAAATAATGAAGGGGGCCATTGAACGAGGGAAGAAAAAACAATTGTGTGTGTTGGCAGTAAATGATACCAATCACATGTCGTTCGTCCAATGTTCAGTTGCGTTACGTTCTCTCTCATCTTCTTCGTGGAGTCTGAATAGAGAAGTTTCTGAAATCCACATTCTTTTGTCGATGACAGGATATCACGAAGGATCTGTCAATTATGATTCGACTTTGGTCGTCATTCATTCCTCGAAACTTATCGATCTTGCCGTTTCCTACCGTGCAACTTGTGGCGTGGAAAACAAGCCCGGCACTTCAGCAGGCCCACATCATGCAGTCATGCAAGAGTCTCCTGTGTTAACGCCAGGGGGCCAACCACCACCATTTCTGTCCCGAAGCCAAGTTTTCTTTGGGTGGAAGGGCAAAGCGACAGAAGGAAAAAAAAAAACCGACCATGTCCTCCCGCGGACGAAACTACCTCATCGGATGTCCAGCTGGAAAGGCTTATATCGGCCGCCGATGGTGGCGCACCGAGGACATTTCCTACGAGTCCCTTGCTCTTCCATCAAGATGTTGACACAGTCCCGACAGAGGCCACATATACATTCTGTACAAGCATAAGACTCCCTTAGTTTGGACGTTCGTTGGCATGCCGCGCAGTATATATGGACGTCCTGAGACGAGTAGCTCGGCGACGAATCTGATAATCCTACGTTTGCCATGTGGAAGGCCTCTCCGCTTCCGGCGCTCTCCACTGATGGAAAAGGCTCGGGTATTTCTTGGGCAAACGGCGGAGGTGTCAGAGCTTGCTGCAAGGGGGATGCCTGGTAGGCGTGGAAAGTTGGAGGAGGAAGTGGTGGCAGGGAAGCCCTATGGATTGAGATAGGGGGAGATTGCGGCACCTGGTATGTTAGATAAGAAGAGTAAGGTTGTTGCTCGAAGCTTACTGGAGTTCTATCCTCGTCAATGTCTTCAGTTGCTGAAGCTGCCGCATCAATCAAGTCTTCCCAGCGTTTACCATAGTCCGCCGAGGGCTCGACTGAATGCGCCTTGCGGTCGGTTCCGCCGGGCATCAGATGGTCGTCGTTCTGGATCCGACGAAGCCAATCAGCAGCTGAGCCACGGGATTTCTGCTTCTTGTGGCCGCGCTTCGTGATGGATTGCTTTCGGGGTCGGTGAGGACCCAGCGATCGCTGCAACGGAGGCAGAGTCGAAGATCGCCCTGGTGGTGAGTTGGAGAGAATAGAGGGAAGCAGTTCTCGTCGCCCAGGCCCGGCATTCAGCCGGGGGAACGGCTCACTCGTCGGCTCGACACCGTATTGTATCGGAGGCAGCTCAATCGTGCTCCGGGGAATCCTCCTCCCCTCTGTGTCAGAATGCCACCCCTGAGGAGGCCCGGTCAGTTGGGCTACAGGTAATGTCGGGGGCCAAGAAGGGCATACAGTTTCCGAGTCCCATTCCGTCTCACGCTGGCCACCCAGTTGAGCCAAGGCGGCAGCAGCACTTGCGGCAGGGAGCTGCGAGCCACCTGCACGTTCGTCGAGGTGTCTCGGGGTGACAGGCGCACTCGACTCATCGCGAAAGAATGCATGACGCTCATGCGGCGGGTACCCTTTGGCCGGGTCGACACCTGACTGAGGTGGGCCGGCGGAGTTTGGAGGCTGCGAGGGCGGGGTATTGATCATGAGTAAGAAGCTCTCTTCCGTCGCCGGGAGCTTGGAGATGTAATGCTCGGGATGGGCTCGTCGAATATGCTCCTGCATGGAACGATATCGCTTCTCCTGTTTATCGCAGATGGATAGCCAGGTCAGTCGATTGCGAAATTGTCTTTGTCACACGATGCTGCGATGCCAGCTAGCAGCAGCAGCAGCAGGCCAAAAACTAGCTAGCTGCACTACCAACTAACTATAGTGTCCAAGATGGATAGGATAGGTAGGGGAATGGCAAGCGAGGTGAGGCAAGATAGACTTACGCCGATGCATCGCTTCCGACAACTCGAACCATCCTGGTTGCGCAAGGGGCAGACAACCTCATTGTTGGCGTCGGTAATGGAAAATGAGGATGTCAAGGAAGATCGAGGCGGCATCTTGAGCTTGCTGCTCAACCCCACCATGCGCTGGCTGGCTGGGTTGGAAGGCGGGGGGTTTCTTCGTGAGATTGATTGATTGATACGCTGTTGTCGATAAGCTCTGGATTGATTGATAGCTATGTACCGGTAGAGTGCGAGCAGTGGTTGTCGGATGCTAAGCTCTCTGGCATTTGACGTGGAAATCTGGGTTGAAAGGTTCGCAACCCTACCGAGGTAGCTCCAAGCTCCCTTCTACCTTAGCTGTCCAAGGTGTTACATGGACTGTTTCGAGAAGGAGTTGCTTGGGTAGAGTTTAACAGGTTAGATGTATGTAAGTAGGTAGGTAGGTAGGTAGGTAGGTAGGTAAGGTAGTTGGCAGTAGTGGTGGTAGGTGGTAGGGAGGAAGGGGACTGGAGACGGCGGGGTGCTCGGGCAGGAGGTATTCTTGGGGGAGGGGAAGTCTGGCTGAAAGCAGCAATGCCCGTTTGGGAGGTACAAGTAGTTACTTCGAGTTTAGCGAAGTCGTCGCCACAGAGCGCAATCCCAAGGTCAAAGGCAGCACGGCACTACAACGTCCGCTGTATCTAGTATCCGCACCGGCGGTGGACTCAGGGACTGAACTTGGTCAAGAACCTGGACAATGAATGTGTGAGGACCCACGGGCTTGTTCTAACTGAGCGCCAGGGCTTTGGATATGAAACAGCTACATGTATAATCGAGGCACACCACAGCTGTAGTAAATCAATGACCCGGATACCTGCCTAGGTACCTTAGGTACCCGTCAACAGAACTCGAAGAGATAGGCGACGGCGGAATAGTTAGGGTTGTGGTAGCTTACTTAAAAAGAACCCCTTCCAGAGACGGCGGCTGCAGCTCCACGGCTCGAGTGCAAGTAGACAAAGACAGCTTGTCCGTTCCTTTCTTTCATTGGCCATCTGCCGTCAATGGTGCGCATAACCAGCTTCCTTTCTGACTCGATTGAGGATCGACCAGGGACCTGCCATCGATGGTTGGTTCTTGTCTGTCGATGTGGGGTGCTTGTTCCGTCCATCCCAGCGAAAGCAAACACACATGTGGAAGCAGGAGAACGACCGGATGCGATTGGCAAAGGCCTCACCTTTCTATCTCATCAGGTATCTACCTCGAGTTGGGCAGCATGAATCTCTTTTAGTCTTTAGGGCTTTGTGCTCAGCTAACTCGGGAGATGCTGGCACCGTCAGAGCTTTGGGTCTGCTTATTTGGAATATTCTTCTGCACACAACAAAGCTTCCTTGGGGAGCTTCTAGATCAAAGGTGTCGTGTGACATGGGTAGTTAGAGGTAGAGCTACTCAAAACAGGGAGCTAACCGTCCTGTCTCGTAACACAATGCTGTAAGTAGTTACCACCCCGCCGTCTGTCTACCCATGCTCGGGTATGTCGATATTGCCTACCCGTTCTATGTCTAGGTATCACTTCGGCTATCCGATAAGAACAGCGAGGGCGGGCCTGCATGACCTCACCTGGTACTCGCGGTGCTTAGTTAGTGCTTGCAGAAGCTTGAAAAAGAGGGGTTCTGTGAGTGGGTAATGTGATGCCGAAACCCTGGCACCTACTTTACCCAGTGAACCCTTGACCTGTTTCCGAGCTCTCGGATTGGTCGAGGTGAAAGAAGCTCTTGGAGTTGATGGCTTTGAATGGCGGGGCTACGTTACTGCAGAAAATGGGAGCTCTCTCGGGGCAAGTGTGCTTAACGACATGGGACCCCTGCCAGTACCATACAGCTCTGGATCAGATGGGATTTTTACCAGCTTGGTGCTTTCTTGACGCAGCCTCTTCCTCTTTCTGCTAGGCAAAACCAGCACGGGTTATTTACGGTAGGTACAATTGGATTCAAATAAGTACTGTTAAGATAATCAGACATGGTAACAAACGCGTCTCAAGCTGCTTACATCTCGGTACTAGATTAAGTTCCGGAACCGAGATCGGATAGCTTATGGGTTGTACGATCTATATAGTCGAATTGCCAATGTTCCACGAGAGTTTCTCGCCAAAGAAGTGATGGCTGTTAGCAACTGGATGGTTGCTTGCATAGTTACTTGGATTACCTAACTAGTTGACAGCTCCACTGCCCCTGCTACATCTTACCTACCTTAGGTAGTATTAGTAGTCTCCGTAAGGGGTCCTTATATCCACTGCGCTTCGTATCTTCTCTACAACACCTACATAGTAGCATCGGCACATAAATTTCCTTCATACAAAGTTACCTCTGGCATGTTGGCTTGCTTTGAACCTCTGCAATTCCCAGTTTACATCTGCCAGGAACCCGCGACTATTCCCAGGTGTAATATAACTGTCCTGCATACCCTCTTCATACTGGGGGAAAGTTTGATCAACCTCGCGGTCCTGTAATCGCAACCGCTTATACCCTGTTTCGGCTTTTCGCAGAATTACTTCAGCTTCTCCTGCCAAATTATTCTGACCAGAAGGCTGACCTTGGTTAGGAGGGGTCGACTGTGTTTTCTTAGATGGGTCGCTCGCCCCACGCAAATAGGTCCCCTGTTGCGTGTCCCTCAGACCCAGCGTTTTCGGACTAGATTGTGTATTTTCGTTGGCCTTGCCGAGCAAGTCACGCCGATACACCTTCTTGGCCGCCATATTCTCGATGCAACTCATCTCGTAATGCTGCTGGAGGGCCCAGCGGTCGACCTGGTCAGGCACTGATGCTATCTGGCCGTTAAATCTTAGCAAGGCGTCGTATGGTACAAATACGCGTATACGTAACGTTTCAGGATGAATAGAGAAAAGTCGTGCGTCGAAAAAATGGCGAAAGTGCTTCATTAAAAGGATACCATTTTCGAAGCTCCAGGTCTTTTCCCATGCCAGTCTGAGGCTGCGCGGGCTCGGCTGGGTAAGCGCAATGGTATCATCCCCGTCGACGGGATAGAGGTAGTAGTGTCGCTGAGGAACGATATGACAGGCCTCAACGCCAGGACCTATAGGCATACCTGAGCACCACGGGTTTCCTTCACCGGAAACAACACAACAAGATCCTATGTTCAAACACGAAGACCTGAAACTGCTTTCGACGCGCTTAGCCTCGTCCAGATCGATCTCCGAATTCTGCGGCGCAAGCATATCATTAAACCCTGTCTCGTTCGCGTCATCTATACTTTGCTGTCTAGGTCGTTTGGTGGGGGAGCGAGATTTTAGCTGATTTCGAAATGGCATAAAAGAAAGCTTCGGATCGTAACGTTCAGATTCCGTTAGCGGGACATATCGACGGTCGTAACGCTGGGGAGGGTCAGAAAGCTGTTGAGCGCATCCCGCTAAGAGCAGGCTAATATAAGCCGAGAGAACAATAAACGGTGAGCTAACCAACCTTTTAGATGATCATCCAGTCGTGAACTAAGTATATCGCAGTCTTTGTGGGAAACAACATGGTACCTGAGTATGTTCTGTTTTTGAGGGTGAGTTGGTGGGAAACTCGGTACGGGTTGATTTAGCAGTTCTTTTGCGACGAAGAACGAGGGGGTTTTTTCCAAGGTTGGTATGTCGGGATGGTTCTTTAAAGAAAAAGCAATATTGGTCCAGGCATTGTCAGTATCGTCGTCGTCGTCGCTACTCTCTTCGCGTACTAGATCAAAACAGAGACGCATCTCATCGCAAACGTCGCGAAAGGTTACCAAGTTGCTACTTGGGTCTTGGTAAATACCGGCGAAGGTATCCGGATATTTAGACGAACCTATAGTAAATTCCACATTCCACCCGGCTATACGCATTGAAGGTGTAACTGTAGCCGACATTGCGTGAAGAACGCGAGCAAGCGCGAAAAGAACAATACTAAAGTGGAGTGGATGTTGATGTTGATGTTGGGAGAAGAAGTGACAATGAACACCTACCAGTGACAGGATCTTATAGTAGATCGTACCAAGGTCATGCAGTTATTAAATGGCATAGTTATCACTAGACCTTTTATTAAATGGCAAATCACTAGACCTTTTATTCAATGGCATGACCTCGCGTACAATGGTTACCAAAGTAACTTTTTCGGTTTGTTTAAGGGTGCCACGACGAGTGGGGCATATTAGACTAGACCTCCGACCTTGGGTTGCGCCCTACAAGTACAAATCTCATTCTTCAACAAATCCCGTTCCGAGTACCACACGGAAAACCGATAGTGTGCACATACTAGATCTGATTCCTTTCTAATAATGCTTTGTGCTGAGAAACGACTCAGCTACATACAATACTGTAGCTCAGCTTACTTCAAAGACTCAAGAATCCGCCATCCAATGAGCTGATATGCACAACACTATTAAGAAACGATAATATGTGCTTGCAAGCTTAGATAAACTACTTATCTCGACAGAACTGCGGATCTCGTTTTGCGAGGGCATATCTAATGCGAATCACGACGTTCTCTCGACTATCAGAATGGGGATGATAGGTGGATGACTATACATCATTTCGATTTTCTTCTAAAGATGGAAACTCAGAAACCATAAGGCTAATTACATGCCGGGCTGAACCCTGGCCTTGACAAAAACAGCTGACAGCATCATGTGGTAGGGGTAAGTAATAAGTGGACTGATCGAAAACTTAGAGATTTAAGCTCGTCCAGAAAGCGGACGATGCGACAAAGGTTTGGTCTCTTGTGCTTTAGAGTCTCTAAGACCATGGCATAATCGACTAGCTTGCTGTCTGGAGGGATGCAGAAAGTCTTTCGCAATACTAGCGCGAGTAACGTTTTCTAACTCTAAATGACACATACGTGACAGATGCTATGCTTATCCTATACCCGAAAACCTAAACTCCTCAGATTTATAGAGGACCTAATAATCCCATTCGTAGATCATGCACTCAAGCATTTGTTTCGTAGTGTAGTATCAACGCCATCCCGCCTTAAAGTTCATCCATCGAGGGATTATATCTCTCTCTGACTCCGTTGGCCTTGGTCACACACACGACCCAATATTTTGGATGCTTGTATATCAAGCAAGATAACTCCTCCAGCCCCAGTACGCGGCGGCAACAGTTCCTAATACCATAGCCCATCTTCTCAGACCGGTACGGATTTCGCTTCTGAAGATCTCCTCCATGGCCTTAGAGTCGTTGGTCCGCGGGAAATCGATGCCCTTTGGCACCTCGCAGTCAAGCGCCTTACACTGTGGTTTGAGGTTAGCAAGTGCTATCTTCGATCTGCTACTTGGTATGATTTCAGAAGAATTTTGAAGCTTTTTGCCCCAAAGACTTGACAAGAATTACGTACCAAAGGCTCCCAACCGTCCCTGACATCGAAGAATACCAGCTTCTCCGGAGGTACATGCTCTTTGAGGAATGCAAGATGTCTTTCCCACACCTGACCCTCCTGTGCACCGCCTGCTGTCTTCCTTGACGGAAATACTTCCCCCCATCGACCATCACGCATCGCACTTGTCCAGGCGCTAAAATGACGCATCTAGAAAGAACGTGTTAGCAGACATTTTTCAAACTAAATAGTGGGCAGCTGTATTTTGTCAAAAAGAAAAGACAAAACGGGAGAAGGGGAGAAAAAAAAAGCCCGCTGCCAGTCTCTTTATGAATTAGTTAGGCAAAATAGGATGAACCTTACCGGGTTGTTGAACATTAACACAAAACCAAAGAACCAAACTTGGGCGTTGCTCGCAGTCTTATCAAGCGATTCGGCCCATTTGTCCGAATCTCGAACTGTGCAGATGACCTTGGCGTCTGGGTAGAGTTTCATTAACTCTGGGACGAAGACACATGCCGGCGTATCCGTGACTGCCACATAGCCGTCCATGAGCTGCGACAGTTCGCTCAGTACGAACTTCTCATCTTCGGCGCTGCGAATGGGCGTGCGTCTTAAGATCCTGGTCCACGTCTTGATATTGTAGCTCTCGCCCTTGCTGACCTGGGTGCCGCAGTGATGTACCGGGCCGTCGAGGAGGATGGAAAGAGCCTGGCTGAACGATGTCGTCCCGGTTCGAGGTAGTCCGGCTCCGATTACCTGGAGTTTCTTCCCAGGCTGTGGCCTGGACGCCTCTTGACCCATCTTCAATGGCGTGAGAAAAAAAAAACTACTGGTGTCCGATATAGGATATTCTGTCTCTAACGTAAAGGTCGATATGATCCTCGAGGGCGTTTCGCTCGGTGGGAAGGAAGAAAGGGGAGTAGAATGGTAGTTAGAAGCCGAAATATTTTGGAACTATAAAAGCAACCGACTTGAGAGCAGGCAGACAGACCAGCAGGATTTTATATTTCATTCAGAAATATGCAGATAAGCTTTCTTACTAAGGACAGGACTCTCGTGGGAATCTAGTATACGTACAGTTTATGGAATAGACGTTACATAGCAGAGTGATATGCATGATCTTATGACGCAGTGCAACTTGGACCCTGCAGCACCCCATGAGGATTCGTTTTACTCGTAATATGGTCCCAGCCAAAAGATAAGAATATGGATCAGTCGTTAGGCGGCATGTTGCCATCCTTGCAGCCAAAGTTGCCATTGGACTAACGGATTCCGTAAGCTCTCAGTTTCAAATGTCCTAAGCGCGAACTAAAACCTGCAGTAGACTAAGACAAAATGCCTTGACTTTTTTATTTTCAACAGGGGACTACCGCAGGGTTAGATAAAAGGATGCTCGCCGCTGGTTGTGATCTTCAACCCTATTTCCTGTTACATCTACGTGCGTTTCCATCCTTTTTTCGATATGATCTGGTACCCCAGAATTCCACTTGGGACATAGTGCTGCCTTAAATAGAAGAATTTGCATACGTACAACGTACAGCTTCCATTTGAGCCTACTGACTACCTACACTCTTGTATTCATCCCTGGATGGGAATCTTGATAGATAATCAGAAAGGAAAACATGATAATCCATAGGTGGGGACCGGCACTGCCGCGTGGGATTACAACCACCTGTTGGGTACAGGTCCGTATCATGTAATCAGTTAAGAACCTCCCCGACTTGGCGCTTGGCACAGTCGAAAAGATTTGCACTAGGTTAGTTTCTTTCACACCACAGTAGACCTTTACGTTATAACTTGTTGACGTTTGATTGTATGGACATTCCCTGCCTATTGTGTTCATTAGTGGGAGTTGTAGTGTTCTCCTCGCACTTTAGAAGCCAAGTTGGTTGGTTGGTTTGTTAGCTAGGCTATGGTGGTGAATAAGACTACGTAGTACAAGTATACAAGATCTTATATTATCGGTAGTCGACTCTGAGTAAGACCGATGATCGACAGCTACCGGGTTGAGCCCCAAACGGGAGCCAAACGGGCGCCAAACGGGACCGAAGATACCGTGGGTCCTTGCCATGGGGATTGTATTAGTGTTAACGGGGTCGGATAACAATCTTGCCCGGGCATATATATAAGATTACGATAATCTTATACATGTATCTCACGTATATTCGGAGTGGAACAAGTATCACCAAAGTGACGGATATACACTACAATAGTTCGTTGACTATAGGCGTGACAGAATAGGAATGGCCTTAGTGTGTGTTACATTTCAGCTCTCGCCACTTAGGGCGTAAATATGTATGATTTGCACCGAACAATAAGCCATTCACCATATAATAGCAACGGTGTGATTACCCTACCGAGTCTAACGTAACTACGAGTACGTAGTGGGGCTCAGTACTATGTAAGTATGCTGTGCTACCTTTGTCAGATTGCAACATTGTTGGGTAGCAGGGCTTTCTCGATTTGTCAACGCCTAGTTAGTGGCTAAGCTACATGCCCAGATTAGTAGTGCAGGGCTTGGCGCTCACAGTGAAATCAGCGAGATCAGCTCGTTTAGAAACGAGGGGCCTCGGTAGTAAGCCGTCTTCATCGCACTCGGATCGCATATTAGCGTCCTGTTGCAACATGGAAAAGTTTGTACGGATTATATTTCACTGTAAATGGGGAACTATAAATCGTATTGTATCAATAATGGTTATAGCCCCATTTTTTATTCCTTGTAGGCCACGTAATGTCCCCAGATAACTGTACCATTTGGGTCAGTCAGCTTTACTGTAAGTAAAATACTTTGGGTTAGTCTCTCCTTCTTTTCCCCTCTACCTCAACTACATACCTACCTGTCAAGGCAGTAAAAGCATTTACTCCTCTAAATACTGACGCTTTTCTTTAATTCTTTCGGCTAATGTAAAACAAAAATGTTAGTGTCTCAGGTAATAAGTGGTAATGAGACTAACATCCTGCATTTGCAGTCTTGGTATTTTCTATTATCACCTTGCCCGTATTCAAATATGTTATTCCGACGTTGATCAGGGGGCTCTCATATAATACTAGACCTAATAGAGATCTAAATATGTCGGACTATTTTAATCCGATAGACAATGAAACAAGTCTTCCTACCATGCTAATAATCGAATGCGAGATGTTTCTATAATAAATAGCCAACGAGACTCTGTTAATCGGATAGGTATTACAAATATGTCAAATCCTACTTAATTATAAGACCGAGTGGGAAAGGGCATCATTTTGCCCTGCCAGCGAGACCGAAACCGCACATTTTCCGCCAAGGACGACGGATGCTTCAGACTACGTGGATAAGCAACTGCCGAGCGGATAACTTGCTCTTGGTCTTAGCAACTCACTAATTACGATACCAGGGACGGTAGGTGGATAGAGTGAATAGTACAATATACAATCAGAAGTACTTGTCCTTATTGGCGTCTGTCTCACGTTGTACGGCCAGGTAGGTAGTTGACGAGTTGATTAGATAAATATCGCATCCATAATTAGCTCTAATGTTATGCAAATGTATATTGATCGGCCTTCATTCTAGTGCGCACAGAGTAACATTTAGTGCGGCATATTTGAAGATCTTGGGGTTGTTCAGAGCCGCCGCTCGAGAGATCTAACAGGCTATCTGACGCCGGACTGGGTCCCGGAGGTAAGCAGCAACGGGCTAGGATGAATCAAGGTTGAATGCATCCAAGGCATAAATTGAAATGTCCGATGTGTCATGGTTTGGCTCAGCTCGATCACCACCACACCCGTCAGCTGGCTATATATATTGAGCTGCATGTACGGAACATACGATTTGCAAAGAATATCGGTAGTCTTTGAAAAGCTTGAACGAATTGGCATTAAGCAGGAGTCGATCATTGAACTACCTATCAAAGCGAGAAACCTGTTGTTTGGTGTAGATTTCAATTTGAATCTGTAGAACAATGTTCCGGTCAAAGTTGCATCTTTTCCGCGCCTATAATGCGCGTTTATTCGTACCTGCTACCTATAGAGAGCATGGAGGTAAAAGTGTTCTATTGGTACATAATACCTACCGAATGATAGATCCGCAAGGGTCGTCGCCGGTACTGTAACTGTAACCTACCCGCGTCATTGGTGGCTTACTGCTCGTTTACACTTGCCATCTTGTGTCCAATTCGTAAAATATTTGAAACAATCAGGTCATCGACTTCCTCCTCCACGCCCGTCTCGCCATTGGACGATACCTTAGGTAGGTAATAAGTACAAAGAAATTTGGGATTGTATTTGCACATATATCTATTCACCTGATCTAATTGTTCTCGATTGAGTCAGTCATGATTGGATTTCTTCCAGCCACCATCCTCCAGCTGGATGTGTTTATTCCTTTTCCCCTTGGGACGACACGTACTCGTTCCTGATAGGTAACACAATATCGTGAGTGATGAGCGTCGGATGAGCCTAAGACAACAATTCTCCAACTCCAGCTTATGACAGCTGCGTGCCTCTTGCCGTGTGTGCGTGCGTGTATGCGTGCGTGTATATGTCTACCTATGTGCGCACGTTTGGCTAATCGGCCGCTTGCCCTGTGTTGTTTCAATCTCAATTCTTTTCTTGTCCGAGGCGAAACCCGCACCCGACCCAGTCGCTGACCTCTGTATAAACCTGTTCTTTTCATGTTCACGAAGTGACGTGATCCTCCAGATCCTACACCCCGGAATGCACTCGTCAGCAAACCTCTTGTATACGGACCAAATGACTCTCCGCCATTCTTCACGTCTTACGAGGAAACTCGCTCCAGTACCATTGTCTTCAACAAAACACTGGATCGATCAATCATGGCATTGACCGTGAAGCATCTGAACTCAGACGCATCCTTTTTGCTGTCTTTCGAGCCAGTCATACCTGAAGCCATCGCGGACTCGGTTATACCTCGCCCATTCACTATCCTGCTGGATCCATGGATAACAGGACCGTCAACTATATTCCATCCCCGGATTTCTATCACGTCACATAAGCATCCAGCCTGCATATCATCGCTCGCAGAACTATCACAACCTCCGGACCTTGTCATCGTCAGCCAGCACAAGCCTGATCACTGCAACGAGGCCACATTGCGGCAGTTACCTGCGCGTGGGGAGACGCTGATTCTTGCTGAGCCTGCATCCGCCCGTATAATCAAAAGCTGGAAATATTTTGACAAGGAGAAAATCCGAATTATCGAGCAATGGGAAGACCCGCGGATAACGGGAAGGCAGTCAGTGATACGAGTCCCAGTCCCATCTTTCCAGCTCGGTGGCCAAGAAGGTGAAGTTACTGTTGCCTTTATTCCCCAAAAGCATGATGTCGCTGGTCTCCACGGTGCTATTGGCATTACATACAGACCACCGCCTACGCATGATTTGATCAAACAAGTAAAGTTTCTCACGCCCCCTTTGACACCGGAATCATATATCCAACATTTCACCGATGTAGGAGAGCAGTTATCTATCATAACACCAACAGGAGACACGTTTTTGCTACCTCCGACTCCCCCCATGTCTCCCGTTTCACCTCTCTCGCCAAAGTCGTTACGGTCCATCCGCTCTGTTTCCACTCTAATCGCATCACCGACACATTGTCTATATAGCCCCAGCTTCCGTCCGGCAACGTCCCAGAACGAGAAAGCTCTACCGCCAAGCCCTTATAGTCACAGCCGGCCCATATCGCTGATCTTCTCGCCTCACGGGATACAGTACAGTTACATCGCTCCCTACGCGACCTCACATCTTGTTGCCGAGGCGGCGCTCCCGCTCACGGCACTTCTTCATTGCATGGATAGCATCAGCAATCCCTGGTGGCTTGGCGGCAACATTTGCGCCGGTGTTCCTTACGGTGCCGAAATCGCCTCGAAATTAGGGGCCAGGTTGTGGATCAGCGCGCATGACGGGGAGAAAGACGTTCAGGGCTTGGCGACGGGCTTGCTCAAGATACGACGGTGGAAAGACGAGGATATTCGAGGCGTTCTCGAAAATGGATTTGACGGACCTCCGAACGGTCAAAAAGGGGGCGATATAAACGTTCAGGAGAAGCCCAGGAGCCCGCGACGGGGTGGTTGCACCGAAATCCTACGTCTAGATTCTGGCGAGGAGATCCTGGTGTCCGGAACAGGGCGGTTATGGCGCACGATTGCTCCTGGCGGCAATTTCCAGTCGAGCATACACCTTGCCGCCAAAGAAGCAGCTCCTCCTCCTCCTTCTCCGACCACCATAAACCAAGCAGCCGCAACTAGAAACAAGCACCAAGGAGGAAGGCACAATAAAATGCTACAGACGCTGGTGTTGCCTATAGTGCAGGACGCCATGTCGCCCAGGAAGACGGGCATTTACAAGGCTCTTAGGATGAAAGACTTGATAAAGCCATCGCCAAGGCTCGTGATAGAAGACGAGGTGGATTCCAACTTCCCGCTACGACCCGTTCAAAGTCCCGCCGGGACGAAGACCGAGACTACTACTAATACTGGGGTGAACGGCGCCACGCCTAGGAGCGATTCGAGCGGTGATCGAGCGGTGAGGTTCGCAGCCGAGTTTTGAACGATGTGGCACGAAGATTCCCTGGATAGGCATCCTCTGTCTCTCTTCACGGCATTTTTCATTGGATTCGGTTGCGAAGACAAAATAGCCACTACGATATTGTATGGTATGGGATGGTACGGCTTATCCATTGGAACGAGGTTACAAAAATGAGTTGGGATTGGGTCTTCGTCAAGACAATCGACGGAATTCTAGTGATACCATGCGCAGGTGACACAGGCAAAGGCGTTAGGATAGGTTGGTTGTTCTGGCTTCATGTTCACACATAGCCGATTTGGTCCGTTAGGGCGGTATGCGACGAAATCAATGAGCAGAAATTTTACGGACGGGATTGTTTCCTACAACGGAATTTGACAGCTTGTAACGGTCTTTCCCATCATACAGTTCGGGGGGACACACACACGCAGCCACTTGCATACTTCAGCAGTTGTCATGCAGAGGACGAAAAGGACATATTCTAGAGACAATATGAAAATCTCTTCTCAACTTGCGCAGAACAATCGTAAAATGCAATGCATTTTTTTCTCACTTTAACCTCACAGAGGCATTCATGATCTACCTGATCTAAAATCATGTCCTGCTTGTCGAAGCTTATATAGCAGGAAAGAACTCGGCAAATACGCCCATAGCCTTATAAGATGTTCCTCTTTCATATATAGCCTTTCCACTTCTCTTACTGAAGTTCATTAGTCATCATCATCCCTTCAAGGTGGAGGGTATCTATAGCGGTATCTTTGCATATTCCAAATCCTGAATGAAGCATGCTCTCTGGTTCAGCCCAAGGCGCAAACTTTGTTGTCCTGTAAGCACCAAATTCGCGACCTTAAACCTAAAAGCCAAATCCTCTTTCCTACTAGTACATATGTCCGAGTAATGCCATCTCTTTGGGTACCTGATTTCGCTCTAGAAAGTCGAGCGATCCAGTTCACAGGTGATATATATATAAAGAGAGTGGCCCAAGGACAACCAGGGCAATTTTACTTCAGCTGCTTCAGGATTTCGACCAAGAAGTCCTCGAATCCCAATGTGATATAACCATCGCGATCATCGTCGTACTTCTTGAAAACATCGGTCATACGCTTGAGACTGATACAAGCTTGGACAAAGAGATCAAAGCTCATGACACCTTCGCCGCGCTTGTCATAGGTGTTGAACAACAGTTCCACAAAGCCAGGACTCAAACGGTAACGGAAGGCAACCAGTGCGTTAGTGAACTCGTCGAGGCTGATGTTGCCAGAGCGATCGGCATCAAACCTATCGAACAACGTCCGCCACGAGGCCAGGAACGACCATAACCCGCAGAACTCATCGAACCCGATGGTACCTGATCGGTCACTGTCGAACATTCGGATCATCATCCGCACCGTCTGCGAATCGAAGGCCGTCCAGTCACCGTTGACTAATGCTGCCGATAGTTCGCGCTCAGAGAGCTGTCCCGTGCCTGTTGTATATTGGTCACCACGGTTAGTGCTGGTTGATATTATGTTTGGTTGTATGCGTCACACATGACAGAATGATAGGAAGCCCATGCGCCTGCGAGAGGTTGACTATGCACAAGACCCGTCGAGGCAGTTCAGTGTAAACTCGATATCTTTTATCTCGTGCGCAATCTAAACCATATTGTACGTTCACCCAGGAAGCAACACTAGAAAGGCGAAGGCAAGCGCGCAACCCACTACTCCCACAATGATAGAGAGATGCTTACCATCTTTATCTACTGCGCGAAACAATGGCAAGAGACTGGGATCGGCGTTGCCGTCTTGAGGCGCCGGCGAAGGCGGGGGTCTGTTTGAAGCAGGCGGCCGGTTGTGCGCCGATGGACGCGGGGCAGTGGCCTGCGGAGGCGGTGACATGGATGCATGCGCCATGGAGCCGTAGTGTGATGGGTTTCGGTGACTTGACTCGTGCCTTCGGCTCGGATAAGTATCGTGGCGGGAAGGACCTGGGGCCGGGGCCGGAGGCGGCGGTTTAGACTGGTAATGCGAAGGAGCAGGTCTAGAACCGCCTTTCTGTAGATCGAAGAAGCCGAGTGTCAGCTGTGTCGCGTACACAAGGCCGCTCTGTGCGCCTGTAGAAGAAGAAGAAGAGGAAGAAGGGGGGTTGTTGACGCAAGCAGTTGCGATGGTTGCTTGCTGGATAAATAGTGAGAGGGAGATAGCTGGAAGACAACACGAACCTGTTCCGGCTCTGCGAACCTACAGAGCGATGTTAGTCTTGTCTAGTCTAGTGTCTGATCACCAACAGGCATCCTTTGCTGTTGTCGAATAGGCGCCTCTCGGACAGAAAGGGGCGCCCATAGTGTTGCCGCCATAGTGTCCAACCATAAGCAAGAGGGCAAGGAAGGGCGATTGCGATGTTGGTGGGGTAATGTGATTCACCGTATTGCAACTCACCTTGGCAGTTCGTCTGGGTTGTATGGCCTGTTGTATGCCATTTTCGAGTCTGTTGCTCTCCACTGCAAGACAAGACTACGAACGAAGAATGGGAATAACGAAAGCCCCTTCGAACTACGAATGTCGAGCAAGAGTGAAGTGACGAAGGGTTTTATTTGATTAAGGTGCGCAGGGAGAAAGGAGATTGATCATCTAGGTAGGTCTGGGTCTTATGATGAGGGGTGAGTTGAAGGGTGGGAGAGCGTGTTTGTTTTATGAACTACTGGGGTACCTACCCACCTACCTTATTTTAGGTACTAGTTACCTGGTTATCAATGAGCAGTGAGGAGGGGTCAGCTGCAAGACTGGGCGCCCAGTTCATCCTTAGGACAGGGACACCTGGAGGATTAGGTATCTACCACCATGTATCTAGGTATACTAGCTAGCTCCTTCCTTACAGCCTTCCGGCATCAAACGGCATTTCTCTAGCCGTAGCAGCGGGTTTGTAGAATGAATGGGGTTGCGACTTGCGACTAAATGGAGACTGACCCACTATTGGAGTACTCAGCTCTCAGCTACATTACGAAGTACATCCCTGAATGAAAGGCTTGTGAGTTCAGCGCAAATAAATCCGCAGCCTTGCTACCCAGCCTTTAACCCGGATTTTCAGAGTCGTCGCAATCTATACTATATCTACAGCAGGCAGACATCATTTCAACTGATTTCATTGGCGCCTACGGCCTTGACTAAGCATGGGTTGGTTTGCTGGTGCCGCTATTATATGATGAGCAGGGGCAGTGCTGAAAATTCAGGGGATCCAGTCATCGAAAATGATGACCGAACGGTACGGATCGTAAAGGGTTATCACGACACGGCAAAACGGGGCGATGTCCTCTTTAGACTGGGAAGAAGGAATAAAAGAAGAGCTGGAAAAGAGGATTTACTCCTGGATAGAAGCCAAAGGGCGCCTTGCAAGGTTGACTATGCGTCGGGGCTGTGTACAGCTAAAGTCTCCTCTCCGTCCGATATAGACTGACTAACTGACTATACTAGACCCGAAGGCCGGATTTTCTTAGTTGAGACAAGGAGCGGCGAGTTTCTGGTTATCGCGATTCGATCATCTGGTCAGCATATATCTTGGCTGATGAAGATGTACTGGATCCGCGACACCGAGCCCTCATGCAAGACGAGAGTTTAGGCGTTGCGGCCAGCCAAAACGCATCACCATGTCGCGCGTCGTTATGATTCATCGTCCAGCGGGCCGACGATCTCCATAAGCGCACAGAGCCTCATTCCTTACGCATTCCCAAGCCACATTCTACCTACCCCTGGCAAATCCAGTGAGAAATAATATCACGTGAGCTGTAGAAAGATGTTGAGGGTTCATTAATAACGGCCCTCTGCATGTCATAAGAGCCAAATACGACCTTTACACACACACTATCAAGCCAAATCCCGGCAAGGACGGCCACTCGATGTCCGGGGACGGAACCCTTATCCAAAAGGTTATCTCATTAGGGCGGTGACGTGATGTGCCGACAACCCCAATGGGGGCTCCCGTAATGCGGCCGTCCCGCAGAACTGGGCCTCTTGGCACCACTAACTTGGGGGGCACTTGGTTGGTTAGATAATTGTAACCAAGACTTGTAACTTATTGTATTACTAATTGGGTATCTAAGTCATCCACCAGTCGGGATGCGTCATAACTAGTTTTTCGAGTCTCGAGGCCAACTATCTAATTACTCACAGGCATAGACTAGACGTAGATAACATTTGTTGGCCATGGCAGAGACGAATGGGGTTACAGTAGACGCCGCGGGCCACCTTTCCACATCGCCGAATGAAGAGTTCTGGATATTCGGTTATGGGTACGTAGGGCTCTTTCTCAGCATTCGTCTAATACCTTATATAAGACGACAGCCAAACGACTAAAGTATTTCCCGCCCGAGATTGCTAATTAACGTCTATAGAAGCCTGATATGGAAACCCCCGCCGCATTATGGTGAGTTGGGACACCGCCGACTTTGCTATGAAAGCGACGGTAAGGGACTAACACAACGAAGATAGACGGATTCCAGGCTGGGTGACTGGCTATGTGAGGCGATTTTGGCAGGTAAGATGAGTCAGAGTGAGGACTCTGTCATCCGTTATTTATCTTCCTGGTATGGCCAAAGCTGACCCCTATCTTAGGCAAGGTATTTACGTACTTTTCCGCCCAACATAGGCTTCGAATGAGCAACACCGGGGGCAACTATTCTGTTCTGATCGATAAGCTGACACAACTCACCAGCCAGGACCACCGCGGGACTCCCACCGCCCCTGGCCGTGTCGTGACGTTGATTGAGCGCTCCTTCTGGGCAGCCTTGGCAGATGCCCACGACAGTGCGCCGGAGAAGGTCTGGGGAACGGCGGTATGTGATTCTCGGGTTTAGTATCTTTGTGATTTGGCAACTTTGAGAGTCAAAAGATCTCTTTCAAAGCCAGAATCATAACATCATATAGTCCCACGACTATCAAGATTTATAGATCACTCTCGAAATAGCGATAGCTAATCCCGGGCGTTGCAGTACCGTATTAAAGCGGAACACGTAACCGAGGTTGCCGAGTATCTAGATATTCGCGAGATCAACGGGTATACGATCCACTACACCCCGTTCTACCCGGCCGACGGGTCGGCCCCCATCCGCACACTCGTGTACATCGGGACACCGGACAATGACCAGTTCGTCGGCCCCCAGGATCCACAGGTCAGTACTTCGATGTCTCTTATCCCCCTCTTTCTGAAATGCCTTGAAAGGTTGTCCTAACTAGGGACTTTTCTACTTTTTATGCACACTGTCCCCTGGAGTTGGTATATCAGCCATCTGTTGGAACCCGGCCAGTGTCCAGCTAGGGTTATCAGAACCTTTCCGCATGGGCCATGATAGCCGTTGCTTTTGCGATCAAGTCGCTAGCTACCAGTGATCACGCTTTTCAGGGGATTCAATACACTCCTCTCTCCCCCAAACTATTCATTCTGTTTACCGCAGACGACACTTACCGACTCTGCATCCTTGAACAGGCCCTCGCCGAACATATCCAGCGGAGCGAAGGCCCAAGCGGTCTGAACCGGGACTATCTCCTCGAGCTCGAGAAGGCGCTTAGTGAACTCAGCCCAGAGAGCGGAGACGCGCACGTTACAGATCTATCGGACCGTCTACGCGAGATTGAGCGGAAGATCAAAAGCGGCGACGTCAAGGTCGATGTTAATGGGGCTCCGGAGCCCGTGTCGCATGAGTTCACAAAAGTGAGCAGCATAGATGAGCAGGAGGAGACGGAAAAGGCCTGAGGAAGATCAAGTTAGCATAGAGTGGTATTAAGGAGGGGATACGTGGTGCTAATCATGAATATCAAACACGATATATGCAGCTGCCCATAGAATAAGAAAATATAGAGCTAGGCACGTTTTGACAGCATATGAACGTGCATGAAAAAGTGTTTATTCTGGGTGTCATCAGGTGTTGTATTCATGCTTCTCTCCGGGGTCCTTCTTGTCTTTTATTCCGTACACTTGGTCTCCCAATGTAACCATTTCTCATCGTATACGTAACACCTCGAGCCTCTTAAGACTTTCGCTCCCTCCTAGCATTGGATATCGTTAAAGATCGTGTGGTCATGAATGTCATGTAAAATAGTGGAAAGAAAAGAAGATGCAAAGAACGTAAGCAGCACCAAAGGACCGGAAAGCAGTCTGGCCCACCGTTTTGTTGAAAATTCTGCGTTAATAGCATGTATGAGTATTTCACGACTCTAGAGTCCGGTCTTGTGTTTGTTGGCGTAGACCGCCACGACTGACTTATACTTGGATTCGTAGTCCGGTTGACGGTCCACGGATGCTCTCCGGTCTAGTGGGAGCTAGTATTGAGGCGGCCCCTGAGGCTGTTGGCTACCTTGTTGGTCAGGATAGCCGTATGGTGTGGGCATACCATAGCCTAGGCAAGTTATTCGTATTAGTAACTTTCCAACTCTTGGATGACATGTTCATTGAAAGACGTGGGGCTCTTACCCTGTGCGGGAGGTGTGCCGTAGGCAACTGGTTGTTGTGGATAACTTCCCCTTCCGTAGGGCATCGGTGGGTACATCGCGGCGGAATTTGGCATTCCGTAAGCCGGGTACGCCTGTGGCTGCTGCGTGTACGCTCCCCGGCTTGGATAGGATGATCCACCTGCTCGGCTGTGGCTGTTCTTTGGCCCGGCATCCGAGGCTTTATCAACACGGATTGCTCGTCCGTCAAACCTGTCATAATTCAGCAGGCGTCAGACCGAACAACCCCTCACGAGAGTTCACCTACTCTACACCATTCATGTTCGCAATCGCTCTATCGGCGTCGGCCTCCGTAGTGTACCGGACGAAACCAAAACCGCGACTTCGGCCAGTGTCTCGATCCTTGACAACAACCTATTGAACAATGCTATCAGCTCTGAGCTTCTTAAAAGACTTGATATCGCTGTACTGATTATGCTGATTTACGTTTGCAACGTTCTCGATAGACTTGGGAATTTGAAAGACCTACCGCTTCCTCAACAGGGCCAAATTCTTCAAACTTCTGCCTCAATGTTACCTCCTCGGTGTGCCATGCAAGTCCTCTAGATATTCTATGTAAGTACGGTTCGGCAACCAACTCCCGGCTTCGGCTGTAATCGCTTACCCGATGAATAATTTCGCCATATCTGCTGGAGGGAGAGAAAGAATACTAGATAACCTAGAGGTAGTAATTAGAAGACATGTTGTACAAGGGGAAGAGAGACGGGAACCGGTAATTTGGTAGGCAGAGGGCCGTGAGCAAATTCCCGACTCTTTAGAGTATAACCACGACAGCAACAGCCCTGAATACATGTAGAAACAGGAATGGGGTTTCACTAACAGCTTGGTAATCCAATAATACCCAGAAGCTACTGACTGAAACGATGTTGATTCGACGTACGCGTATGCCGGGGAAGATTCAGTAACCAGTGTATAGAATTGCGAGGGGACTCTTCTTGAGTAGCGATTTCGTTTTGTTTACGATAAGCTATGGGAGATTGTACAAAGGGAAGCAAGTTGAAACATGTGATGGCGCTGTCGAGGGAGGCACTGCTGGATCTGACTATCCGGGAGAGGGATGTCAATGACGAAGAATATTGGTAGCGTTTTCCAGGAATTGAACGGGATTCGCAAATGAGATAGAGATGCATGAGGAGGATCGATGGCTTCAACCGGTTCGATTTATACCTCGCATCCGCCGTGAGGTACGATATTTAGCCAGGTTTTCGAGGCCCCTCGGCTCAGCCTTCTCTTGCTAACCAGGAGGTATTCCTAATCGCCCATGTTGTCTGGAAACTTGCTTGGGTGTGCCGGCGGGGTCAATCCCCAAACAACCATCAGACAGTTGAGCTCAAATCGTTTTCAGACACTCGAGGTCGATAAGGAGGAGACAGTGTTCGAAACGGCATACCCTAATAACAAGGTACCTCACGAGGCAGACTGGGAATCTGCTAGGAATCTCCTAGCGATTTGCTGGATCGTCAAGAATTAGCGACCTAGAAGATCTCGAGCCAGGGCATGAGAAGCAAGGGGTTCCATGGGCCGCTGGGACATGTACATGTTTGTCACTGGACAAGGTGCTGCTCCACAGACTTTCCGTTGTGAACTGGTTTATGAGGCCGAGGTTGCCAGGATCTTTAGTTTGGGTGCTTGATATCTCTGTGAGGCTAACACAGTTTCGCAATCCTTGCCAAAATCTTGAAGATCATCAAGCTAGCGTTTATGCTTGTTACCTGGGTAGGTAGTTCCTTGCCTTATTTAAACAAACTAGTCTTAGCTTCTCATTAACCCAAATACGACTGCCGACATATTATATAGGTTTTTCAAGTATGAAGGCATTGTACCGAAGTAATATGCCGGCAATGCCAACCAAGCATTCAGATGCGGTTGTTGTGGGGACAACTTTCTGATGAGTATGATTGACAGACCTCGACCGCACGTCAATTCGCGAGGCGATGTCGAATAGTCAAGATAATGGAATGTGATACTCACGTGGTTTTTTGTGATCGCTTTACGTCAGCAAGAGTGGCTCATTCCTCATGGAAGCGATAAACTACCGGCCCAAGAGGTAAACGAGCCCTCGTCTAGGCCTTCGAGGGCGGTTTCCATAGATAGATGTGTATCACTAGACTAGTCGACAATGTTGCCATGAATAGTAGCGGCTAACAATGCCAACGACGCACTGTTTCTGATCCCAGTCCTAGTCGTGATCTTCAACAAACCCCTCATCGTCTATTTCTCGACAGGGTCAGAGCACAATCCAAACCAGACGGGTTAAGGGCGGGCCAAGAATGAGATACGCTACAGGTTGTCCTCTAAGCCTTCGACTAATCAGCATTAGACGCCCTAGGAAGGGCGCAGAACAGAGGAGAGGAGAGAGGATGCGCACGCAGATACGCTCGGCTTGGAATAGCTCACTACCTAGTTTGAGCGTCTGAGGTAGACGAGACTGACGAATGTGGACAAGCCCGATACACGAAGTGTTCCGTAACGTTGAAGGTTTGACACCCACCCACGCAAGTTCTTTGGATCATCATGCACTGTTTGACAGCTCCAGCTCCCAGCGACTTGGCATAGCTTGAGGGCGCTTGGTACGCCGCATGATGTATGTTGGATGAAGTGTTAGCTGGTCTGAGACGATATGGTTCACACGACCGATGCGAGCATTGAATATTGAGGTTCTTGCTCGTAAATCGAAGTAGGAATGGGTGGAGAATCGGCCGGGGGTCGGTCAGAACGTAACAATTCTCCAGCCATGTGAGCATATACGGGTTGGTTGTGTTCTCCCGTATTCATGTACCGAAAGGGCCATTGTTCATGCCTACTTAGTCGTAGGGAGTTTCATAGTCCCAAGACCTAACTTCTTTCTCAGAAAGTCTTCAATGGGTAAAGCTTGGCAAATGCAAATGCATAGGAGATCAATACCTAGGCTGCATGTAGATTTTTTGCGTTGTGTGGATGCGAGGGGATCAAACTACTACCTACCCCAAGTCTTCCTACCTACCGGAACCTAACTACCTCGACTACATGGGAGGTACAAATAGTTAGCGCCAAACAGGGGTGATTTGCTAGCTTACGCACATACCCGAACGTGCAGCGTTAGGTCGATTGGTACAGTACTACGTACTACCTAGTACGTAAGGCGGGATGTAGGCGCAGGTTTACCTGGTCCATTTATCGTCCATATCTTTAATGACAGGTTTTCAAACCGAACTTTGAGCGTTGCGTAACTGAGCGTTTAGTGGGGAGCTACTTTCGTGTCAGAACAACAACAAGGGCCTCGAAGATAAGATCAACTTTCATACGTCTGTTTCTCTTTTGTGGGTATAGTCTTGGCGTACAGCAGTCACCTATATGACTTTTGTCGAAAGCATCTAGAACACATTCAACATTCGGAAAGAATACGCGCGCCTTACGAAGTACGGGGATCTGTTTTTCCCCCCTGACCCCAGGTGGTTCAGTCAGTCAGCCTAACGTGCTGCGACGATTGCTGTCGGCGCCTCCTACGCATTGCGCGTGAGTAGAGAACGGAGCTTACAAATTCTCTATAGAATCCAGTTTTCTTGTCACGACGAGTTTCAAGTTGTTGCTGTGCTCGAAGCCCATAGTAATAGTAGTAGTATTCTTCTTGTTATCTTCGCGGACCGGGTCGTTAGCCGAAGTCTGGGTTGGCATTCGAGATCTAAGTAAGACCCTATAAGTGGGATCAATAACAACAAGGGTAACTGGACTGACAGATCCCCACGGTTCGTGCTCAAAATTCTTCGTGTTCACGCAATTGGCATTATATCTGGCTTGCTATAATGGTCTCCAGAGTGTGATCTACGGATCATACTTAGCGCTGCATTGAGCGATAAGAAGCGCAATTCAAGGTATCTTGAGAGCGAGCGTCAAGTTGGGCCTACCTACTTACTAACTATAGACACCTAATGCAGGAAGACCCCACTTTCCTAATAAGGAAATACAAGGAGTCCGCTGTGTACATATTCACAACGTCGGTTATCCACCGAACGGGACGTGCCGAACTCAGGTAATACTCGGACAGGCGCTGCCATACATATTCCAATATCATGATGGTAGACAACGTAAGCCTCCCAAAGGCAGGTACCTACTCTCCATCATCATGTCCATCATGCATGCGAGGATCGACAGACTGGGGAAAGAGCAATGTTAATTAAGTTTCATCGACTGCTGCATGTGGGTAGGAGGCAGGTTCTGCCGTACGTGTACATACAGGTACTACCTACCTCTCTGCGCCTATGTGATTGCCTACCTTTTGCTACCTCTGCATGCTGGCGAATTCAAAGGACCCTTACTCACTTGGATCATCGTGCCCCGTCTCGGGGGGCACACCTACTTATGTACCTAGTTTAGCTTAATGATCGCCC
This sequence comes from Xylaria cubensis, assembly GCA_022385715.1. Lineage (NCBI taxonomy): Eukaryota > Fungi > Ascomycota > Sordariomycetes > Xylariales > Xylariaceae > Xylaria > Xylaria cubensis. Next base: position 236,903 of record MU279015.1, on the reverse strand, counting down.
TCCAACTCCCGCGGCAGACTCGTGTGTACCAGATGAACCATATCGAGCTGGTACTGGCTCCTCATCGCTTCTCTACTTCCTGCTGTCTTTGTCTTGTTGAGTTTCAGCGACTCCTTATTGCTTCACTGTATGCGTGGAGATGGGCCACCAGGAGTCGCCTCCGCCCCGTCAACGTCATCGCGTGCCTCACCACCGCCGCCGTCGTCACCACCACCACCACCACGATCATAACTCGACCGCTCAGACGACCAATGGCAAATCAGCCTTGACTTTGGGAAGGTTGAACCGAGAATACCACGCGCTTGACAGCCAAAACGTTGTGGAGAGCTGGCTAGGGCAATTGACAGCTCCTGTTCCCACATCTTGGCTGGTTTCGTCGGAGGCTCAAAACCAGCTGATCCACCGTAGGAAACGCCAACATTCCCAGGGTGGGCATATCTCCCCATGTGGTCAAGATCCTAGGCGCGTAGATCCATCGTGGAGGCCGCAACACATCCCGCCTGCCCAGGACTCCTTGCCTCCTCGTTTTCCGCTACCGACACATCGCAACACAAAGACAAAGCGATATCGACACAATAGTGCCGACAGCTCACTGATCAGTGACTTGGTTCCTCATCAGGAGCTGCGGGAATTAGGCTACGTAAAAACCCACTCTGAACATGATGAGAGTTCATGCCACAAGCCCCTGAATGATGCGGAAGTGGACACCGCAGGTGCTTCGTCACCAACGTCTCATAGAAGTATAGCACCTGCCTTCAAGAAACGGCGTAGGCACAAGACAAGGGCGGATAAGTACGACACTAAGAAGTTGGAGGACTGTAAGAGAAGCAAGGAAGACGAGAATCGACCACGGAGATCCAAATCGAATAGGAGAATGCCGATAGTTACCGGGAAAAATGTAATGAAGAACTTTACCTCGGAAGCCGTCCTCAATGATCGGATCACAGTGCGTATCCTTGATTGAACATTACACCGCATTGCTGCTATCCTGACTGATTATTATCAGGTTCAGGCTAATCTGAAACCTGGACTCTTCAGTAACAAGCGTGTGCCGAAAGAGCAACTCGGTGAGGGTCAACTGACACACGTCTTGTGGCAAGTCGCTAATGTTTATTCACAGTAACCGACCTTTCTTTCTCAGAAATGCCATTTCCAATGCATCAGGAGCGTGACGTACTACAGCAGAAAGGGTTGACAGGTTCCCGGCTGAGCGAGCGTCGGCGTGAGAGCCGAGAACTCGAACAGATCTCTTCATTCTTCCAACCAGCTCGTGCAAATGCAACATCACATAAGGAGAGGCCAAAATTGACGTGTCGTAAAGAAGCCGATAGCAAAAGGCTGTATCGTAGTGACAATACGACATCAGGGTTCTACCAGGACTCGTTTGCAACGCTGTCGTCACCCACTTCCCCCGAAACCCATCGCCAGCAGTCGTCCATATCTTGGGAAGATTCCCATTTAATTCCTGATTTCTCCCTCAGTAATCACGATTGTCGTCCAAGTACAAGTGGAACAACCACATATCTCACATGGTCTAACAGTCAAGACTCACACCAAGCTAGACAACACATGGACGATACACGGCCAAGGTCTTTAGAGCCAGCAGGGTCCGCCACACCCGAGAGCATTCAAAAAGCTTTGGCTGCCACTGGGGTATATAACAACACGGGCATCTGTTCATGTGATGGTTCAAACAACCAGCAGGACCCCTCATTAGCAACACGTAGTGAGTCGTCGTCAATACGTAATAATATGATCCATCATGCGAAACCCTACGAAGGGAAAGGCTCGAGGATGCGTCCAAGTTGCTCAGATGGCACGGGGGCTACGGTAACATCCCCCGCTCATCTGGAAGCGCGGTGGAATACGATACTTCCACCTGAGTGGAGGCCACAGAGGTTTCCCAAGGCCGAAGTTTCCATGACAGACCAAGAACGAATGACTACGGCTCCAGATATGCCAAAAAGTTCAGAAACCCCTGGTCACCATAGAGTAGCAGAGCAGGCTCGGACCGAGCCGATACGAGACCTTCACCCAGATCAACTCGCCTGCCGTCATCAGGAGGATTATTCGGGGACCAGTCCGCATTTTGCAGCTACAAGCCCGACGATGATCCTTCCGGAAATAGATCAGATTATCGACCATACTACCCTTGCCGATCAAGATCGCGCTACAATCTCTTCCAGAGATGCAATGCCACCTCCACCGATTCCTCCATCTCGACTTGATTCTCTGCGCTCCAGCACCCTTAAGCCGGGAGATGATTCTACATGCTCTGTACGTCCAGGGTCGATGAGACTGGTTGTAACTCATGGTCAAGTTCCCGATTGTGAACACTCACAGACAACGGATGCAAACGGCCAGCCGCATGAATCGAGCAGAGAACCTGAGAAAGTAGTTTCCACTCCTGGCCCCATATCATGGATCTCGCAAGCAATAACCTCCGGTATCTCTAGTTACGAACGAGAAAAAACGTTCTCGAGGCTAAGTATGAGGTCACCGATATATGAAACTCAGAGCATAGGCAAAGATTCCGAAAAGGCCTTAGCCCTCACCCCGCTACCTGCAACGCATATGGCCGAGAGTATGGCCGACTTCATTGTGAGAATAGAAAGTGAGCTGGAGGAGTCTGCGTCCATTGAGGAACACTGCCAGCAGGAACCAATCATGGAGTGTGGGCAACTCTCTTTGGAAATGACGACGAGAAAAAACGAGACACAAAATCAACAACTAATGGCATCTGATGGACCACAAATAGATCACCGTCAACTCGCCACCGGAGTAACAGATATCGGGCCCAAGGAGCTGGTCGAAACGAATCAAAGATTTCATGAGTATGAAGAATTAGAAGTACCTGTCAGAGATCACATCTCAGCATTGTCTACAGAGTGTCCGAGAGATGATAGGGATGAATTTCTAGAAATGTTGAATTTTTGGCGACCTAATCGGTTCTCCTATTTCTGAACGGTCTATATGTCATTGCCTTAAAAACTATAATTGACCATCTGAATACATGACGTCTCACACCTTAATACATCTAGCATGCGCTCGGATTTTATTCTGGCTCTTGATCTTTCCATTTATTTCTTAGGCTTTTAACATCCATTTCGCAGCTCTCGGCCTTGGCAATAATGGCCTTGGCTTTACCTACCACAGGCGCATCGATCATGGCACCGTCGAGTGTCCAGGCGCCTCTCCCCGCAATTGCAGCCTTCTCATCGGCAATAGTAATGCGTACAGCCCACTCGACCGCCTTTTCACTGGGTGCGAACAGGCGATGCACTGTCTCGACCTGCGAGGGGTGAATGCACTGCTTGCCGTTGAAGCCCATGGCCTTGCCACTCCGACACTCTTCTTCCAGACGCGCGAGCCCTTCTTCGCCCTTGTAGGATGTACATACTAGGTCGATTGTACTAGGTAACGCGGCGGCCCGAGCGGCCGTCGCGATCGCGGAGCGTGCGTACAGAAACTCAGACAGTGACGGCGTCCTCGTGAGGGACATATCGAGGGCGAAATCCTCGGCTGCAAAGATAAGGCCGGAGAGGTACGGCGATGCGGCGCAGATGGAAGACAGGTCCATTATCGCGCGCGCCGACTCGATCAACGCTATTAGTTTGATTGGGCTGGTGGAAGATGGAGAGTGTCGTTCCGGCGCCAGGTGCCGGAGCGCATCTGTCACGAAGGTCAAGTCACTTGGGCTGTTCACCTTGGGTATCACGATGGCGTCGACCTGCGGCAGCTTCGCGAGGGAGGTCAGGTCGTCGAGCGCAAAAGGTGTCGAGACGGCGTTGATGCGGACGGCGAGCTCGCGGATCGTGGAGGGGCGCGACGAGATGCTCGTCAGGTGCTCGCGGAGCGCCGTCCTCGCCTGCGGCTTCGCCGTCGGCGTCACGGAGTCTTCGAGGTCGTAGGTCAGGTTGTCGCTTGTTAGAGTGAGGCTTTTCGTCAGCATGCGCGGCGAGGAGGCCGGCACTGCATTTTTGTTGTCGTGTCAGCTGGCTCTTTTTGTTTGCTTGGAAGGTCGAGGCCGAGAGCTTATGGATGACGATGATGCCAATTGATGCTTCCTGGGCACATCGACGTACCGTAGAGCAGAGCCCGTCTCAGTATAGCACTTGAATTGGCTGCCATTGTCAAGGTTATACCTTACGGACGAGCTTGTAAGCTTGTTTACTTGGGCAGACGATAAGTCTAGTTGAACTTGTTGTTTTGACAAAATGGAGCTACCCCACGATAGCGCGGCAAGGTGTCGTCATTTCTCTGTGTATAAGTGTCGGAGATAAAATACGTATACGTCCTCATTTGGACATAAGTTCTCAGATCTTGGACGGGGTCAATCACCTGGAGTGCTTATCATTTGAGACTGACGCTCCGGTATGCACCTCAAGCTTCGTTCACAACCACTGTAAATAACGAGCAAATTGCAATACGCAAACAAGCACCCTCTTGTTGAATAAACATTATAGGGGTACCGACACTCTACATACAGGTGCTTTGAAAAGCTCCACGAGGGTCTCAATTCCAGACTCCCGGATATGGCCATCACCTTGACGCAGCAGTTCGATACAGAGTGGCAATAGCGTTCACCGGGTTCTCGATATTGGCAATCTCAATGTGGATACCGCTTTGAACTGAAATTGTTTGGTAGTGTTGCTCGTGGGCTTGCAATGGGCTCGACTGAACATAATGTAAGTTTGACGGCGCTAACATGCAGTCGCTAGCCTTCAGGCAGAGATATGAAGTGCCAGTAAAGAGTCCCTCACGTTCTAGAAAGCCGGTGCTACACAAGCTGGACATACTCATTCTAAGATGTCCGAGCACACAAACCTTCTCGCATACGATTCGTTCCAAGGCATGTCCAATCACAAACGGTAAAATTAACCATCCACGAGAGACAGAAATTCAGTCGCTTATATCCCTTTAGATCTAGCGCCCTCTCGTAAACGAGCGTACCATGCAGGAAACCAACTTCAAATTTGACAATCCAAACCCTCATGGGTTAAGGTGCGCATAAGGCATCTTAGGTATTTTGTTTGACCTTCAGCTTTGCGCATATGCAGTAAGTGATGCTTTCATCTATATTTCTAACGCAAGACTAACAATAGTCCAGTTATCTTTACCTATAACTTAGATAGACTCATACCAACCTCCCTGAACTTCTCCAGTGCTCAGATGATGTTAGAGAGGCTCGGTTTGGGGAGAAACACTAGTCTGCGCGATAGTCTCCTATCCAGAATATTAACACTAGTGATGGTAACACGGGTCACCGCTTATGGCGCAAGCATTCAGCCAGCATCGGAGAGCACGCACAACAGTCTTTATTCCTATTGGAAACCCGTGCGAGACTATCTTGAAGCTGCACGCGTGATCATCGACTTCTTTGCAGGGCTGTAGAGAATTCTGGGCCGGCTTCTAAATAACCAACATGTAGGGTCATGAAACATAATCGAGGCTATAACAGGACCAATTGGTATCTCATCCCCAGCATCCACCAAGGAAAGGTTTCAGGGGTTTTCGGAAAGGGGCGTTGGGTTAAGCAAGATTATCTGGCTCTCGACTTGAGACTACAGAGGACAAAATTGAGAGAAGAGAGTCTGCAACGTCCCAGAACCCAGCGGTCCGACGCGGAATCCACCTATATAGAATGCTGTCTCAAGATAGCAAGATAATCACGGAGGGAACATCGCGCTAATGGCGTTCCGGGACCTGAAAATGTCCTTGTTATACTCGTCTCGTATCCGCAAGCTGCTCAGTTCCCTCAAGACTTCTCTGGGCCCAGCCACGGTAGCCTAGAGCTACTTCACCCTCCCGTAAGGCCCTGTTCTCTATATGGCCCTTCAACGCTTTCTAATACAGTATTGCGCCATGTAGAAAGATACATTCGGTTGAATGATGCCGCCGGCGAGCTCGTTCAACTGAAAACCAGTTTCCTGACTTAGCGCTAAGTCCCAGGGTGACAGCGTCGCTATCTCTGGCACCACCGTCCCATCATATGCCGCGAGATCACGGATGAATCACATCAGGCTAGGGTGGTGTTGACGATGATAATCTGGCCTGTTCAGCTATCCTCGGCATCTCAAACGAGCGAGCCCCTTGCATCGTGAACTCGTCTTAGCCCACTCTGGGCAGTATATCGTTACCAGGTGCTGCGTTCACGGTCCGTAAACAACGAAAGCTTGGTCTTCGGGCTCGTCTAGACAAGCAATGGCGGAAGTCTGGGCTTGAACAGGCTCGCGCAAGTCGACACCAAAAATAGAGTCTTGAAGGAGAACGGCGTCGTCATTCTCGGATCCCTGCATAGCCTCTCTCCCAGCACTCACGATGGCCATATTACCGGCGGTTCTATATCGGCACAGGTCATAAGTCATCATACGTAGTTCCTAATTAATCACTATCGCTTGGCCTGGAACAGGTGATTGGGACCCTATAGTGAACGAACCATTGTCTAGTATGGTTCGCTAAGAGACTCGACCCGGGTAAATGGCCCCGGATATTTGAACGATACGGTCCAGTCCTCACCAAACTTCATATACCGAAATTGCGTCTAGATGAGCTTCCGGGCCCTGTTCGCAAGTCGCCTGTTCTAACCCAGACTCTTATCTTTCTCAGTAATTATGGTAAGCAAAAGGTTTAGCTATATAAATATAGAAGTGATCGACGATGACGATGAGGGGACCATCCGTCGAACAGGAGTAAGATACCAATATCTCCAACACTTGAGAGCTATTCTTAATTACAAGTCTTCGCAACCAGCAGACACAGACATCATGCAACGAGCAGCCCTGGTTTCCCTCGCCCTTGTGGCGCTGGTTCATGCAGCTCCTATCACGGAGCCCACAAAGACGACAGAAGATTCAGTAGGAGACGCGACGACTGAGGGAATCATTATTCCCAAGCCGACGTTCATTCTCCTTCCGCCCATCACCGGCCCCATAAAGCCGTCGGACAAGCGAGACACCGAGGTGAAGGAGCGTCAGTTCACCTGGGGCGACCCATCTACATGGTGGGGAGTTGGTAATGACCAGCCGCCCACCCCGACGGGCGATTCGACCATCGGGACACCGATCTCAGGTGGCATAAACCCGTCGAACAAGCGTCAAACTATCATTGGTGGCGGGGACGAGGCCAAGGCCACAATAACCGCGCTGGAGCTTGAGTACGAGACACTTCTGCACACATTCGGCACCAACGGACCCAAGCCCATCCAAAATCGTCTCAGCGCTATCAAGGACGAGCTTCTCCACAAGTACGGCATCACCATTATTCAATCGCCCGATGGCACCACGACGACATTCACACCGGGCAAGCGAGACTTCACTTTCCCCGGCGGTCCTCTCCCAGGTGGCCCTCTACTACCGGAGGACCCGATTCCGGGTGGCCCAATGGAGCCAAGCAACTAAGGCTTTGCCTTGTGGCCAGCGAAGTCCTATGTCGGATATCAGAGGAGGATCAAGTGGGCGGTGTCTGAGAGAGCGAGAAAAAGTTTGACGACTCGCATGGAGCCAGTGATATCCATGATTTTCTAGTATCTTGACGAATTCCAAAGGCCATACTGGCTTATGAAGCTGCAGTGTCTTGTTATGCCTTTCACGCGTGGCCCAATAGAGTGAATTTCTCACGAATAAGTTGTTTCATTCGTGATACTAGTGTGTAACGCAACTCGTAAACGACACCTTTCTCAAGCTTAAGATTCCACGTCCACGTAACTCCGCGCTGATAAATCGGAAAATCATCGCGAACCACCCGTAACGAGAGCCAATTGTCGATGACTCGTTTGCTGCGCAGTCTTCTCGCAGCGTTTTCGCAGCGGAAGCTAAATTAGTAAGACTACTAGAGACAATATCCGTGGCATGGTCCCTCGCAGTGAAACTCACTCGCCCAGCACCCTAAGCTAGTGAGTGTTTTCCTCGCATACGTGTAACTTCTGATTTACACGTCAGCCAAGTCTGCATCGTGGCGGGTCGCACGAGTCAAGACCGCGGACTGCGGCGCCATCGATAGGCACGTATCTTGATAGCCACTACCACTTCTTGCAGCCAACTAGTGACTTTCCGCTCATTACTTAGATTTTCCATCGAACCTTAGTTCGTGGTACCATCGACGGGAGTCCTCGGAGTACCGGAAATTGTAGACAGTCAGTCACTGTGCACACCGTAGTTATCGGTCACGTCGGGCGAAGAGACGATGGCCGAAGTTTGGGCGAGTGGATGGGTCAACAAGCCACCCGGCCAAAAATGCAACGTTCCAGGCCCTATGGCATTCGGTTCATTGTGATGGGGCTTTTCTCTGGCAGCCACTATCGCCGAACCGCGAAGCACACCGGCGATGACATGGCGAGTCATTGCAGCTGAGGATGAGCTTCATGGCTTGTCAGCACGGGCCGTGCCATCTAAGCTCTCGGATTCCGACCATGCAGCTCGCCGTCGTCATGTGGTTGATCTGAAGCGATCCAAGATGACGCTGATGGATGGTCGAAGGCGACCGACTCATGAGACATAACCGTGCACGAAACCCAATGAACCATATCAGAATTTAGCGCGAGGGCCTGTGCTGGAGTGTTCTTATCAGCACAACTTGCTGAATGTAAAGTAATCATCACGGGGAGAAGAAATTTCTACTACATGACACGTCGGTTGGGCGGAGTATTGAGCAGAATATCGTGGCGTAAGTAATATCGTGATGAGGCGACGTGCAAGAAGCCACGAGCTTCGGAAATAGCTCAAAAAAAACGCCATTACATCCAAGAGGCTGAGACCCGGGATTATGATACCGGTTGCCACGAAGCTTCATCCCGAGGCATGGGGTCACTCGGCAACTTTGCTCCGGCTAGTCTTTACTAATTAATGTATGCTGTAAGTAAAGAGAGGGAGAGGGAGAGAGTATGATACAGTTATTTGGAGCATATGCAGCGTGGTGATAGCAAGAGTGGAGGACGGCACCATTCATTCGACTGGCTCAACTTCTCAATCCCGACTAATCATATCATAAGATCGATATATACCTAATGCACAGCATTCGGGTAGTTGTTGACCTATGTTGCAACAATCACACATATGATCTACAAAATGGAGGCGTCGCTGAAAAGAAAATTTCCGGCTGTTGCATACGTAGGTAGAATGCTGAGGTGAGAAAGCCATCTGAGGCCCTTCCGTATGTGATCCCACCCGCGGCAAGGAATGATCCCGAGAGATGGCGGGCGTGCTCTATGCTCAAAGCTTCGCCTGCCGGTAGTTCATCATCATACGACGTCTACAATTCGCCGCCATGCGCACAACGCATGATAGGTATCACAAGTTAAACACAAGAGGCAAACAAACACTTTGGTGGCGCACTACCACTACCACCACCACCACCACCGACGTTTCATATTACACGTGCATTCGCAAAAGTAGGCTCTTTAGAGAGTGTCATCTCAAGTCCTAAGCGGAAGGTAGAAGAGAGAGCCATGCAGGCAGCTGGTGGCCTAGATTGAAGTCTATTCATGCCCTAGATAACTCACCTGCAAGACCTTTAGTGGTTTGGCGTAAGGTTTGTCTCATTACAAACTCGGGATCCTTGCCACGTACGATATAGATAGAAAAAAAGATGGATTGTTTTGGTAAACTCAGATCAGACTAAACATGACAACGAACTGTCTGTCTAGAAACCACTTGACCCGATCCCATTTGGAACTACGGCAGACAGCAACCGACTTGGCTCAATAGAACGAGGTATATGCTTTAACTACCTACCTCGCCTACCGCTCCTATGATCTGGCCGGAGGAATCAGCGATGCTGTGTAGATCGTGACCCCGGTTTTTTGTGTTTTGTGTCTTGACTTCTCCATCAAAATAGAAAGTCAAAAGGCGTTATCGAGATGACACGCAGTCAAGCATGATCAGGTGCTTACGATATAGAACCTGATCAACCTACATACCCGTGCTTGTATCTCGTCTGGTGGATCAGCCTAACTCGCTAGTGTAAACCTACAAAGTACTAAACATGGCGCGAGAAAAGCGATCCTCGAGGAGGAAAGGGACTCGTCGGTCCTTGCTGCTGGCTGCATGGCGCTAGTGTAGACTTTCTCTTATCGGGTGCAACCACGTCACCCAAATGCTGCATGCTTTCTCCCCACCACAACCACCACAACCACAACGGGGCATCTGAACGGGGCACCCAGGCAACCGCCGAGTTTTAGTATTTGGTGATAGCCTCATCCCGTGCAGCGCCGCCAGCCCTCCGTCGCCTCCGCCTCCTCCTCCTCCTCCTCCTATTCCTCCTCCCCTATTCCTCCTCCTCCCGTTGTTTACACACCATCACAGGGAGATTTGAGCGCGTTATGACACCTGACGAATCGTAACACCGAGACACTTCAGGTCCAGATATGGCGACGGCAGGCAGGCTCCCTCATGTAGGTAGCCCTATAATAATAGATCGAGCCATCAAGCACTCATCGGCGGCGTATCGGATCGGGCGCTGTCATCCCACTCGTGCTCACCTATTACATATTCCTGATGAGAGCGTGGCTTGGGTCTTTAGTCCCATTTGACAGCGTTCGCGCCGTTATGAGCTTGTTAAGTGGGCGTGAGCAGTGGTGCGTAGTACCATTGGATCAGCCCTTCTGGGGCGGATCTATCTGAAGTCAGATTTCCGACCCTCGCCTTGAAGGTAGCCTTTCTCGGCTTACAGATTATAGTAGTAGACTTAGATTGCATAGCACCTATGCCACCGTCAACCGCCTCTGTACGCGTCTTCATTCCTTTCAAAGGGAAAATGGGGAGGGGGCCGGAAATGACAGCACACCAGATCTCGTTTTTCACCGCCATGTGAATAACAACCAACCCAATCAGCCACGCGAGGGACGAGGGCAGCCAACAACCACCAGCCCCCCTTCTCTCCGCCCGAAAGCGTCGATGCGCATGTGGCATCGAACTCCATTCTCAGCCCATCGGAGGTTTGATTCGCCCGGACGCAAAGGTGCGTTGCCGGTCGAGGAAAAATCAGGGAAGAGGAAACGGGGCCAAGGACTCCAGAAAGACCCAAGCTCGCCAAGGCTCACTCTTCCTTCCCACCACATCACTATGAGGATAGCGATTCCCACACACCAATGCATCGGGAGCGCGCTACTGCATCGTCGACATGGGTGTGTGGATGGACAGAGGAGTGGATGGGTGGGTACGAAATTGCATAACGTCGTTTTTTTTCCATGCTCTTTTTCCCTTTCGACACTTCCGTGCAGTTCTACTCGGCCAACCTACATGCAGTAGCTAATAATAATTGGCTCTGATCTATAGCAGGCATTGTGATGATGATGATGATGATGATGTTGTTGATGCTACTACACTTCCATGCCGCTGCTTCCTGCATTGCAAATGCACTGCAACCTGACGCCGCGCAATAAGGTATATGCAGGTGGGTAATAAAAAAAATCGAGCTCACCATGGATCGGCTGCTGTAATAACGATCACCCCTGCCAAAGGGAGGTCGATATTGAATCTTGTCGGTGATTTGCAAGAGGCTGCATCGGCGCGCGCGACTATACTCGGCAGCCTATAGCACCCAGCTGCGACTCTGAAATGCCCGTTGAGCCGAGCTACGAGTAGTATCATTCATGATGAGCATCACATTTCGGTATAGAACGACGGCTGCAACAGCTGCTGCAGCTACGGTAGCAGCCGGCACCGGTTGCGCGCGTGTAAGCTTCAGTAACAAGGTGAGAATTGGCCCGATATGCAGCCAACCAGGCTGCTTGTGGGAGGAGCTCGCCGTCTTTTCTCTCCATCCATCCCATCGCCGAGATCCGACGGGTGAAGCCTTGCTGGATTAGCATCCGGTATCCGTGAGTATGTGCGTAGTCTCGAGTTGTGCATCACTTGTAGAAAAAAGGGATTATGCAAAGTGGGCAGGATGATTTAGTAAAATTCTGGTCAAGCTGTACAATATGTAACTACGATGTAATTCGTGCTGACAACATTGTTTCCCGTATTCGTTAGTATATCAAATTCGCAGTTCTCACGGGTTGGACGAGCAATATCAGGGGACGGTGTAAGGGTGGGCAGCTAAGAAAGGTAAGCATCGACGTAGGTATCGACCAGTAGTCGACCGAAATTCACGTCTCTAGATCATCCAAGTAGCACCAGCTCTCGACAATATTTTTATGCTATACATCAGATGCACTAAGCATGCGAAAAGAAGGGGGGACGGTAACGCCAAGGAGGTAATGAAGTCAGCCGGTCTAGCGTTCCGTCATGGACATTGGTCGGCTGCGGTTCGTTCGGTCGAGATTGGCCAGATGCAGTGGGAAACATGCAGACACACAGGCCCTGATGCAACGTCTGGATGCGACACCAAGGCATCTCGCAAGCCCTGCGCATGGAACGTGATTGCAAAAGTAAGGCGGGTGGCGTAGGCTACTACTGACGAATTAGCTGGGCCGTCCTTCTGGACAAATTAATCTCGCGCATGAAGAGACAGGTTTTTGATGGGTGGGTAATCAATAGATGATGCGATAAAATCAAGATAATTGGGATTGATAGATCGTACTGCCGATCAAAAACGAAAACTTCACATCAAACTTTTCACGGCATGATAAAATACGAACGGCACAGTACCGCAGAGTTGGTTGTAGATCAGCGATCATTCGCTTAACATTGTATTGGGGCTGTGAAGAGTTCTATCCTGTGTGATATACTTTCTCTCAAGAACCCAGGGGCTCACTAGGGCTCGTTTGGCCCAGCGTCCACCACCGTAGCAAAACGTAACATATTTGTACTTTCTCGACACATCCAACTCTTTGTAGATAATTGGTGTGCGCACCCGTCCATGGGCTATTGGCCCGTCTTTGTTCTAAATTTCATATCCCATGACATATCCCCCGTCCGGAGCCTCGCAGGGCTCATTGTATCGAATTTGTTCTTTCAAATCCTCTTTTTGTAAAGTGAGGAATTGTGTGGTATCATCCAAGCGAGAGATCCGAGTCCTCCTCTCTAGTTGGGGCCTCGTAGTGGCTGACGGTCGACAGATTAAGCATCAAGGAAGCCGCTCCAGTCTTGTAGGGAAAGATCCAATGCCGTTCTCTAGCGCCGTGTAAAAAAAATGCTTTGACCAAGTCCGTTCCCAAATTAAAAAAAAGGAAATAGAGAATAAGTATGTACCGCGACTTCTCGGTCTCCATAAGTCTTCATATTGATACTTTCGGTATCCCGCCAACTCCGCGCTGTGATAAAACATAAAAGAAAAATTTGAGTGTAAAGTTACATGTAAGCGATTGTTGAAGTCCCAGACTTTTTTTCTTTTTTTGAATACCGTTGTAGGAGGTCATCATCCGGATATGATCGCCAGGGTATCGAGTGATGCTTATTAAAACAGGTAAATTGGAATGCTGGCATTCATCATAGTCATAGCCTGGAAGTATTGGACCAAAGAAAGATAAACAAAGGGTCCAGGAGGTTGGTTCGTCATTCCCAAATGGGGTCCAAAGGAGAAAGCAACATGGAAGTGGAAAGATATGTCCCGGGAGGGACTAAGGCAAGTAAGTACAGTCCAAGTGAATCAGCAAAAGCTAATAGAAACCTTGGAAATTGGCCAGCAGAGGAAACTGGGGTTGATGGAAAGGGCTGGGTTGATGCAGTTGAGGTGCTTGTGCATATCGATTGACCACGTCCCAGAAATAGGGAATCGTGAACTTGTTGTTGTTGGGCGCGCAGGTGGGTTGGGAGAGGCCTGGGTCAGCACAGGGGTTGCAAGCTTGGTAGACTCCGTGGATAGGTCCGGCATGCTGCGGAACAAATTCCTGTGGAAAAACCATGTTGGGCTCCTCTGGGTCAAAGAACTGGGGTTCCTGTACGGGGATTTTCTCGTTCTGAATCTCAAAGATCTCCTCATCATCCAGGTCATCGATGGTAGAACAACTCGACGTGAGAGAACCTGCATCCGAGGAACAGGTGGACTCCCCATCCGAGTCCGAGTCCGAGCCGGCAGGAGAGAGCGGTGCATCGTAAGTCATGCCGTCAATGGCATCCTCGCAGTTAACGTAATTATCAGTGGGCTCAGGCGATACTGGCGGGGTGAGCAACGTTGGTGGTGGCACCGCTGGAACGGTGAGTTTGGAACAGGCGAGGATTCTGGTCCTCAGCTCTGGTAACGTAATGCGCTCATCTGGGTTGCGTGTGAAGACACGGCCCAGAATAGCGTTGAGATCGTCCGATAACGGCAAAATGGTCCGGAGGAAATCCTGGCTCCTGGTGAAAGCGCGGTATGTGGAATCTTCAAAGGAGGCCTGTCTCCACGGGTTGCGGCCGCACGTCAAGTTTACCAGGATGACACCAAGACTCCAGACGTCATTGGGAGCACAGTAATAAAAAGGTCTCCTGGACGAAGGGTCTAGACATTCTGTAGTGAGCAGAGACAAACGTCAGTCTGATATCCACGGGTTTTCAAAAAGCTGGTTTCGCGCGCGAAGAAATCCTACCTGGAGACATGTAAAATGTCGAGCCGCAGCCGTAGTCCTCGGATCGATCATTTGCGGTGGCGAGGCCAAAGTCTGCCAGCTTCACGGTATCGCCCTGGTTCGAAACAAGAATATTCTCCGGCTTCAGGTCCCTGTGGTAGATACCCAATGCGTGGCAATGCTCAACGGCGTCCAGGATTTGAAGGAAAACACTCTTTACCATGTCGTCATTACCAACATACTGGCCACATTCCGTGATATTGAAGAACAGGTCTCCCTCGGAGCAATACTCTAGGACCACATAGATGCAGTCGGGATCATCGACAATCTTGTGCATGGACACCACGTTGGGGTGGGCCGATGCCAGATAGTGAAGTCGAAGTTCTCGGTGTTGAAAGGCTAGCTGTCGCCTGTCCAGCGGGGATCCATCGGCATTAAACTTGCTGAGCGTCTTGACGGCATACTGGATCCTGGTGGTCACGTCGACGGCCAGATAGACCACGCCATAGGCGCCGGTGCCGATGATTTTTATTAACTGAAGGCTCTCTCCTAGAAATTTCCCTAGTCTCTCCTCTGGGGCGATGGGGGTGTAGCGTGCAAACGGTGGTTGTAGATATATGGGCTTGCTGCTCTCGTATAATGGGGATGCCGGTGGCGTGGGATACCCGTACACTGCTGCATTATTCATGGTATCCTCTGGATTATGACGGTCCTTTCTTTAAATCCCTGGCTTCGTTTTTTCTCTGAGAATTAAAAAAAAAGCAAAGGAAAGAGAAGACAGTCTGTTCTATGAAAACGACAGTCTTCCAACCGAAATGAGAGCCAAAGAAAAAAATCCCACGGCAAAAAGATCCCTGGGTCGAATAATCCTTTTAAGTTGTCCAGGAAAACCAAACGGCTGGGAGGAGGGACAGCTACCGGCACGTCGGCGGGAGAGAAGGTTAGAGGGAAAGGGGAGGAAGATAACTCAACATGGAGTTATCATCGGGTTCCTAGGCGCTCTTTGGATAGTTATTCAAAGGATGTTGGTATTATGGACGAGCCGTAAAGGAGCGAGACGAGTTGTGAAGTTGAAAGCAAGCTCCCAACACGCAAGATGCGGCTGGTGGGAGATTGATGTAGATAATTCGGATATCAAAGTTCTACAGTAAGTTACTACCGATGGTATAGAGCGACCAGGGGTCTGTCTTAGATTGTCTGGATGGCTCAACCCATTTGCCTTGGCTAGCTTTATTAGCTTGGTGAGCCAGTGAGTCGACAGTCCGCGGCCGTGTGTGTAATAGACAGCCACTTTCGTCCACCTCATCCACCCTTATCCACCCTTGTCTCACACAGGCTCTCACACCCGGCACGCCTGCGCTATTCTTAAAAAAAAAAAAAAAAAATCGATGGGCGCTAGCCGTAAGGGCGGCCTGCCCTCCCCATGCCTGTGGGCACGGGTGGGAACGCTTGGGAGCTGTGACTGGTGCACTGACTGGCCGTCTTGGAAATTCATATTCGCAGGCGAACAGGGAGGCCCAGGCAGGGGACGTCTAGGAATGGGCCCAGTGCTTCTAGGGCGGCTCCACTTGGGAGGAACGAACGGATGGGCAACGTCAAGACGGGCAAGGATCGAAGACGGCGGGGCGTATGCTGTATACCAGATGTACATGGACTGCGATTTTCCCTTGTCATATACGAGGAAACGAGGGTGAGGATCGATGTCTGACACACCAAAATAAATGGACCACTTAAACGCCTGCTATCATTCGTCGAAGCGTGCTTATTAGCGTAGTGGAGGAGTGTGCCATCATGGCCACGAGCCATGTCCAATATTTAACACCACACCCTGGCTAGCAGGGGTCTTTGGTGTCATGGTCGCCTTGTAGAGTTAGACGGGCCACTCAGCCCCTGTCAAAGAATAAGAGCGGGCAGTGACGGGCGAAAAGTGAGCATTCATAGTGTGCTGTGGTGTACACTATGAGCAATAAAAAAAAATTAAAGATGGAGAGAGACCAGAGGGAAGAAAAAAAAGGGGCGTTGCGTGTGACCGGTCGATAGACCTTTGCCCAGCGACCAAGTTGAAGACTGGTGAGTGGCTGCTGACAACTCCACATCCTTTCATCTTGTTGGTGTCGGTCTTCCTTGTCACCACTGCCTAGACGAATAGACGAATCGTCATAATCCACAGACCCGTGACTCGCATAATTTTGCTCCTTTGCCCAGACGACAAGTACTACACAGAGGAAGGGAGGATATTCGATCGTAGGATGGATGTTTCGTCGGGCGTGTAAAGAAACACTGCCTATCCAGAAGTCCGAGTCTTGGACCCTCTCACTAATTACCATACTTACCAGTTGGGAATCGAATACCTAGACTCCTCACTATTTGCGCTGTTTGATCAAGGGCCAATAGGAAGAATAGGTGCTTGTCGATGCCAGCATTTCTTTCTTCTCATGCTATGTATAATTAGTCAAGCTCGAATATACTACGTTGACGTCTGTGGGTGGTAGTGGCTGGCATGGGAAGAAGAGAACTAGCATCGTGAAGTCGCAACCTTGTCCTCGCTCCGGGGCTGTGCTACAATACATATCTGTCCACAAGCTACGATTAATTGATGCCTCTATGATCTATCTCATCATATTGCTGTAGGTTGTGTGTTGTAGGACGAAGCTTCTGAGGTCCTTCGTCCATCACTTCCCTTCTCCCTATCCGGAGGACAAACATACCTGCCTCATTGTTTGGGAATCCTGGTGAAGAACTTGTAAAGCTCAGATGACTCCCCTCGTAACGCTTTCCTACGATCCTCTATTTACACGTCTAGGCAGTGTGATGAGGATCTGCCATGTACTAGGTAATTTTATGTATCTAGGATTCATACAGTCATCATCATCATCGTCGTCATGTTCTACCTCTTCCCTCTCTTATCCCAAGCTAGTAATCGATCATCATGTAACTATGTGGCGATCTCCTGGAGCTTAGAGCTTTCTTGACCTAACACCACCACCACCTTGCCAGTTTACGCTAGCCAGTCACGGCTCATCTTGGGACGGACTCCTGATTCTGTTCGTGGGGCAGACACTATGTATGTCTCGAGCGAGCGGCTACCTAAGTATGTGTGGTTTGGAAAGACGTAAGTTTGTTTGATAGATAGATAGCGCTCTCGGTCAGCGGCAGGCAAAGAAAGTTACGTTTCGCGTTGATGGTCGGCCGGGGCCATCTGGAACTAGCCAACATGGCGACGAACTATCTACCTAGTCAAACTTTCGCCTTTTGCTCTGCAGCGGCAACGCCTGCGCCAGCATGACTGCGCGTACCATTGCATAGGGTGGGCGGGTATGCCGTTTTGTGAGTGGAATACCGCATTTTCTCAATATATTCGTACCGGCTTGCTCCACTGCCAAGCATAATAGACCCATGTAGAAAAGCTTGGCTGTAACCCTAATTAGCATACCCTGCTACCTAATTTTATATGTAAACCTATATATTAAAAGTACGATAAGAACAAACTTTTATAAATATACATTCTTTGCCTATTCGCCCACTATTACCCGTTAGTTAGCCTATACTTTGTATAGCTTAACTATTTAAAACTACTTAAAACTACTTAAAAAACCACCTTCTGTAATAGCTCGCACGTTTCTTTTTATCTAATTAGATCAGCAATCCTTTGTTTATAAATATTTAAAATCTTACTTAATTACTAGTGCTAACTAAGTACTTATAAATAATATAAACTAAATATTACGGGGCTATAAAGGACTACTTTTTAATGCTAATAAAACTTATACTTTTTAATCCTTCCGTAAGCGAAGCAAGTAGCAATATATTATAGTTAACAAAAAGGATTAATACTGCAGGCATATGTTCAATAAAAAGATTATTTGCTTTATATATATATAAGAACTTTTAAAAAGACAAAATATTTAGTAAAAGTTAATATTTAAGCAATACATACAATTTATAATAACGTAGCATTATTATATATAATATATAAATAACCAGCGTATATATATTAGCAATAATATCCTTAATTAAAGCATACTTTAGCTTTTAAGCAAATCTGCTTGTTTTTTTATATAAAATAAGTAATAGTTATAACAAGGTTGCTTAATTACTTAAGTGCTTTAACGTTTAAGCAAATTTGCTCGTTTTTTTATATAAATTAAATAGTATTAGTAATAAAACCTGCTTAATTACTTAAAATGCTTAGTTATTAATATTTATAATAAAGTTGCTTGTTTTTTTATATAAATTAAGTAGTAAAAGTAGCAGAACTGCTTATTTACTTTGGTTATTAACTTTTAACCATATAATAAGGTTTCCGCAGTTGCTTAATTAGTAAAAGCATCGCGTAATACAAAGTGCTTTTAAAGCGTTTTTTTTTAAGCTTTTATAATTATTACAAAGCAAACCAAACGTTTTTTCGCTAGCTTTATAAGCTTTTATTTTATTTAATGCTATAATAAGCGCTAACGTAATATTTATTTTTTTACGTTAAGCAGGTTTGCAATACTAATTATTTAGTTATAAGTTTTTTAATCTAATACTTTTAATATTAATAAAGCAATTATTACAGCTATTTAAATAAATTAAAATACTTGTTTTTTTAAAAAGACCTACTACTATTGTTCGATTTATAAATATAAAAGCACGTAGCTACACATTAATAATAACATAAGTTATTATTACTTATTTATTATTAACCGTTTATTTCTTTAATATTTAACTGATTTTATTAAAATAATTAAAATATAAATCTGTTTTTTTATGCAACTAGTTTTTAAATAGTTTATTAAAGCCTATATTTAGTAATTAAAAATAAGCTATTAAACCTGTTAAAATTACCGCTAAAAGTATATTAGCTTTTTTAAAAACGTTTTTAATGCTTTTTATAACATAAAAAGCAACCAAATCTATTACTAAAAAAGCTTTTTTTTTATTAATATAAATAATAAAGTTAATATTAACTTATTTATTTAATAACGCTTTATTATTATACGTTGTTTTATTAAATTTAATATAAACGCTAATATAATAACAAGTTCTTTTTTTACTAACTATATTATTTTAGCTATAAAAAATAATTAGCAGCTTTAGTTTTTTAATATATAACTTATTTATTATTAATATTAATACTAAGGTTGCTTGTTTTTTATTTTATCCGCTTTTTTTTAATTTGTTATAAACTGAACTTATATTTATATAATTATACGTATAACTATTTAAATATTTAAATAATAGTAATGTTTTATTTATATTAATAATTAAACGAAACAAATACTTTTTAAAGCTAAAATTTTTAATAGGATTATTTATTAAAGCTATATTTAAAAACACCTAATTATTTTATATATTTTTTTTAATAAACTATAAAAACTAGTTCGTTTTAACTATTAGCTTTTTTAATACTTTTATAATTATATAAATAATTTAACAACGGCTAATTTAATAACATTTTAAAAAGCTTTAAAACTATTTATTTAAAAAAACGAACAGATTATTATAAATAAAGTAAAATATTCTAAATATTATTATCGATCTTTTTTAAAACTATAATTTTAAAACTAACTGCTTTTTTTTTTTACAATTATAAAACTTTTCCTATAAAATAGTTTTAAATACTAAATATTATAAATAATATAAAAGCTTTTTACTACTTAAAATTATTTTCCGTTATATTTATTAAGTAAAAATTATTGTTTTATAATTAATTTTAAAATAAGCAACAGCTTTATAAAAAAACGGATAACAAAAGCCTTTTTTAATAAAAAAAGCACTAATAAAGCATTAAGTTTTCAAAAGCTTAATATATTAATTAATACAGTTTATTTCAAATAAAATATAGTAGTTCTTAATAAATAATAATACTTTTACTTTTTTTTTTAACAAATACGATTTTTTAAAACGTTCTACTAGCTTTAATAGCTTATAATTAGCTTATATAATACTTTTCCATACAAGGCCCGGCTTTTTACTTAAAAGTACTAGCGTATACATTAATGCTATTTTTTAAAGGTATAAGCTTTTAAAAGAGGGGTTTATTTTTATTTTAAGCTATTAATCAAAAGCTAGGCTAACCGATTTTTATTGCAGATTTATACGAATTAGCTAAAAAGCAGTAGATCTAAGTAATCTAACGCGGTTTAAACAATTTGCTAGATCAAAAGCAGAAAAGCGCGTTATATAATAAAGAGAGGTTAACAGTTTCAGGATTAATAAGTAAATTAGGTAGTATTCGCTAATGCTAACGCCTCTTACAGATATGTACTAGTTTGGCTTGGCAGTGGAGCAAGCCGGTACGAATATATTGAGAAAATGCGGTATCTGCATGCATAAGTATGTTTTGTATAAGCCAATGACACCAGAAGCTGCTTGGCAACCTAACACCCTGATTCGCTGGTAGGAGTCTCAGCTTCTGGATTGCAGGGCTTTTTGATTTGGGTCTTGCTTTGGGTGAGTTATTGCCGGTCGATGGCCATTGGTCACCACAGATGAACCGCACGATTATCTCCGACGTGGGAGGGTGGGAATGAGAAACAGTTCAGGTCTTTTGCCCGCGTCGCATGCAACAGCCTTGCAAGGAATCACAAATTTGGTTTGACATGCCCACACATCCCAGAGAGAAGTGAGGCTGTCTGAGCCGGGGGTCGACCGCCAACCCGCCTAAAGCACGGACGGAAGCGGCCAATGAAGCTGCTCAAATCTTGCCTGGAAAGGAAGCCAGTGTGTTATGCGGGTCTTTTAGAATGAAATGGATAGCTGACCGACGCGAGCGAATCACCCGCGCGCTCACTTCACAAATATGCAATATACAATCCCTACGACAATACGGGCGAAGAAGAGGAGCGTCTACCTACTTGTACTTACACTTGAACCACAATACTAGTTATAAGAGAACGAACGGAGAGAGAGAGGGGGGGAGAGACACGGAGAGAAAGAGAGGAACCAGAAAAGAGGCAACAATAGTATACTTTGTCACATTATCAAGTAAATAAGAATCATTTGCCGGCTTGCCGTGAAGAATTATCATGAACTATCTCTATTTTTGGCTATTTTTGGCTTGCGAGACATATCTTGAAGAGAACGTCGCAATATTCGCTCTGCGAGGTTTGATACACATGAGATATAAAATGTAGTTAGGCGGTTTGAAACTCACCGCCGTTCACTAGGTGGGTAGCCCATCCTTTCGATTACTCCTTTAGGCTATTCGTATTCGCACGATAATCACAAGAGAGTAATATAGTTACTCTGTGTGTAGGGTCAAGTGTTGCTTGCATAGGTAGCTGGTGGTAAACAACCATTCCAATCGAACCAGACGACCATTCTCACCAATTGGTGCGCTTGCAACATCCTTTACAAAAACGGCTGTTGTTACTCAAGGACTTTCAGCGTGCCCAGCTCAAAGGGAAACGTCCGAGACATTGGCCACATCACGAGGTCGTCCGATTTCTCAGACGTTTCTCAAACTGTTTTTCATCGCACTAACACCAAAGGTCAAACTCCCTCGTCGCGTCTCGCCGAAGCTACTTGTACTAGATTGATTCACCATATACCAGTAGCATGCGACACTATTGGATCGGCATGAGGAGGAGACGGGCTGGGATCATTGCGTGGCAGCACAGATTGAATTTGATCTCGTCGCTGATCTCGTGCCACCGGCTGCCTATCAGGTATGGCCTTTGAAACAGTGGTCGTTTGTCCCAGCGGACAGAACATCCCGCGCTATGCCGCCATGTCGTCACAGTCACGTCCGTGGTTTTTTTTCATAGAAACCGTTACATACAGCATCCAATAATCTTGATGTCTCCTCAGGATCATCCAAATCGTTCTCGACTGCCCGTTTCGGGTTAGTATTTGACGTCAAGGCCCAGCACGGCGGAAGATCCAAACTCTTCGGCAGATGCTCCACCAACCCGATTACTAGTATGATATCTCATTTGCGTGAAACAGCATGGATGAGATATTCCTACAACTACGAAGTACGCGTACTATGTCGTACAGAGAGAGTATCTAGTAAACTTGTAGAATGGTCTCTCCGTATTACTTGCAGTTCGCTTTTCCACGTGATAGGACCGTGAAGGTGATGATGCCTCAATATCGCCGAAGTTGATATCACACAATCAAATTTGTATCACCTGCAGTAGGACTTCATCATCAAACCGGTCCAAATTAAATTTTCAATGTGTATAAACCCATTGAGGCGCGCCTTGTCACCCTATGATACTACCATCCGAAGGGGGGCCGAGCCTGCTGTTGGCCCCTGTACACCAATAACAAGACTCGGACGCTGATGCTGATGTGAGAATCTGGATCTCCCGTACGGCTTACTCGCTAGAACGTAGATCGGGCGATGAAAGGGTAGCACGTTCGGCTATCAAACACAACGTTTTGCATGACGTTGATCCTCACCCAAGCGCCGGCTACACTAGGTACTGTATCTACGCCTCTGGAGTTATCCCCACGAGCGCAACGACGATCTGCCAATATCGGATCAGGAGGAGACGTTAGACATTCGACCTACCTACATACTACTCACTGACTGTATTTCAGCCCCGACGGAGTTTTTATCTATTATTATGATTTTCTCTGTCCCAATGCTACAACCGAATGCCGTGTGAGCGATGGTATAGCTATTCGTTCCAAGTCCATTTCCGGTCAGAACGCGATGACGCAGGACCTGCCTGTTCCGCCAGCATCCCGGGGCGAGGTCTGACATGTCAGCCTCCTTCGGCTACCCGCATACATCACACTCTAGAATTCAGGGGGCTGTCGGTGGCTAGACTGGACAAAGAACACAACAGGTGTCTGGCAGCAGAACGCTCATGTCCATAAGCCACGATCATGCGTATTTTGCTGCCATCAACTGCCGCGCGCTAGGGAGGCAACGCTCAGCTAGGTACTGTATAGCCTCCATGATTTACATGCATATCGATAGATAGGTACCACTCCCGTCTCTCAGCCATGGGGCCAGATGATAACGGCGGTCCGAGACCTTCTTCATGCGTTGTCCACCACCGACATCACCGAGACTTTAATTGAAGATCATTGGACTTTTGTAATTCATCCCTCCGTAGCAGGCCTGGCAGAATCGATGTCTATCTATAGGTTGGCATATATACACTTACTAAGTCTTGAACTGCTATGTATGTATGCATCATATCACTCGATCTAGAGGTATGGATGGTCCCTTGCCGCTCTGGCACAATCTAAACTACCTACCGCTTGTTTAAGCCGCCTCCAGCCTACCACTCGGCTTGTGGAATGCGTGTTACGGGTAGCAACGTCCTCTTAGAAGTGCCAGGCAGCTCCCTCTCCACCCGATGTTGCATGGATGAATCCGTCGCACGACGTTTAATATTGGCATTTCGTTTGTTCTCGATAAACATGACTTGTCGATCCAGATATCATGGAGAAAGAGAATGTCGCAGCGTAAAGCACCGCCCGGGTTGATCAGCTGAGTGACAATTATCCCGGCCTATGAAAGCAAGTTTATGTTGTGCTTCACGGGTTCCCATCATACCCCCGCCCCCGGCTACCAGCAGGGACCCCATATTCGTTTTCTGGGGTGATCCTCTCCTTGTCCGTCGATATTGATGCCGCGTCCCGTTGGAGATGGTCAACGCATTGGCCTTTACGCAAGGATCCAAGACAAGTCGTGCTGTATCGGGGCCACCATTTAGATCATGCAAGAAACCGACACCTTTGCTACACAAACAGCTTACCATGACAGCCTTGTGCCAACGCACCCCGAAATAATTGGAGAAGGCTGGCGGCGTTTCTCTGTATTATGTGCCGTGGTCTCACTCTTCCTGGCGGTGTATCAACTACAAACGACGGATGAAGAAGGAGGACACGGTTTTCTTTTGCCTCGCCACCCAGCCAGTGAGATGCATCTGTATCCAGACGTCGGGAGATGATGGCGTTTGCGAGTGCCCCCTCGTCAATACCTACGACGCCTCATTTTACATGTCATCTAGGGAATGGGGGCAACTAATATCTTGTATGAAATGTCACCGTGCGAGAAATAGTGTCGATGTTATTGAAAACAGTTGTTAGCATATATCTACGAAATACAATACTAGGAGGCGTAGAACTGGTCAGTCAGACTAGGATCTCTGTCAAAGCGTCTAAATCTTTCAATCTCTACCGATACATGCACACCGGGGTTAAACCATTCGTGGGTGCGCTTCACCGTATTAATGTTGTCCCCCATAACTCGACAGCTATCAAAATTGATGATTACCCGTCGGTCGTGAGCAGCGGTCATGACCTTGCTGGGGTTTTAGTCACTATGAATGAGGCCAAGAGAGTGCAAACGCCGAACACCAGCTTTGATACCAGAGAAGTAATGATCCGCTAACTATTGGGTAACAGTTCGGTCACTCGTGCGAATAAACATGGATTTGCTCAGATGGTGAGATGCAAGAAGTGCGATAGGCGATCTCTTGAAATACAGTCCGAGGACTCGAGAGTCAGAGTTGACGTTCTCTAAATCATCCATGTGAAGCTTGGATCTTAGATTTGGTGAACGGCCAATGAACATTCTACCATCTTGAAGATAACTCGTGCGTACGAAAACCGGGCGATGCCTTGTCGGCCTTAAACATTGCTGCACCTAGCATATTTCCATGATGTCGGGTGGAATCGGAAGCCTCTACAGGCCTGGAAGCACTACATAAGTTGGCACCGCTGTCCTTGTCTTTGATGCGATAGACGCTGACAAGCTGCTAGAGTTGTGTACTGTTTGAGCTGGAGTGAAACGAGCACGCAAAAAGACACCAAAGTGGCTGACCCAAGCGTGTTCTGCACACTATATTCTAACACAAGTCGTAGATGTCGCACGTCGGGCAAAACTCCAGATCCCTAGTGTGTTTCTCTACTATTAGATTATGACTGCTTCGTCATTATCAATTACGTGTAGCCGAAACAGACGACTATCGTGAGGCCTGTCTAAAGAAGGGATGATGTTCTCAGGTTCTCGGCCGAATTCCCTTTAGGATTTGAGTCCAACGTCAGCCCAGTTCATGCGATGTCTCACCTTTTACGGAGGAGAGACAGAAACCAGACCGCTCTCATCCGGAAGCCACATGGCTACAAGTGAAAACAAATAACATTCCGTGATAGACATAGTGACTATTCACTTGCCAAATTCTGACGTAGGGGATTGAGCAGCGCCGTCCCTTGCGACTGGGGGCGCTCGCGTAAGTGTGCGCCTTGCAACACAAGTCTCGTGCTAGGCGGTCTATGGATAGACAACTCGGGAATGGGTATTCGATCAGCATAAACGTTTAAGGAGATCTGGCCAGAACTCGGGACCGTGGGCCAGGGATGAAGCCACAAAGCCATTTGAATGATGCCGATATCAAGTCCCAGTATGTAAACTGCGAGGTCCGAGATCGCTCTGTAGGACACAACCTACTATGACGAAACGAGAACAAACAAATATACCACAGAACTAACTGGCCGATCATTATTCACGATGTGGATGGATAGCGAGCATCAACAACGATGAAAGAGCGTTCATTATGCAAACCCCTTAAAAAACAGATCCAATCATGTCATCTGTGACGGAGTACAGAACCGGCAACTTCGTGTCTCTCTCGGGGAAACGAGCGACTGAATGAAATTGCACCGATACACCACGCCGGCCGGTTGGTCGGCAGCCTCCGTGTTGCTGTCACTGCCTCGCTTGTGTGAGCCTTTGTGTAGCTCACTGGTAACCCAACGAATGACGTCCCCCGATCGCCCTTGTGGTATCATATATGCCGAGTAGTCGTTGCCCTGTTGGCCAGCAGGAAAGACACACGGTCATGGTTGAACGAAGCGCCCGTTGTACTTGTCATACCATGGCTGACTGATCAATCGAGAGGCGCGATTGATTGCCTCATAGACTGCGTCAATGCGTAAGCAAGCAAGTATACCATAAACAGGGGTCCACTCTTCACAAATAGAAACTTGATATTTATCGTTATTGAGTGCTTGAGCTCGCATGAAACTCATTCACTCGGTTGTATGACAAATTAGGCTCAACAGATTTACCTTCAACTTATTCCACCGGTCGCTATATCTATCTAAAACACGAAGTGCTCGCAAGTTTGGCGAGAGGGCGCGTTGGATATCGGAATGTGATTCCAATGTATTCATCTGTCTATATTATATGATTGTATTCTATTCGTAATGTCCCGTTCTTCGAACTAGTGATGATTTAACTGTTTCTCAAAAACATCCGTGTGGCAATATGCTGGGCCTCATAGCAGGCAGTCTTGGACAACCAATATGGCCCAAGATCTGCGTGGTATCACGTGCTGCTACCAGAACTGGAGCAAAATTCTAGACTGGTTGCAATAGTCCAATCTAACAATTCAAATAACAACCCAGTACCTGGTTAGCTCTCTGTACTTTCATTCTTCCGAGGTACTTCTCGGCACGACAAATTGATTTATCTCAAGGGCCCTGCGACCTTGGACAAGAAGAAGGGGTGTTTCAGGGCTTCCGAAGGAGTTATCCTCTTATCAGGATTGAGTGCAAGGCAGCGTTCCAGTAGGTCGACAAAGTTGTTGAGATCCCTAGACTCGACATCATTCATCCCCCCTGACGCAGCCATGAGGCGCGTACGCAGGTCGCGGGTAGGCTTGACAATAGCAAGGGTACGGACGGTTGTCTGTGACGATTGAGTTAGTGTCTATGATACAATTCATCGTGTATTTGCGGCATATGGGGAAAGTAAAGTGTTTTAACAAGAGGAAAGGTGAGTGGAAAACGTAGTGGAGGGACATTGTGCCAACAAGCCACTAAGCGAACGACGAGCAGTCATAACCCGCCATTTAGCATGATAATGAAGGAAGTCAAATTCCATATATATATGGGGGTAAAAGGGCGTGATAGGGCGCACTTATGAGAAAGACGAACAAAAATCTGGGTGGGAGGACAATGTAGAAAGCTGGCACGGCTCTTATTGCTGGCTGGTCGGGCATGGAAAATAGAAGAAGGCTTTATCAAAAAATAAAGAAGCAAGAGACGAGCGGCATGTACCTTTCCAAGTGCTTTATCTTGCTCGGCACTGATGAAGTTTCCAACCTCGTCGAAATGCAGATGCGATAATTCACCTCGTTTGTAGAGTTTAGCGCTAAACTTGCCCCGGATCTCCATGATGGCCTTTAGCATCTGGTTGTTGCTGTCGCCTGCAAACAAAATCTTTCCGGTATACAGTTCGTACAAAGTGCAGCCGATGGACCACATGTCGATAGCATAATCATACGGCATCCCGAGAATGATCTCAGGCGCACGATAGAATCGACTGACTAGGTAAGGAGTGATCTCAGTGTGTGCAGTGGCGGCATCGGATCGATCAATAGCTGTGCCCAAGTCGCAGATTTTGAGTACGTTACGGGTCTCGTTGACCTGTCCAGGAGGTTAGATGTTGTTGATTTATTGCAAGAGGATTTAACGAAGCCTTACCAGAATATTGTCCGGCTTGAGATCAGCATGTACGATACTGCACTTGCGAAGGTGAGCCAGCGCAACAAAAATCTGATGAGCATAGGCGCGAGTCGCACTCAGATTTATACCAATGTTGTTGCCAAACTTCCTCAGCACCTCGCGTAGGTTTAAACTGAGATTCTCGAAAGCGAGACAAAGATGGCCTTTATGCTCAAAGTGGCGCTCGAACTTGACGATATGTTTACGGTTCTCGGGATCGGCGTCGTTCAGCTTTTGCAAAATGGCGATTTCGGTGAAGCCTCCCTTCCTCAGAGCATCATTATTCCGCATCATCTTGATCGCAACAAGCCTCTTATTAGTGATGTCGACGGCCCGAGCCACGCCCGAAAACATGCCTTTACCCAGAGTCGATTGGACCTGATACCGACCGTTCATAATCTCGCCGATGCGGATCTTATAATAGCCGTCTTTGTCGTCGCCTTCTAGAATACCACCTCCGTTTGGTTGTGCTAAAGCAGCCGGGTCCTGACGATCATCCATGGCAGTATCCAGATGAGTCGTCTTCGGTGCCACAAATCTGTCTTCGTCAAAATCCTCGGCAAACATGTCGAATTCGTCATCATCGTCAGCCGTTGGTTTCTTCGCGCTTTCTTGTTCTTGTTCTTCTTCTTCATGCACTGGTGGTATTTCAGCTTTCTCTTCAGGATGCAAAATTTCTCCATGAGGACCGACATGACCATGGCGACGCTCGTCTCGCAGCTCATCCTCTCTCATATCAGCTGTGGGATCATAGTCGGCGGCAGAGGGTCCATCTTCCTCGTCGCCGTTTCTCGGATTACCATGAATATTGATAAGTTCTTGGTCGTTAGTAATATCAAGTGGTGCGAGTGACAATCCATCCTGCAAGCCCGGTGAACGGGGAGATGAAAACGCTGTGAATAGGGTTAACAAGAAGGGAACTCTACGGGGTTAGGATAGATCAGGTCATTCTTACCAGACTGTGGAGTATTCACTTCGGTAGCCATGGGCGTGCTTCCTCGTGTCGTTGTTGTCGGGGATACGCCGTTGGCTTTGTCAGAAGATTGGAGGGCTTGCACTAACATGGGCGTCGCCCGTGACTTCGAGAGGAGCTCTTGACGTCGACGGCGACGTCGTTCTATTTCTGCGTCGATGTCGACAGGGTTCTCCACTTCGAAACCCTTTTCCGGCTCAGGTGCCTTGGCCGAGTGATCCCTCGGGTTGGAATCGGCGTCAGATGAGGAGGCAGTGCTTGTCTTCTTGACTATAGATCTTTGTTTAGAAGTATCTGGAGAGTCTTGAACGGGCCGTGGGCTATTCTGATAGTGACCTGACCTGATAGTATCGGTGCCATTTCGGTCCGTGTCTCGCCGGGGTCGGTCGTTGTCTCGTCTTGAATAATCGCCTCGGTCTCCTCGTGATGAGCCGTACGGCGAGCGACTGCGGTTTCTTGGTCGCTTGTCGGGATAGCGATCGCGCTCCTGACTTCGATTCCTGGGCCGATCTCGGCCATGGTCCCGATCCCTGTCGTCGTAAGGCAGATTGGCAGTCGATGAGCGGGAGGATGGGCGATCTTCATCGTCGTAGGGAAGACGAGCCCGGCGGCGGCTGTCGCGAGAATCTTCGTAATGAACCCGGAAGCGGCGGGGGTCTTGGTCTAGGCGACCCCCGCGATAGGCATCACGGTTACGGTCATCGTGTGACCGTTTCAGGCCGCGGGGCGAGCGGCTTCGGCGCGACGTGGCAGGGCGGTGTCTCAGGCCGTTTACATTCTCTGGGGATCTTGAGCGTGAAATTCTAGCTCGAGTTCTGTCGATACGGTCAACGCCATGTCCATCAAACTGACGCAGTGAAGTTGCCTTCGAGTTCCCAACACGGCTCTCTACGATCTCGCCCTCATCAGAACTGGATGGCGACGCCATCTTGCTTGCTCACTTTGTATTCAGATAAAAAAAAGTTCTTCAGAAGGACGCACACGCGCTGCGCAGTCCGCTTCCGGTCTTTGGGGTAAGGAGACGGCGCGTTAGCTTGGAGAACTCTAACACGTCAAGATGCAGAAAATTGGGCCGAACCGGGAAAGCGTTTTCTCCTCTCTCTCTCTCTCTCAATTCCGTCGCATCAGAATGCTGCTCAGGCCGACTTTGTAACTACTTGCAACTGAAATGTGAAAGATCTTTGGGGGTTAGAGAGATAGGTCTGGCGGGAAAGAGACGAAAAGTATGATCGAGGAATTTTGATCGAGTTCGGAGTACTTGGTTGCGCATGTAGGTGGCAGGCGAGCAGGGACGACGAGATGATCAAACAAGGACGTCGGTTTTACCAAATGCCAAGTAGTCGACAAATTGGGCTTAGCGTGCCGGCCGCTTTTGCTCAGGCTCGGCTCACCCAAATGTCAGTCAGGTGACTGAGGACCTCAGGAGCTGCACACTTATGTATAATTTATGTAAAAAAGTTATAGAAACCTTGGAACCATTTTGGAGGGTGCTGTAATCTTTGCAATGGAATTATTGATGTTGTTGAGGTTATGGAGACAATTGACATGTAGTTACTGTGAGGGGTAGCCATATGGCACTGTCCTTCGTACTTTCTTATACACGGCCAAACCTCTTTCTTAACGAGCACCGACGAAGGGAAAACAATAATAACAAGACCTTTAGATACTTTAGAAAATCCAATTTTGGTTAAGTTAAGTCTGCTACCTTTATTCCATTAATATGCTGAAAGGCTCAGAATTCTTCTACGTTTGCCCCGTTGACTACCTTGTACAGTCGGCGTAATATACTTGTAATTTCTCGGTAGAAGGGGGATTTGTACAATAAACTGCAGCTTTAATCCAGTAATCTTGGTAATTCTCTGTTAACGAAGATATTATGATGAATTAAATGAACAAAAGGAGGTCTGTGTAGTGTGCTTCTTTGGCCGGGCTGCGGGAGGGTATGGCGAGCCGGTGCTTAAGCTGTACGGACGAGGGAACTCTTCGATGAGAGTAACGATCTCTTCATTATGGTTAACGGGAGTGATCTGTGTTCTTCTGCAGTAGGAAACCAAAAAGCGTGCTGCGCAGGGGGGCAACAAAGGCTGCAAAGCTCTCACCACTTGTAATCTTTGCAATTGGATTATTGATGTTGTTGACATGCAGTCACTGTGAGGGGTAGCCATATGGCATTGTTAGAGCACCGTAACATACGTAAAACTACAACACGCTTTTACAAACTACCTAGTTACCGATGCGAAAATGTATCACCTGATATTACGACTGCTAGCAGCACAACCATTAGGCTGCCAGGCCGCCACGCTGCTGGACGGCCGGCAAGTGACAAGCTTAGAACAAGACATCCAAGGGAGCGGTACTCGCGGCCATAGGCCGATGAATATCTCAAGACTTTAGTCGGGACGATTGGGACGTTCGAAGGGAGAAGACTTACGAGGACCCTATAACCCGATAGCACATCCCGAATAGACTGCCCGCCACACAGCATCCATATCTGCTGCCTCCCTCTCCGTGTCTGCAAGCACGGTCTCACCATATGACCATGAGTACTGTCTACTCCGCCGGCGATGGGTCCAATACTGATACATCCATCGCTTCTTCCTCTTTCTGTTTTCGTGCTTCTAATCTTGCTTTGTATAGTGCAAGTAGATCATCCTTACAGGATTGGCCGTTGACCGCCAGTCCCCAGTAATGAATGTCGTTGATAAAACGTATCAGCCTTGAAACGCCTAAACACCTATAGCAGTCGTCATGATATATGGCCTCCATCTTACAGCCATCCCATTTCTGAATCCTCTTCGGTTGGATACACCACATCTTCCACTTCGACCCCTTAAACGTGATCCCGTAATGCCGCATCTGGCTCTTATCTTCATTCGACCATTGTTGTCCGGTCGCCTCAAGCGTGAGGCACTTCAACCGATAACGGTTAAATAGTGACATAGCAGCAGCAACAGCAACTCGGCACTGGGCCACCTCATACTCCAAGTCGTCTTTTTTGAATTCAATTGTAAGATATGGGCAAATTCCTCGTTCGTGTACCTCAGAAGTCAAAGTAGAAATTATGTTGCGAACCTCAGGTTCAAAGGCTTCCGAAGGGGTCCAATATGTGACGTCCGTGCGATAATCCCAATCATATCGCCTTGGATGCATACCGTCCAGAATAGGTGGACTAGCCCACTCTCCTTCTGGTTTCCAAACAAGCTTAACCGTGCTGTAAGGTACCCAGCGCTCACCGCCGAGCATTGGATGCTGTTGTTCTTCGCGGAAAAGAATTCTCAAAGCATATCTTGAATATTGAGCGTCGTTGCACCCTTGAGCTTTCATAAAATCATACTGGCCTCGAACTTCTTCTTCTTTCACATTTTCTACCCAAATAGTAACGTGCGGAAGCTTCTTCTTGTAGGCCTGGAGGCGGTCTTCCGACTTATCGGGCAACCCCATAAAACCGAAGTGATTCTCTTCAAAAGATCGTCCATCGATCGTGATCCCGTAATGCCAGAGGACCTCGGTCGCAAACTCCTTGTCCGTAACCTTAGCCGTTGCTTCATTGCCCCTAACCTTACTTATTGAGCTCTGTGTCGGTTTAAGATATGGTGGTAACTCATTTTCATCTTGTTTATCTTGTTTTGACATGACTGCCTTCCACAACCTAGCGGTGCGTTCCGGGTTGGTACTAGCAACGTAAGGATAATAGCTAGGCGTGAACTTAGAAGGACGAGAGCAGAGTTTCGATGATGACGATGTGGAGCCAGAGGAATAAGAGGGTGATTTGGACTTTGAAGCACGTCTACGAGCAGAAGAATTCGCGGTCGGAAGTGTGTAGTGCGGCAGTGGACAGCTGGGTTCGGGCAGCTGCTGCCTACCGCTGTAGGCTTGGAGCTTGATGCAAGTGGCGTTGTCGAACGCCATCGTATCCCGTGATTAAGCTAGACTAGCGAAAGTTGAGAGAGAGAGGGAGAGAGGTTGACGACGCGCGCATACGATAGCACAGTTATATCGTCTTGGACAACTGCCTCGTAAGAGGAGGGGAAATGCGCAACTGGTATCTTGCAGGAACAAATATAAGGAATCAGGGGATGAGTTTGAATACAGAGTAAAGGCCAACAAGCAAGTTGATGAATAAATACTTTATCGCCCTGTCAACAAACCAATATCAACAAACTCTTTTCAGCCGGGACTTGAAAGTACACTATTCCTTGTTACGGCCTCTTGTATTACTACTATTTAAAAGAATTTTAAAAAATAAACCTATTATGAGATAGTGTTTAACTTATGTAATTATTTTGATTCAGGTTGTGATGATGATTCTATAAACTACCTATTAAAGGCTCTTGGAATGTCACTCCTGATGTGTGTCTCATCGTATTGGCCTGGTTAAGATGCTTCAGTTGTAAGGGCGGCATTAGAACTGCACCTTAGGTAGTATCGTTCTTAGCGGGCCTAGCGCGCTAAGCCCTTGCGAGCAAAGTTTCTGCCCCGCCATCTTTGCCTGATCTACCCACCTACTTAAAGATCCTGTCCGACTGCGCCCTGCATTTCGCGATAAATTCTGTCTATAGACTTGGTTTCATCGGTAATATTTCTTTCACACGCCTCCTTGTAATTTCACAAATCATTCACGACGACCATGGGTGGCCAAAATCGAGAGGGTAGGCTCAGATAACCCCGCACTTTTGCGTTTCCCAGAGTTCGGGGAAGAATGCGAGACTGATGTTCGTGGAACAGGCGGCAAGGTCAAGCCTTTGAAGGCTCCCAAGAAGCAGCAGAAGGATGTGGACGAAGATGACGTCGCCTTTCACGAGAAGCAGAAGGCCGGTAAGCCTCTCCGAACTCCAGAGACAGAGACTCTTCTTCTTCTTCTGCCTGGCTTCAGAAAGCTGACGAACAAACGAACGACCAGACGCCAAGGCCCGCGCCGAGATGGCCGCCAAAGCGGCTGGCAAAGGTCCTCTGACCAGCGGTGGCATCAAGAAGAGCGGCAAGAAATAGATGCCCTGACGTAACGAATACACGAGATCACGACGCAGTTGACGACACCACCAAGCTGAGACGGGATACGGGATGCGACGAATCGTCGGGTCATTTGGGAAGTAACCGCAATGGATGCAGGGAGCGTCTTGATGCTTATGGGATATCTCTGCCGTAGCAGTCAATACATTTCATTGCGAATGTGGATCACCGCATCTTCGCACAATAAAAAACGCAGCTACCCTGCCGACGAACTACTTTCTGTTGTGCTAGCCTATTGCGCCTGCTGGATGTAGTCGCTGCTTCCAGCATGACAGAGCTGGAAAGCCCCAACAGGTTCGAACGAAATGAAACATTCACGGGCTGGAAAAGCCCAATCCGATGAAAATAGAAATGAGCTTTGTCAGAGGTTCCTTGTAGCTATCGATACGTACAGAGATGAATGCTTGTGGTCCGTCTTCTAAGGTCGGGTCTCATCGTTAGAAAATATATGTGCCGGACAACTGGATGCAAAGGTATTCGCAAGACAGCCGAGGAAGATTCAAAGGTGGGCGAACAACCAAAACGTTTGAGATCTGAGGACTTTGGACTACGTTGGATAAGAAGCAGCTGCTGTCATCTGGCACATGTTCATCCACTATCTCTCAACCTCAACAACAGTTGATGAACAACATATTGTGTAGTTAAGATAGTCAGTCCTCGACAGTTATGAACCGAGGCATCATCCCATTTCACATGCTGTCAAGGTTCGGATAATTTCTTGTACCTATTCTCCTCTACGTATAGTATATACCTACCTAGTCTAATCTCAGTCCGAGAATGATGTCAACCTAGATCTACTAATTCATCCCCCATCTCATCACGCCATGGCCTCAGCCAACCCAGTTCAAGAGCGCGGTCCCCGACAACGGCGGCGACGACGCTCCTCCTCATCCGCCGCTGTCTCAGCAATAGCAGACGCGGCACTAGCAACCGAGCAAAAGATCTCCTCGGCGCTCCTCCTGCTCTGGGACGAGCTGCCGCACTGGCGGCGCGACAACGCCTTCATCACGTCGGGCTACCGTCCCGCGAGCAACAGCTACGCCTCGTCCTTTCTCAGCACCTTCGCCCTGCACAACGAGAGCGTCAACATCTGGACGCACGCCCTGGGCTCGCTCCTCCTGGTCCCGCTTGCCGTGCTGTATCTCTGCGCGGAGATCGCCCCGCGATACCCGGGCGCCGGTCCCGCCGACGAGCTCGTCTTCGCCTGCTTCCTCTGCGGCGCGGCCCTGTGCCTTGGCATGAGCGCTACGTATCATGCCCTGTCGAATCATTCCGAGTCTGTTGCTAAGTGGGGGAACAAGCTCGATTACTCGGGTATTGTGTGTTTGATCGTTGGTAGTTATGTGCCGGCGCTGTACTATGCGCTCTTCTGTAAGCCCGTGTTGATGAGTGTGTATTTATACGGAGTAAGTCTTCTTATATAAAAAATATTAAAAAATCTTTATTCTTTTTTCATATCGTTTGCTAAAAAGCCGAGCCGAGAACTAGTTCGACCTCTTGCTAACATGGTCATATTGACTATTAGATTTTCCTCCTCGGCTTCGGCTGCGGTGTCGTTTCCTGGGTAGAGCGGTTTCGTACGCCGGGTTGGCGCCCGTACCGCGCTCTCATGTTCGTCGGGCTGGGCGTTTCGGGCGTCGTGCCCGTCTTACACGGACTCCGACTCTATGGATACCAGTCCCTGAACGAGCGGATGGGATTGGACTGGGTCTTGCTTCAAGGAGCGCTCTACATATTTGGGGCTTTCTTATACGCCGTGAGTTTACCATTCCACATCTCCAAAATTTGATTAAATAAATGTTCATGAATGTTGACATTGTGACAAGATACGTTGGCCTGAGCGAACATCACCGGGAACGTTCGACATCTGGGGCCACTCACACCAGCTGTACGTAGTAATTCTTTGAACCATTCTTTTTTTTTTCCCCTTGTTTTGGCAACCTTCATAGCACGAGATCTCCTTTTTGAGTCGAGACAGTGTCTGGAAGCTCCCTCGTTCAACAAGCTCTAGATGGCGATAACTGACTCCGAGTGCTGTAGATTTCATATCCTCATTTTGTTGGCTGCCGCGTCTCACCTCAAAGGTATGGCAAAGGCTTTCGATTACCATCATAGCATCTTGGGATCCCAGTGTCCGTTATAGGATGCTAGCATGGTTCCATTAAGAACCTAGCCCATGAGGGTTGACAGCTAAATACACGAATATAGATACCCTATAGAGAGGGAGGGGTCTGTTTTTAGGAGAAGGAAGAAAAAAAGGAAGGAAGAGCAAGACAGTAGCTACAAGCTTACTTTGCTTATTCAAAATAGCAGTCATGTTCATGCCGTGTTTGAGCTAACTTACCACGGCCTACAACCATGGGTGAACCCACGTTATTCTCTCTATATATAGAATGTGTACAGAATGTATACACATGCATCCAATTTTTATGCTGGAGGCCAAAAGAACAATATTTTGGAAGTTTTTCTTCATTCTTCCGACGAGGTCATTTCAACATCAACATCCTCTTCTTCATCGCTGTCTTCGTCCATGCCGTCTTCCTGTTCATTCTCGTCCTCCGACTCAGACACGTCATCATCTCGCTTCGTCGACGGCGGCTCCGCACCAACGTCCATGACTCTCACCAACCCAGATGCCATGGCGGCGGCGGCCCACCAACTGAATTCGGCGTTCGGGTTCCAGGCTACGCCCGTAATCCGGGTCTGGGGTTCATACAACACGATCGGACCGGGCCCCGAGGTCATGGCCGCGTCCTCGTCGACATCGCCGCCCTCTGGCTGGCCCGAGGTCTTCGGCTGCGGCTTTGCTGGCTTGCCTTTGGCTTTCCCTTTGCCTTTTCCCTTGGCTTGACCCTTTTCGCGGTTCATTCTTTGGGTCTCGGCCATCTTCACACCCGTCGGGTGCGTGTTAGGTTCGGGCAAAAACCCGTGTAGAATCCGGCACGCCCCACGGGGCTTTACCCCTCCCTCCTCTTCGTCCTGACCACCCGCGGACGGTAGAGCGCGGAACTCGTGCTGAAACAGCTTCAACTTGAGTGTTTTCTCTCGGTGGCTCGAGAGCTTACGTAGGATATTGAACACCCACGTACTGCCATCTGTCGTCCCGACGAGGATGTATGGATGACAGGGGCCGATAGAAATGCACGTGGGCTGCCCATTCACGGTGATGAGATGACGGCATAAAGGAAACCCTCGGGCTGGGAAGAATGACAAGTTTGGATTTCCAGCGAATGCCGATGGCCATATGGAGGCATACCCTCTAAGATGAGGACTCCATGCGAGAAGATTAGGTTGGAGAGAGACCATCATGTTGGGGTGATATGTCATTGCTCCGCTCGGACGGGTCAGGTCTGTCAACGTCAGGACACCGCCGATAGGTACCGTAGAAACGAGGAAGGGGTCGGAAGGATAGCCAGAAACGATGTCCACGATGCCGGTGGAATGCACTGGATGTCGCTGGAGAATGCGCGGGGGCGAAAGAGACCACACCATCACGGACCCGTCCGACAGACCGGTGGCCACACGATTCATATTAATCCATGTGAAACAGGTGATCTCGATGGAATACTCTCTTGGTGGTTCGAGTAGGACCATGGGCTGTTCGATTTGCTCTGCGTCGTGTGATAAGCGGTCGTAGTTCAACACAGCCAGGACGTCGAAGCTACTTACCGAACATCTCATTATTGTCGTCATCCTCCCCCTCGTCTGAAACATTTGGAACGCCTATGATCCGAAGTCTGCCGTCGACGCACAGGACGCCTAGTAAGCGAGTAGCATCTTCGGCTGTGAGGGGTACGGGACACCATTGTATTCTTGACACTCGACCCCACGAGAAGCACAAGGCTTGGGCTAATCTGGGGGCGCGCCGTGCGGGTCGAAAAATGCCTCGACGACTCTTCACCGCATCGAACCTCAGGATCTGAACGGCGCCCTCGTTCTGGTCCACTTCTCTGGGGGCGTCTTTCAGGTCTTGGTAGTAGGCTTGGTCGGAAAACGGGGTGACCGCAATCGCGAGGAGCTGGCTCACTTGCCCTTGCGCGGGTGCCCACGCCATGGAAACTGGAATGCCTCCCACGTCGAGAAGCCAACCTCCGGTGACCGTCGATTCGTCATCCTTTTCACCGATGGGAACCCCAGCATCGGAGAATGAGATGCTCTCCCCGTGTCGGATTCGGTACGGGCTCTGATCCGAGACATGGCCCAGGAACACACTCAGCTCTCTCTGAGCCTGCGGAACGAACCAGCGAAATGCTCCTGCTTTGTCGATGGGCGTAGATTTCTGTCGTCGAAACTGCTCTGCTATGCGAGTCGTATACAGTTGACTGAATTTCGATCTCTGGCCGTCGGCAAAATCGTGGGGCATCCAACCATTCCGGGCTATCGCGAGGTGAGGTTGCGAGGTCAGCTTGGGTGGTATGAGCTCGTACCGCCACCAGAGTTTCAGGTAGCTGTCGAGGATGGACCTACGGTCCGGCTTGTCACCAAACCACCAATCGACCAACTCGTAGAACCGGGTCCATCTCTTGATCGGACCCAGGTAGGTTCTCGTCCATCTCTGGCCCGGATCTGATGGGTATGGTGGTACTTCAGCAAAGCCCTTCTGCTGTGTCTTATCAAGGCGATCCTGCTTCGCGCGGCCGGGGGCGCGTATCTTTGCCTTGGCAGCTTTGGCAGCTTTTGTGGCTTTGACAGCCGTGGAGCTATGATTTGGGGATTCATTATTGCCATCGTCATCCGAGTCCTCTTCGAACGGTTCGCCTTGCACGTCGTCGACCTCCTCCTCTTCATCACCACCACCGGCAGTGGGATCTACGACGAACTCATCTCCAGATGAGTCCACTCTTAGCAAGGTGCTGTCAGCATCGGAGCTATCCAGGTCAAGGCCATAGTCCGGCAGGCCGAACTGTTTCTTTTTGTTTGATTGGCGGAGCCTCATGGTGCATGTGGCATCCTGAGCTACTGCCTAGGTAAGTATTGCATACTTATGCAGGATTGGGGAGATAGGAAGGTTACGTGCTATGAGCTCCGCTTATGAGGGGATATCAAGCTGCCTAGGTTAGGTAGGTCAGGTAAGTTCAAGTTATTAAGCCACCTTTTTTTTTTTTTTTTTTTTGTTGGAGATGAGCATATGTTTGTTGCGTCCGCTAGTTACATAACATAGCTTCTTGGCAAAACCTAGAATTCATCTAATTGTGTCATATTTTTTATGTGAAGAGATCTTTGTTTGGTCTACGATGAGGTCTGTATAGAGAGAGACATTCAACGTTCTGGTAAGTAGGTACTTAGTATAGGTAAGTTAAACGGCTGAAAATGATTGACAGAAGGGCCGTCTTGGGGCAGCGACGGAGTGTGATAGTAGGTGGGGACCTCCCCAAACTGAGGGGTTTCCGGCGAAATTAGCTAGGTAGCTTCGAGCCCCTGTATGCCCGCCATCTCGCTACCTGTCCAGAGCTCCTCAAGGCCTAAAGTGGCGGGGCAATCTTCGTTCAGTCTGTGTTGCATGTATGCATCTCTGAGATGGGTATTACGTATGTTACATACGTGTAAGAACCTTGAAGTAAGTACATAGCTCTATTCCTTGGACCCCTTTGAGGACAAAACGTATGCTAGGCCCTCAACCACATCGTGGTATTGATGGTCTTACAGGGGCCGGATTGAGGTTGGGGGAAGGAGGAGGGGCGATTAAACTCTCGCACGCGGCTCTGTTACTAGGTATACCTAACCTTATGTACTACCTCAAGCAACATAGTCTAACATCCATACCTACTGTAAGGTAGGTAGTAGGTATCTATCACGTAGGACTAACAAGACAAATATCACGTCATCCCGCCATTGTGACCCCTCCGCCTCTACCGACTCGGGTTGTATCTATCCGTCCAACTGCTAGTCGATTCACTAAATACCCTAATGCTATTATACGTGTAGGCATCGTGATACTTACTGTCTGCATGGCTTCGGACTGCCCGAGATCACGCTCTTCTGGCTTACGTGTGGGAGAAAAACCACGGTAAAGTACCATGCATAAGGAAGCCCCAAGTGCCTTCTGTTTCGAATCAGGGGAGCCCTATCACCGTCAGCACCCACGTTACATTGGGCCGTGCTACCGTCTGTCTTTCTTCGCCCAGTCGCTCAGTCGCCCAGTCGCCCAGCCAAATAAGTGCTGGCGCTGGCGCTGGCCCGCCTGCCTGCCTGAAAGCGCCGCCATTGTTGCCATGGGCTCTCCACCCCCTCCATCTCCGTGCCCTTTGTGTCGGTGCTGTCGAGGCGG
Organism: Xylaria cubensis; assembly: GCA_022385715.1. Taxonomy (NCBI): domain Eukaryota; kingdom Fungi; phylum Ascomycota; class Sordariomycetes; order Xylariales; family Xylariaceae; genus Xylaria; species Xylaria cubensis. The sequence continues at coordinate 196,763 of MU279015.1, read as the reverse complement.
ATGCGACATGGGTTTGCTTTGGGCTGCATATTGGCTTGTAGGCTTGTAAGGGCCCTGCTGACAAGCAAACAATCAATGCCTTTAACTCCATGCTCTAAGTTTCACCAGCCTGCCTAACTACCTGGTTGTTGCTGTTGCGCGTAATTCTTCACCTCTCTCCCCCTCCACTCACATGTGACTGAGATTTGTGACGATCCATATCTGATGCCAAAGGATTCACGCTATGGAAGAAGCTGCCGCCGTCGGCAATCTTGACGCCGTGGAGAGCATCCTGCCAAGCCTGCTGCTAAGCCACGACCATACTGTCCCCCTCCATGAGAGAGCGGCGCCAGGCGCCAGCACCATCCTCGATCGATCAATACGCACCGCGGCTGCTCACGGCTGGTCCGACCTCACCCGCTTCTTCATTGCCCAGGGCGCCGTTATTGACGATGCCCTCGTCTGCGCTGTTATTAACTCAGGATCCATCGAGCAATGTGATATTCTCCTGAAGCACGGCTGGGATGTCAATCGCAGCTACATTAGCGCTTCTGGGGACTGGCACTTCTGGACTCCTTTGCGGTAAGCGTTGGTTGTTGTCATCATCATAAAAACCCTGCTTGTTCTACAGCTCACATTTTCCGTTCAGCGCCGCGCTGGGGGATCCGCCGCTCTGTCGTTGGTTGTTAGAGCATGGTGCAGATCCAAACCTATCCGAGTATGGGTTCACACCTATCATGGTCGCCGTTCGGCTGCATTCACCAGAGGTTGTCAAGCTCCTCATAGAATATGGTGCTGACCCGAAGACTCCGATGCTGCTGCACTCTACCGCCAGCGCATCGAGCAAAGCATTGAATGAGGCGTACCCCAACCGGGAAGACGCAGATAGGATAGGAGTAATGCAGATATTGCTCGAGCACGGCGCCGACGTAAACGAGATGGAGCCGGATCCGAAGTCCCGGCCGCGCGACGACGCAAGGCGAAGGCGGACGGTCGATACGGGTACACCGCTTCACTACGCGGTGGCCGCGGGCAATCCCATCACCGTGAGCTTCCTCCTGGCACATGGAGCCAACACAAAGCTCCCTAGCTGGTCGGGGCACACACCCCTCCAGGCTGCCGAATTCTTGGAATTAAGATACATTACGCAGATTTTAAGGATGTACGGATGAGGTAATGGCGGCATCGATATTAGACGGACCATGCCACGTCGTTATGAAATATTTCCCCTGTATTACTATACTCCAAGTGGGCGTTTCCTTGTCGGAGTTGTTGATGATTGAGGAACTACCAGCTGGGCCTGGTACAGAGTCAACATATTATTTGATGTTGTGTCCGTAGATATCCTCATTGAGTTCCGGCTTTGCTGAGTAGACAGGATTAGGGACAATTTTTGCTATCGAAGCAAACACAGTCCTTTATGCTTGGCTGGCGGAAATACTGTTTCTGGGTACTTAATGACAGTTCAGAGACATGAAGTATACTGTCGGAAATAATACACCTAGTGTTTATGAGATGTATAATGAACTTGGCAGCGGAAGTATCATCAATAGAATTTTGATTCGTTTCCACTCTCACATCAGACAATTCACAGGAGCTCGGGAGAAATGTGCCCGAAGGCCATAGAACGGTAGCTGGGCCTCGTTATTGGCAATAAAGCCTAAACATCATTTCTTGCTATTCATGGGAAATACGAAGTCGTTGTGCTTGCAAAGAAAGACATTATCCATCATCTCGGTTTAGCTAAGCGTTAATCCGGTTACGGAGCTGCCTGATACGAGGGACATTGACTCATTATACTAAGTTCCGCCTCCCACACCTTGCGAAGCTCGTAAGCCTTGGTAGTGTAGAGAAAAAATGTGACATCTGAGGCCTTCTCAAAGTCCTCTACCTATGACAGTCACCTATCTTCTTCATACGATGCTCTAAAAATTGGCTACTTGGGAGAAAATGGCGGACTTCGTCACGTTCGGCCAACTGTACATAGGTGCTTAACGTCTAAGTCGACGTCGAAGGTACTGTCTCTCCGCTTGGTCACTCGACCAAACGGTAAACGAAACGGGAATTTAGTATCAGTCATGGCTGTCGTGTTAGAGTTTAGTCTTCGAAGCAACGTATACTGGCCCGCCAATGAGCTTGTACCGAAGATAGGAGACAAGTATTAGATCACCTGAGCCGAGCTTTTGCCTGCCGTTTCCTAGGTTCCGGCGGTGAGCAGTTTGTCTTGAAGTGAGAATCACGTAATGACGAGATAGATTATATCCTCTGACACCCTGATACGTGATACCAACAATACCGGGAGCAAAATTCGACTACGTAAGGAAGGTAAATTGTAATAATATGCTGACAGGGCACGTGCAAATGCATCACGAAAAGTCATATGGCCTAACAGTATTTGCAATAAACTGCTTCTCATACACAACAACTAGGCTATACTTTCCATAAGTTTTACTGCGACCAGCGTGGTAGATCACATTCAATATCTCACCTTATCTCACCGAAAGTAATGATAGTGCCAGCGGTGCAACCGACAGGATTCGGTAGCAACAGTAGTGCCTGTCGCACTCACATGGCACGGTATAACCTCCCTTTTGTAGGTATGTCATCAACACATGCGAGACATTATTTTGTATAACAACTACAGGGGCAGTTCACCGCATTTGTCAGGCAACACGATACGAGAAATACACCACTTGCCCCTCCAAAGAGTGTTAGAACGATTCTATGTGCCAAGGACTTCATGGGTTCTAAGCACACACTTAATCTTGACATAATGGTAGGCGAACACAACCACCAAGCAAGCCGTGGAACAACGCAAGGTTACCCTGACGTACACCTATCACCAACAGGGTTCGAGATTTTCTTCAAGCTGACTTTCACGACTGTTTTCCGAGGGAATTTATCATATTATGGGGCCTATGCCTTTCAAGTACTCATCTTAGCAATGATTCGATTTTCATTGTGTCAACCTGCCTAGGTATGTAGTTCTTTACCCTAGTTACGGTAGAGCACGTGCTCCTCATTCGGGCTCGAAGCTCGTCAGGTTGGTAGAGAAGATGGGAATTCCAGGATTATCTTAGTGACTTTGGGAATGAATTCCCCCAATTAATGTAATTATCATGAGTAAGTCAATGAGTTAACAGCACTAGTAATCATGAAAATTGTTGATCTGATGTGGCGAGTGCTTAACAGTGTCACAAGAGCTGCAGCGCGGGGCAGTCCGAATTGGTCCCAAAAAGGCAAGTTGATCCAAAGTTGACCAATCATAAACTGAGGGTGAAGCAGGCATTCTACCTGGTACGTGCATGCACCTCCATAATTTAGTATATATTGTGCCACTGATTGTGGTTGAAACTGAGACAATGATGCGTGACTTCGCCGTTGGATCGAGGAATTTCAGAGAACTTGGTGATTATTTCTATATCATCACATGTCCGAAGTGTGCCTTCTCGTTGTGACATGGGAATCCGGACGCATTAGCTCACAACACATCGATTGAATACTTAGAAAACGCGTTGAATGTATACTGGATATCGATCTAAGTTGAAAGTGTTGGTCTCCAATATGAGGCCATTAAATCTTGACTTGAAGGTTGTCACAGGCAGAAAAGTAGATTGTCCTGATAACCTTTGCGTTCATCAAAAGCAGTATCACAAGCTTCCCAGTAGCTGGCCATGGTATTATAACTTCAGAGAACGGACCCGAGCTTCTAAAGGCTCTCGCAGACAAGGCATCAATACCTGTAACCACCACCTTACATGGTCTGGGAGCCTTAGACGAACTGGACGAGAAGGCTCTCTACATGCTCGGCATGCATGGCTCTGCGTTTGCCAATATGGCTATGCAAGAGGCCGATCTCATCATCACCTTGGGTAGTCGGTTTGATGATCGTGTCACACTCAATATCTCTAAATTCGCTCCCGCCGCGAAAGCCGCAGCGGCTGAGGGTGGTGGCGGCATTGTTCACTTCGAGATCATGCCGAAAAACATCAACAAGGTAGTCCAGGCAACTGAAGCTATCGAGGGTGACGTGTCAAAGAACTTAACACAGCGACTCCCGCACATCAATATAACCAGCATGAAAGACCGCGAGGAATGGTTTGACAAGATCAGGTCTTGGAAAGAGAAGTGGCCGATGAATGCTTTCGAACGAATTGAGAGGCCGGGGTTGATCAAGCCCCAAGTTCTTATTGAAAATCTCAGCAACTTAACCGCGGACCGAAAGCGAGAAACTATTATCACGACGGGAGTAGGGCAACATCAGATGTGGACAGCATAACACTTCAGATGGCCCTATCCCCGAACTATGATTTCGTCCGGCGGTTTATGTACCATGGGATACGGTCTACCTGCTGCAATCGGTGCCAAGGTTGCTCGGCCTGATGCCCTAGTCATTGACATTGATGGTGACGCATCTTTCAACATGACTCTTACCGAGCTTTCCACAGCCGCACAATTCGACATTGGCATCGAGGTCATCGTTCTAAATAACGAGGAGCAAGGCATGGTCACCCAATGGCAAAGCCTCTTTTACGAAGACCGCTATGCTCATACCCACCAAAAGAACCCGGCTTTCATGAAGCTTGCGGATGCCATGGGTGTCCAACATCGGAGACTGATCAAGCCTGAGGACACTCAAGAATGCCTTAAGTGGCTTATCGACACCGACGGCCCTGCACTCCTTGAGGTTATGACAGATAAGAAGGTCCTAGTTTTACCCATGGTTCCCACTGGCGCCGGCCTTCATGAGTTCCTTGTGTGGGATGGAGAGAAGGACGAAAAGCGTCGAGAACTGATGCGGTCACGGACTGGTGGTCTACACGGTTAAATGCTTTGATGATGGGTTTTTGCATATGCGTTCGGCGTTCTGTCCTGGGGTTTCTTTATCATTTTTTTCTTTACATATTGCAATGGAGGCCGGAAATCATGGACTTTGAACAGACATTGGAAAGGTGTCCAAAAGTTGTCCAAAATTTCGGGGTCATCAAAACGTATCTGTATATACTGCAATCGGCTTTCAATTTTCGTGGGTATGGCAGCATCAACTGGCCGAAAGCGTATCTGGCTATATATGTATCTTATTCCCACAATATTCGAAAGAAATGAATCGATCAGATCGGCATCGCTAGATGCCTGTACTGTACCGCAACGTAAAAATTGTACTGAGACGTGCCATGTTATCATTGTCGAATGTGATTGCGAACCGAAGGTGTTGCTATGTGACATGACCTCTTATATATCAAAGCAAGGCTACTCAGTAACTCCAAAAGCCGCGCATGACCAGCTGCTCTTTTTACCCGCCAGCATACTGCAAATCCGGATACACTCAACTTTCGGCTTGCCTTGAGGCACGTAACTCCTCAGGTCAAAACACGACGAATGCAATCTTGCGACGGGGTCACCATAACAAGAGCTCCCGTCTTCTGTGCTCTCGGAGAAGCCGTACCAGCGCCATATCCCATCGTTCGCCGTCGTTATGTACACGCTCTGCGTCGAGTTTCTCACTGTTTAGAGTAACTTATATTAGCGAATACTACCATCGCGTCGAGTCGAATCGTGCGTCTCGGACTCACTCTTGATCTGCTGCCGATTGGCGCCGATCCAGGCGTGACCGATCTTGCCATTGCACTCTAGGCTGTCAAACTCGAAGGCTACTTGGGCCTTCCAGGCGGCGGCGATGACACTAAATGTGGTCAAAGTTAATATTTTCGCTAACTTCATGGCGGTCTTTATCTGATGACTTGATGTTGATTCTGGGTTTCGGGCAGCCCATTCCATCATCTTATTGCTGCTTCTTAAGTGACAAAGATGTTGGAGGATAGAATTGCCTCTGTACATCATACACCCAACAACAAAGAACAGTGAGACATTGCACAGCTTCTACTTGAGGGGATAATGAGAACACGATTAGAATACTTGGCGACAAAGTCATGGGGCTTGGTTTACTTCTATCTCTTTGAACGTGCGATTGAAGATAAAGACCTCGGCTCCTACACGAAGTTACGACTTACGTAAATACAAAATTCAAGAACTGGGCTGAATTTTCACTATTCGATTATATATGAAATATTCAGCTAGTCACGTAGATGATGGTAAGTATACAGATTATATAACCTAGAATTTCCAATTGCTCATTTGCCTAAATAGGACAATAATCATATGCTGTAAGGAATGTTTTACGTACCTAATAGCTAACCCCAGCTGGAGCAAAAAGAGGCGGAGGGGTGAGCTGTTTCTTTCTAGAAAGGCTTTCGAAACATTTGAATAGGCATTTGTCTAAGCAATTAATATCTCAAACCACCTACCTAATTGAAAGAAGACTTTGGAGGCTAATTAAGCCCACTGCTAATACTGAATCCCAAGGACTGGACTGGCGCGGTTGTTTGCGCAAACAGGGGGGGTTGGAGGGGTTTGGTGGGGTTGTTCACAAGCCATGACGCCGGTGAAAATGCCCCTCAATTTGGCCGGGTTTCTCGAGGCGAGACAGGCGAGACGAATTGAAAACCAAAATCTGAAGACTGTGGCGAGCATTACTTCTTCACCCCCTTTCCTAACCGCTGGTTCGCCAAATATCCACTTGATCATTATTATCTCTTGCGATCCGTAAGAACGACCACCTTCGAGACACATTGGACGAGCGTACATATAGAGCGGGGTACCTATTCGTTTATCCCCCGCGGCGCATCGCATTGGAGAGCTTAGCTGACTAGGACTTGGCACAACTCGTTCGTTACTAACTTATACACATAAAAATACATATAAAAATAAGATGTCCGGACCTGTGCCATCTGTCGCTGCCCTGCACGACATCTACACGACACAGGCTCTGGCAGACCAGGGAGTGCGATGGAACAGCCTGCTCGAGAAGTTCCAGGCGCATTATGGCAGCCCCGCGCAATTCGTCGCGCGGTCGCCGGGTCGCGTGAATATCATCGGCGAGCACATCGATTACTCCCTGTACCCTTGTCTGCCCATGGCCATCACCCCGGACGTCATCATCGCCGTCTCGACCGACGTCGCCCCCTCTGTCGACGGAACATACAAGATCAAGATCGCGAATGTGGACGAACAACGCTTCCCGACGCGAGAGTTCGACATCCCCTATTCCGAGGTCGAGATCGATGCGACGAAGCATGAGTGGACCAATTACTTCAAGTCGGGGCTGAGGGGCGCACTGGAGCTGCTGAGGAAGAAGCACGGCGCCGACTTCAAGCCCAGCAGCATGCAGGTGCTCATGGACGGGACCGTGCCCGCCGGTGGCGGCTTAAGTTCAAGCGCTGCTTTTGTGAGTGCTAGTGCGCTGGCTGTTATGGTGGCGAATGGAGAGTCGGATATTGACAAGAAGGACCTGACCGAGGTCGCCATTGTCAGTGAGCGCGCCGTTGGCGTCAACTCAGGAGGGTAAGAGAATCTCGGACTTATCTGCACTCTTTTGTTTCTTGCGCTCACACGGGTTACAGCATGGATCAGTCGGCTTCCGTGTTCGGTGAACGAGGATCTGCTTTGCTGGTATCTTTCGCGCCCGCACTATCGGCGCGACCGGTTTTCTTTCCCAAGACAAACCCTGAGCTATGTTTCATGATTGTGCAATCATTCGTCACTTCTAACAAACAGGTTACTGGGCCTATTCACTATAACCTTCGTGTGGTCGAGGTCAGCATGGCCGCTGCTGTCCTGAACGCCAAGCTTTGCCCGGCAGGCACCGAACTCCCCAAAGACGCCGGCCCACTCGGCGTGTCAATCCATGGCTTCCACGATAATTACTTCAAGGGCACCCAGAAGTCCATGAGCGAACAGCTCGAGGAGTTAATCGAATTGACCAAGAAGACTCTGACTCAAGAACAGGGTTACACGGTTGAGGAGGTCGCTTCTCATATTGGCATCTCGGTCGATGACCTGAAAGCCCGTTTCATGTCTAGTTTTCCCGTCCGAGGGGAGTACTTCAAACTTCGTCAACGAGCGCTGCATGTATTCACCGAGGCTTTGCGTGTCATTCGATTTTTGACGCTGCTCGAGGACCCTGCACAAGCACCCTCGTCCGACAACACCGTCGAATACAACCAGCGACTCGGAGACTTGCTGAATGAGACCCAGGACTCGTGCCGCGACGTGTACGAGTGCAGCGCCCCCGAGATCGACGAAATATGCCAGATCGCCCGCGAAGCTGGTAGCTACGGAAGCCGACTGACTGGCGCTGGCTGGGGTGGATGCAGCGTCCACCTCGTGCCTGCAGACGGCGTAGATCAGATCAAGGCGGCTTTAATAGAGAAGTACTACTCCAAGAGACAGATCGCTGAGAAGGACATGGAAGGCGCGATTGTTGTCAGTCGGCCTATGAATGGAAGCGCAGTGTTTAAACTCAACGAAGGAAAGATTTGAAGGGTCTGTACGGTCACTTTAGCTGAAGGCGCAATCTCAATTACTCAAAGCACAGGGACAGCGATAGATAACAGCGCTTAAAATATACCAACACCATTCATATCATTCAGCAATTTTCGAAGAATCGTTTTGAAGTTGATGCGAGCCAGCAGGCGAGGCTAATCTGAGACCTCGTTCACTTCTTTATCAAACTTTCATGTTCATAACAACGCTTTTAAGTCGAACCAGGACTGAAATCTTATAGGGGGAATTGTATGATGGTATGTATATACATCTTCTTCTAACTGTATTATGGCGTCCTAATCACATTTTGATGCCTTCAAAGCAAAAAAAGGGGTATATCCCCTGTTTTAACGCCAACCATAGATGCTCAACAAATGAAAAAAACCAACTGATATCCACGAACGAGTGCATCATCCCAGAGAATGCCCGAGCTCGCCATCTTTTTTTCTAATTACTTTGTCCAGCCCAGGATATTCAGCAGGCTGTTGCGAGGGTCGCCGTACGTCTCGACCAAGAGGTCCCTCTTCCTCGCCGCCTCGACCTCGGGCGTGTTCTGCTGGGCGAAGATCTTGTCGAAGCTGTCGGATCTCCCGTGGAGCTGGCGCGACACGTAGACGCTCACGGCCCAGGCGGCTCCTAGCCAGGCGAGTGTCGGGAGCAGTACCCTGCTGTGAGCGCGAAGTTAGTTTTTGTTTTGTAGACTAGATGTGGTGGACTGATGGTGCTATGTACCCCTTTGTGGCCAGTGCGCCGCTCCTGGGGGCTAATGAGGCTGTTGGGTGTGGTGCCCTCGCGGCAATGTGCATGCGTGTTGATGGTTGCATTGTGTGATTTGGTTGTGATGTGGTGTGGTAGTTGTAGGTTGTAGGTTGCAGTTGTAACGATACTGTACCACTCGCGTGTACTTTATGTGACACTGAAAGAGAATAGATAAATTGAACAACCTATAGAGTCTATATGTCTTTGATTTGTGTGGATGGTTGTATATTGATGCTGCTTGTTGAGATGGTGTGTGGAACGGAAGCCATTACGACTCACAGGCGGCATCATAACATACATAATATACACCTACGAGCTTGAATCCTATTGACTCGACAGTTCTGGTTTTTTCCCCTAAACTTTTCACCGTTCCCCCTAATTGGATTCCGCTGATCTGCCGGTGGTGTGAACAATGCGATCCGATCACGATACTCGGAAGCGTGGTGAGGTGATGTTTGGGCGGCACCCCCCGACTTTTGCGGGATCCACCAACGGAGCCACCCATGCTGTTGGGTCCAGCTGAAATCCTACTGACCTGACCGTGGCACCACCCCTTTCCGACTTTTCTGAATAGCCTTCTTTTCGCTAGCTGTCAGTATCACGCGGTCGCTCATAGGAGGGTTTACCGTCTTCGAATTGATTTCTGGAAATGTCAATGGGGGAACCAAAAAAATTGGGATAAAGAAATATTACGTCCTCATTGTTATCATATCTATTATTTACCAATATGAATCTGCGCTGCTTAAAATCTTCAAACTCTAGACATTAGAATCAATGAATTACATTGGAGAAATGCCAGGGTCAAAATCACTTACTTACTGTGTAGATTCCTTGCGCGATCGTGGCCTTAGCCTCATTCTTCGATCCTTCTCGGTGGAATGGATACGAGCAAGCCGGTGGGGTTGTCTGTGTATGTGATCATTTACAGCACCTGTCCAGCCGCCCCGGCAACACGCACCCTTGGATAATGAATGTCGACTCGGTCTATCCCGAGACGAATACCTATCCTAGGATTCCCCGCATACCAATCAGCAAGAAAGGCAAAATAAATGAAACCACTCGGTTGTTCTAATGTCATCCTCTTGTCCTTATCGTCGAACCTTGGTCCCATTACTTCTTGCCGCCCCTTTTGACTTATTTCGTAATACCAGAAGCTGTCACTTGAAACACCTATCTTCCCGTTTCCAGAACGTCTTTAGTTGCGTCAGGCAATCGCTCACCAGATTTGATCTGGTGCTCACCGAACACGACGGTTTCGCGGAGTAGGTCGGTTTGTTAGGGCGAGCCTGTCTGTCCGCAGAATTGATGAAGAAACGGGAGTGTCTGTGTCAAGAGAGAGCCCTCTTATTAGGGTGCTGATTCTGGGTTATTCCACCTCGTATAAACCGAGACCCCAGACACGGTCTTCCTAGGTCCACAACAGTATCTTACTAGAGTGACCACTTCCCAGTGGCCTTTGTAAAAGAAGCATATACCCCACGGCTTTGGTATCGTCTTTGCAGCCCTTGAAACTCAGATGGTTTATGGTTATGAAAATACCATTTGGTTGTCTCTAGCACAAAAAGGAGCATTCAGATACTTTCATGCGAAGGAATCGCACAACCGATATTCAGAAAGGACCGTCGGCCAAGAGTAGTTGTAGTGAAGTTGTAGTGAAGTTGATTATTTAAAGGATCATCAGTTGCACGATATTTTACCTAATCCATCCGTGGGAAGGATCAGTTCAGATAATTTATCTGTAACAATCATTTTCACAACAAAATTTTAGCAACACTAGTTCTCGTAATCAAAAGGAAGCGCTCGGGTGTAAAAGGTGATCACGTTGAATTATCACTACGTCTATCAATCATGTTGAACTGCCACTCCGACCGTCCGATGAAAACCAACTTCACCTCTACCAGTATTCAAAGAGTTCCTCCTTCCATCTTACCATCGGGGTTGTGACGTCAGCTACTCTGCTAAAGTAGTCTGAATCGCTAAGTTGGCCGAGGTCAGGCGGAGGGGGAGTTGGATGCTTTGATCACTATTATTGTCCAATTAGTTAGCATAGTTAAGTTGGACACGAAGTTGCTGTAGCTTACCTGGCAACGTTGTCAAGCGTTATCCCAACAGCGTTCTATTTGCGGACGAGGCTCTCATCCCCCATCTTTAGGAAAGATTTCTCCAACATGAACATGTTGGTTCTGTTTTCGGCCTCGAGCTCCGTGCGCTCCTCGTGGACTTTAAGCGTATCGTTCATGGACTTTAGTCGAATACCAATCTTTCCAAAGTCTGTCTTCAGCTGATTGGCAATATCCTCAAGTCCTATGTCAGAAAGTGTCTTCACATGCTTAAAACTCGAGGCAGAAATGGTCTGCATCTTCGTAAGTTCCGGTGCAAGAATCTTGTCCATGAGATCGATTCGCCTGTCTTTCTTTAAGTCTCGAGCGTTGTTTCCTCCCTTTGCCATCACCTCATCAATCTTTCCCTCCATAGGATGAACACCGCGCTGTAGCTCGAGCCATATGTTGTCAAAGCCTTTGTTCATATCCTCCTTTGTGGCCATAATATCCTTTATGACGGCCATATCCTCCCTTATGGTGGCAATATTCTCCCTCATGGTGGCCATATCTTCCCTCATGATGAGAAGGAGGTCCATGAATTGGGAGTTGCTAACTTTAGGGGGGGTAGATGATGCCATGATGAGAAGACGTGAGTGAGGAATGAGTATGCAATAGGTGAATTGGGTAGAGTAAGTAGAGTGGGTTTGTGAGAAAGAGAGAAGGATGAAAAGAGGTGTGGGATATCTGGAATATTACATGTGCTGATAATTTGGGTTGGACATGTTTATCTAGCATCATGATCCCAGTGAAAAAGGGGTTTCCAGCAAACTGCACCAAAAGCAAGCAAATTCACGCTCGGTCTAGACCGCAGTGACTTGGCCGGTGATTGCACGCCTCAACCCGAAACACCTTCGCACGACGAGCACACACAGGTCGGCCCTATCTGTACAAAATATGTACAATTTAGCCACCCCCTAAGTATATTAGGAGAAGATCGAATTAACCACATATTTTAGCCTTCATTTCTCCTTGACCTTTTCACAATCAAGGACAAGAACATATTATTGCTTACTGTATTATGATACGTTATCTAAACAACTTGTTTATGCATATGAATTGACCCCAGCATATACTAAGGCGAGACAGGCGAGCAAATAATCACAGCCTTGTCTTAAGTGAAATGAATCATTCAAAATCACTGGTGGGGCCATCATTTGTCCAATCCATCCCTAGGAAAGGACCCGTGAATATCGTTCTTAATGGGTGTGAGATCACAAGTTCTCATAACCGACAAAGTGTTCGGGTGTGAAAAGTGATAAACTATCACTACGTCTATCAAGTGATGAAGCATCACTACATCTATCAATACTTTTGATCTACCATTCCAAATCCGAAGCAGTCTAATGAAACCCGCAAAATAGCTCAATGAAAACCAACTTCGTCGCTCCACACCACACTTTTGCACAACAAAGTCCAGCCCTGCGATGGCATTAGATCAGCTACAGAGCCCATGATAAACTAACAGCATTCAAAGGGTGCCATCTTACCATCAGGCTAGCCGGCGTCAGCTACTCTGCTGGAGAAATCTAAACTACTGCGGCCGGGCGGATGGGGAGTGGATCTGGATCACTGTTGGTTAACTAGTTAGCATAGTCAAATTGGACATGGAGTAACTGTAGCTTACCCGGCAGCGTTGTGGAGCGTCGTCCTATTCGCTTCGAATCTTTTGAGGACATCCGGGTCTCCCGGCTTTCTAATATGCCCTTCCACAATATTGAGGAGGATTCTCAATGCGCTCCGTTGCTCCCTATCGTTCTGCTCCAATGCCGTACAACTTATTCGAAGGGCTATGGCTTCCTGATGGTGGGAGTCAACCTTGTCCCTCAAAGACTTCTGCTCGAGAACCATCTTCTCGATCTCTTTGGTGAAATGGCCCTTCAGCCTATTGCTCGTATCCTCGAAAATTCTCTCCATCCCTTTAACGTCCAAGGCAAGAGTAGTCTGCATGCCTTTGACTTCGATTCCGAAAACCCCGTTCAAGTCGTCGAACCGTTTGCTCACGGACTCAACGCTTTTTTCCAAGGCTTTCGTACTGTTTTCCCCTTCCTTGCTTGCCTTTTCGATAAGTGCCTCCACCTCAATCAATCTGTTGTGATGCTTTTGCTGCATGTCATATACTCCCTCCATTTTTTTCTCCAGATCCTGCTTCATGTCCTTCATGTCCTTCTTCATGTCCTTCATGTCCTTCTTCGTGGCCACATCCTCCTGCAACGTGACCACATCCTCCTTCAACGTGACCACATCCTCCTTCAACGTGACCACATCCTCCTTCAACGTGACCATGTCCTTCTTCATCGTGACCATGTCCTTCTTCATCGTGACCAGATCCTCCTTCAACGTGACCATGTCCTTCTTCATCGTGACCATGTCCTTCTTCATCGTGACCAGATCCTCCTTCATGGAGCGAAGGAGGTCCATGATATCGAAGTTGGTGGGGACAGATGATGCCATGATGAGATGACGTGAGAGAACGATGAGTCTTGAATGGGTGAATTGGATGTAAAAGGTTAACGCAGGTGAGTCGGATGCGCAAGAATGATGGAGAATAGAGTAAGTTGTGGTAAGAGGAAGGATGACGTAGAGTAGAGTAAGTTATGGAAAGAGGAGAAGAATGGTGTAGAGTAGGGGGAGTTGTAGGGAAGAGAAGAAGAATGAAAAGAGGCGCGGGATATCTAGAAATAAGTAGCACGAAATTATTGTTGAGAATCAATAAACATGAGAGCATGGGCCAGATTGGAGATCATCTGTGTGGCTTGTACCTAGTTCACTAGGTAACATTGACGCCATGTCTCACCACGAGTAGCTTCGAGATTTCAGCTGGGACGGAAACCAACGATATGAAAAAAGCACCACAGATGGATAAGAGACAAGCTGCCTGGGGTCCCCTGATCAATTCGTCTTGCCCATATTCACATGTAGCTCACGTCTCGCGTGATCGATCTCAAGAGTGGCAGCGATTGAACTGTTTCCCTTGACAAGCATTCCTGGTACGCCGGGCAAAAGCTGTACAGATTGCACGGGTACATCCAGGTGTAGCGAAAGGCCGCGCTCTTCTCCTGGCAGAGCGGTCTGGCGGGACCACGTTGTGCAACCCAACTATAGTATGTATCCCTTCATTACCAAGCGGCTGCAATGGCCCGCTCAATCTTGGCAAATGATAGCAGCCCTACCAGCATATACGAGAAGGTGGCGGTACAAGCGTGCAATCGTGGAGGATTTGTTGCGAAGGAAACCCTGCTGCGAGCGGCTGTGACTGGTTTCGGTCACGAACTATCTCTCAAAGTTGATCCATAGTCAGGTCAGGTACACGTTATTCGTCTTCTATCCATAGGTGGGCTTATTTGTACAAACATCATGTTCTTCGCTCTCGGATTCAACTTCCCCTCTCATATCAGCTTCTTTGCTCTGGGTGTCTATTTTCTCGACTTTTCATTTTGGCTGTTGTCTGCATTGGGACGCGTTCTGGATCATCACCGTGTCTGGAATCTGGGTCATCATAATCACATGGCCGCACCCAATTGTCTCGGCCTTTTTTACATAGTCCGATCTCGAGCTGCGAAAGTGACTCACATGCATTTCACGCTCGTAGAGACACAAACTCCCTAACGTGGAACTCATTAGACCAGGAGAAGATTACATTAATCAAGTTTGTATTTGTACAGCCTTCCATGAACTTCTTCCACATATTTCTGGCTTCCAAAGTTAGAGTCGAAGTACTTGTTTCCCGCCATAGTCACGATCAAGGATACTTTTCTGACCAACGCAGACTTGCATATAGCATCGTACATAACTAGTTCAGCCTTATGCATATAGGTTGCCCCCCAAGGTGCCGATCAGAATAGAATAGACAAGATAGCAAACAACGATAACCTTGTCGATTCCGTTGGACTTGCCAGATCCACCCCTGCTAGGGTGCTGCTACACAACAAACTATTAGCTCGCAACCCCTTCATACGACTTATTGCCACAACAGAAGACCAAACATGATGTTTTCGGTCTTCTTGTGCTTCTACGAGCTGATCACACTTTCTGCTCAGTCCCCTGTCCTCTCTCGAAAGCACTGTGTGGGTGGATGGGTAGGTAGGCGGGCTGCATGATCTCTTCTTTGCATGTCCAATCATCATCTGGGCTGGTGGGCGCGTAAGTCATCAAGTCGCTCGCTAGACCTGTACTAACCCTAGACGTATCTACGGAAATTTGCAAGCTGAGGCAGACAGAGACATAGGTAATTGGGAATCGACTGGTCCTCTCCACCTGGTGCCGATCTTTGATCGAATCTTTCACGAAGCCGAGAATGACCCTCGCTAAACCTTGCTCCTTTTCTAGGGAACCGGCCCAGGACGTCAAGGTTGCTGCCTGTTTGTGTTCTGATGGTGGTGATGGTAGCCATCTTCCCACCCCTCGTTCTGTCTCCATCGTTTTTTTGTATCCAGTGGGAAGAAACGTCTACTGCTCCTCAGACATACCGAGCGAGGGGCCAAGATGGCCGGTCATTTTTTTGGTCTATATATTCTCGTGAGATCCTTCTCGTAAGTTACGAGGTTTCTTTCTACACTCTCACGAGATCATATAGTTTGTGTTTTCAATACTTGTTGTCACTATCCTTGGTTGTTTGCGTGATGAGAAGAAGAAAAGGCTTCTGCTGCGGGACTTTGTACATCATGAGAGCAGTCCTTGTACCATTATGGTCCTCCTTCTTGTTCATGTGATTGACGGGGAAAAAGAAAAAAACAAAAAATCAATGGCCCCTTTCACACACCGCCAAAGAAGGGCCTGAATATGCGTGCTTGTTCGTTATGCAACTTCTGTATTTTTTTTTTTTTTGGTGTCAGGTAGGTCTTCTCATTTTCCTGTTCAGCAGCCTCATCGCTGCCGTCCTCGTCAAACACGCCTTAAGAGTAAAGTCCTCGTCAAAAACTTTCGGCCTCAGATGATGAGGCCATATTCTTTAGGGAGTTGTCGTATAATATCTTCCACTTCTCGCTGTTTACGGACTGGAATATCCTTTCGCCGCATTGTCAGTTCGGACAGAGAAGTTGATGTCGCATCACGAATTCACAGACTTGTCTAGTTTTGGTCTAGATGGAGACCTACTGTTTTCTTCTAAGTGACATCGAAGTCCTTTTCCTCATCATCTACTTTCTATTAAATCAATCTCAACATACGATTTACCATGTTGTGTTGTGTACAAGCGTTTGATGACCTTTCAGTATCATTCCCGTCGCTGGCAAACAACTGCTATGATTATGCTGGGTTGCCTGACATGGTCGCTAAAGCTGTGTTTTGCTGCCAAGATTGTAGCCTTGATCAAATATAGCATACAAAGGTTGCGACTAATATGGGTGAACGTCCTGTCAATAATTTAGTTGTGGCTGAGGGCTTGTCATTAGAACAGAGGCATGTCTGCCATCCACTAAGGGTGCTACACATAGGTACTTAGGTAAGTTGTTTGTTTATTTACTCCGTTTTCCTTGAAATCTTGCTATACTTCAACTCAGTCCTTGCTCGTTTACATCTTCCTCACCTCGCTAGAAATTTCCTCACTCGATCTTGTTCACTTAATCATGCATCCTCTCCTTCAAATTTCTCTTACAGAGGAGCAGATCGACATTATTTCGCAATGCCCGTTCGATGACAAGCTTCCCCAAGTTCAAGACGAATTACACAAGAACCCCAACAAGAGGGAATATATCCTTCAAGAAGCTATAACCAAGAAGTTGCGTTTCTGTAGTGAAAGCTTACTTGCTTCTCGATTCGGTGTTTAGTGTACTTGTTTTGTAGCTATTAATTTCAACCACAAATGTTCCTCTCAACCACTTGGGTTTTAGAAGAGTTGCTGTTGTGAATTGAGAAATGCTTTAGCTATCCTTCGTATCTACGCATGTCGCCCTTCAGGCCGCCTCGAATCCTTACCGTCGGGCTTTTGAACCCATTTGGTTTCGCTCCCTCTCGAACTGAGGGTAATCTTGCATCAACGCAAATGTGTTGATTCCCCTCTCGTTCCTACTAGTACGCCTAAGTACCTTCACTCATTGATGCAAGATTAACCAATATGCCTATGTTCTACAAGGTACAGACTATGACTGTTCCTATGACTCATGGAACGGAAGAATGCAACTCCTGATTTTGGATCATTTGACAAATGGAATATTTTACAGAATATGTTTGTGTGACCAAAGCACAATGACTAATACAATAATATAGACAATGAAGATTTCGGGAAAATGCATAATCTCTGGTACATCTTGCTACGTGGCCGTTCTCCAAGATAAGAACCCTCTTAGAAATTCGAGCCAGCCGTGACCTGCGAATCCGAAGCCACGCCGACATTCTTGACGACAACAGTGCTTCCGGACTCGCTTGTGACACGAACGGTCACAGTATCCGTCCCGAACCCGCTTGAATTCTCGAAGAAATTGTAATCCTGTCGTGTCGTCGATTTCCATGTTGAGCCGCCGTCCGTGCTCACCTCGAGCTTGGAGACGGCCTCGTTGGCGTTCACAACCTGCATCGAGAACCAGTAGGCCGAAGTCCCGGACTTGTTGTGAAGGATAAGCGGAGATGAGATTGGGCACTTCACAAAGGTATATGAAGTGGATAGAGGGTCCGTGGACGAAGGAGACAGGACGTTGAACGCGTTCTGGAAAAGATCAAGGTGGCCCGCATCGCACTCGGGACATTTGTCAACGATCTGGCAGACATGTTAGCATTTGATATGTTGGTTGTTCATGTAAGGGACGGGAAAACGGTGAGTTTGGGAGACTGACCATGGCGGTGATCGATTTCCCATTTGCGGTAACTTCAATGCATGCGCCACATTGCGCTGCAGAGTTCCAAGCTGACCCTGAGAATGCCGTGCCAAAGACCCCCGATGGCAGCGTGTAGGTACTGAAGGAACACGTTCCTCCATTCAAGTTACCTCCGTAAAATGTCGACGTTCCTGTCACAGCAGTCGATTCTGCGACAACTGGTACCGCCTTCGACACCTCAGACGCCGATGGTGCCAAGGAAGACGACGAAGACTGAGCCGAGCCCAATATCGTGGTTGACGTCGCTGGCACTGCAGTCGTCGAAGGGTGAGGCCTTGTACTTCCACGTCTTGGGCAGGCCATCGCAGCTGGCACAGCCAGCATGGCCATAATAGCACCGCTAGTCCGCATCTTTACTAAGAGAACAGTTTACTCCGCAGAGAGCTAGAATTGAATATTATGATTCAGAAGGCTATATCACAACACATAAATGGCGACTTGTTTCGTTTTATACCAAGATACAGTGGGCTTCATTAAGGGGCGGCCCGCAGTAATTCTATAAACTTGTGTATTTTACTATAAGTCATGTCATACAAGTATTAAGGAGCTCCTCTGCATGGATTGATCAGATCAACCGTGATCTTTTAGCGTGAACGAAGTAAATGGAAGTGAGGCCTTGACCAGGTTCCTGGGTTCCTGCAATTTGCATCAAACGACATCTCCACTTGCAGGGGCCTTAAGAGGTAGGCGATCCGGATCGATAAGCCGAAGCTAAAAGATACTAGAACAGCGGTATGCCATATTGGGACATGCGTAGGAGGTCTATAGTGTATGAGGCAACTCATTCTCTGGATCTCGAAGATGTAGGAGCCTTAACGCTGCGCTAAAGTGTCCAGTATAGGATTCATCTCGCTAGCATAAGTGGTGTATGGCCGGAGTTTTTTTTAGCATTGCATAGTAACGGAACAGCAAAGCGTCAGGTATGGAATTCCTTGGAAACCTCGCAAAGCTCGAGGCCACCCCAAGACTTTTCTACCATCGCCGTGATTTCTCGCGCAGATTTTTCCTCTGTCCCGTCCTCGTACGCATCCCGCAACTTAGACCTCGTCAGCGTGTCCAGTCCGTGAGCCAGTGTGGCCAATGTGCTCTCCTTCCAGGCGATTAGCCCAAGGGATTGGGTTTCCCGTATGGTATATAACAGGAAGAGGCACCCGGCCAGCGTAAGCACGAGCGGAGGCGCGAGGAACGCCCAGCGGATTCGGAAATATAGAACCCACGTTTGCGAAGCCCCGTATTGCGGGA
This sequence comes from Xylaria cubensis, assembly GCA_022385715.1. Taxonomy (NCBI): domain Eukaryota; kingdom Fungi; phylum Ascomycota; class Sordariomycetes; order Xylariales; family Xylariaceae; genus Xylaria; species Xylaria cubensis. Next base: position 177,490 of record MU279015.1, on the reverse strand, counting down.
TGGTCTCGAGTCCTATGTTGCGCATGTAAGCTGTCATGCTGCTGGCCACGGCACTGAACGTGTCGTTCAGGTCGCCGGAGTTACCAATGACCTCGCCGGGACCGTCGTTTGCGAACCCGCTCGTGATGTTGAATGTGGCTTGCACGGGAATGTTTATCTGGCCGGGAGCGAATTTGGTCGCGATCCAGTTCATAGTTGTTTGTGCCGTGGCTTGCGAGATGTTGAATCGCCTTGGCTGGTCGTTCGATATGCCTGCTTGTGTTGCTTCATCGTCTGGTATGAACAATTGCAGGTCTGACCGCACGTAATCCCTAGTGCCGGAATATAATGGGTCGTTATGCAGCTCATTTCCAATGTTTGTTCCGCTGACGTCCTGCGGTTGGTATGATCTCGGATCGCGATTTGACCAGGTTTCTATTACTTTCTCTTGTAGCTTACCCTCGACGACGGAGGACGAGTACATGTTTGCGCAAAAGTATAGTCCACATTCTGTCGCTATTGGGAAAGTAGTCCTCCAGTCTGACACGTTGTTCAGAAAGTCCGGTCGAGACTGAATAACCTGGAAAACAACAAAGGTGGTGCTGTTCAAGGTCTTGCTGAAATAGATGGTATCCTGGGGAAAGACTGTGGCTTGAATTGTAGACAGGGTATCTGATTGAAATATCTGATTGCCAGAACCCGTGTAGTCACCGACACCATCGGTCGTGTTTCTAAGGCCATCATAATTCGAGATTGTGAGATTGCTCGATCCCACGAGTGTGTACGAGGTATATGTATGGTTTGGGTTGTGACCTGGGGGAGCGACCGCTGTTCCTGGAATCCTGCCAAAGCTATGGTTGCTAACAAGATGTGATGACACGTCAACGCACGTGCTGCACACTCCAAGCGACGTGAAAGTGCCAAAAGTGCAGTTACCGGTCGAACATGTAAAGGACGGCAGAACCTCTTGAGCTATGGAAGCGTAGAATCCATTATATATTGAAGTTGTCAAACCGTAGTCAGCCTGCATGCTCCAAGTCGGGAGCAAACCGGCGCCGAGGAGGATGGGATTAGCGGTATTGGACAGTTGCGAGAAACCACCAACGTCAACTCTTTGTACTCGACCAATAACAGCTCTGGGTCCTGACCCTAAATATTCGCCATTGAGTTCGCCATATTGAGTAATGGTGGCTTGGAGGAATACCTCATAACTCAACAGTGTAATAACCACCACGGCGCCCAGTGTAGCTACATGACTAGATACCAAAGTTAGACTTCTAGATAAGAGAACAGACTAACATGGACAAAGAATCATGTTGAGAAATGAAAAGAGGTGATATACTGACCGCAGCCGTAGGCGGCACGCAAGGCCCACGCTCCCCCATGGCCCTCTGCTGGCTTGATCAAAGGCGTCAAATAACGCCAAGCTTCCCGAGCTTGCACTAAAAAGATTCCATTTGGATTGTCCAAGACTTGAGCTTATCCCAAATGCCAATGCGGTGCGCGACACTTGAGCTAGAATAGAAACAAAAGTGTTCAGAGTGAAAAAGGCCGTCCAGGCATCTAATCGTCGACCGTCCTGGGCTGCGAGTAAACCGACAGATGTGGCAAGGGATGCTAGACTGAGAAGCATCCAAACTAACTCCCACTTCCACCGGTATAAACTCCGTCCTAAACTAAGTTTGTTGTTGGGTTCAAGAAGCGCTGCTCTGTCGGGATTGGGATTGATCGTAGGACCCGCGACAGGTTGCTGACGAGGCGCGAAAGACGAATTGAATCCTGTATAGGAGCTAGAATCTCCTTCTATTGTGTCCATTTTAATCGCTCTAAATTAAACATAAAAGACTAAATAGTAGATACAAAAAAAAAACTCTTGTGCTTCATAGGTGATGAGGGATTCGAGAAAATGTACGCACACTGTCAGGTTCTATATACTACCCATTTAACTGTCGATCATTGAAAATGTCAAATCCACACAGACATTAAAGCCGATGAATGAGTGCATCGCCAAGCACAGACTATCATAGTTGTTCATGGCTGGCGTAGATAAGGACAAGACCTAACCTAATTGATTATGAAGAACCTCGGACTCCATCATGGTAGGTATGCGCATGTAACATGGTGTTTAAAAATAGTTCGACGTATGTATGGGGGTGGCGTTTTTGATAGCCACTGAGGATCAGCCAGCGAGGATCTTGGCCACCATTCCCCGCGCATCATGAAACGATGGGATAGGGGATAGGGTGATTGGCTATACACTCTCACACCCCAATGAAGACCCCAACGACAGGAATAGGCAGAGGACTGACAAGAAACGCAATGGTACGTGATAGAGTATGAACGAATGTAACTTCAAGGATGGCTATACATTGCCGCGCGAAAGCTGAGGCTCTGAAACGCGGACGTCATTTCATGCATTGTCCGAGTAGTATTAACATCTCTTGCTCTCTAAATAGTAGTAGAAGACACTCAAGTCACAACAATCTGCTTAAAACCGAACTCGCATATAGTTATAGAACAGGGTAATAGCTCCGAGTCACAACGACACATACTAGCCATCCAGGCGTCGAGGCCCATGGCTCTGCAATACTACCATTGACTGTAAATGCCAAATATGCGTGTGAGTCTTCACCAGGTCCTGAAAAATGGATCTGGCAACTCGAATCACGTGGAAATAGGTTCATAGAACGAGCTACAGCCAATCTTAGTATTTTCACATACTAACTGAACTGTCGAACGTTTCATATGCTCGCAATACGGCCTCCAAGACTGCCCCCCATTTCCAATCGACGTTCCATATCCACATGTCGTTCTTTTCCATCCCCTTCTCGGTCGTATTACCTTCATTTCTGCCCTCGTCTCTAGTTCCGCTGCTAAGATTCTCTTGCTGAGCCTTGTGTCTGTATCCCTTTCTCCAGCGTCGTCGTCGTCGTCGTTGTCGTTATTGTTGTCATCGTCGGAATCTCTGGGTTTCTCAAGCCCCGTACGTCCCCATCTTCACCTGTGTCATTGACAGCCGTGGTGGCTGCTCTGTTCCTCTGTCCCTTCCTCAAATACCGCCTCATTAATAAATATGCAGCCACGCTACCCAGTATAAGCAGAGCGAGCACGACGACGACGGCCACAAGACCGGTAGAATTAGTTTGCGAATTGGATTTCGGCTTCTGAGCATCGCTACTATTCCCCGGCGTATTTGGTTTCACGTCCGTCGACTCCATCTTAGCGCTGTTAAATGAACCGTGACAGTGTCTTGTCGGGTACAGGGACAAATGATGAGTACCCTCGATGACTGTAGAGGTAGTCACAGATTGGCTCGGTAGGAGTGTCCGGTGGAGCAACGATGGTAAGAAGATGGAGCTGTTCGCGATGCGTTCTATATATGCATGTTACAGACGATTTGTGCCTCGTTTACACACAGCTTAAATGTAGCGATGTCTATCGGGTGGACTCGAAGTGCGACGACAAGGCGACGGAGACTCTATGATTGGCAGGTAAATAAAGGAAACGTCTTCCAGCATACGAGCTCTTTCAGATAGTAATGCTTAGTTAATGATGTCTTTGTACTGTCCTCAACATTAGCACTCTTTGTGACTGTCATGTGATAGGCTCAAGGTGAACTATGCCCAAACAAGATTATCCTGAACACGTTTTCTAATACTTCATGTTTGGGGGAAATCTTCAATATCATTAGATAAAATTTTATTCTGTATAAACAAATAATTCTACAACACCTTTCTAACGCGTTCCAGCACTTGGGTCGCGCCAATGTCGTTACCTCACAGCATGACATACCTACATTTCTTACATTAGTATTATATATAGTAAAGTCGACAAGCGAAACAGCGGGCTAAAGGCTACAAAGAGATAGTAGCCAGTGCAACCGGTCAAAAATTCGTGGAGCACATTATGGTAGGTGATCCGGATGGCTTGAGACACGTTGGCTCAACACTTCTCGCTTTTCACGAGTGCCTTCTAAACCGGTGGGCAAGTGTGCCATTCCAAGCAGGATAGGTCTATATTACTAGTTAGTTTTCGTACACTAGTATAATGGCTAGAGTCAAATATGAGGGGAGATGGGACATATAAACACCAAATCGGGAGAAAATCATCTCAACATTACTTACAGTGTGCCAATGACCATTATCATAGGAGCTACTGGTAACCCAGCTGGAGATTGGAATCGATGTCGTAAGAGTTGGTGGTACTGTCATTGATTCGATCGAAGTAGTATAGTTTAGGCTTGACGTTGTTGGATATGGTGGCGCGGGGGTCATCGAGGGTATGCTTGACGTTTGAATTGTAGTTGATGAGATGGTAGGCGTTGAGATGGTAGGCGTTGAGATGGTAGGCGTTGAGATGGTAGGCGTTGAGATGGTGGTATGAGATGTGTGAGTTGATATGTAAGTTGACGTAGGGCTTGATGTGAGAGTTGGCGTTGAGATGGTGGTATGGGATGTCTGAGTCGGTATGTAAGTCGACGTGGGGCTCGATGTGTGAGTTGGTGCGAGAGTTGATGTGAGAGTTGGCGTCTGGGTCAAAATGGTCGTCACAACCTCAGTTGTAGGTTGAATATCGATAACCGATATTGTACGTGTAGTTGGCTTGCCGGAAACAGTGATCGTTTCTGTGATAGGTGGCGAAGATTCAATGATTGTCGTCGTGGGTGCCGACGTAACGGTGACTGTCAGAGTCGTGTCCGCATCGCCCCCTTGCCCTCCGCTCCCATCGATGGGAACAATCGAGTATGTCGGACGAGCGGCCTCGGCCTCAACAGCTGGTGCTCTCCTCCATACAAAGGGCAAAGCTAATGATGGAGCACCCAAGCAAGAAACCCCAACAAGCAGAGAGATGGGAATATTATGAAGATGCATCTTGTTTCGGTAGCTTTTCAAGATCTTGGCAAGACCTGTTTTACCTACTTGCTACGAAACCAACACGAATCCGTAGCTCAAAGAACCGATCTACAGGACGGAGAGAGGAGGGAAATTAGACCTACCAGTAAAGACGGATTATGGTTTTATTCCAAGATGCACGAAACCAATAAATCAGAAGGTTGGGGTCAATGACCTTTCCGTCGCGAATGACAACCTTGGGATCAATTGAATGAACTTAAGAAGTGGCTGGTATCGAGTTCATTGAATTGAAGCCAAGCAAGCGAAAATGCGCTCATTGGCTGATCCAGCATTACCAGCCACCTGGACCAGTTCGATATGTCACCCTTTTAGGAATAGCCCTGCGTTCTGTAGGTCCGTTCCTGCAGGTCACATAGCGCTAGTTACATGATCTCAGTCACTTATTCCAGTTAGCGTTTAAACTTGGGGTGCTTAAGCCTTCAATTCGTTGTCTTGAACGTGTTCGCGTTTCTCCCTTAGTCGCGAACATATTCAAGGGAGACCTTTTTTGCTACCATGAAGATTGTATACCAATCTCTATTTCGATGTTTGTACGGATCCGTATAATAAGTCGATTTTACTTTAAATCAATTATGTTTAGGCAACTACTATTGCTATTTGCAGTACGCGTACGGATTTCTTTCTTTGGCAAACAGCACCCTACTATTACCTATGTGCAGCTGTAACGATGTGGCTTAGCGATCCAACTATGGGAACGTTTACCTCACTTAGGTAGCAGCGGGGTAACTTGTCACATGCCCAGAGTGGTGCGAAGAACGAGGTAGATACATGCCAAGATGCCCCGCGATGGCAGTGCATTTGTCTCCAACCCGTCAATAAAGTGGGGTGGATCATCAGTTCTTGGGGAGGGGCGTTCGCAGAAGGTTCCCAAGATTCTTTGAAAGGCTATGACGCAAAGATAGCGTGGCGCGACAATGAACATTAGCTGATGGTGCGAGGCGAAGTGCTTCTAAGCCTTCAGAGAATCCCGAGTTATAAACATCTCATGTTACTATTAAACTAAGCACTTACTCTCTTACCCAAAAAATCTTACGAGCCCTAAAAACCCATTTCTTTATTGATACTTTAATTACTTATATTATCACTTCAATTTCTCGGACTTCGCAGATCACCAACTCCGGTTCTAGGTTGATTCACTCACCATCGCCAGGCCCTACTCAACGATCAATAAATACCTAGGCACCAATTAGTAACCAACTTCGTGAGACCACCGAACTGGTAAAGATCTAGATGTACAATCAATATCCTCCCCCGGGTCAATACCCAGGTCAATACCCGCCAGCTCAAGGCCAGTATCCCCCACCTCAAGGATACCCCCCTCAAAACAGCAGTCCCTATCCTCCCCAAGGCGGACAGTATCCTCCTCCCCAGGGTGGACAATACCCTCCTCCGGGCGGGCAATATCCTCCTCACCAGGGTGGACAATATCCACCGTCTCAGGGGGGCTACGGGGGCTACGGGGGCTATGGTAGCGGTCCCGTGGAACTTCCGGGAAGCGCACCCTATCCTCCTCAGAGCACCAAGCCATCATATCCTCCCTCAGGTGGCCATCAATCGTACGGATCACCAGCGCCGTACTCGGGTTACGGCGCTCCTCCGCCGGGCCCTCCTCACGGTCAGTACGGTGCTCCACCGCCTCAGCAATATGGACAATATGCGCCCCCTCCTGGGGGAGCCGGTGGTCCTCCGACCCCACCCAGTCTGGGCTACGGTCCGCCACAGATCATACAATGGGACGCAAACCCTGATGCCCAGGCTTTGAGAATGGCCATGAAGGGGTTTGGCACAGACGAGAAAGCTCTTACTCGCGTACTGGCAAACAAAGATCCGCTTCAGATCGAAGCCCTCAAGGCAGCTTACTCTCGGCTGTTCAGCCGTAATCTTGAAAAGGACATCAAGTCGGAGACAAGTAAATACTTTGAACTCGCCCTGGTCTCGATTGTGCAGGGTCCACTGCTTCACGACGTGACCCTCTTACACTCGGCAATGGATGGCCCCGGGACGAAAGAAAAAGTATTGAACGACGTCCTGCTCGGGCGAAGCAACGCGGACATAGCCGCCATCAAGAGCATGTACCAACGCACCTACAACCGACCCCTTGAGAGCGATGTCAAGGGCGATCTAAGTATGAAGACGGAGAGGCACTTTATGATTGTTCTCGGTGCTTGTCGGGCGGAAGACAGTGCACCCGTTATACCACAGGCCATCGATCAAGATGTGATGGAGATTTATCGAGCGACCGAAGGTAAGATGGGGACAGATGAGATGCTGGTGTGTTCGATATTCTCGACACGGAACGACAACCAAATTCGCGCGATCAACCAGGCCTACGAGCAAAAGTTCAGGCGTAAGCTGGAAGATGTGATCAAGAAGGTGCGTTATCTCTTATGTGTGCACAGAATTTTGGATTTATGCTCGGGTGCTAACAGAGATCGTCTACTACAGGAGTTCAGCGGACACATGGAGGCCGCCCTCTTGTTCCAATTACGGAATGCAGTGGATAAGTACATGCACGCAGCAACATTACTTGAGGATGCGATGGCAGGGATGGGGACAAAGGATCAATTGCTGGTTGCGAGAGTCGTTCGCTACCACTGGGATCGCCAGGCCTTGGAAAACATCAAGGGCGCTTATCAGCAACGATACAGAAAGAGTCTCGCCAGCCGCATAAATGGAGAAACCAGCGGGGACTATGGAAGGCTCTTGGTGGCCTGTGTAGGAGGATGAGCGACGAGCGTTGCCAACATGATCCGAACAATTGCTCGAGTACGGAGTAGGTTACTTGCGATTAGGATGTCGCGCCTAGCCCTTGCATCCGGGTTAGGGTTGTCTGACTTTTGTAATGACTACAACGAGCAGGTATGAGGATAGATTGATACCAACTATGAATCTAAATGTTCAAAAAATCGGTGAGATGAGGGCTTCCGTTCTGTGAAGTTCTGCGGTCAAATCATCATGACGACACAGCTGTCTTGTTCGTAGGGACTGTCTAGTGAATTGGTCAATGTCACTACATGACCAATTCCTGTACTAGCACATTCCCCAGGTTCAACGATGATCGTGTCACGTTTCAAAACGTATACCCTTCGTTAATCTACAAGCCGCTGCTATTGCTTGATTTACTATGCCGTGGTCCATGAGAATTGGGGGTCCATCCCTGAGGACTGGATCTGAATGCAAGCTCTTCCGAAGTTGCAGGCTGGAAGAGAGATCGGCGTTAACGATGCAATCTGATTGGACAATGCCTGCCATTTGATGGGTCGAACCGCGAGGTACATGCACGATATCGGTGACGCCAAAGTTACTTTGCCTCTTCATGGGGAAATATTCTCTCTCCACTACCTTGATTTCGCATTCTATTTATCATACAACTTCGTCTCCCTACCTGAATAAAGTAATTAGAGTTGGCGTATGGGAAGATGGCTCTTCATTAACATCATTTAATATATCTTGGACCTTCATGATCGCCTATGTATTTCTTGAACATGCTCTTTTCCAAGCCAATACTGTCATTGTACTCGTGTTCTTTTCCCATTTCTTCACTATGGATATCACACGTATCGTCCAAGCTGCCATAGCCAGTAGCTGCACCTTGCTCTATCTTGTCCGTATTGTATTACCCAAAGGACCACAGTGGGCTCGTTCCTTTGCTAAGGAAGAGCTACCACACGATGGCCCTATCAAGAGGCGGACGGCCTGGACCGCCGTGCTGCTCGTCCTGTCTATACTAGGTCTTATATCGTCCTCCCTAGCCGTCTCTTCTTCGCCTTCGCTCGACTATCTTGGGCTACTTGATCTCGTGCCCTGGGTTGCTAGCTTTTTCATTACTATAGTAGACCTCCCCAAGAGGACACCAAAGATCTTGCTGACCCTTTACTTGACCTCTGTCGTGTGTGGGCTTATCACCCTCACTGCGAATTTTAGCCAAACCCATCACGTCCGCATACTACAAGCTGCAACTCTCATTATAGCATTAGCAGCCTTGCTCGTCATCTTGGCAATGCCCATGCGCGAACCAGGCCTCGAAGACATTGGCATTGCGGGCAATGAAAAGGTGCCTACGTCGGAGCTGAGAAGTCCCGAAGATAACCTGAGTCTGTGGCAGTTCATGACCGTGTCTTGGTTATCGCCACTCATATCGCGCGGGTACAAGAACCAGCTCCAGGACGAGGATGTGTGGCTTCTCCCCTACGAGTTTCAACACAAGCAGCTACACGTGTTGTTCCAAGAGCTCCAGGGGCCGGTCTGGCTGCGACTCGTTCTTGCAAACGGTCTCGACCTTTTCATTATTTCGTTTCTAGGAATGATAGAAGCTGCGGCGAACCTATCGGCGCCGCTCCTACTACAGAGCTTGCTGGTCTCTATAGAGAAGGGCCCAGAACACCGAACGGAATCCATCTACTGGGCTTTTGCCATGCTAATCCTACGACTCATCAGCACGCAGTCGGGTGTGTTTTCGCTTTGGTTTGGTCGCCGGGCGTACGAGCGATCTAGAGGAGAGATGATTACCATGGTGTATGCAAAGACACTGGCACGAAAATCGTATGGCCAACAGGTGGACAATGCCGAACACGCACAAGATCACGACGTCGAAAATGGCGACGGGAATGGGCACATATATGACAACGACGGTGCTGGTGTTGATGTCGATGAGGAAACCCCTCTGTTGGGCCGCCGGTCCAAGACAAGTCGGTTCGAGCGAATGCTTCAGTTCTTCAAGTTGCGCAAGGCAAGCCCACTCAAGAAGACCCAGGGTCCCCCTCAACAACCGGCAACGATGGGGAAAATTCTCAATCTGATGAAGTCGGACGTTTATGAGGTAGCACAGCGTTTCTGGGATTTTGCTGGACTCATCACTACCCCTCTCCAATTGGTCCTCTCGTTTGTCTTTCTCTGGCAGCTGCTGGGCTGGTCTTGTCTTCTTGGTTTGGCGTGGTTTATTCTGCTCCAGCTTCTGAACGCAGGCTGCATTCGACGACTGTATCTCAACGAGAAGCTCCGTCGGACCGCGTCTGATGTACGAATCAATGCCACGTCTCAGTTCATCGAAGCTATACGACCCCTACGATGGTACGACTGGCAGTACAAGTGGCTCGATACCATCATGGATTCCCGCGCTGCTGAGCTGCATCTAAGAATCATCACGGGGCTATGGAGTATTGCCATCAGTGCTACTAACCTGGCGGGCAGCACGATCTTCCCTGTGCTGACATTCTTCGCTTATACATACATAGCCAAACAACCCCTGACGGTTGATACCGCCTTTCCCGCCCTGCAGCTTTTCACGATGCTGGAATCCAGCTTGAAAGAGATCCCCAACTTAGTCACGGTGCTTCTCAATGCGTACGTTTCGTTGGATCGAATCGAGTCGTTCATGGCAGAGCCGAACAAGGAGGAGAATGATTCCAACGAGTCGACGCCCAATATTGAATTCCAAGACGCAACTTTTGCGTGGCCTACGAACCACCAGACGGTCTTGAAACATCTGAATCTCCGCTTCACCACCGGACTCTCTATTGTGTGCGGAAAGGTGGGCGCAGGTAAGACCGCGCTGCTCCAAGCTAGTAAGTCATGTCTATCTAGGATCTCATCGTCTTCCCCCCTTTTCTTCTTCTTGTCTTGTCCATCTCGCTCTCTGGAGACCCAAGGACTCTCTACACAGGGGGGCTACGACTAATTGTGAATGTCGTAGTACTTGGTGACCTGGACAGAGTCGCTGGCGGTTGCATTGTGCCCAATCAAATGGTGGGTTATTGCGCACAATCGCCGTGGCTCCAGAATATGAGCATTCGGGACAATATTCTATTTAACTTCCCCTACGACCCTGTTAGATATAAGAAGGTAGTGGACGCTTGCGCCCTCACGCCTGATCTTGCCAGCTTCTCGCACGGAGACTTGTCGGATATCGGGGAGAACGGCATTGGCCTCTCTGGCGGTCAGAAGGCACGAGTGGCCTTGGCCAGAGCTGTCTATAGCAACTCGCGCATCCTACTCCTCGACGACCCTCTCGCTGCGCTGGACCATAGCACGGCCGAGTCCGTTGTGCGCAAGCTGTTTCGAGGGCCTCTGATGGAAGGTCGTACTATCATTCTCGTCACGCATCGAGTGGATCTTTGTGCCCATCTTGCCGACCAGTTTGTCGAGATCGACAAAGGACATGCCCGCGTCCTGGACGGGGATGAGATTTCCCAAGAGATCGACATTCTGGCCAAGGAGCAGCAAACCCGCAAACTCGCCCACGAGGATGATGTTCATATAGCTACCGAGGAAGCCAACGATACCGCAATACCGGACAAATTCATCGCAGATGAATACCGAGCATCCGGCGGCATTGTGGCTAGGACATATTGGATCTACATCAAGGCCGGCAAGCTAAAGTGGTGGATCGCAGTGATAGGCCTCTTCTCCGCTTTCCGATTTGCCCGAATATTCAACGCATGGTTTCTGAAGGCCTGGGGCGAGGGGTATCCGTCTGTAGAGGCGTTCACCTTCACTACCTGGGCTCTTGGAGATGGAATATTTGATAGGCTTCCAAGTCCCGCCGAGAACGTTACGCCCTGGCTCGTGTGCTACGCGGTCCTGGGTGTTGCCATGACCGTTCTCTATACACTCACGCAGTGCGGCCTACTCCTGATCTTGTATCTGGCTGCCAAGAACCTATTTGGGCGAGTTCTGCATCAAGTCAGTAGTGCCACATTCCGGTTCTACGACACCACGCCCGTTGGGCGTCTGATGAACCGTTTGACGGCGGATATAGGAATGCTGGATGGAGGCATGATCGCGCCGCTGCAAGATGTCACGTTCTGGTTGATTAACTGGATCACCAGCATGATCGTCATCGCATCCCTTACACCCACGTTCTTCGTCTTCGCGCTCGGCATGACCTTGTGGTTCGTGTACATCTTCGACCTCTTTATCCCCACATCCCAGAGCCTAAGACGGCTTGAAATGGTGTCACTCTCGCCTCTCATGTCCAATTTTGGCATCCTGTTGGAGGGTTTGGGTACAATACGGGCCTTCAAGGCACAACCCCATTTCCAAAATAAGAACATTGTCATCACGGACGCCTTCCAGAAAATGGACCACTTCTATTGGAGCCTACAGGCCTGGTTGCAATACCGATTCGATGCCATCTCGGCGATATCAACGTTTAGCCTAGTATTGCTGTCCCTGTATCAGGGCTTATCACCTGGCTTGACGGCTTTCGTCCTCGCTACAGCATCACAGTTTGTCGATGCAACACACGGACTGTGTAGGGCATACGGAAAGTTACAGATGGATTTCGTGTCTGTGGAGCGTGTCGTGGAGCTGCTAGATCTAGAAGAGGAGCCGACTGGTCACCTTGACCCCCCGGCAAGCTGGCCCTCCTATAGCGATGCCATCATCTTCGACGAAGTGTACGTATTCCCATAGTAATCTTCTCCTCGCTCGTTTGCCCCCTTTCGGAGCCCAAGGTCGTCCTTTGAGCCCAGAGTCACAAGTTCCATATGCGTTTGATACACTTACAGAGTACGCTCAAGACAGTAGAAACTAACACCAAGTGTTGCAGAACCCTCAAATATGCCCCGCATCTAGAACCCTCCCTAAAAGACGTGTCCTTCACCATTCCCGGCGGGGCGACGTGCGCGGTGCTAGGGCGTACGGGCTCGGGCAAATCAACGCTTGCACTTGCGCTCCTCGCCACGATGCATCCAGAGCGCGGCAGCATCCGCGTCGGCGACATAGACATCTCGCAAGTGGACGTACACGCCTGGCGACAGCGCATCAGCTTCGTGGCGCAAGACCCGGTGCTGTTCCCGGGCAGGCTGCGCGACAACCTCGACCCGCTGCAGCTGCACAGCGACGCCGAGTGCGAGGCGGCACTGCACCGGATTCTCGGGCCCGGGTGGGCGCTGGACTCGCGCGTGGACGACGGCGGCAAGAACCTCAGCCAGGGCCAGCGGCAGCTCGTGGGCATCGGGCGCGCGGTGCTCCGACGGAGCCCCGTCATCATCCTCGACGAGGCGACCGCGTCCATCGACAAGGAGACCGCCCTCGCCATCCAGGACGTCCTCCGCGACGAGCTCGCGCAGAGCACCGTCATCACGATTGCGCATCGCCTCGAGGCCGTGCGCGACGCCGACTACTTCATTAGGCTGGATGCAGGATGCGTGGTTGAGGCTGGTCCGGCTGCCCAGTCGTGAGATCTCTGACCGTGAGTGGGCGGGAGCGTATCGCGAGTGGAGCGACGGGAAGGGCACGAGTACGAAAAATGAGACTACGAAGAGAGCTGGATCTATGGATAGAGCCTATTATGAATCATGATGGTTGGTTTTTGAGTGTGTCAACTTCTTCTCTCATATTGTCAGATATAGGCGCTTGATTTGCATAGCATTAGTAGAACATCTATCTTGAAGGAAAATGAAAATTTCACCTAATACATATTTTACTGTATGTGTCACCTCGGTTCCGACACACCATTTACGCTCCTACACATAGGTCTTAGGGTGGAGCGTGGAATAGACGCATTAATATGAAAACGGCTCCGTACTGTAGCATAATGATACGAATCATTGCCATTTTGAATTAAGGCTCTTCGTAGGTTGAGCAAATTTCTTTGACTGACCTGAGCTAATTCACACACAGCGTTGGAAAATCGGCTGGAGGGAGGTGGCATAAACCCATATACTATACTGAGTAGTCGTGAATATAGTATCAAGGGGCATTCTGATAAATGTAATCTGTAGGTGTGCTGTGTGCTTGACTGATGGAAAGACATACAGGCTATTTGTAGAACATATGGCGCATCATGGGTGTAGCACCCCAGTTTGAGATATATGCACCCGCCCACTGGCTTCCATCGAATAGTTAGTTAGATCGTACGGACTATTTTGTCCTGTGTGTCTTGATAAGCATCCCGTCTTGTCTGATTCAAGGTCCCGATGTGGCTTAGATTAATAACTCAAAGAAGGCTAGACCGAATAGAGAAGTTCAAAAGTAGATCGTTCAAAGTACCAACGCTTAGTGTAAGATATAACTGTACTTAGATTTTTCATTGTAGGGAATTGTTTGCTCCACAGGAAACCATATATGCAGTTGCTCAGCATGTACGTTACCTGCAGTGTTTGTGAGAAATAAATCTCCGACGTATGGGATGATGCTAGCCGACTTGAATTGATCAGCGTACCGCCCTAATGTCTCACACGAGAAAGGCGCTGCACCCATGATTCTGTAGCGCGTCTGGGGGCGCTTGCTTTTGGCAAGGTGTGCAAATAAATCATTGTAGATATATTAACATGGACCAATAATCATGTCCGACTGGTCTAGAATGAGTAATTCGCAGACGCTTCATTCAGCCCTCTTCCAGAAACCGGATATGTAGGGTAAGGATGTGCACAAATATACCTATCACTTATAAGTTGCTTGATGATGGGTACCTACATATTCATCCGGACATTAGCCCCCAAGAGCTCCAAGGTTCTTAGTACATTCAAGGTTGTTACATTCATCATGCACCAAGGGTTTCTTTACTACATGCATGGGTTTTCCGTTAAAATGGGGGGACACAACTGTAGTCACGGCCAATCAGTGGCCTTGAATATATAAATGTATGGGGCAAAACTATATTTTAGGTCAAATGTTCCATATAAAAAATGCAGCTGCATATAATTTTATATAATTAAACACTAATAGCAGAAAGTAAATCCCAACTAAAAATTTACCCTACCTTCCGGTCTGTCTATTACATCCATTAACTGGAAAGTGCCCCCCTTTCTATAACCTTTGAAATATTCCTCTCTAGGTTGTAGTTGATCGCAAAGCTTATATCTCACACGGCGTCTGCATCAACTTGTTTTGATGCAAGATTGTTTAAGGCCGTAAGCCTGTAGGCTGTGTCACTCTGACTTTTAAATCAGTTGATGGACTTATAGTCACAATTTGCAGCAAACGGCTTCTCCACCCAGGTGGTACCTTTCGTCTACCTGCAAGGTATCAATTGCCTGGTACGCTCGAGACGTTGGTTGCAACCGCCCACCCTATTCGACTCGGGGCATCGTGCATCACCAGGAAGGAGGAAAGGAGCAGCACGTCGAGGCAGTATTTGGCAATCACAAGCGCTTGCCTTCTTGCAACGAGCGAGCTTTATGAGTGACGGCCTGGTTGCTGTGGATGTTAAACGCTGACCCCACTGCAAACTCTCTACTTCACCTACGCGCTCTGGAGACTCGCTTACGCCTGGAGCTGCGTTTGAATCTAGTCGCAACCAAGATCATGGAGGCGACGGCAACAGCAAGCCCGGCAGCGAACCTGCCCGGAGCCTCACCGGCGACGGTCCGGGATGTATCGCAAACCCCAGGACCTGACACCGAGCAGCCTCAACCCGCAGAGGACGTGCCCAACGGCGTCCAAGTTAATAATGTAGGTGCGGATGATAAAGGAACTACTATATCTCATCCTGCAACCCCTATGCCAGAGTTGGCACAACCGGCATCTGAGACACAGGTACCATTATCACTGCCTCTATCAGCACAGATACCAGCAAAACAATCACCAGCAACAGAACCTCAGTCAACACAGCCATCATCAACACAACTGCCGTCAACGCAACTGCTGTCAACGCAACCACCATCAGCACAACCACCATTAACACAACCGCCGTCAGCAGAACCACCATCGACGCAACCATCAGCACAATTATCATCGATGTACTCACAAGCAGTGCCACCGCGGGTAACGCCATCTGCCATGTTGCCTCAAGGTCAACAACCTCTCGGCCAACATCAAATCTTCCGATGGACTCCTTCTAACACAGTTCCTCCTTCAGGCCCTGCACCACCACCGTCCCAAGCTGAGCAGCCTCGCCGACAATCCCGGGAGGTGAATGGAGTTCCTAAGAGGTTTCCCTCTCCCGAGGCTGATCATGAAAATGAGATCCCGAGATTCACTAGAGATCTATCTCTCCTGGCGGATACTGTTCAGCAGTCATCCCCAGAAGCTGTCCGGAGACTTGTCAGAGATAAGTGGGAGAAATGTATCCTAGGTAGCGAGTTTCACCACGCCTTCCTTGTAAGTCTACTACCCAGCTTATTCCTTCCTGGCTTACTTTCCTCATCATAATCTTCTAAATTTCTGTCGATTTTCAAGTTTTGCGAGCTTGTGATTTACTGATAACTTATACACTCACTAACTTGGTACTAGATTAATGCGATAATTCATCATGCAAGTGGGGTCATCATGCGTCGTGCCATACGAGACTTTGGCCAGAGGATGGTAGCTGAGGCCAAACATGAGATCGCAAACCATCTAGGACCTCAAGATCTGGATGAAATCGCCCCCGCAATCCTTGAGAAATGCAGTGATCAGTTCCTAGATAGAATATTGGAACATCGCCTGGCGACTATTGATGCCCGATCTTTAATCAATGCTCTCGCTCGTGCTGAGCGCCTTGGGTACACAAACAGTGACGTATTAGAGACGCGGCGAGAGAGAGTGGTGCCCACGGCTCAGATGCACAGTCCTGAAACTAGATTTACCAACCCAGTTCCCAGCTCGCAATCTCAACCACCACCTGCTGCTCCCATACGAGCTTCTTCATCATTTCAGCCTGGACAAAATGTAGCCCCTGCAACTGATCTGAAGTGCCGCTTGTGCTGGCGCCAGTTCAAACATACGAAACCTTATGAATACGTAAGTTTTTCGAACACTATCATTACTAGGTTAGCTTGTGCTAATTCAAAATAGCACGTGGCAAAGCAGCTGTGTACGAAAGCAGCATCTGAGACTCAAGATCATCTGTATGAGTGCGGGGAGTGCGGTGCTGGATTCACAACCAAGGCAGGCCATCAATATGTGAGTTGTTTCATGCGCATGTTTTCGGTTCTCAAGCCAGGTATACTGATGAGTTTCGGCAGCACGCTGCAAATGCAGTATGTGGCATTCACGTCACCGCAGCAGCAACTCCGAGACCCCAAGCAGCACTCAAGTCCGAGGTGCCCCCGCCTACGAACTATGCTCCCCATCCTATCCCACCAACACAATTACCACCAATCTCTTCTCAGCCTTATTCGACACCCCATCGGTCAAATATTGATCTTAAGGGGACCCCAGGTTCGTCGCAAGACGACCCCTACGCTCACCTTACGCCACAACGTAGAGCCGAGTTGGACGAAGAATTACGACAGGCTGAATTGAACTATGCGCCACGATTTAAAGAGGCTGAGGAGATTCGTGATCCTTTGGTGCGGAAAGGTAAGCTCGAGTCTCTTCAAAACACGTTTAGTACAAAACAGAGTATGATCAGAAAGAAGTATGGGGTTCGCCTAAGGGTTAGGCGCACGCGAGCGGCAATCGAAGAAGAAAAATCGCGCCTAGGGCTTAAACACGGCCCCAGCTCTCCCAATCCTACGACCAGCACGCCCTCTGTGAAACGACAGAGAAGTGACGACGCATCTAACGGTGCAGGGGGACCTTTGTATATCAGCCGTGGTCCCGGTCTCCACACCCCTATTCCCCCGCCCTCAAATCATTTGTCCATATCCCAGATTAGCAACTCGGGTCTTGGTGGTTCGACGGCGACAGCTGCCACAACAGATCCAACCGCATCCATAGCTTTGAGTCAACTACCTCCTACTGAAGAAAAGCCGCCACCAAATAGTCTATCTTCCTTGCAGCGGAAAGGCTACAGGGTTTCATCGCATGTTGGACAAGCGAGTCGGCCAACTTCTGCTAGTCCGGCTCCGCGGAGCGGCTCAGCATCTACGCCAGTGGTGCTTGACGACTCTTCGGATGGCACAGACTCCGATGGAGACATTCCGGCCACCCTCCCGCTGAGAAAGGGCCCATGAGCAACTGACGAGGGCTCACTTAAGATCGCTTCACTTTCTTGCCCGTAATGGTTTCCGCAACCGTAAAATCGAATTCGCGAGGCGTTTGTACGGAAAAGTTCTGGATGAGCCACTTGAGTGGCATGTATAGTACTAGGTTCCTGGTGACATGTATAACCAACGAGGATTTGATGGATGTTGGGTTCGATGAAAATATGGGATTTGCAAGGCAATTCCCCAAAGCTAATCTTCACGTGGCGTGGTGAAACCCGCGGTAATCTTACTTCTCGGAAGGCAGCCATGGCGGATTTATCTCAACGGAAAAGAAATGGACGATGGCACGCCTGGTCAAAATCGGAATCCGATTGGTGTTTTTGCGGCTTTGCGTTTGGGACATCGTGGCTTTGTGCTATATTCTTAACCTGGTTGGTAGGTAGATAGCCCCTTTCACGTAGCTACACTAGTCTGGGTCTCTTATAAATAAGAAGAGCTGAATCCTTCACTTGGCGTGATACAATACGGTAAATAGGTAACAAAACGCTGCTTTCACTCCCCTGCAGGGTTGATGCTGGTCTAGCTCATCGTAAACTAAAAAGAGAAGACGTCACGATATGCTGGCATGTGTCAAAATTCATCTGCATATGCGGGTATCTATCTACCATGCCGCATAACCTAGGGAAACAAACTGGCATGTTGTGATATAGATGGATACCTACTCCCTATTCCGTAGGCCCTCTTTCTATTCGTTCTCTTTTACATACCATGTACGTACACATCCGTACATATATATAATCGTACACGCTTCTTCATTTGGGGCAGGCTCGTACGTTATGACCCGTTCTCCGCGAACGCCAAAGATTGCCGGGAAGAAAAAAGCGGAAGATATTTCTATGGATGATGAGGAGTGAAAATGGATTAGATATTCGGGGAGACAACCTGGCTGAGGTTGTGATGATAAACTTTTCATGTCAATCAATCACTTGGTCATAAGCTGGGAAAATCATTTCGTCCCGGCCTTTATGCCAAACGAGCTCGCGTCTGCTCTTTTTTTTTCCCTTGGCAAAAGGCAGATTTGTAGGGAAAACGAGCCTGTTGCCGATGCGCCTATCGTCGGGGGGTCCTATCTTACTACACGCGCGCGACCGCCCACGCGTGCTAGTTCGTGACTCTCCTGACCCAGAGCGTCGTGGGCTCGTACTCGGCGTCGCGGTCGAGGCGCTTGTAGGCTCGATGAAGCTTGAGGCCCAGCTCGTAGGACTGGCGCTCGACGTCCGCGAGCTCCGCGCGCAGGACCTCGACCTTGCGCTTCTCCTCCTCGCGCTTGCGCACGACGGCCTCCGACGCCAGGATATTGTCCGTCGGCATCATCTCCGTCATCTTGCGGATCGCCGTGTTGATGTTGATGCGGCGGTTCGCCAGCGCCTCGAGCTGCGCGTTGAGCTCCGTCACCCGGTCCTTGGCGTCCGCCTCCGGGGGCGCCGGGGGGAGCGACTTGTCGAGCGATAGGACCGACGCCACGCTCAGTGTCGACTGAGTCGCCTCGGGTATCAGTCTAGCCAACCCGCGCGACTCAGAAGGCCGGGGCTTCGTCGCCGCTGTCGTTGATGAGGGAGCATAAAATGGAGAATCCAAGTTGATTTTCACCGGTTCTGTGGGGGTCAAGCTTGGCGAACCTTCGTAGCCTGAGACGATAGGCCTTCCACGGCTGAGTATCGATACTTCTGGCGTCGACTTCGGGGCAGGCGTAGGTGTGCTTAGTTGAGGGGGCGTGGGCAGTGACGGCACATCTTCATCAAAACTGGCTCGGGGAGTGAGAGCATGATTTGATGTGGCATATGTAGTGATACTGAAACGAGACGGTGGTTGTGTCCACTCACTAGAAGAACCCCCAGTAGGAGGAGCTTGTGGATGAATATTGCGTTGCAAATACTCGGATGGCGTCGGAGACTCGGGATGTTGCCCAGACGACACTCTGGCTGGTTTCCTGCGTATCGCCTTGTCATTTGAGGGAACCCGCATCCGTGGTTGCGAAGACGCTGGAACAATCGATCCCGGTGCCAGCGGCCGATTTGTTCGAACAGGATCCTCCGAAAGGGGAGGGGTTGGGTATGCTGATGGAGCATTCGCAATAATAGCAGGCGACTGTGGTTGTCGTGCCGAAGATGTCACGCCCGAACCCATAGCGCCATTCTCGTCATCCTCAAGGGGCCGAGGGCTTTGTGCAGCGGATTGTTGTGGTGATGAAGCTGCTCCAGATCCATTAGACTCAATTGGGGATAAAACCGGAAGTCCTTGGTTGGCCCTCTTACCGCTCCTTGGTGGAATCCTTAACGGCGCAACATGTTTATTATCCTTCACCGGTGGGACAATGGCCGTTCGACCGCTGGCTCCTCGCCACTCCGGCCGCGGCGGTGCGGGCTGCGGACTGGTGTTGGTTGGCCGCGTCGGACGTAAACGATCGCGAAGGGAAGTTAGATTCGGTAGAGAGGGCCCAGTTTCAGTTGACGACGGTACAGAATCTACTCGGCCCGTAAGGCCGTGCACATACTCCTGCGGATTCACCTGGGATGGGCGGCCCTTTGCGCTGGTTGTGGGCTCACCAGTCCTGGGATCCCAGCGCACATCGTGACCATAAGGACGGGGCGGCGTAGTTCGGTCGCGTGACTTGGATTCGCGTAAAGAGTTCATGGCGGCGTCCGAGTTCTTCCTACGCTCGCGGCGCATCATGGGTATGTTGCTCCGCGGCTCGGTTTTCTTCGGAGTCACATGGCGCTCTTGGGCGAACTGGAACGTGTCTGGGGCCTCGTCAATAGGAGAGACATCTCCGGGATAAGGCCTGAAGAAGGACACGAGGTTAGCGCTGTCAGTATGCCGCTCTGAAACTTCCAAGTTCCTAGCATGAAGTGCGGCCCCCTTTGTAAAACACAACACCCCATCTATCCACAATTTGAATGAGGGGAAATAGGATATCTGAATTTGATGCGGCGCACCCTCGCAGTCTGCCCAATATTGCTAGCAGCAAGAGGGAAACGACGCAGATATTACCTAACATCCTAAACAATATCCGCTTCCCGTATTCCATTTAAAGACAGGCCGTTCGTCTCCTTCCACAACATCATGTAGGTACGGGGGAAAAACCAGAATCGCTTACCCGTCCCTCGGCGAGGCAATGTCGGGCGAACTTGGCGGCGATATCTCGAGCGGATCATGATGGATCATGTCATTTCTCAACTGGTGCGCCGCGAAAATGGCGGCCTCGGGCGACGGCTGCGAATAAATGGACGAGACCGGGCGCCCATAAGTCGAATCGCGTTCAGAGTTTCGGCTAGTCGGGGGCGCCTGCACAGGAGGCACTGACAGGTAGCTTGAACTCTGCTGTTGCGCACTGCCATACAGCGGTGTCAGCATCTTGACGGACGGAGCAGAGATGTTGCGTGTTAGTGGCGTATAAGCTCTACTACGTATTCGCTGGTGACAGTCCCAAAGCCCAAGAACCAAATAAATAACATACAAAGAAAGGAACGACAAGCGCAAAGGCTAAATTAAGAAAAAGAAAAAGAAAAAAACGTTACATATGTACGGTGAACGCAAGCAAGGCAGGAATAGTAAGAAAGGTATCGAGTTGTTAGCAAATCATCTAATTATCGAAATAAGGCAGCTTGTTCCCGGGGTCAAGATCCCGGCCCAGCTCCCTGGCTTGCTGCTTGCTTGGGTCCTGGAATGGCGTGCAGAACTACTGCAGGTTGGGCGATTATGGGGTCCATCCTCTTCTAAATTAAGGACCTGTTCCCCTGGCGCGAATGGACCCCCTCATTAAAACGTATCGGATATAGCACTAATCAATCATCCATCTGTTCAACTCCCGCGCTGTGTTGTTGAGTGTCGTATTTCAACCACCACTTCGCCCTCTTTCACAATATATGCAGGCGCCCCCATGTTCAAGGCTCATGTAGGTAAGCCGTCTGCTGGGAGCGCACCGTTTTCGCCGCTTGGGATGATGATAGGTGCATATATTGTATATAATGTGTCCGACATTTGGTCGCCGATTGCTGCGAGGTCGCATGAGGTGCCATGGAGGGGGATAAACGAGAAGGATAATGCGACATTGCTTGAGATACGAACAATGACGACTTACTTCTCAGGTTGGTAGTCCACATCTCTTGGTGGCCGCCTGGGAGCAGGGCCTCCTCTAACGGCATATTGGTACTGGCTATTTCCGCCCGTGACGCCTCGGGCCGCCGCCGATAATGACGATGATGAGTGTGAATTTTGCCATGCCTCCAGCTTCTTCCTATCGAGAGGGGGTGCCATCCCCTCTCTTTGCCGAAAACGATCCCACATGGCGACGGCGATAGTTTAGCCTGTAGATGGTTCAGGTCGGCGAGGTTGGGTACTCCTTTCGCCCCCAGACGGCGGGCGGACAAATGTTCTTATCAAACTGTCGGTTTGGTGGGGTTGCTGCGACTCTCGTCCGGAAATGGGCGCGTTTATAGGTAATGCTGAGATGCGTTCGGGGGGAGGGGGATTTGTCAACCCTTGGCGAGAGCCGTGTCCTCTGTCTCTCTATATGAATGGCGTTGAATGAAGCTACGCGCAATTATTGTTTCTGGGGCGGTTATTCGCTTTCGGCGACTACTCGATACCGTACCGTATTCAGCCTCTCTGCCAGCCACCCAATTGGACAGATGACAGATACCTATCATGTATCGCGCGTGGAATCAGAATAAACAAGAAGGCCGCGCTTGGTTCGGTTTCAATGATTGGCTTGCTGACGCGCTAAAGTTCGTTCTTCCAGTAGGTGCTAGGTTAGGTAGGTAGTAGGCAGTAGGTAGTTGCAGATTGGGTTACTGTAGCTTTATCTACTGGTCACCTGTAGTTGTAAAAATCTCTCTCTCTCTCTCTTTCCTTCCCGGGCCACCAGTTTAGTGGAGTTCTGCAATCGTTTGATGAGCCAAAATAGCGGCGGACATCAGACGAGAGAAATTAACCCGTCTTTTCCTAACGGCGCGGCTGGTTTTGTGTCGTCATGCCACAACTGTGTCTCCAACGTTTCCGCTCGTCTCCACTATCATGCTGTAGTTTTACCTGTACATATATATATATGGCCGTTACAGCAAAAGCTCTGAAAACTCACTGGAAAGTACCTTCACTTTGAATGATATCTAGATTCACACCGCAATATACTGTTGCTGCGGGTTGGCAGCTTATCCCAGTCAAGTTTTAGCGCTAAAAAAGACGAATACTGCGGGAAATGAATTAACAATCTAACAACATCCGCAAGATCCGTGGTCTCGTGTCCAAGGCTTTCTGCACTTTCTCTGCAATACCGCGAGATTTCCCGGCTTAGGTTAGCCTGGAGCGAACCGTAGACGAACAGGCAAGCGATTGAGGCATGGGCCAACAGCGTTCGCTATGGGCTGCGGCTCGCCCAGACACGACACATAATACAACGTCCTTGGAACCGGAAACTCGACTGAGTGTCGAGGCATAGGCTAAGGCGAAGATAGAGGCCTGTGTAATGCCAAACGACGTCCTTGGGACAGTAACGCGGCGAATAGGCACCGTAAATTGGCCATCCTGGGTAGATATTGTTGATGTTTAGGGTATTATGATCATCGAGGAGTTGCTTAGAACCTTGCTCCATTATGCGTAGCTCTTTGTTTTGTTACTGTGGACATAGCTGACATGAGATCTAAGGTCAATAGTTTCACCAGTTACCGCTCCGTTATAAAAGTCTGCCAAAATCTTACCGGTCGACCCAAGCCGATCACGTCGTAGATTGCGTGCGGCATGCTGAGAACCAGCCTCGCCGTTCCGCACTGGCCGAAGTCAAAGGACACCAGTGAAGCTCCAAAAGAAGCAGCCGTGTTTATCCCCTTTCTGACGAGCTCATCAAACGTGGTTTCGATGCAATAGTGTCAACGATGGCCACGAATCGAAGACCAGCTGCAAACAGAAATCCCACGAGTAAACAAAGACTGTCAAATATATGTCACAGTGTATAATTAACTATTCACAGCTCTTGATGAGACGCTTCTCCTCCAAAATCTGGGCGAAGTCGATAAATTATAGAACTATGACCGTTGAAGTACGTGAAGGTAGCCTTGAAGGTAGATATATTGCCATCTTCGTCAAGTCATCTGTACGAACAGACGCCTGTGACGATCAACGAAGCCTTGTAAGAGCCGTTGAGGATTCTCTATAGACGATACATCTATTTCCTCCTGGTCGTTGAGATAGCCCTGGCCGACAACAAGCCCTTCGAGCGAAAGCTCGCCAACATCGCCAACGACCGCTAAGAAGCAGCCGTTTTCTGGTCCGTGACCCCCATACCTTTGCAAATGATCACAGTGCTACGTTCGGGGTCGAGAGTGTGAGAAATGCAAATAGGTGTGCTTTCAAACGGTTCATGTGAGTGGGGGGTATGAGATTGGCCTTTCCGGTAATCAACCTCGTCGCGCGGCAGGTTCTCGTCTCCAAAGTTTATGATATCCAGCTCCGCTCCACGAAGCAACTCGCCAACTGTAAGCGTTGTGATGGCAGTATTTTCTCCTTTGGTTCGTTCTGAATCTCGTATTAGGAGAGGACACGTGGACATCTACCTGCATAGAGGGTGTAGAGAAGGTTGAGCTAAGAGACATCGAAAGCATATGATACAAAGTCATAGGTACGAGTATGAATGCCAAACTTCAGCGCTGTTTTGCCGTACTAGAAGCCGCTCGTAGAATTCGGGTGGCTAATAATAGCACCTTTAGGTACAGCCGTCGAGTCAGAAGTAAACACCACGCGAGCCACGTGAAGCCCAAATTTCCGGGCTCACAACCGGTGGGCATGTATCCCCAACCCTCTTAAAGGAGATGATGATTTGGAGTTACGCAAGCTCTATCATCGTCTGCAAACAGCCAGTTGGATGCGTGCTATCGAAAACAATAGAAATGCCATTGGCCTTCATGGCTGCTATTTGGCAGACAGATGTCCATTTTAACGTCTCAAAATAAACAAGGGTATGACGCGTTGCGTATTTTGCAATATATTTAGAGCTGAGTGTTTCGCGGGCTATCTCTTTAGACTTGCTATCCAGTTGACCGTAGGTTAAATTGCCATCCCATGAGCACACTGCTTCAGGGCTTTTTTCGTAAAATCTCCGTGGACTGTGTGTTCGGATGACTCTAAAGACTTTGCGTTCCCAGCTCTGGACTTTGGCGGTTTAGTGCCCTCGGATAGCCGGATAAGACGCCATGTCTTGAAAACTACTTCCCAAACACGACTATGGAGACAGTTTGGGATATCACACTGTTCTGGGTGAGCCGCATGGCCACATTTTCTATGAGCTTGACTGGAAAGGTACCGTTTACGGCCACGGCTGGGTTCGCGACAGCAAGGGTCGAAAATGTCAAAGCAACTTAAAGCAACTTAAAGCAACTTGGCAAATGTCATTGATCCGATCAGCATCGTTGATGATATTAGTCTGAGCCGTCTGTAGCAAAAGCTGCTACAAGGCAACCTATCATAAATTGAGATCACGAACGCCGAAGAGTACCAGAAGACCTTTCCTTCCACAAGGTATTTCAATATCGGGGCCGATGCATTGCGGTTCTCACTCATAAACTAACATCTAGCGGCGATTTCGGTACCAAACCGATGCACGGCTACCGAAAATTCTAAACCAAGATCTATCAGGTTGCTGAACATGTCATAGGGAAGCTTAGATTAGTTTGTTCTTCGTGGGAGCAATGTTTTAAGAGATCTTGGCGAAAGATGAACTTGATTTATGCCCTTTATTAGATCTGTAGCCATTAGGTATATAATCACGGCTCAATATCGGAATAATCACGACTCCCCACAACAAAAAGCGGTTTAACTTCTTGTGCGGGGGCCATCGTTTTAATCTTTTTTTGGCGACTACCCAAATATTGCCCCTCCTGGTCCGAGCACCCATTCGGAGAGCAGTCACAAAATTCGCGAGCCCCAGAAACCCGTAAATTCAACATCGACCGCTCCGCCCTACGGATTCGATTCGTTCCCGACCGCGCCGATACAAGCCAGCCAGCCGAGGGCAACAAGACAGGCACCTATCGATCGAGCTCTCACGGTTCTATCACGACAAAATGGCGGCCCCCCACCAGCCGCAGCTCGTCTTTGTCGACGGCAGCTTCGACGAGTTGGCGCAGGAGATGGCCAACTTCTTGAATGTCGGCGACGATGTCAAGGCCCTCGTCGAGAAGAGCCAGAAGGACGAGGTACTTAAGAAGCTCATCATCGCCTCTCCGGCTCTGAACTCCATTCCCGAGAAGGAGTTCGCCGGCGCATACAACCTGCTCGTCTACCTCATCCTCCAGAGCGACAATCCCGCCATGTTCCTCCCCCGCGTCTGCGACAACCTCACCAAGCCTATCACCTCGTCCCCTATCAATGGGCCCGGCCTGGCCCTCAACACCCTTACCACCATCTTCAATATGCTGCAGCCCGACGACGACCTGCGGTTCCACGTATTCATGGCCATTTTAAAATTCCTCAAGATTCACGGCATGTTTGAGAATCTGAAGCCTTACTTGAAGAGCCTCGATGACTGGATGGAGGAATGGGAGGTCGACTCAAAAAGCCAGCGACAGGCGTATGAGGCCATTATCGAGACAGCCCGTGAATCCGGTGACGCCTAGTAAGTGCTCATCCCAAGTCTTTGATATGTTTCAGCGTCTAATACAGCCTGCACAACCAGCACATCTTACCAATACATACTAAAGGCGCTGCGCACCTTTGAAGATGACAAAGTCAAGGATGAGGACGCTCAGGCAATCGCCCTACGCGCCCTCAAGACTGCCCTTCATTCGCCTACGCAATACGATTTCCAAGATCTCCTCAACGTACCCTGCGTCCAGGCACTTTCTGAGACCCACCCCGTCTACTTCGAGCTATTGACAGTATTCGCGGAGAAGGATCTAGAGGACTACAACCAATTCAGGGAAGAGCACGAGGGATGGGTTGAGAAAGAGCATTTGGATGTAGAGAGACTACAGACGAAAATGCGACTGCTAACATTTGCCTCCCTTGCTGCCCGAACACCAACGCGCGAGATTCCCTACAGCGAAATTGCAGCGGCGCTACAGATCCCCATGGAAGAAGTGGAGTTATGGGTAATTGACGTGATTCGTGCCCAGTTGGTTGAAGGTAGAATGTCGCAGCAAAAGAAGGTGTTTCTAGTCCACCGAACAACATATAGAGTGTTCGGTGAGAAGCAATGGCGCCAACTAGGCGACCTTGTCGATACATGGAGAGACACGCTGACTAAGGTGGCCACCACACTCCGCAAGGAACAGGCAGGGCTTGAGGCCCAAAAGAAACGCGATCTAGAAGAGGTTGAGCGGAAGCTAGCAAATACCGGTGTCTCCGGACCCGGAGAACGGCGACGAGGCGACAGGGTAGACCGTGGTGAGCGGAGTGAACGCGCGCCGCGCAAAGAGCGAACCGACGACGACGACTAGATGAATCTCTCCTTTCTTTTCGCCTTTTTCGACTCTCAGCTCAAGTCGATTGTATAGGGAGGGTCATTCGGCGTATGGCATGGCGATGCGGAAAAGGCTTTGTTGTAATGAATTATGCGAGTTCGGGCTGCGGCATCATCAAGGGGGCTATACCAAAATTTATCCCTTCGCTTCACTTGATAGGAAGCCCACATTTATGTAGAAGGTCTCATAATGACCTAGCCGCGACCGTTGTCAGACTTCTAACGAGGTATAGAGGATGGAAAAACTAGATTATACCACAGAGACGGAGCGAAAATGGTATTGAGTTGTCCAGTCTCTATATTTATGGTATCGTGAAAAACGCTGTCTAGGCCACCATCAACCAACTATCATAATGCCACACGTGAATAGTTTCTCGTCTATCTTCGTGCTCTGCTCTATGCTTGCTCTATACACAACCGTCTCTACCACGCATGTCCAAGGCAGTCTCTGTTCGCAGTCTGCCAGCATCCGCTATCTCTGCACCACTCCTTCGCACTTAGAAGTTGTCGCCCAACCGCTTGACGAGCTCGGCCTGGGTGGCGCGGTAGACGTCGTCGGGCGGGACGTCGGCGCGGATGCGGACGACGCGGTCCTGCTTCTCGTAGTAGTCGACGACGGGCATGCTGGTCTCGACGAAGGTGCGGAAGCGCTTGCGGATGCTCTCGGCGTTGTCGTCCTCGCGGCCGCTCGTCTTGCCGCGCTCCAGCAGACGGCGCTCCATCTCCTCCTCGGGGCAGTCGTAGAAGAGCACGAACTTGGCGGGGCAGACGGCCTCCTCGAACTTGACGGCCTGGTCGAACTTGCGGGGGAAGCCGTCGATGAGGAACTTGCCCTTGAGAGGAGCATTATCATCGGTGGTGGTGGATGTGGATGTGGATGTGGATGTAGGCTTGGCGGCGGCGGCGGTCATGGCGTCTCGCATCGCGTTCTCCAGCAGCGCGATCGTCACCTCCATGGGCACGATCAGGCCGTTCTTGATGTAGTCCTTGATCAGCTCGCCGTACTGGCTGCCGGCGCGGTTCTGCTCGGCGCGCAGCAGGTCGCCGGCCGACAGGTGCGTGAAGCCGTACGCGGCGACGAGCCGCTCGCACTGCGTGCCCTTGCCGGCGCCCGGCCCGCCCAGCACGAACAGCACCGTCACGTCGTCCGCGGAGAAGACGGGCGACGTGCGGTTCTTGAGGTCGTCGATGGCAGGCATTTCTTCTTCTAATCCAATCTAATCTGAATGTTTGGGTCTTTCTAAGACGATAGGGCTGTATGCGTTTTTTCTCTCTTCGGTTTGTATTTTTTCTTCTTCTTCTTCTTCTTCTTCTTCTTCTACTATTCTTTTCTCGGAGTCTCTCGGTCGGTCGGTTATTGAAGGTTAACACAAGACGTTAATTCCCGCCCCCTTTCTTATGTGCGGATTGTTTTTGTCGTAGGATACGCGGAGAGGAGGGTTGGGACTAGTTTCGATTCGCGAAGCTTAGCGGAGGCGGGGAGCTCTAGCTAGGCTAATTAATATCCAAGCAAAACGACGCCGTGATAGTCAGTCGAGATTACCGAGGAACCTTTAGGATGAAAAAGTTGAGACAAAAGAGTTGTTAGTAATAATTAATAAGATCAGATAGGAGGAAGTATAGGTTTATTCTCTAACTTGTTTGTTTGGTTAATGCTGCATCAGATATTCCTAATCTGGGTACTGTATGGAAAACGTCCCGCAGTTCGTTAGCCCCGATGCAACGTTTTTTGTCCATACAGTAGGAGGTAGGTACATACATGTAACTTTAAAGCTTAGGTACATGTACCATTGGAGTAACTACAAGCTCAATACTTACCTTTTTTATAGACCAGTTTCGTCGATTGTGAGCAAGCGGTTCGGCAGCCTATTTATCCAGTGCATTCATATTTGAAACGTCGCATGTACCTTCTTTTCCTTCAATAATTAATACAGCCATGTCGTCCTCGAGGGGATCCCTTCGCTTCCTCACCACCACCCATATCATGAGGCTCTATGAGACCCATGTCATTCGCGCCGGCCCTACCCCATCAGTCTTGCTAGAGTCAGCCATATCCTCACCACAGAATCACAATTACTATGGCCAAGATGATGTCTTCCAGCTGGCAGGCATCCTTGCTGACAAAATCATCCTCAACCACGCCTACCAGAATGGCAATAAACGAACTGCGCTCCTAGCGGCGGACATGTTTCTGAGAACAAACGGATATCGGCTTCATCAAAACCTACGCAGTAAACATAAGATGGATGATGATTTGAAGAACGCTCATGTTGCAATTGCAACGAACACATGGACCGCCCAAGAACTAGCGGAGTGCTACCGAAGCATCGCAAAGCCCGTCGACTGCGGAATCTCTTCGTCGGAGATGTGAAAATAGTAGATAGTATGGCGGTTAGTATTTAGATGCTCCTCTCGTACATGGTGCGATGTGATGAAAGTTCTAACCTAGTAGTACCCACCTAGAATCGTTCAGACCACTCTAAAAAGAATCAGAACTTTAGGTAACAGAACCATCATGATCCATAATAATAATATTCAGTGTAATGGCATGCCAGTTGCCCGAAAGCCAGAGCAAAGCCGGACCAATATCGCTGCTGGTCTTGAATATCAACTTGGGGGGAACAGCGAAGTTTCTACAATATTAATGAGGACCTTGGTATTCGGAATAGATTGTGAGCAAAGTGATAAGGCTAGGGAGAGTTTTTGGGTCAGATCCGTTCTAATCTGCTCTATGATGGACGATTAAATGGCGTTCCCGATTTCTGGATCAACGTATACATAGTTCGCCAACTCTGATTTCGGCCTCTTCGATGGAGGATTCGACTTGCGATTTCGCTGCGTTAGAACGGTCGGTACCTTAAGTTTAGGCCGGCTCTTGGAGCCATATCTTTGTAGAAGTGAGCACCGCATTGCGTGTGATGGACTGCAGGCTCGATATCAAAGATACCGCTTTGAACAGCAAAGTACGTGTGGTACATGGATTAGATCTATCGGCCTGTTTTGGGATTGCACGAGTATTTGAAAACTGTGAAGACAAAACTTGTCTTTTATGGTTAAATATAACCTATATAACAATGAATCAATCCGCACATCCATTATGATGCTCGAGAAGCGTTTCACAATCTTCCATCACCCCCTCTTCAACGGTTTCACAATACCAACACCATATAACTACAACCATACAATACCACAAATGATCATCAAATGTCGAAGGTCATACTCCGGTTTTCCTTGGACCGGCTGTTCTAGTTGGTGTAGTAGCTCGGTTACTTGAGCCACTATTGTCATTAGTATACTTATACTCACTTATATTAAAAGCAAACTTACCTGATAGGTTATTCATGTCTTGTTTTGTTCGCGGAAACCCCTTGACGACCTCATTTGTTATGGGAGAGTAAAGCGGCTGAAGAACCAATTTCATGCCCGGTGCACTGTTTAATAACCGAGCTGCCGCATTTAAGCGCCTTCTAATGTTAGCGTAACTACTTACGAGTTAATCATATTACTTACTCGCAACGTAGGCCGGCCTCCAACCTACCCACGCGGGTTTCGAGCCGCTGGAGGGTCTGGTTGATCGCGGCCAAGCTGGCGGCGATCGGGCTCTGTCCCGACTCCGTAATGTTATTAGATATTACAGCATAATCCGGCTGAGGCAGTGGTTGAGGTTGAGCCATGGTTGGTGGGTATATAGTGACTATGTGTATCGAGAAGAAGAGAGTGAAATTTGAGGAAAGGGAGCAGAAAGGAATGAAATGCAGCCTACCAGTGACCATGCTTTTATAAGTACAAACACAATACTTTGTTTTTGTCACACAAAAGCTAGGGAGGAAAGACATTCACTATTGTTTCTTTCCTCAACCAGCCACTAGCAACAAGTTGGCCAATCATTTTATCAGACTGGCTAAAAATGGCAGCATAACGTAGAGGTATACTATCATTCATCTGAGACCACCGGTATCCCGAGTAATGGCATGGCAAGTTGATGTTCATATGCACAAGCGAGTAAAGGATCAATGTGGGCCTGTGAAATAATATTGAGGAGCTTGTGTTGAAGTCAACTCTCACAACACACCTTGTTACAACGACAGCAACTTCTACCGTGCCAGAGTCGATAAATATACGGCAGTTGATATGAGATGTCTCATCTTTTTCAGCTCGTTTACCAAGAACAATGTAGCTCACATATCGAAACTCGAAAATACAGTAAATTTACTTCACTTCGCGGCCGTTCTTCTTGCCTAGTGTCGATGGAGAATAAAATAATAGTGATACGTCTGGTATAGCAGTCAAATGCACCTCCTGTTATAAGAGCCTACGTTATCGTGAAAATAAAAAAAAGGTCACGAGAGAGATCCAGTTCTGATAATACGTGTTTACGTACCAAGGCATGGTGTTTGTCTCATGATGCACGTAATGGAAAGATAAGCGAGATGAGCAGCACGTATGACAATTAATGTCCACGGCGTCGGTACGTATAGAGGGGCTGGTGGTTGGGAGAATGATCTAGTTAGACTACCATAGCGCGCCAAGGGGGGTACACCAAATAATTATAGAAAGAATTTTTTTAATTTAAAATAATTTTTTTAACCAATGATTATAACATCTAGGTAGTACTAAATGGCTTATGGTTGAAAATAATTTTTGGATTTAAAAATAATTTTCTTTGAAAATAATTGGATTTCAAAATGTTTCTAAAATGCTTCCAAAATGATTTTGAACATGTCCCCTGCCCCTACCTATGTACTACAACGCCGTAGTAGTTTACAGCCAATCCAATCAATCTACTACACCAACTTCAATCCACCACACCAACCTTAATCCACCACACCAATCCAATCAATCCATACCTCAATCAATCCACCATATCAACCTCAATTAATCCACCATACCAACCTTAATCAATCCACCCACTACCTCAAACACTAGGAATATTATTGCAATCGCTTCGTAGTTCAGAACTTTAGCGGAAGGTTTTACAGCCGCTGCTAAATATTGCTTTTTAAATATTAGAAAATAATATTAGGCAAAAATTAGCTATTTAATAACCATTATATTGATTTGAAAATAATTTTGCAGTCTGAAAATTATTTTACAGTTTGAAAATTATTTTGCAGTCTGAAAATTATTTTCGTACAAAAGGTACACTAAAAGTACAAGGCTTTTATATGGGGCAGCATAGTACCTATTATGCTACAGCAATTACGCATTCAGCACTCAGGAACCCTTCTATAATCATTTGGTATACCCCCCCTGGCCCGCTACGGTAGTACTAATTAGCTTTGGGCTATAGCGTCCAATCTTCCACCTAAACCTCATGTGGACAATCAACAAATTATTTATCAATACATATCCCACCCAAAGACAGACAGACAGATCATAGCAAGGCACAAGCTAAAAATGACCACACTCGCGACAATCGCCACACGTCGTCTGTTCACAACCGCCAGGCCTTCAGCCACGAGGCCGAGCATCAGCAGCTCAGCGACACCGCGGCGGACATACAGCTCACAACCACCGCGAGGCCCCAATGCCACCGTGAAATTCTGGCCGTTTATTCTCGTCATCATCGTAGGGACGGGTGCCTTTGCATACGTGAGCAAGTCGAGGGCTGGATCAGGGTAAGTCCACCTCCCAATCTTATTCCATGAGCCAAGTCTTATCTGGCAAAACCGAATATACAAGTCTTGGAGGGTTTGATATTTACTTATACGGATGGTGCTAGCCGAGCCCCTATTGCACGCAATGAGATTCCCAACAGGTAGAATGCCTCGATCATTCGTTTCAGGCTGCGCTACTCTTGGTCGGTCGCTGTAATGATCATGTTGTCATAGTCGGGAGGGCACGGGAGAAGCATATCTGCCTCATTCGAGCAATGAACTTTGCGAGGGTTGCCTGCAGAATCGATGTGTCGGAGACATTGTATATCATTGTACGAACACCCGACTATTGTCCGTGTAAACTTTAAGTATACCATCAAATATACGGATTTCTTGTGTTACTCGAAGTAGGATCATCAAGTGGTCTATCTGAGTGATGTAGTTACAATACTCTCGACGAGCAGCAGGCGTCATGGATATTTGGCCGGTGTGTGTAAATGCTACAAAGCTTGTTTGATGTTTCCACCGCTATCTCCACGTTGTCAGGGTTGAGTAAACCTCCATGCCTCGCTTCATATCTTTCTTGGTCACCCCTTACAAAGGGTAAAGAGGCCAGGGGGGAAATGAAAGAACCCAGCCTCCTCTAACTGAGTACTCGAATTATGAGAAATAACGTCTCGAGTGCCCTCACGTGGCTACTAATGATGATAGAAAGGAGACATTGGACTTACATATAACCTCGAGACTGCCTGTAGGTGAAGTCGTTGGTGTCATAGAGCAGAGTGGAATACTCGAAGGTATATAAGTGGCAATCAAGAAAATTCGTCAACTCGACCTTCGCAATACTAGCTTGATTAGGGTTACGAGATATCATCTTATGCTCCTAAGTCCTGTGATAGTACACGTAATTCATCTAAGCGGCCTTTGAGTCATGTTCAAACACTCTGAACTGAACGAATGAAGAATGGACGACTCGGAGACGCAGAGCGTGCGCGCACGACCACAAGCATACGCATACTACGGTTTAGGTTACGTGGTACCACATATGTATCTGCCAGTTCGATCACGGCTCGGAGACGGGCGAGCTTGACGCAGCCTGCAACACATAACGTATCCTACAAGGTGCGCCGATAAGCAGTGATTTGACATGGACCGTGGCACATATTTAAGAATTCTTGAAAGTCGGCTCGAAGTTGAGTTCAATCTGGAGGTTTTTTTTTTATTGGAAGATATAGCAGAGAGTTGCTATGTTTGATTTAATATTTACACGTAAGTGGTAACAGAAGAATATGTAATATGAGGGCCTGGCTCATAAACTTGGTAAAAGCCATAAAGCCACAGTGGTATCTCTTTCCCATCCCAATGGATTAATCCCAAAATGACTCCGTCAAAACGCCGCGCGCAAGGTCTCGCGCACAGATAGCTCCCGCGTGGGTATATTACCGCGAGAAAAAAAAACACAGTCGCTCCACAACCCCCCATCGTATAGCAAGGTTTGTAAGCCATAGCTGTACAAAATAAGTCATCATCCCTCTTCATTACGTCACTCATGTCATCCTCGTTCACTTCACAGCGTCCTTAGTCCTCTATGAATATCTGAAACTTGTCTGTGCGGGCGGTGGACTCTTCACGACGGCGTCCGCATAGGCGCCAGGAATTGGTACAGCGTCGTACTGCAGTTCGCCGGGCGCGGCGGCGGTGAAGCTGTTCTCGGGAGGAGATGTGCTTGTGGGGGTGGTGAGGAACGCGCCTTGCGCAACCTTAGGGGTGGCTGAGCGAGCCTTGGTAGGAGGCGCTTGTAGCTTGAAGGACTTCTCGGGGGGTTGGGGAGTATAAGCCAGGCTGGCCTTGCTGGCGAAGGAAGACGATGGCTCGACAGTTGGGGCTGCTGGAGTAAAGCTCGGTGCCTGGGTAACCTCGGAGAGCGAGTTGTACGTTGAAGGGGGGAATCGTGGCGACATCGCGTATTGCGAGAAAGAAGGTGACTTGGGGCCGAAGCCGGGGGTGTTGGGGGCCGATTGGGAGCGTAGCTGGGCGAGGTACAAGTCTGAGCGGGCACGGTCTCGCATGTCCATCGACTTCGTCAGCTTGCGCTTCGTGATGTACCGGTAGAAGACGATGCTGTAAAGTGTGATTGTGAATACATCAAGGACGATCTCGATCAGGGCGCAAATCAGAGACCAGTTCTGTTGTTGAAAGGATAGTGTTAGCAACCACAATCAAGATTTCTGGTAGACTGCCCAAGGCGCAATGGGAACGTAAACTCACCTGAAGTCGGCAGACAAGAGCATAGTCAACCTTTTGCGAGAAGACCTCGGATCGCTTGTTATCAACGCAAGCCCATCCCCACATGTCCTTGTTATTGCTGTTGTCGCGAGAGAACTGCAAGATACCGGCGGCGGCAGCCCACAGGACCGACGAAGCAATGAACCAGCCGACGGCGAATAGCGTGTAGTAAACGCCGACTTTTTCAGCTCGGTGATGGCCGCCTCGGAGATAGCCGAAGAAGATGAGGATACAGAGAAAAAGATTGACGCCCGAGACCGAAAGGACAAGGACCTGAGGCCATAGTTTCGTGTTTTCTGCCCACGCCGGCAGGCCGCTCTGCGCCGCAAGATGATTTGTCGTACGGAATATGTTGAAGGAAACCGCAAGGAGGGAAATGATGATCAAACTGCAGCTGAAGCTAATACCACGCAAGGCAAACTTGGCCAGTCTGACCCTATACTTCAGACCCTAAAACGAGATTTAGCAAGACAAGGTAGCTATACTCTTTTTGGTGTTCATCACTCACCACATCCTTCTTTTGTGCCGCTTCGGTATCTTTTTCTCTGGCTTCGAGGATATCCTCTTCTCTGAATGTTGGGCTGAGAGGATTCTCGAACCTCCTTCCCGGGGTGCCGGGAATTCTCATGGCACTTTTCAAGGGCGATTTCGGTGTCATTGGCATGTTGACAGTTTGTACCTTCGTATCATCATTGATGTATCCGAAGCCTACATCGGCTGGCTGAGCTTGTATGACATGTGATCTCTCATCCCGACCACCAAACGGGTTGGTTGTCTGCGGCTCTATGGGAGAATATACAGTGGTAGCCTCTGCGAAGCGGGGGGTCCTTGGTGGCTTCAGTGAGGATGTGGTAGTAAATGATCCATCTGTTGACGACGACCGTGACGGTGTCAGGTTGAGGGCGGCAGGACGCTTCTTCTCTTCTTGCGACGCCATTGTAGCGTTGTGAATACACTGGCAGGGAGAAGGAAAGAAGGGAAAAAAAGAACGACGCTCGTCCCTGCGAGTCGGCTATTCTATGTAGTACTACTTATATAGCAAGGAGTTGCTTCAGGAACCAAGTCTATCGATATTTGGTTCGAGATAGGGTTGAAGCAATCTTGACAAGAAGAAAAAGAATATGGAGACCAGCTATCGAGGAAGTAAATCCTCGAGGCCGGACAGGCGAGGAAGGTATAGGTTTTGAATAAGCGCCCTCGGGTGTTCTGGGAGCTCATTCGATCCTCTCAAGCTTCCGCAGAGACAAGTCAGTGGGGATAGCAGAACGTGCAGCATGCAATGGGATTCGCTCACGGTGGGTCGGGGTTTCTCGTGGTCTGTCGCCAATGGATGCTTCTGATAGGGCGGTTAGAAAGATGTCCAATCTCGAACGAGCGAGTTTGGCATAGGCTAGACGCCGTGGGTAAGTAACGGGACGATGCTTCACAATAGCCCCAGATCGGCACATTCCAACCTTGACGACTTCACAGCTCTACAGATTCTGGGGACAAGTTGAAGATTCCCCAAGAGACGGAGAGGACAAGGTAAGACAGACAGACAGACACTATATTTGGTGAGCGAGAGGGGGACTGGACAGTACTTGGTAAATCACAGAGCATGAGCCATTTGGACCCCGATGCCGAGAATGATACCAGGCCATTTCGAGAAGATATGTACTGCTGTACAGTAGGTACTTCACCGTCGAATTGCGTGTTACCGCCCCCATCGTTGGAACCGAGCCCAGCCCATTCCATAAGGCGATTTTCCTGATGAAGTTGCGAACGACGACCGACAATTGGTTTGAATGGGGGGTTGCATGGCTCGAGGGGAGACAGGGAATATCAGCAGGGGGCAACCCTCTGGGCATCGAGCGGAGAGTTGGAGAAAAGACTATGATTGGGCGGATAACTTGCAGGGGAGCGGCCGGCGGCGCGAGCAGAGCGCTTCGCAGGGACGCTAAGAGACCCCTTGTCGACGATCTCCGCTCCTCATAGGCGGAAGACTCCCGTGTGCTGCAAGCAAGAGCACGAGCATCGACCAATCAAACCACCCCCAGAGGTGATGTCGCCAACCACCTGCATCGATCAGCTTTGATAGCCTGGGCGGTAAAGATGTAGGAGGTAGGCTCGGTAGGGTAGGTTAAGTACCTAGGTAGATTCTACATTTTACCACTTTCTGTGCTGCAAACGGATTGGGCTTAGCCTCAGAGCCGCTTTTTGCTCAGCCTGTCCTCAGTCAACAGCAAAACGTTACTTGGAACGGTCCTTAAAACGGTTTAGCTCTACATGTACACTTGATTCCGTTTCATCTGAACAATGCAACACCAGGCTGACTTCCAATTTCTATCCAAAATTTAATATCCCTTTATTTTTAACCCTACCCTCAATAGATACTTTCGTCCTGTTTATTACAAAAAACCCCGTTATCTTCCACTGGAGAAAGCCTATGGGTACATATGTATAGATGTAAATGGATGATCCAGATAAGAATCCTAACCAGGTGCCGTGCACTGCACACCCAGTATCATATAATCCGGTTCTACTGTCTTATAAATATATATTCTTATATTAATGGATAACATTTATGTTTTGTCAAACCCTTATCCGATAAGTAGAGGGATACCTCGTCTTGATGTTGTCGTGCCACCTCAAAACACCATTATCAGCAAACCTGAACCTCTTTATTACTCAGTCACAAAAACAGTATCCTTCCTTATAACATACTCTCTTATTAACTACACTCTACACAATGGCAAACACGATGACCGAAAGCACTGCTAAGTTGCAGCTTGACGAAGAGACTGGGGAAATGGTGTCAAAGAACGAGTTAAAAAAGCGTCTGCAAAAACGAGCCAAGAAAGCTGCCACGGCTGCTTCGCGCGGTCAACACTCAACTAACACACCGTCGACCAGCAGCAAGGGCATCCAAGCAGACGAGTTCAACATCGACCCAAATGCCATGTTCAATCAAGGTTTCTTAGCTGAAATCTTCAAGCTACGCCCGTCTAAGGACGTAGTAACGCGATTTCCGCCTGAACCAAATGGCTACCTTCATGTACATATCCACTTCCGGGCCAATGTTCCATAGGTAGTCACCCAGCAAACTAATATGGCGAATTAGCTTGGGCATGCTAAGGCGATTGCAATTAACTTTGGCTTTGCAAGATATTACGGGGGCAAAACGGTTAGACTTATGCTCGAGGCTCTTTGAAACGTTGGCTAATATTTTATAGATCCTCAGGTTATATTTTACTAGACTTCTAAGAGCTAGTTTAAATATGCTAACCTTAATATCTTAGGTTTGACGATACGAACCCCGATGCCGAGAAAGAAGAGTATTTCGTTTCCATTAAGGATACTATCCGATGGTTGGGATTCACGCCAGCTAGGATTACTTATGCGTCCGATAACTTCCAGCGCTTATACGATCTTGCTGAGGAGTTAATTAAGCAAGAAAAGGCTTACGTCTGTCACTGTAACGAAGCCGAGACTAAGATGCAACGTGGCGGCGAGGATGGATCGAAACTGAGATATCGATGCGAGCACGCAAAGCAGGAGATTCAGACCAACCTTAGGAAGTTCCGGGGTATGCGAGATGGCGATTACGCGCCCCAGACGGCCTGGCTTCGCATGAAGCAGGACATGGAAAACCCCAACCCACAGATGTGGGATATCGCCGCATACCGAATACCTAAGAACCAGGAGCCCCATTTTCGAACAGGGACTAAATGGCGGATATACCCGACCTACGATTTTGCACATTGTTTATGCGACAGCTTTGAAGGTATCACCCACAGCTTATGCACCAGCGAATTTACAATGTCGCGAGAGAGTTATACGTGGCTCAATCAGTATGTTTTCTATTTAGAAGGAATAGATGGTGGACGTCCCCGTTCTTCTCACATAAGCTAATACGATTAGGATTCTGGTTAACTTTCAGCCAATGCAACGCGAGTTCGGTCGCTTAAATCTCGAGGGTACAATTATGAGCAAAAGAGACATGAGGAACCTGATAGAGAAAGGCGTCGTTCGTGATTGGGATGATCCACGCCTATATACCTTGAAAGCTATCCGGCGACGGGGTATACCCCCAGGAGCGCTTCTTTCCTTCATCAACGAACTGGGTGTCACTACGGCCACTAGCTTGATTGAAATGAAGCGTTTTGAACAATCCATCCGACGATATCTAGAAAAGACGGTGCCTCGCCTTATGCTTGTCCTCGATCCTGTACCAATAGTGATTGAAGATATTGAGGAGCAAGATTTAGACGTTCCCTTTTCGCCTAAAGATCCTAAAATGGGATTCCATAAATTAAGGCTAACGAAAAGAATCTACATTGACCGCTCCGACTTTCGGCAGGTTGATAGTAAGGATTACTTCCGCCTCGCTCCCGGTAAAACTGTCGGCTTTCTCCACATGCCGTTCCCCATCAAGGCAGTCTCTTTCACAACAGACAAAACCTCAGGCGTGGTCCAGGAGATCCGGGCCGTCTTCGATAGAGATACCAAGAAGCCCAAAACATTCATCCATTGGGTGCCCGAGGGCTCACCTACGGCCGAGGTACGCATTCACACGGCCTTATTCAAATCAGAACAGCCTTCATCAGCTCCTGGTGGATTCCTGGATGATTTAGCCTCAGAAAGTGAGAGAATCTGGCCAAACGCCATGATCGAAGCCGGCTTCCATGAGGTGCGCCGTCGAGCGCCGTGGCCCGTGGCGGAAGGTGAGAAGGCCGGCGACTTTGGGCCTGAAAGCGTCCGGTTCCAGGCTATGCGCGTTGCCTATTTTGTAAGTTATTGTTCCCTGTCTTGTAGACTATCACCCTTGTTCTGTTACCCTCGTTACTAATCGCTTTGGTTGGCGGCAGGCACTGGACTCGGACAGCACAGATAACGCTATTATACTTAACCGCATTGTGCCCTTAAAAGAAGACTCTGGCAAAAGTGTTTAAAGTATTGGGAATTGATTAGATGTCTAATTAAGAGCAGACTGTCAATGTTTACAGTCAATGTCACGGCTGTGGTTAAGCTACTGGTGCACTACCCAGTGATCTTGATAATAGCAAGTGTCGTACCTGCGGACACGACAAAGACGACCATCAATAAGTATGTCACATTCTGGCAAGACCACTACGTGTGGATATGAGGCGAGACGAGATGAGAAAGAGTCCACGAAAGCGTTCATGCCCTATTTTCTTATTACCGACCAAATTCCCACCATGACCCGTTGGCAGGCCAAATAAACAACAGAAGAGGACAACGAGATGTGCAGATGGCTACGATGGGAGTGGAGAGTTAAACGATTTAATTTGCTCATATGATCACGAGCTCTACGCTGAGAATGTAAAGGAAAGAGTATTGTTGCGTAACCAGTACAGTACAGTCATTACCTCAACGATAAACACAATCATCGATCTCTGAAGAATAAGTGAAAGCTTGCCGCCATACTTTGCATAGACTACCTATACTGCTAGATAATTACGGCTTATTGATTTCGCCAACTTATCTCTTAGCGAACAAACTACTTTATGCACTGACTATAACTCTACATAGTAGATATGGCGAGGTCGTTATTGCCAGTATTATCAAGCGTGGAGTACTTAATCAACTTTAATGTGGACTTAGTATTCCAGAACAATATTCCGGATCTCGCCACCAATGTTGTGTCCAAAGTGTCACGGAACAGAACTGCAGCACTATACCACGACACTATCAAAAGATAGGATGTTGTCAAGTCGGAGAACTTGACCATCTGCAGTCACTTATATAGTTGGAGCCGTGACACAAAGTGCCTCACCGATAGTTCCGGCACATCAATAATCTTGTAGTTCTTACTGTTGTCGTCGCCGAGGGAACAAGTAGTTCCATACAAAGCATGTCTTTTTCTATTGGTTTAGCCACAGTAGGAAATGATGGTAGATCGATGGCGCATAGATTAGGACCAGCTTCCTGGGAAGCCGTCAGCAGCGAAAACGTTTACTGTGTAATTATGGAAAAAGCTACTTTTCATAACGGTTACTTAAACGGACTTATGCAGACAGAGAAACGGTTTGAGTGCAGCCTGGCTTGTTCAACAGATATAATTGAACAGTGTAGCTTTTGGGTTACTGTATAGTATATGTATAAAATGAATGATCTTAAGAAATATCCGTAAAGCAAAGTAGCATTGTAAACATTTAACTACCCAGCATTCAATGACCTAAAACAACAATATCTCCTGGCCGGGATGCCAGCCTGGGGAATCCTGCCTTCTGATCCTATGTGCCCGAGCAAATGCCCGGATGGCCAGTTTTGGTACAAAGGGCTAGATGGAATAGATCGTGAATCTTTTTTTGATTGAAGTTTCCTACAGCCAAACCTCAACCCCCTTTCTCCAAGAGAGTC
Organism: Xylaria cubensis; assembly: GCA_022385715.1. Lineage (NCBI taxonomy): Eukaryota > Fungi > Ascomycota > Sordariomycetes > Xylariales > Xylariaceae > Xylaria > Xylaria cubensis. Next base: position 136,044 of record MU279015.1, on the reverse strand, counting down.
GCGTGGAATCAGTATCGGCACCGCAGGCGGCGTCTGGGCGCCGCTGTTTAGTTCAGTGTCCTGGCCGCCCAGGTGAACATTTTCAAACAGGCCCTCAGTCACTAGAGGTTTCTCTAGGAACTGCTCGACATTCGCGATGGAGGCTCAATCCGATAATATCCTGCGCAGTGTCATACGCCTCGGAGCACCCTGCTGGGTAGATGCGGGCAATCAGATCTGTATCTTCTATCATCATCAAGGCGATCCGTCAAAAATAAAGAGAAATAAAGAAACAGTAATACAATAGAATAACTTATGTTTATATACTACAATTTATCCCTTTGGCTGCTGCTCGAGCTCCGAGACATCCAGTGCAGTAGACTGTTCTTGGAAAAGGAAATGTACCACTGTTTCTTTGCGAGCTTTCTTTTTTCTTGCATTTATTTCAGGACATGAGCCAACTTTCTTGTTACTCCTCCCTCCAGGCGATGAAAAAATGGCGAATACCGGGAACGAACCGCGCAAACCGCTCGCCCGCGAGATCGCTGCATACAGCGACGCCGAACTGGACACTTTTTTACAAGAAAGCATGCGCAAGCATGGCGTACAACTAATCGACGTCGAGGACCCAGAGAGCTTGTCCGAGACTTTCATCAACCGCCTCAAGTATGGTTCCCTTCTCTCTTCCTGGCATTTTCTGAGCTGACTGGAGAATAGAGATCGTTCCACCGCTCATACCTGGTCCAAGGCTGTCGATCTGGATCAAGTTGCCGCTCGACTGCTAACCATACCAAACGATACGGACACATCACGACGCGCAGGGTCAACCACACCCACTGAACCGCTACCTCCAGACGACTTCTACGAGAGAAGAGCCTACGATACCTTGATTCGAACGGGCGGTCGGCCATGCTACCCAATCGAGATGCTCGAGGATGTTATGGCCGACCCGAAGGCTTTCAGTGAGATGCTACACCCTTGGGTGTATTATACGGATGCTATTCCGCCTCAGTGGGATGTCTTTGACGCTCAATGGGATAGCTGGATACTGTTTCGCCGGTGACAGCAGTTCTTCAGGGGGAATTTCGGTGATTGGGATCGGAGTATTCCAGATCTCCAAAGGTTATATAACAGCTTCGCTCGATGCGCAAGCCCCGGCTTTTCAGGCTATGTTGAGGCTGTGATCAAGTTCCTAGGACAGAGCGGGCTCACACGTCCCTTCGAACTCCTAGAAGACGTACAAACACAGGACAAACTGTCGACCTGGATTGAATATCTCGCCTTCGCGTACTACTTCCACGACGAATACGCGCGTTCTGTCATACATAGTTGGGGTTGAATAAAAGATGGCCTTGTCAGGTATTCTTGGCACGCTAACTCTTGGTCCACTGCGCGAAAAGTATCTCGTCTCGAGTGACTTACACCAAAACCTTCGGTGCGAGAGCCAGTTGCTGGCTCGTGCGTTCCCATCTCCCAAGCCCCTAAAGCCCTGCCTAGCGTGGATACTTGCCAAGCCATCTTTTCCATGGGGGTAGTAGTGTCAGTGTCACCCCAGTCGAATCTACCCCCTAGTGGAACGCACTTTTACACCAAGCCTCACCCAAATTCAAAACACAATAACAAATCAACAAAAATACCTACGAAGGTCTAGTTAAATGGATTAATTGCGGAAAAATATAGACTTTTTAGAAAAAATACAGGTCACAGGTCCGGTAGCTATAAATAGCCTAGTACCTGCTAAAATATCAAAGTTACACTTTAAAAAGCGTAAAAGATACATATGGACTTTATAGCACGAATAAAAATCAGAAAAATAAGCAAGCACTTGAATTCTATTTCTAACTATAGTCGAAAGCTACGGTTCAAGTTATACGGCTATGCTATTATTCTAAGGTAAAGTTCTAGAAAACAACCCTTAAAATAATCCCTGTAATTTGGTTTTCAAAGAATATCTTGCTAAGGACTGAGCAGCCCGTTATATAACTTGAACCGTAGCTTTAGACTATAGTTAGAAATAGAATTCAAGTGCTTTCATATTTTTCCGATTTTTATTTGGCTTGATAACTAAATATTTGCCTCTACACCAAATTTGTATGTGTTTTTTTTGTCCTTGAAATATCTCGCCATCTGTTGCAGCCAAGACTTACAACACCTTACGTACATATAATCTACACCCCTCTCTACTTAATCCGCTTAACTAGACCTTCGTACGTATTTTTGTTAATTTATTATAGTGGTTTGAAGTTTGGTGAGGCTTGGTGTAAAAGTGCGTTCCACTAGGGGGTAGATTCGACTGGGGTGACACTGACACTAGAGTACGCCAGCAATCGACATTTGACGAAGCATGGGAGAAGCTTGAGGCATCAGTGGACCTGGAGCCGTTCGAGACCCAAGAATACGTTGTGAGCACAGAATCTTCCTTAGATCGAGAAGCTAAAAGACGCAAAGCGCAGAAGGCCGTCATCACAGCCCAGTCGGAACTCGAAAAGTTAATGGCATCCGTACCCAACTTGAACTCGCCAGACTTGCGCTTAGGGCCGTTAAAACGTCGACAGCTAGAAGCGGCAGCAAAGCAACTACAGGAGACCCGGGCGACATTAAAAGCAGTTAGAACACGCAGCAAACACTTCACGACATTTCACATAACAATAGGGAGTCATAAGATAGCTAAACATAAATAAGAACTACACCAGAGACATCTACAATGGATTCTAAAGCAGGTCCCAGTGGTGGAGGCTGAGATATGTCAATCTATCTCTGCCATTCCTGGTCCGCCAGCTGTGCCAGGTACAAAGAGAACGTCCATGCACAATGGAGAGACTGATGCAGATGCTGTTCATCCACGAACTCGAGGAGCTAAGAAGCAGAGACTGCAGGCACAGGAAAATGCAGCGCAGATGTTCGCTCTGGATAGTCACGTAGCGTGCCCTGTCCCGCTTCCTCCATCAACAGTCCCGCAGGCAGGCGAGGAGCAGCCGATGCCGCAAGAGCCCCTCTGCCGAAGCTCCCGACGCTCGCGACCTACGGTAACTACCGAGTTTCGTCCAATACCTGGCCGACGGACAATTAGCATAGTTGATGGGGAGCGTCGGAGTCGACGGCTTGCCGGGAAGCCCCCAGAGTGCGGTCCACTGCCGTAGACGGACCATCGTGCAAAGACGGGGGCCTACGAAACATCCATTAGAACCTTATAGGAGTCCATCAAGCAAGTGGGTAGAGATTAAACAACTCAGATAGCCGCGAGGAAGGCAATTGGAAAGAGTCATGCATAGCCACAACGACGGTGATTTCCTAGGAAGTCATCTGTACAAGAAGGCCTTAAGAGAGTGTCCCTTATGTTTACCACCCCGTTTATTACCCATCGACCGACGGTTGTCCTTACAGCAGTACCTAGGTAGGTAACAAACGTTCGAAATGTTGGGTTCAGAACTGACTGGTCAATCCTCGACTCATAGGAAGAAGCGCTACAATTCATTTACTGCACTAACTCAAACCGTTCCGTATTACATCCTCCGTTATCAGCTGGTATCATCTCTCCTACATTTCACTATCGACTGGACCTTCAGGTCACATCTATAACTTTGGAAAAAGAAAAAGAACCCCATAGTAATTAGCTGGTCTTCTTAGATATAATAGCTTTAGTAGAATTGGACGAAAAACACAGGTAAAAAAAAAATGCGTCCAGCCACAAACCGTCAAAGGAAACCCTCCGTAAAAGAGCTTTTACTGTAAAGTCAGTTCGTTACGTTATAATTATTGGATGCAAATCATTGGGGCCAAGCTCCGGCCTTAAAGCGGCACGGCTCAGGTCCCGATGTGGCACCCAGGGACCCCATGAACATTCTAGGTACTCTTATTGGGAATACCCAGGCTCAGCGACAAACCAATGGCAAGTCCCAGCCTTTCTCATCTCCGTTCTTGCATGCAAAATTCCGCACAGAGGCGACCTATCCGGGTTGTCACCAGCGTGTTTTGTTACAAGTATGTCTTTTAGACTAGACTAGGTATAGGTAGGTAGGTCTTCGACGAAGTCTGAAGAAGCATATTGCAGCTTAGATAGATGGTCGCATCGAGACCGACTTCTCACTCAGGCTTCGTCAGATCGCACCGCCGAATCGAACATAACACCGATAGAACAGTGACACCGCCTGGCATCGCAGCTGTTCGTCTGCAGGTAGAAGTACCTACACTAAGACGTACCTAGTCAATGCGGCCCGATCGGTCTGTCATCCATCGTTGGTTGCATGGTCGCCCGACCAGTGTCTTGGATAATACCACCCAATGTATATGTAAGAAAGTGGCAGACCAAGTTTGCCTGCATATCTTCCCGCCGCTATAGCCATATTGGGAGGCCTGGAATGTGTGCATGCACACATTCCAGGCTCAAGCTCTTCGACACCGATGCACATACGTAGTACCTGCTCACGATCATACACACCACGAGGCTAATTTTAGACTAAACACAGGACTACGGCAGCCAGTGAGAAGACGACGACTAACTTAGGTAGGTAGGAGTTGTCAGTATAAGGCTACCGTGCGGCAGTTCCCGGAATCGTTGACGTGATCACACAGACTTCGTCTCCAGCGATGTAACCGATGAGCGTCAGGCCAGGGAGCCTCATTGGCATCCTCGAGGCTAGAAACATATCTAATTATGTGCAAAATCATGCATAAGAAGTCCACTCGTAGACCTTTGAAACTCCAGCCTTATTTCGCGTTGCCCGATTTCGTCGTGGAGGGTATAGATATATATGACTTGGTATCGCCCAGGATATCATCATCATCAGCTTTTGCGCTGACTGCATCGATGAACGGGTTTGCTTCTTTCATTTACACAAAATATGTTACGAACAACCTTTGACGTAAGACGATTGATGACACAAAAGGTGCTCCCCCGCGCGATATTCTGCTTATCTCTCCCTCCATCCATCTTGGAGTCTCACACGTAGTGTTCTATACTCGGTCATCTCTGAATCATGGGGCCAAAATAGCGAGCTGAACAGAACCCCGCCTATCATTTATTTTCTCAATACACCACCCGTTCATGTTCTATTCTTAAACGTCGTCCTCACTCAACCTCAAGGCTTCTAGAATTCTCAGGTTCTCCTCAGCAGATGGGCACATTGAAAGTGAGCCGCTGTAAGCCATTACAAGAATACTGTCCTCAGCAGACACCAGCTAAAGACCTGATGCGACAGATTATCTGTTGGCTGTGGCGAGTATCATTGCCTGTTTCGCAAGGCTTCTACTAACGTATCTACGAGTTCGACACAAAGTCTCCAGGTCTGGTAGCGCAAACCTTCCAGACCTAGAACTTTTATACTCGGCTAACCGATACTCCTAGACTGACAGGCAGGCAGTCCACCTTGTAGTGTGACTCCAGTACCTACTTAGTCTTCTAGTGACCTGTCATACAAGAGGTCAGATTGCATAGTCAAGGATGCAACGTGAACGAAGACAAGATACCGGGTAGACCTACGGTCCACGTCGTAGGCGTAGACTTGAATTAGGCATTCTCAATTGGTGCATAATCAATTGTTATGTAGTACATGTCCTTCGTCTTACCGAAATCTCAAAAGCGAATGCGTATAGAGAAGTTCAATACTTCAATAGGTCATCACTATGTCATCAAAGGGGCAACGCCTACGACTACTTTGGCCAGCAGACGGTTAAGTGGACAAATGCCACCTCAAAATTGGCTCTCAAATAACGGTCTGTATGCCTTGAATCTTCGTGTCCAGCTAAGATCTATAACTACATACATACTTAAGTCTCATATTCTATTAAAAGGGTCTGTCGTGGATTTATCTCAGGAATCATGAAGTGGCAGGAGTCCAATTACGAGTCGACGGCGAGATTGATCTGGCACACGAAATCCGAACTGAATACTGTATAATGGCTTCGTGGCCCAATGGCACGGCGTCTGACTACGAGAGGGATTTGGAAATGAATCATTCACGGCGATTAGGAGATTCTGGGTTTGACCCCTAGCGAGGTCAATTGGAATGGTTTTGGTTTTCTCCTTGTCCAATCTTTTTATCTCTGCCTCACCGTGTTCGTCGAACATGAATGGCAGATATGTTTAGTCACTCGGAGTCCCTGAAGAGTGTTGTTCTATCTTGACTGATGGTGACCAATGAACGTGGGTACGTCAGTTCGTAGGCGAAATAAAACACTATTGATCAGATAACATACATACAAACCACCACGTACATGAGAGGGAAATCTGAATAATGGGGCTTCGTATTTAGGTTTAGGCATTATACTATCATTAGATTAAAGTTGGTTAAGGGGTATGCTTCCTTCATCATTTCCTCGTTTTTCGTGCGTGCTTCACCAGGTTTTCTATGACACCCTCAAACGCCTCCCTGTCGCCGATTTTCTCGTCTGTGCGTTTCTTCCAGAATTCGTGCACCTCGTTTGCTAAGACCTCCATCTCCTTCAGCTTCCTCACGTGCCGCTGAAGTTCGATGTCGGTCATTCCTCTCATGGCCTCTTCCGTCGTTGCGCACAGTTGTTTCGCCGCAACTAAATTGAATTCCGGGCCTTGAGGAGGGGCTTTTCGCTTTTTTGAGCGCGATCTGGGTTTCTCCTTACCCTGGGAGTCCACTGAGACAGACGATCCGTTGGCGTCTGATTTTCGTAGTCGAGACACAGAACGTGAGTCCGTGGAAGTCCGTAGCGAGCCGTTTGACGTGACCCGGTGTAGGGACGGGAGAACTAATTTCTTCTGCTTGGACGCAGGCAGGATCTCGTCTAAATCTACAGGCACTCCTAGGGATACTAAAAAAAGTCTTCTGATGCGGGAACGGATCCAATCAGGAGGTTGAAGAGGAGGTGGAGCAGCCAGTTGTGACCATAACGATGCGCTCCTTGGGTTAAAGAATATGGGATTGTCGTTTGGAGGTGAGGAAAGAGGAGGGATATCGAGCACATCAGGTGGATACAATGCATCCAAGTAAGGCTCAGAGGCGGTCAAAATATCTTCAGAGTCTAGCCCGTCAAGATCTAATATTGGCTTTGAGCACACAGAAGTCAGCATAGTTGTAATAAGGCTACCTAAGAAGGGTACTAAACACACAAAGGAAGGTATAGAGACTTGTGGCCGGCTTGTCATCGGCTGAGCAGTGGAAGGTTCTTCGGCCTGCTGGAAGCCATCATCAAAATCGCCAAAATCCGCGTCTTCATCGCCCTCTTCGAACTCGTCAAAATCGTCATCATTGTCAATCGTCTCCTCGTCACGAAGGCTCGCGATTGATCTAGTCGCCGAAGACTTCCTCCGTCTGTGCGTCGACGGGGACTTCAATGCTTGGTTCACAGCCGTGTCATCTACGAAGGCACGGTCAATGGCAGTGTGGATTTTAAGAGGACTTGGCTGTCGTACCGGTGTCTTGTGCATTGACGTCTAGTGAAGCAGCAAAAGGGTTGGCCTCGCTAGTGCCATCGGGTTTTCGAATGATGTCTGGCGTGGCATCTGCCTGATGCAAGTGTTCGTGGTAGTCATGGGTCGAAGAACCGGGAACATCATCCGTCTCGTCGACCACCGTCTTGGGAATCGTAATGTTTGCCGGTGCGATGGCCTGGGAGGATGTAGGCGGAGACTGCTCGTCCTGCACAATGGCTATCTCATCTGGCGAGGCATCCTCCGTCCTCTTCTTGTAGGCCTCGGTGCCCGGGACTTCCCCATAGGAGGGCTCGTCGTCTACTTTTTCGACCCGAGTTCTGGGGATGGGAGAAATAGCCCTTGCGCTCTTCCCAGGAGACGACTGGGCATCGGAATAGTGGTCATCCGAATCAGAGGCCTCTGCAGCAGCAGCACAAGTCAGATCTTGGGAGCTGTGGAAGGAAGTATCGGGCAAGGATATGTATGAACTCACCCAACTCGCGCGCACCAGGATCCTCAGTCCCTGTCCTCTCGGGCGCCTCGAGACTGGAAGAGGACCTACGCTCTCTAGACATGTCGGGAGCTCGTAGCGTAGGAAATACCCAATCCGATATGGCAGACCGGCGAGGAAGAGCCGACCAGCGAGTGCTCGGGATGCAGAAGACTGTTGGCTTGAAGACAAAGGCTCGAGGGTGCTGCCGCGCGAAAGTTGAGGGGTAAGATAGCTGCTCGGCAAGCAGCAGGGAGCGAATGCAATGTAGTGCCGAGTACGATTTAGAGGTAGCAGCCAATGGATACAAGATTGTCAGGGGTTTGAGGTTGGTCGAAGCCTTTGGCTATAGAGCCCTAGTTGAGGGTGGATGGCTCAAGGATCGGGACTGTAGTTGGAGGATCGGATACATTGAACCTCGTCGGATGATGAAGCTGCAGCACAACTCAGACGACCTCTGAGTTGGTTGTTCAGTTGATGGGATCGATCGATTATCTACAGGTAGGTACCCCTACGGTGGGGCTCACTAACCTGTTTCGTCCTGAGCCATGCCGCTTTTAGCATACCTTTTTTTGCATTAAATGAAAGAAGTTGCATAACTTTTAGTTAACTAGTTAATATAACTTAATAATCTATTATAAGTTAACTCTTTATTATATATGTCACTGTTTAACTAGTTATAGATATTTTATTACATTATTTTGTTACTGACCAAAATTCCACGCACACGAAGTCATCGTGTGCGCCCAGTCGCCCATCCTATCTATCGTCTCCATCAAAACGCTGTGTATTTGCCCTTCGTTGAATTTTACATAGGATATCTATAAGCTGGTTCCAACCCAACACACCCCATGGACCATATGTCAGCGAATATTACTACGTTACGGGCTATCAAGGCTCACAGAAATTATTCATCTACGAAGTCTACTACATACAATGCTAATCACTTTACACAAGCAAGGTATCATCACGCTGCAAGGGCAAATCTACGCTGCCGCAGATATCCCACAGAAACGACGGCAAAACTCCCTATACTGTCTTTATCAACGGTGAATCGCTGGAGTCCGACTCCATTTTGGGGGGCACCAGTTGTGAGGAGACGCACACTGGGCAAAACCCACCAGGTTGTACTAAATGTGTTGCCGTGGATCTAGCTATTATTGTGCATCACTTGGAGACTAAGTAGAGCGGGATGGAAAATACTAGTGGCCTTAAACGACATTCCCTAAGGTTTGCTTTGGGTAAAAACGTCCACACTCTGTATGTACATGAATGCTGTTAAATTTCTTCGCGTTGTAGGCTTTAGGAAAAAGGTTGATCTCGTCATTCCTACAGTCGCTCCTCTGGACTGTTCGCAAGAAATTCTTACCTTCTTGTTTACCATCTATCAGGTTATGCCTCAATTTCTGGACGTCGTGTGGCAGCTAGGTCGATATGGTAAGGAATAATAGCGTACTCATAAATATATTGAGGTCCTATTGGTCGCTGGCCCTTGTTTTTAAGCTCTTTAGGAAGCATGATAAGCTCGAAAACCCTTATTCCAGCCTCTGGGTTGTCCGTAAATTTATATGAGCACAAAAGCTGGGTCCAGAATTGGGCGACCTTCGTCAATGTAGACTAAGCCCTGACTATGAACCGGCGATGATAGTAGCTGCGACAATGGTGATAAGGACAGCGGTGACGATAGTCTGGTTTGTAAAAAAATCCGAAGACGGCAAATGCTCATGGGAGATACGACGAGCCGGGCCATATGACACTTTCGATGTTGAGATGGGTAAGGCTGCTCCCCTGCCAAAAGACTAGGAGGGTGGGGGATTCTCTCTTCATCTAGAACAGCGAGGTCATTGTTTTATACTTTGACTGTCTCTTTATCAATGTTTCTATTAGCTAACCCGGCCTAGGTGGTGCCGTGTAAAAGTCGTCTACAGCATCCGATTCTGATGCTTTCACCTCCAACTCCAACGTAGACTCTACAACTCTGACCTATTTAATGAGAAGAGAGGGAGTCAGTTAGTTAGGACTGTACATCCCGGCAACTGTCCTACTCTTAAATCAACTAATTGAACCTCATTTAGACAGCTTGTTATACCACTTGACACGAGTCACGACAGGTGTACGACTCTATAAAAACAAGCTAAGCCTGTACATGCAAAGAAGGTAGAGAGAAAGTCTGTTCTAGAGTTGCAAGCAAGGTGTACAAAACCCAATCACTGCCTTGATTTGTAACAAGGGCTTATACCTAAAGGCTTGGAACAATCGTTCTGTTCAGCTAATAATTCGTTTTGGAGTCATTAGGGTCCTAAAGGTCTAGGTTGTAATCAGACTCGACCTAGATTTTCGTTCTCTACTTATACGCAGAATTCTAGCTGTTGTATTTCTTGTGAAGCGCTCTCTTCGCTCCCTTTAAAGTTGTAGGCTGTAACACATGTTCCATGTCTAAGCGGTCTAAGCTAGCGCGAGCGCCCTCGTTGGTATATACAAAGATCAAAGCTTAGGTAATGAATGAATGAACGGCAGCTATCATTCCTAACCCTCCTGAAGCTCCTTGTAAATACCTAACGCCACATCTGCTCAGAGTATGGAGGTCCTTCATATCTTAACCAAGGAACTTATTATCTCCGGTCATGGAAAAAAATTTTGCCCAGGTACTGTAGTAGGCCCTGATATCGATGCCAGCCATATCATCCCTCAGATATATTACCGTCTCTACCCTAGCGACCAACGCCAGCATGATATTACCACTACTTTGTAAGATCAGCCCAGGCTTATAGAAGTATGGGAAATGCCTGAAACTCCAAGTTCCATGATATCCTTATGAGGAAGGACCTCCATGCGCTTTTCGATGCAAGATTCTTCTCTATTGATCCCAATACCTTGCGTGTGCGTGTGTTTTTATGATCCGATGCTTTGACTGAATTCAACGGCAAGAAGGCGTCACGACCTCCAAGAATCGATCCCGCTGCCCTCCGGTATCATCACGAGACGTGTTGCATCGAGAACATGGGCAGCACTAGCCCTCAGATCGCCGCTATCGGTGCTACTCTTGTCGTTATTATCGTTGCTGCTCTCGTGGACTTCATTCCAGGTTGGGCGCTTGAAGTTGAAGCGGTTAAACTAGAATACTAGGCGCCGCTTAGTGAATGCCAGTGAAGGCCTTTAGAAAGTTACTCTCACCGAGTATAAGCTCAACGTTCCACACAACTAGACGCAGTCTAATTAGAGACTTAGAACTAGATACGGCTGTGCGTATATGTCAGAATTTTCTGTGAAGATATCTTGACAACTATTGCATCGTAAATATAGGAACTTATAAGTAGTAGCATATAGTGGTTGGGAAGCAAAGGTTTACAAGGCTCTTCAAGCTTATTTCTTGCCAGTTTCAAAATCTTAGTTGGTTAAGACTAGACCTCTGACATATCAACAGCCTCTTGCTCCAGGCTATCTGATGATGATCCCGATAATGCTAACTGACCACTGATCGTCAGGGCAATCAGAACCTCTTATTTGACTTCTTCTGCACATCACTGTTAACGCTGTACCGCGCGAGCATTGTACCGTTCGGTTCGAGGATGAACCCCTTCTTCCCGTATAGCCCAGCACAAGTAGCCCAGACTAGTGCACGAGTTAAAATCCTTCTTCCAGCGCTTGTGACAGCCCCACAACGTGATGTCCAATTGGGTCGTTGTGAAGTTGTGTAGCCGCTAGCATGAGTTAATAGCCTGATTCCCGTGAATCACCATTCTTGAAAATAATCCTTCATATCTTAATTTACTGTCTTTTTCTTTAAAATATGAACTATATTGTCTTGCCATTAAGCATTAAATTAACATATTTTATATCTATTAAACCATTAATATCAACTGCATATATTAAAGCCTTTTATATAACAGCTTAGTTAAGGTTATTTGCCTGATACTCTACATTTATAGCATAGATTCTTAAATACCAAAATGAAGGTATCATCTCGTATTCTACCCACTGATGACGCAACATGTAATGGCCAACCATAATGTCCACGTTTTCATATTTTTCAAAATCGCCTGGGCGCAAAGACAGCCAGATAGAGATGCGATCTCTGAGCCATACGGCGGGGTAGCAAGAGTTCCTCTGTGACAAGGCCTTGTTATAATAGATTCAAGTTCACTAATGATTCTCTTTGGGTCTAAAAGGGTCCTTGGTTTCCTCTTTCAGTTCAAAATGCGACTTTGTCCCCTTGCCCTCTTCTCATACACATAGATCTTGGTCCTGTCTCCTCTCCGATTCAGCTTTGATCTAGTGAAACAGCCTAGGGTGACCCGAATACCCTACTGGCCCTGACCAAGGACGAAATCTACAAATTCCGCATCCAAGGCAGCGAAATGGAATAAAATCAATTGAGGAACTGTGTGATCACGTACTTCATAGAATAATCAAATAATTTTCCCGAAAGAAATCAACAATGGTTTTTTTTATTTTTTTTTAGCTATGGTGTTGTTGAACTGCCCCATTGAAGGTCTAAGTGAATGGTCTTTCACGTGAAAATGCCACCCCTAGTAAACGATTTACGTAAGCTGAAAGTCACCCGCACTGCTTCACTAGCTATCCGTTACATTTCAGTTAATATCTCTTGATACCGCCGGCTCATCGCCGCTATGTCCTCTATCCACATGTCTTGCCGGGGTGTGCCAGGCCCTGATGGGTCTCTGGCAGTCGTCCTCGCCTCTTAGTCATCGATCTATCAAGGCCACCACTGTCCCTCCTGATATTCTCGTTGAACCAAGCTTTTGCTTTCTCGTCAGAGCTTGAATCCAACACATCATTACTAAGCATGAGCTGTCCGTAAAGATAAGAGGTGCTCCAAAACGTCAGGGTTGAACTCCATATACTGGGTTCCCGTTCCCTGACAACAGTCTTGATGAAGCTTTCCAGAAGCAACTCACGGTCTGGGAAATACATTCCTTTGTGAAATGTGAACCGTGACTCGGGTATTAACTGTAGACTGAGATGGGCATAAGAGGACGGAATCAGAACAGCCCTGAGTTCCTCTCCGGTATGAGCTGGGAATTCGAAACGTATAGAGTTGGCGTCAATGGAGCGATAGTCTATAACATTCCAGCGGTGTATATTCCGGATCCTCTCGTCTGTAAAGATCTCTGGATTGACCATAGAGCCGTAGGACCATGGTGCGTCGCGAAAGCCGGCGCTGTGGAGGGATTCAATCGCCGCATCAAGATCAGAATCTTCGATGACAAGCATGAAAGACTGGGAAGGGGTGAGTATCAACTGTGAATGCATCGGTCTTCACACTTACATTGCGGATGGTTCCAACCCCGACGAAACCCATAGCCGCTTCGCCCCATACGATAGCCTTGATGGGGTCCAAAGCGGACGCAATATCTTCCATTTTCTCGGGTGTATTGATCGCGTAGGATGAGATGAAAAGGGAGTTATTCAAGTGGGAGTTGTTGTGAAAAGGGATTCCTCGGGGTCTTATTGAGAATTTGGTTACGTACAAGAGAGTTGGATTGTTATGTCTTTGATTGCTTGTTTCGGCTCAATCACAATAACCTTCCGAAGGGGCCCTTTAGGTAGGTACCTACCTAAGTACCTAATGGACCTCCAGTTCTAAAACATGTTGATTGCTAAAATGCGACTACTGATATATTATGTGTTACTCGGTTAGGCTGGTCTCCACTTCGACCGAAGGTCTCCTGGACTGACTATGCAACTCTTGCCCTCTGGCTACTTGCAATAGACCATTAATGATACGCAGTGATATCCGTTGGTCACCTTGACCTTGCGGACTTAGGAGATTGTCCAGCGAAGTAATTACTAAAAGCCTTTTAGTAAAAGGCGTATGCCCTTGATTAAACTAGGGAAGCGATGCGAAGACGAGAAGACTAGAATAAAGAGGGAACTAGGGAGGTGTGAGACATCGTAGATAAAACAGTATATATTAAACACGGTGTCAGAGTCGTCCAAGAAGTTTCAGTCATATTCCATCTAATGGCGCTGCGCAGTGCCTATGGCCTCGTCGAACAGAAAATGAGACAAGAACAAGCATTTAGGAGAATACAATACCGACGACCATACATCCGATCTGCCAGGTGACGGCAGAAGTAAACCACAGGAGCGGTCTCGGTGCGGGTCGCCGTTGGTTTGATTCCAAACAATTCCGAACAGAGCCAACCAGAGGCCGGCCTGCATAAGCCTGCTTCTGAGGGTGACACTGCTTCTGAGCGTACCGCACTGAAGATAGCGCGCCGCTTCTGAGAATGAAGCACTGCGTCTCCCTGCTTCTGAGACTTCTGATCATGACTCTCTGCCTCTCAGGGTGACACTGCTTTAAAGCATGAATCCCTGCTTCCGATACGGCTCCCCTGCTTTCTGAGAGTAACACACAGCGTCGAGACAAGAATGCAGAGGGTGACTCATTGTCACGAGATTATTCAATCTTGCACAGTCATCTAACCGGCTCTTCCTGGTAAGTGAGTACCCTGCTCTGGAGCGGCGAAGCGACACGACGCGGGTAGGAAGGAGACTTTTCCTTGCTGTATTGGCATAGTAAGTATGAATCAAAGTGTAAATCAACTAAAACAAAACCTATTATAGTTTTAAAAGTTCATTGAACTAATAATAAAGCAAACAACGTGAAACGGTAGAATTTACTTATACTCCCGAGTTCAAGCGTTCATCCTGTGAGTAGCCTCCCGTATTGCCTCACTGCTGCCCAACAGCAACCCAGCATTACCTACTTAGGTAACTCGAGTTAACTCATCAATGTTGACGTACATACCTAGGTACTTACTCAGGCCTACTGACCTGTGGGGCAATTTGGGACAGTTACACCCCAGGTTTAAATAATGGGATTTGGAGAGATAAGTCCAAACGAAACGAGAGCTTATTGTATCAGTCAATAGATTGCACGTTTGATCCTACTAGAAAATGCCGTTCTTCTATCGGGTGTAGTTTTACAAAATAGTTGGTGAATTAACTAGCATGGTCTGATCGATTTAAGGGGTATTAGCCGCAGCAAAAGGGACACAAATAACTTTTTACGCTTCCAAAGCTATAGGTAATCACGATAATAATGAGGCTCGACGACCAAGGTGGCAGACTATAGTTGAATTGATTTAAAGGATTTGGTGTTTTGAGATGTAGGTTAAGTACAAGAATTTCACGTCAATGAAATCAACCCGCCCTGCTTTGTTAGAAGTGATTTTCTGCTTCACCCAGAGACTTGGTGTAGATCTCCTCAGCCCGACCAGAATCAACACCGAAAATGCAGCAAAGAGTCGTCTTGACAAACTTCTCAGCCTTGGCTTGGGTATCCGACCACTCAGTGCTATGTGCGGCATGCTTTTTCTTGAAGAATGCGACCACACAGATGGCGAGCCACATTTGTTCCTTCAAATTGTCGCGACCTTCAAGGACCAAGATGAACGGCGGCACGGCTGGGATGCTGGTGTCTGGGAAAACTATCTGCTGGACAGCTCTCAAATTAAATGCGCCGTTGCCGTCTTGAGCCGTGGCAAGCCCCGATAGCTCATCATTGCCTGCGTTCGATTCGAATGCACCGCTACCGTCCTGAGCCGCGGCGAACCCCGATGGCTCATCACTTCCTACGCTAGGAGCAGACCTCATGGCAAGGAATTGGTTCGCAACTGAACTGTCTGTGGCAAGGTTCGTCCTCGGCGCAGTGAAAGTACTAATTCCTGACTGGCCACGTGCTGTGAAAGATGCCTGTGCAGTCGAGGTGGTGGGAGCTTGCGTGCGTACAAAGTCGAGACTAGATTTATTGCTGGGGGAGACGCTTGCTAACAGACTGGAACCATCGGGAGGAATGTTGCTGGTTACGTGTGTGGTAGTGCCGACGCCATTGGTGGTAGCGACGAACGACGTCTGCGTGCTAGCCAGGCTGTATGTCTTTCCGAGTCTAACGATCTCAGCCTCATTATAGTACTTTTCGGTAGCATCAGTAATGGAAAGTGCCTTGTCCTCATACGTCTGGATGAGGGCACGCGCAGCAAGTGCATGGATGAGACGCCCGTTCTTGATCTCGTCTCCGTACTCAACTGTAATAGTGTGGTTAGGCTTGGCGCTCCCGGGAATCTGATACTTGATCGTCGCCTTTACATCATTAAAAGTGCCATTGATGATAGCATACCAATAGCTTCGGACGGCCCAGAACAGAGTTCCAGGAAGAGGAGCCTGCTGAATCGACTTTGGCGGGTCGAGGTTGTCTCCTTTGGCTTGGACAGGTTCTCGTCGACTACCCAGATTATCGCCACTGGCGCCAGGCTGGTCTTTGGCACCAATCATTCCCCACTTTACATCTTGAACAAGAATAGGGGCGCGGTCGATGGCGTCGATAAGGGTCTGAGCTTTTTTAAGCTCGTGGTCGCGCTCTTGGAGCTGCGACTCGCTGATGTATGCAGTAGCTCCAGAGCCAGCCCGTGCTAACCCTTCACACATCCCTCGCGAAACGTCGTCGCCTAAGCCCATAACGAACACTCGCAAGAGTCTAGATTGTGCCGCAGTTGCAGTGACATTTCTCTGGATAGTCTGCATTGCAGCCGTAACACCCCAATCAAGTCCATCCGTAACAACAATAATGGAACAACGAGGGTTGGAAGCTTCGCGTTGGTTTAACACAGTAGTCAAGGCAGTGTTGATGTCAGTGCTGCCTGAAGCGTTTGTATTGAGCTGACTTACAGCATTGGCAACGTTATTTATATCGTAGCCAAGGCTCTTCCCACCAGGGACGATTGACCACGCTGTCGTATTGAAGTAATAGATATTGAATGACGACCTTTTTACTTTCGGAAGCCGTTCTAGCATGGTTCTGACGACGTTGTTGGCAGTCAGGCTCCGGGCTCCTGACATGCTTCCGCTATGATCAACAAGGAAGATATATTCTAAGGTAACTTATTAAATGGCAGACTACTTGATGATTGATGTGTTTGAACTTACCATGCTCCTCTGGACTTAGGTCTATGTTGGATACCAGTGTGAGAGCCAAAGCGTAGGTGGTTGGATTTCCAGGGATTGGTGGGGAAAGTTTTTCAACAATGCAACGACCTTGATCAACCAGATCGACTGTCCATACGAGGATGAAGTGATTTTTCAAGAAGCTTTTACTGGTGAACTCAACATAAGCCTTCCAACTTTTCCACGCTTTCTTCTTCTCTGTTGTAGTCATACTCTGGTACGACGCGTCGGAAAACCCAGGAATAATATTGGCATGGTGCGAAAGAGAGCCGAGGTCAAAAATTTGGGCTTCCTCTTGGGCTTCAATTGAAACAGTGATGGTGACCGCGTTCTTGTCAGTGGGCGCAGTAGGAACAGTCTTTTGACTGGCCGGTTGTGCTCCAGGACGATCTGCTAAGCCAATAGGGATTGTGAGACGGATGGAATCCTCGATAGTATCGCTCGAAATCACGTAGACATAGGTAACACTGACGGGGACCATCCAGTTAGTTCCCATAAGATAAATTTCGATTTGTTTGGCTTACCCAATTGTTACCTTGTAATCGCGTTTTACCATGCCCAAGCTGATCTGGAACACTGCGAGACGGGATTAGAAACATGCCGTTCGTTCTCTCTGAGTCAGATGCTCTAGGGTCCCAGTTAACGTTGAGGTTACCTTCTTCATTGATTTTATCGAGCTTCCATGCCTGGACGCCATCCTTCATAGCCTTTTGATACTTTTTATCAACCTCGGCCTTCTCGTCGACTATCCCGTCAATTTTAATGTCTCCAACCTGAGCAGAGAAGCCAATCACTGACGCTTCAGGCGGAATCTCGAAGATATAGGAACATTCTCGGTCGACATTGGTCTGGGCTTCATAGGTTTCCGTGAGTAAGGCTTCAACGAAAACGTCCCGGACAGTGTAGTTGTAGCTAGAGCTGAGAAGGGGATATCCAACAGGCTCCCAGTGCTCATGGCAATATACCCCTTGCCATCTTTGGGCTGGGCCAACGTACGCCATTGTCGCTAGAGAGGCTCAAGATTTCAAATGGGTGGATAGATAGCTGAACAGAAAGTTTGGGGGAAGAAAAGAGATGTGGGGGAAATGACTGAGCTCGGAAAAGGTTGACACAGTAAAAGCTTGAGCAAGGTCTGTTATATATACAATCGTGACCAAAGAAAACCCACACGCCGGCCGGGTTGAGTCTAATACCGCTGTATGTACAATCCA
This sequence comes from Xylaria cubensis, assembly GCA_022385715.1. Taxonomy (NCBI): domain Eukaryota; kingdom Fungi; phylum Ascomycota; class Sordariomycetes; order Xylariales; family Xylariaceae; genus Xylaria; species Xylaria cubensis. The sequence goes on along the minus strand of MU279015.1, from coordinate 118,010 downwards.
GCGGGGTGTAATAACAGCTAATCGTTCAATTATTTAGATGAACCTAATGTGTTGACCTATTGACTGGCATTTCGTCATCAACGCACTGCCTGTCTTTACCTGCCTGCTACTGCTTCCGCATATTATCTACCAAACTGCATATTTGCCCGTCTCTGCCCGTTATTGGAACATTTGGTCAGCTCGTTTATTCCACTTCGTTTGTCGAGCCCCCAATTAGCAACACACCGTCTCCTTGTTGTGATCCGGATGACTCGAATATTGCTCGCCGACCCCGCTTCCAGGTTCCAAATTAGGACCAACGTTTCTGCCTTTGCTATAAAATGAAACGTTGAGCGAGCTGAATCACCTGTGGAGATCTCATATATACGAGAAATACACGACAGCGGTAGACTCGGGGTCCCCTACAGTAGCCGCATTTCATGATGATTGGCTGGATCCTCTTATCAGAGGGAGACGAATAGAACTTCAAGCAGGCTGAATCGTCTTTGGGGTTTCCTGCATACGGGAAATACGCGGCAGCGGTGAACTCAAGGTCCCCTATAGTAACCGCATGTCAGAAAGATTGGCCGCTTCCGACCACTAGAGGGTGATGTCGAAGATCGCCGAGGTGCCCGAGCGATTGCTCTGTCATAGAAGCCTCCCCCTTCGTTTCATTGTGTGGTCTATTGAGATGTAGGTCAGGTGAGTACAGGCTGGTTGAGGAGTTTGTCTCCGCTACAAATTAATAATGCTACCGATTGCTGCAGGCCGAGCATTGAGATACACATGCACTGCTTCGGTCTCCGAAACTATGTTTGTTGGGTGATTTTGGCCATTCTCTAGATTGGAGAATGAGGCGGGATCGAGCTTGCAATCTCGGTTGGGAAGAAGGCAGTGATTAACAGCTCTCTCGCCAACGACAGTGTGTAGGCCAACCTAGAGATTTTGTCAGCGCACTTACTGCCAGTGTCCTACTTCGGTACAAATTTGCGCCCGCGTTTCGTTTACCAAAGGTTAAGTGCTTGTTCGCAGTCAGGCTACCCCTGAAATCAACACAAGACTTTGTCTTGAGCACCTCAAGAATTATTACTCACAGCGTTTCCTTCATGTCTCGATAGACCTTCAAATAAGCTCCAAAGCGTCCACTATCCATACCTTTTTTTCCTTTTTCGAACGGCCTCTCCAAAAATGTCTGCCCACGATGATACCGTGCGCAGCTTTTCCTTCCTGCCGAGCTTGCAGAAACGGCTATCGAAGTAGCTCTACAAGAAAACCCCGACAACATCATCAACTCTCCCGATATGGTGGTACCTCCTGCTGGGGGCGTTCTCCCGGCTCAAGGTTCGGGCCCACCTCTCATTGGACTGTTTGTTCGAAAGATGTGGCGTCCGGGCCGGACCTTGCGCGTATGTTTCTTATCTGGCGGCAGCGCCTATGTTCGTTCAAAAGTCAAACAGTACGCCCAAGTCTAGTCGAAGTATGCCAGTATCAGCTTCGAGTTTGTCAACTCACTTCCTGCCGACATCCGCATCACTTTTGCGAAGGATGGATCCTGGTCTTATATTGGGACAGATTGTAAGGACACCAGGCTTGTGCCGGCTAACTGGGCGACCATGAATTTTGGCTGGTTCAATGATAAGACGCCGGAATTAGAATTTTCTCGCACTACCTTGCATGAATTTGGGCATGCGATCGGATGTATTCACGAGCATTCCCAACCGAAAGCTAAAATTCAATGGAACAAGCCGGTCGTGTTGGCTTCTTATAAACGTCAAGGATGGAACGCTCAGAAGGTCGAATCCAACATCTTCCATTACAACGAGGGTGACGTTACATCGTCGGCGTTCGATTCATTGTCCATTATGGAGTATAGAATTCCCAAGGAGTTCACGACCAATTATTTTGAAGTCGGGTACAACAATTACCTGTCTCATTCTGACATTGAGTTTATTGGAAGAATGTATCCAAAACAGACACCTATCCGGCCTCAACCCACAAGTGAGGTAACGAAAAACCTAGAGATTGGTGTCTTCAATACCATGGCAGTTTCCTCTACTGCCGCACCGGCAAAGAACCACCGGACCATCGTCGGCTTTGCCAAGGAATATTCCACCTCGCCTGCGTTCACTGTCGGGCTCAATTTTCTCAACTTCGATAATTCTCACAACCTTCGGATTAGGTCCAAGGTCGACACTGTTCTTCCCACCCAGGCCATACTTAATCTCCAATCATACGGTGACACTATTCAGAACGCCTCCGGTGTTTCCTGGTTCTTGTATTCGCCCGAGGATAAAGACATCCAAGGGGGTTCATTCACAACTAAGAATGCCGGCGCGGATACAATAGTCACCTTCCGTCGCGAGTACCCTTCAATCCCGGAGGTGGTTGTCTTCCTAACTGCTCTAGATATCGACAAGTGTGCAAACTGCCGCGTAAAGACCTATGCTTCCAACGTGACCACGCGCGGCTTCAAGTTGCACATTGAAACCTGGTCCGATACTAAGCTGTCAGAGTGTGGTGTCTCCTGGATTGCCCACCTGGCCGATAATCCGGGTATCTCCAGCGAGAATTTCAGTACTCAGGAAGCGCAGACGAACAATCAGGGCACGCTATCCTTCACTCCAGGTTTCGAAAAGCCGCCAAAGATATTCCTGGCGTTGAATATGCTAGATATCGACAGGGGCAATGACACTCGTGTCCGGCTCTCGGGAAGTAGCATCTCGGGACAGCAGATGGAATGGCACATTGACAGTTGGGGCAATGCTACTATAAACGCTGCTGGGGCGGCGTGCATTGCTATCAGTAGTTAGATGGACGATTCCTAGTGAATTGATTCTCTAAGCTGCTTCGTCTACTAGATACAATACACTTTTATGACTTGACACGGATATCATAATTAATACCCACAGGGTGGTGATTATATAGTATACCAGGTATGCAAGCTATGATATCTCCTAACGAAATAGCTAGCCTAGATAAGCTTGTGCTTATTATCCAGGCGAGCATTCTCCTCCGCCTGTGCCGCCGTACTCTCGATATCTTCTTTTCGGTACGCATACGGCCTGCTAATGCTTCATTATCGGCTCTCAACTTCTCCCTACCCTCTTCCAACGCCATTCCCCTCATCAATTGCTCGCGATTTTCCTGGAGCCAAAACTGTGGCTGTGGAACCATAGTGAATAGCATACGCAGCTATACTATAGGTAGTTTCATGAATGATCACAAAACTGTCATCGGGTTCCGAGAAATGCCACAAAATCTCTAAGCCAATAATGGAAACCAGGGGTAGTTTTAGTGTTAGTGGATTTACGGAGGATGTTATGCATACTTTCAATTATGAGACAAGTGTTGAATCACGATCAGCTAAAGGTGGTACCAGTCGATCAAGTAAGATCAAGGTCCTTAGGGCTCTGTTAAATTGCTATTCCGCTGAACCCTATTTGTCATGTTTCAAAGAAGTGGTAAAATGTACACAATTGCCGGGGCTTAGTTATCCCTAGACTAACCATTCCCGTCCTACCTTAGCCTGTGGCTCAAGCTCCAGGCGGCATCAGTTGTCAACCAACTGGCTCCCTTAGAATGGACCCGGCGCGTATCGTGCTAGCTAATAAGCTGGTCGCGCAACCCGTTTGGCTATTGCAGCAAGTAGACATTTTTCCTAGGTTTTAGGACAATCAAGAAGTACTCTTCACAGCTTCACTCACCACTACAAGACGTCCTTGTTCTTTTCGGTGGTTTTCTCCGTCTCTATCCACGCAGCAAGACCGACGATCTAAACCAATCCCGTGGAATAGCGACTCGGGGCATGTGGACGAGTGGCCGCTGATTGAACTAGGTATCCCATTCCACATTCGCCAGCGTGTCTGCCGTCCGAGTCCGAGCCGATAGTATTCCCACGATAGCAAGAGTCGCACCATGTCCCTCTTCGGCAACCCGAGCTCTTCTGGGGCCACCAACAATGCGACCACCTCGAGTGCGTCAGCCGGCGGCGGGTTGTTTGGGTCGAAAACGCCTACGACATCAAGCAGTGGGTTGTTCGGATCGTCGACAACGCCTGCGACAACATCAGCCGGTGGGTTGTTTGGATCGTCGACAACGCCTGCGACGACATCAGCTGGTGGATTGTTTGGGTCGTCGATAACACCTGCAGCAAAGCCGTCCACAACCCCCGCGACAACAGGCGGGCTTTTCGGTGAACAATCGAAAAGCACTCCTGCCTTCTCCTTTGGAAACGCGGCCAATGGAGGCACCAGTGCTGCGGCAGCTCCTTCTTCTTCAGGCACCGCAGGCGCCAGTTTATTTGGAACTCCAGCGAAACCAAGCGAACAGAAATCGCTCTTCGGTGCCACGAGCAGCGGCGCCGCCTCCAGCTCAACTCCACCAGTCGTGGGTGGAGGGACTGGTGGCAGTCTTTTTCAGGCAACACCCGCAAAACCCTTGTTCGCTCTCAATTCCACGACACCGGCTGGCGCACCTCCGGCAAACACTTCAAAGCCATCTGGTGGCTTAGGGCTCTTTGCTACCAAACCTAACACTACTACCCCGAGTGGCTCATCCTTGTTCCCCTCTGCTCAGCAGAGTGAGACAAAGGATCCCGGCTCTGCGACAGCTGGTGCAACGAGCGGCACCAATACTGCCGCTCAGAGCGGTTCATCCCTGTTCTCCTCTGCCCAGCCGGCTAAGACAAAAGAAAACCAACCTCTCAGCTTGTTTGGCAACCAGGCTAGCTCACAGCCGAAACCTGCGACGACCTCATCAACAAGCTCAACAACACCTGCGACAGCTAGTGCAACGAGCGGCACCAATACTACCGCCCAGAGCGGTTCATCCTTGTTCCCCTCTACCCAACCGTCTAAAACAAAAGAAAACCAACCTCTCAGCTTGTTTAGCAACCAAGCTAGCTCACAGCCAAAACCTGCGACCACCTCAACAACAAGCTCAACAACACCTGCGACATCAAGCGGTGGATTATTTGGATCATCAACAACGCCCGCGACATCAGGCGGGCTTGCTAGTGAGCAAACGAAAAGTGGGTCATCGACAACGCCCGCAACATCGGGCGGGCTTTTCGGCGAACAAGCGAAAAGCGCTCCTGCTTTCTCCTTGGGAAACGCAGCTAGTGGAGGCAACAGCACCCTGGGCGCATCGACGAGTGGCCCAACATCCTCCATGGCACGCCTGAAGAATAAGACCATGGACGAGATCCTGAACCGCTGGGCTACGGATTTGTCCAAATACCAGAAGGAATTCAAGGAGCAAGCCTCCCAAGTCGCAGCCTGGGATCGATTACTGGTCGAGAATGGCGACAAGATCCAAAAATTATACCTCAACACGTTCGAGGCAGAGAAGGCGAGTCGCGAAGTCGAGCGGCACCTTGTCACGGTGGAAAGTCAGCAAGAAGAGTTAGAGTCTTGGTTGGACAAGTACGAGGTTGAGGTGGACGCTCTGTTCTCTAAGCAAATCGGTTCCGGTGAGCAGCTCGTCGGTCCTGATCAAGAACGTGAGCGAACATACAAGTTGGCCGAAAAGATCACGGAGCGTCTGGACGAGATGGGACGGGATTTGGCCAAGATGATTAAGGAAATCAACGACATCTCGGGGGCCGTTAGCAAGGGTAGCAAGTCTGACGATCCGGTACGTCTTCTAGCTTGTCTTTATTCTTTCGATACGTTTGTACTAATGGATGCTCTAGCTGAGTCAGATTGTGCGTGTTCTCAACGGACACCTTACACAGCTTCAGTGGATCGACACGAATGCTACGGCACTACAAGCCAAGGTAACGGCAGCGCAGAAGTCGAGCAGTCAAATCGGCAGCCAATACGGGGGTCCTGAACAGGATAATGTGGACAGCTTCTACCGGTCTTACATGGGACGCAGGTAATGCTATTTGAACTGGGTAACAAGCATTATTTCTGCCGAGAAGCGCATGGCAATGGCAATGTGGAATGGAGGAATTCACGGAATGACCTAAGTATCAGGTGATAACAATGAAAAGCAATGATGGCATGTAATTAGAGGCGAGAGGCGCTCTGCTATTCGAGAATTCGGATCACAGTCCACAGGACATGCGGAAATCGTCATGTATGTACACTATGCGCAATACCGAAGAGACGAATCGCTGGAGAGACGATGGCATTGATTTTCCTCCTATTCCTCCAACCGTGACCTGATCATTCACAGCTTGATCCCATGTCAACTAGTCCTCTGGGTGATGCATTTTGGTCAATAGGATATTTAGTTGTGCTCGCCGCCCTGCTCCCTTGTCAATTCGTCACTGGAGGAAAAAAAATTTATTAGCATGATTTCTCCACGAACGGAAAAAAAAAATTTGAAGCAAAAATTTTTGCTGCGAGAATCCACATCTAGGCATTGTCGAACAAGAGACCCAAGAAAGGGCTAGAAAGAAGAGCCGTGGTAAGAGGGAATGGATAACTCACATGTGATCGGACAGCTTCTTGAGATGATCCTGCTGCTCGCTGATCTTCCTGCGGAGCTCCAGGAGCTTCTCCTTCTCGCGCTGGCGGATGGCGTAGTCCTCGTTGGCCCTCTCCCTGCGCTGAAAGGCATCCCTGTTATATGATACTACGAGTCAGCTTCTCTGCTATATCTAGAATAGCTATCAAGGGAAAAAGAGAAGAAGAAAAGGAGGATGTCGAAGCTCGTTGCGTCCTTAGGAGTCATAGCTTCTGATAGTAGTATCCTTTCGCTTTGAAGATGATCTTGCCCGCAACATGCTATCTATCCCCTCTTCGGCAAATACAGCCATGCTCTTGACTGCGCAGCAGTTGGACGACGAGGCGCCGTGTTTTGAGGGATTTGATGGAGGCTCGCGGAGGCGGAAACGTACCCCTGGCCACCCGTCTTGGGGGGAGCACCGGTATCACCGGCGCCCATGGCTCGAATGGTGGTCGAGAAAGCTCGGGAAGAAACGCCGCGAGAGGGGATCTTGGTGAGTGTCTGGCGGAACATGTTGAGTCTAGAATGAGGGAAAAGAGAGATTTATTTGTTAGCCAGCCCGTCTTTTACTAGCCCGCGCGTTTCGCAAAGGGATTGAGTCGTTTGGTGGTGCAATGGGGTGTTGCAGAGCAAGAGTCAATTAGCTGCTAGTGGCTGAATGGTTCTTATGGTGGGATATAGAGGCCAATTGAAGCCGGGGAAGAGATGCCCAAGATAATGTTGTTATGAGGTTCTGTGGCAAGGGTATCACATACCTTGGTGGTGCGAGGTTTGTCGGATTGAAGTGTAGACGTGTGGTGTCGAATGACGCAGCTTGCAGTCTTAGTTGCAAGATTGAATGAGGTAAGTAAGTAGTTGGCCAAAACAGCTGATTGATTGGCCTGAGGTCGGGTTACGGCGGAGCGGAGCCCTGGAAGCTCAGGCCATTTTCTTGTTGCCTCGGGCGGAATCGTGGGCCGGCCCTGCCCGCGTGTGTATTATGTAGTCTAGTTACCTGATAAACTGATGCTATCCCTTCTCCACCGACTGCCCGTTCACATTAGATTAATGTCACGCGGATTACCAGTGGGTAGGGTCATGTAAATAACCTACGAGATGGCCGATTCGCATATTCAGCTTACCCGTATTTGTTCTTGTTATTGTGTTTGCTATCATCGTGTTTGCTCGGTCTCTCGATCCTACGAAGTAATTCACGATATTAGCTGGATAGCCTCTTTGGCGTGCCCAAGTAGACTACTGCAATATCGAATACCATTCCAAGCCTTAAGGTAGGTACCAGGTAGTTCTCTAGCCCTTGTTATAATTATACAGAAGCAAGCCTGCGTACAGTAACCCCTAACAGGTCTAGAATCCACCGATCCGTGCTGTTGATTTGTTGGTCGAGTGCCAGTACTCTGCGGTAATCCTAGAGTTCGCGAGGGGTTGTTGTCGCCATTCCTGTCGTTATTGTCATCGCGGTGGGGATTTTTGGGATTTTCAAAGAGGTCGCAGCCTAGTTTGTTGCTTACCCTCTAGACTTACCCTTAGACTTAGATTCATCAGACCACAAGCCATCTAACTTTTCTGACTTGGTCTACGAGTTCGGTTCTGACTCCGTTGATTTCGTTGATTGTGAATTTACATATTCCTCATATCCGTTGTAGCAATCAGGCCAATGTTCTAACATGGCCTCTGCTTTTTTTTCGATGGATATCGAGATTATTGTGCGTGAAAGCCTCCGAGCAAAGGGAATGTAAGTAAAATGTGGTTAGCTGGGCCACCGCAGTATGGGATAACCCATTTTTGAAGCATATCAGTTCCTGGGACACATAGGTGATACTATAACGTCTTTATAGCATCATCGTCATCACTGTCTCGGTCGACATTTAGTTTGTGAGTCGCCTTATAATCATAAACGAAGGCCAACATGTGTTCACCACTCTGGCGAGTGGACCAGGCCTAAAAGTTAGGTCCAATGATGCGTTGTTCTGGTTCTGAATTGGGATCTTTAGGCATCGAGTAATAAATGATATCCTGTTCAGTGAACCATGCAAGGGTGAAGTTGTGTTGAGAATTACTACTGCAGCGTCTTCGACTCCCCTTTTCTCGAATTCTTTAACATCGTTTTTAGTATTTCTAGGCCGTTCGAGGTACTCTTCTATTAAGGAAGTGGCAGCGGACATAGGAAACGGTATGTTGGTGCCAAAGACATCGGTGAGCGTCTGGTTGGTGATGATTAGGCCAGTTGGTCCACGGCTTTAGAAACTGAGAGTAAAACTTTTTCGTGATATCGGTGTTTTTTCTAGTGGAGTAGTTATTTCCAATTATAAAAGTCTGGTAAAGTCTATGACAGTCATTCAAATAGTGTATGAATGTGGTCTTTGTTGAGATATGGTGAGTACATCTTTCTTGGCGATATTCCTACACTAAAGGTTTAAAGAAAGAAAGAAGAGATGAGGAAGCTTGCGTGCTTATGAGGCTGATTGTGATGGTTTTATGTCTGGCAATAATAAATAGTATGATGGGGCTCAGAAATTATGAGGTACCCATTTCTGGTGTGAAATAAAACAGCATATAAGAGTCAGAAGCTGTAGAAAGTCTGGCATATTAATAAAGTGTGAGGCATCTTACCCCGCGGACCCATAACTACTGGAACATGATGGCAGTATATTCTGCTGTGGGAGGAACATTGCCTATCTGGCTACCCCTCACAGTGACTCCATGTCAACATCCAATTGCAAGATTAACAGTACCTAAAAGATGTAGCGAAGTATATGTTTCTTAAATTATCGAGTGAGATTAGTAGCAAATCCTTTTGCTGGCCCATTTCACAATAACCCTCGTGATGCAAGTATATATGCATCATTAAGTCTACCAGCAACAGCTGGTAGGGTGCTGACGTAGAGCCATCAATGCACTAAGTGATAACGTGTTTATGGTTAATGCTTCGGAGGTCGCCTTGAATCATCATACTTTTCCCTGCCCATCGAATCGATTAGCCCTTTTCATTGGCGATCCATTTCGCCTTAGCATAATGGAATAGACTTATAGATGAAAAATATTGCGACTTGGTGATAATGCCACACATAGTTAGGTTACGAGCAGTAATACTACATGAGCTAACACGGTCACCTGGAGCCAAACAACATGTAGGTATAAAACATCCGAATTATACAAGGTAGCATTGATAATATACTATATGATATAGCGAACGACAGATAAGTTCACTTTTTGCAGCCTTGGAGTCGTGGCAATAATAACAAGCACGAAGTTGGCCAAGTTCATCACATGTACTCTCTATCTGTCCTTCTCATGAAGTACTAGCTTAAGATACATACTACTATTTCTGCTTCAAGATTCGCCAACTAACAAGTACTGCCAGCTACAAAGGCACAATAGAAACTCCTCGAGTACAGTACACCTCAAATGATTGTGAAGCTATTTACTACCTACCTAACCTAGGCCATTTCCCCTGCTGCAGCACTAACAGATATGTACCCTGAGGTACATACGGCTTTGCACATTGCACAGCCCCTCTTACCTAGGTGCTTCCAGAGCAAGTATAGGCGGCGGGCAAAGCCTGCACCACAACAATGCAAGACCTCATTCAACCTTCCAGGGCGGCCTGTCCAATCTCTTCCCCCTTCTCCTTCCTCAATTTTTTGCGCTTCCTTGATTCTTTCTTGTGCATCACATCTTGCGCTGTTACGTCAAAGTCTCTTTACACCTAACAACAACAACATCAACAACAACTGCTGCTACTACTACCTACTACTTACTTACCTACTGCTGCTATTTCACATCTATATACTCAAGGTACGTGCTTCCAATTTCTAGGTATCTTATCCTGCCCACTCACCCTTACCCTACCTACCTGATGTACCTACCTACCCGCCGTAACAACCCCCCCCACTCGCCCTTCTCTCCCCCCTTCCCTTCCCTGCTCTGGCGCAGGCCTGCAACCCAGAATTTCCCAAACTCTCCCGCCTGGCTGCACCTGTCGTCATCGCCCACGCCCACTCGCCCAACTTCCATGCCCGCCATCTCGACCGCCTCGTCTTGTTCCGCCGTTCCAAACTTGTCACCACCTATCGGACAACCGTTCTAAACCGCCATCTCAAACTCCCACTGCTCTTTGCTCGTCATCACCACCCCCAGTCACCCCCGTGCGACAGACCCTATACCGATTCCTCACGTCTTGTTCACGCGTAGTTCACCTTTTAGCGGTAGGCGCAAACCCCACTCGCTGCGGGGGCTTCATCTCTTGTTGTTCACATGGTGATCTGAATTTCCAGAGCCCTCGAAACCCCCCCCTTTGCATCCTTTTCAGAAAACAACGGAGCGTTTGTTCTTCTTGTTTGTGACTACTACACCCTTACGAGAATCGTGTCTAGACCCCGCCATCGCGTCTTGGTTTTGATCACGCCCCTTCATATTCACACCTACACGTCTCAAGGCCCGCGCGCTCTTGTCTCGGCCTGGCCTCCCTTTGACGCCTCCACCGCATCTTTGTTCCAAAATTGCTCCGTCGTGAGGCTTCCTTCATCTGCTAACATTCTTTTCTTCTTTTCGACTTGACAGTCTCGATTACACCAATATATACCACGCCGACAAGATGGGTCACGAGGATGCTGTGTATCTCGCCAAGCTGGCCGAGCAGGCTGAGCGCTACGAGGGTATGTTATCAGAACGGTATACCCCTTAGGTCCGAGAGACAACGCAGCTGAATTGTCCTTTGCCAGAAATGGTCGAGAACATGAAGATCATCGCCTCCGAAGACCGTGATCTCACCGTCGAGGAGCGCAACCTCCTCTCTGTTGCCTACAAGAACGTGATCGGTGCTCGCCGTGCTTCTTGGAGAATCGTCACCTCCATCGAGCAGAAGGAGGAGTCTAAGGGCAACTCGTCCCAGGTTGGCCTGATCAAAGAATACCGTCAGAAGATCGAGGCCGAGCTTGCCAAGATCTGCGATGATATTCTTGATGTCCTCGACAAGCACCTCATCCCGTCTGCCAAGTCCGGCGAGTCCAAGGTCTTCTACCACAAGATGTGTGTTGCCTAGTTTCTATCCCTCCATCGTTATTCAGGCGTGTTTTTTTCTTTCCCTTTTGTGTGTGTGTGTGTGTGTGTGTGTATGTGTCAGTTTCGATCCGACATGGTGACTGACCCCTTGGTGTGTAGGAAGGGCGACTACCATCGCTACCTCGCCGAGTTTGCCGTTGGCGACCGACGCAAGGAGTCCGCGGATAAGTCTCTCGAGGCTTACAAGGCTGCCACCGAGGTCGCTCAGACCGAGCTGCCTCCCACGCACCCCATCCGCCTGGGTCTCGCCCTCAACTTCTCCGTGTTCTACTACGAAATCCTGAACGCTCCCGACCAAGCCTGCCATCTCGCGAAGCAGGCATTTGACGATGCCATTGCTGGTACGTCGTGGTGTCCATCGCGCCTGTTAGCAGCTGCCAATACTGATCCTGATTTGTTAGAACTTGATACCCTGAGCGAGGAGAGCTACAAGGACTCGACCCTCATCATGCAACTGCTACGTGACAACCTGGTATGGCTCCTCAGACACCCATGCGCTTGCTTGTTGCGCTTGTTGCGTGATGTGACTTACTGACGGTGGTGACATGTGTATAGACCCTTTGGACTTCTTCCGAGGCCGAGCCCCCCGCAGAAACTGCCGCGGCTCCCCAAGAGGCCGAGAAGCCAGCCGCCGACGCTCCCGCCGAGGAGCCCAAGGCTGCCGAGTAAATTCTTTCACCTACCGTACAACTCTGGCGATCTAAAGGGGTTGGTTGTGTGGACCTGGGTGGATTCTGGTGTCACGGAGTGTTTGCTTGTGAACTCGATCAGTTTTCGGCATGTTTTTCGCGTGTGGAAGTACACAGAGACAAAGACTTTGGAAGGATCTCCTTTCTTACAGGCAACGGGCTAAGGAGCTTTGGAAGGCTTTCTTTTGCCGTATGCTTGCCTTTTAGACTCTAATACAGACTCATCTGGACAATAAAAAATTGTATCCCGTGCCCAGATTTCTGTCTGAGACGAACATGGGTAGCGATACACGCACACGCTTGTGTTGCAGTCGGAAGTGTTGCTATTCTGTTTACTAAGCATTAAGACCTTGCCAAGTTGCATCCATCTTATTGTGTAGGATATCTGGGCGAATGGGGTTTTTTTTTTCTTTCTTCGGGATCGCCGGATTCTCGGCTTCAGATTGGCCCAACCTTGGTCATGTATATGCAATTACATAGCTGAGGCTCGGCATGCATCGTCATTGTTGCTGACCAAGGGTGTTCAGAATGAAGCAGTAGCTCAATAGAAGACTTAGAAAATCATATACGATTTGGTCTGGAATCTGAACATACTTGCTATACAATATAATTCCGTGCCGCAAGGACAAGCCACTCTGTTGGCAATGGAAGAGGGGATCAAATCAGATAACGCAGGTCTAACTAACCATATGTTTAGTTCATATACATCTACTTTTGTGTGACACTGCGCGTGACTATGCAATGGGTATAAGCACTAGAAGCGCTAGGCCCGACCTTGTGAACTAGCATTTACAGACGCGGAGCCAGAACCAGATAGAGATATTCCCCAGCTGAAATTGAACGTCCAGCCCCTGCCACTCCTGCTTACACTATTTTGGCTGCCGCGGCGCTCTGCGGCTGTCCTGTCTTGATTCCGGGCTGGTACTATTGGCTGCTGCTGCTGACCGTTACCTTCGGGATTATGCCTGTGAGCTGGGTTTGAGTGTGGCTTTGATGATGATGACGAGGATGATGAGTGTTGTTGCTGCTGCTGCTGCTGCTGCTGCTGCTGTTGGTCGCCCTCGGACTCCTCTGCCGCGTCGAACAAGACGCGCATCCAGAGACTGCAGTCGAGGCACTGGACCATGAGCACGAGGTCGTCCTCGTACTCCTCGAGCTGGGCCTCGGTGAACTGGAACCCGCGCTCGTTGCCGCACCGGCACGACCCGAAGTACACGCCCGTCCGCTCGTCGAAGCCCAGGTCGTCGAGGTCCACCGTCTCGACGCCCGTGTGGAACCGCGTCGACACGGAGTGTTTCTGCTCCGAGGTGGACGAGGAGGACAAGGACGTGCTGAACGTGGTGGACGATGATGTCAAGAGGAGGAGCTGCCGGTCGTACTCGCGGCGCTGCCGCGCGTCTGCTAGCACGCTGTACGCATGCTGGATCTGGTCTACCGTGTATGTGATCTGGGATTTGGGGATTGAGGAGGAGGAAGAGGCGGCAGTGGCAGTAGATCTGCCACCATTGCTGGATGATTTAGTATTTTTGGGGTTGGGTGGTGATGGTGATGACGATGATGATGGTGCGCTGGGAGAATCCCGAGGGTTCTTGTCTGGATGGTATTTGAGAAGCGCCTTATGATACGCCTGCTTGATGACTCTTTGCTGCGCTGCGGATGCCTGGCCCTCGAGCCGCTTTGGTGTTAATGATAGGATCTCATAGAGCGTTGGCTCCGCCGAGGTCCTTGAGATTGCGGGTGGCATTGGTGTTTTGATATCTGTAGATGTGATTCATCAATAGAGTGAGTTTTTTTTTTCCACTTAAATCATCGGTATATAAAAAACGAAAAAGTGGAAGTCAACAATGGATTAAGTGAGAAACAGACAGGGTTGGCGAGAGGCCCTGAAGAGCTGGAGAATTGCGTCTAGGTAAGTTGAGATCATCTTCTCAGCGTTCCCGATGAAAACCGGTTTTTTGGGTCGGACGGTGAATTTGGCTGAGCGGGTCACGTGAGCCCAATCTAGAGTTTGTTCGCGACTAAGTAAAGCAACCTTAGGTACGCCGAGTACGATGTGAGTCTGAACAAAGAGTACGCAACACAATTCGTTTGTGTGTATAACTGGTACTTTGGCAGATTGACGATCTATCAAATCATGAAGGCGCAATACGTAGGTGGTTTGGACACCTCGATCTGGTGTGATGATCTCTGGTATTCTGGTGCCAACCCAACACCTTTGGTACACTTTTATACATAAATTCGTACATTCGACTATGCAGTCGATCAAAAGTGAAAATCGCACGATCCTCTCGCCTATCGTGGATACTTGTTCCACCTGCTCCTTCCTGTCTGTAATCCGAGAATGTCAGTTGAACGAACAACTACTAAGAAGAAAGAAAAGAAAAAGAGGAAAGAAAAAAAACCGGTCTGGGCGGACACGTACCTTTCTCCATTCCCGTATAAGCCTGGGCATACCCAGCATAGCTTCTCTCCTCTTCTCCATCCTGTTCGAATCGTTAGTCCGTGTCCACATGTCGAGATCAAACGTTTCCCCAAGCCGTCCGTTTCCAAAAGCTAGGAGGGGAGGACACAACATACTTGGTAGCCAGCATTCTCTCGTACAGGTGACCCTTGACCTTCTGTCCGACACCCGTACCGCGCACACGCAAGCCGTGCTCGACCCTGTGCCGTATGCGCTCCTCGGTGCCCTTGGAAGTGAAGGGTAGTAGCTCCTCGACGCCCTCCTCGCGGGCCAGCTTGACGAGCTCGGCCTGCCGCCGCAGCGAGAACTCCGGGTCGTGCCACTTGCCGGTCACGGGGTGCTTGTGCGGCAGGAACGGGTTCGGCGTCGCCCCGTCCGCGATCGTGTTCGTCCGCGTCGACGAGGGCAGGATCTGGTTCGGCGGGTACTTGGCGAAGAAGCGCTGCAGACGCGGGTGCAGCTGCTTGGCGAGCTCGACGAACCGCATGTTCATCGCCATCTTGTCTTGGTTGGCTGTGGTGAAGGCAGGCGGGCCCTTCGCTCGCAAGATCTTTGGCGGTCGTTGTCTGGAAATTGCTCGTCGGTAGCGAAGGAATTGGCTGATATCTACGACTAAATTATTGAGTTGAGAATGATGTACGGTACGCTATGTACTTGTACCTACATACGTACCTAATGCTCTTAGGTACATACCACGTAGGTAGCCTCTGTTAAGCATTTAAGTGGATCGTCAGCTGTCAGCAGATCGCCAAACGACTACCGCTTACGACCTTGGTTTATAGAACTCTTTTATTTCAGCTTCAATGCTGTGCCTACGTACACATTATAGTGCATTGATAAGATATCCGGTGCTGTGCTATTTTCCGTTGGAAGATTTCCATGCTTCATGCGGACCAAAGGCCAGGGAACAGCTCCGGTTATTCTCTCATTGATCACCTATGGCAAGACATTTGGAACGATCGGCGATTGAAAGGTATATTTGATTATATGGTATCTCAATTGTGTGATTGCTAAACTTCTATCTCGGCAGGTCTGTCCCCTGTCGCCCTTGGCTCTACTCAATCTTTTTGAATCCCCCTTTGGTAGGTTTCTGTTGGGCGGCCTCATGTCTCCGTAACTCCTCGGGTACTTTCGATATGGAGCTCTTAGAGAGCATCTGTCTGAGATCGTATAGGACATCTGCATCCTCGTTGCCAAGGAACGTGATAGCCACACCACTCTTCCCTGCACGACCGGTACGACCAATACGATGTGTGTAGCTCTCGATGCTCATCGCCATGTTGAAGTTGATGACGAGGGACACGTCTGGGACATCGATACCACGACCAGCCAGGTCTGTAGCCACGAGCACCTCGGTAGCACCACTACGGACTGATGCCAGGGCCTGTTCTCTCTGTTCCTGGGTCTTGCTGCCGTGCATCGTGACGGTCGAGAGTCCCATGTGTTTGATTTCGCGCGCGATCGCATCGCAGTTGCGTTTGATGTTCACGAATACGATAATCGGGGCAGCGAATTCGCCAGATGTCAGGATTTCTTGCAGGCGCTTCTTCCGGCGATCTTCTCCGGCGACGAATTCGACCCGTTGCTCAACTGTGTCGACAGCCTCGCCAGCATTGCCGATCGTGACTGTGGCTGGTCTGCGTAGATATTTCTTGGCAATCTTCTCCACGGCCGACGGCATGGTGGCCGTGTACATCATCGTTTGCCGATAGCGGTCCTTTCCTCCCAGGGGCCGGCTCATAAGCTGTGCATTCTCCGCAGCATCGGTATCAGGCTTTTCGTTGGTCACGGGAAGCGCATCCAGAATCTTGTTAACGGGGTCCTCAAAGCCCATGTCGATCATACGATCGGCTTCGTCCATGATGATATAGCAGCATTGGGACAAGACCAGCAGCCGGCGCTCGATACAGTCAACTAGACGACCGGGCGTAGCAACGATGATCTCGGCACCGTTCCGAAGCGCAAACGCCTGCTCCTCGAGCGAGTGGCCACCTACCAGACTGACGACGGTGAATCCGAGAGGTTCTGCGAATTTCTTAGCTTCTGTCTCGATCTGCTGGACCAGTTCTCGCGTAGGCGCGATGATGAGCGAATATGGTCCATCGTTCTTCGTGACCTCGTCTAGCGGAGGCAGGTCGGATATGTAAACCAATAAGGGCAGGAGAAAAGCAGCCGTCTTTCCCGAACCGGTGACAGCTACACCGATGAGATCACGGGCTTGCAAGGCAATGGGAATCGCGGCGCGCTGGACGGGAGTTGGTTCGTCATAGCCGACCTTGGCAACGATCTCGAGCAATCTCCGAGGTAAGGTCGATTCTTTCCAGCTGCGCATTGGATTCGGTAGGAGCCCGCCTTTTGTCGAAATGCCAAAGTCCTCTTTGAATATTCGCCAATCCCTCTCGCGCATATCCTCCAGCTTCTTCTCCGACCAGTGCTTGCCAAAGTTGTTTCGATTTGCCCTTTCTTTTGCTCCTAAGGCCATCTCAAGCAACTGCTCTGCTCGTTCTCTGCCAGTCTCTGAGTCACCTGCCATGATATACTTGGCACGTTTTAAGTCCTCTTCCTCGACCAAGCCCTGGTACCTTGCAAGAAGACCGCCATCCTGGACAGGTAGTCTCACTTGCTCGGAATGAATGAGCGCGTCTCCTTGGCTCGTGTCATCGTGGGGATCCCAATCAAAGTTAAACTTATCCCTGTGCCTTCTGGACTTCTTCTTGGCGGAGAACGTCGACTGGTTTAACTCCGGGCCCATGTATCTTGCTCGAATCTGGGCAGACTCGTCTTCCTCGGGTGCCTTCCTCTTCTGTCCAGACCTCTTCGTATCAGGGGCCGTCTTGGACGTCTCGTTTTCGTTGCCATGCCTTCCGTGGCGCATGGCCCTCGGGCCTGTAGGCACAGCAGGCTGGGCGTCGCGTTGGATGTCGCGGGGTGGCACATCGTTGTGGCTGGTAGTCCAGGTATTTCGCCTCTCGGACTCTTGCCGTCTGCGCCTCTCCTCCTCCTCCTTCTGCTTCTGCTCCTGTGCGCGACGTTCTCTCTCGGCCTTTGGGACGAATCGGGGTTTCGCCGCAGCGGCGTCGGCCGCTTTCTTCGCTCGCAGGATCTCCTCGATATCTAACGGCTGCTTCTTCTTTTGACCGTCGATACCATTGGGCGTGGCTGCTCCGCCGTTAGCGAAAGATGCAGAGCGAGGCTGTATCCCCATGATGTGGAACTAGTCTTAGATTGCTGCTGAATGGGAGAGTTTTGAGACGATGGAATGCTTCATGGTGAAGGCGCGAATCGAAGTGGACCAGCGTCGCATCTGATGGGTGGTAGTCTGTACTAAGTAGAACTAGCTAGCCCCACTCTAATCGGATATTTTTCCCCCAATGCATCCAGCTGCACTTACTAATAGTGCTAGCTGAGCTACAACGTACCTAGTTTTACCAATGTTAGAACAATGCATACCTTCGTAGATGTGAAGAGCAATATTTGTAACAATGACACAATCAACAATTGGTTGTCCAGTAAGTCATCGGGCTGGAAGCCCAGTCAGAATTATTGCTAAAATTCAATAATGTATTCCATTACACCCTCTCCAAAATGATTCAGACTTGTTATATCCAAGGTAGAGTAATTTGCAGAATTGACGTCACCTCAATGGAATTCACCGTTTGAATTAATCATGCCATAAATAATACCTACCATCAAAGATCGGGTCATGACCTTTGTAAAATGCTCGGTCGCCCACGCGAGCTGGTTGACGCGTCTTGCCTTACTGAGGTCTCCTCTACCGCCAACCAAATGTATGGCGCTACCCATATTCTGTATTTTCGTCATGTTCGTCCAACTTCTTTTAATTTTAGCTCGTTGATGACCATGTATCTGCTCAAGGTAGTCCATCCCCATCTAAACTATGCCATTTGGCTCTTGTGTGCACTCGCCATGGCGCTCCAAGTCGTTGGAAGACCACGCTCTCCTATCAGTCGGTTGAAAAAATAGCAGCGTTTAGATACGTTGCTTATTTATCGTGCTTCGGGTAAACAGCCATAAGCATAAGGTTAGTACATTTCCACATGACCGATACGGACGACAAGGTGTAGAGATCCACAGGTGTTGTCTCCTGGCGTAGCACGTTGCATATAAATGCTGTTGCTCCGTAATGAAGCGAGATTTGGTTCGGATGGGAAGAAACGCCATGCTTATCGAAAGTAATGAGGATGTCAACATTTTCATTATGGGCTTTCGATTGTACTTGGTGAGAGGTGAATTGGATCTCGAGGAGGGCCGCGATCTTGTCTTGATCCCAATTTGATGCTGACGAGTCCTGGAAGTCTCTGATATATAGGTATCTATTAGAGTTTACTTGAATGTAACTAAACGAGTAACAACGGAAATCCTGCAAGACGCATACGCGCTGTTCATAATATAAATATCGGATTCCTGCCTCGACCCTAGCTTCATGTAGGTTTTTTTTTTTCTAATTAGCTCTTTCCGACGTATATGACCGAGGCATCCAGCATCACCTGTGAAAATGATTGAATCCGATCATCACTACCTTCACATAAGCCCCGTGGGTACTGACCTGTGCTAAGGCAGAGTATCTTCACATGATTACCAGCCTCTGGCCGCGTGAGTGCTAAGAGGGTCGGTCCAAAAAGCATCGCCTCGTCGTCAGGATACGCAATGAGCAAACATATACGCCTATGGCACATCAGTAAAGCGACGTATGTATACAGGCAAGGAGGCACGACTGCCATGAATCCTAGGGCCAGCAGCATTCCCATCGTTGCCAATCTCAGATCTAGATAGGCACGGTTGATGCAGGTCAACAGATTGAGAATGGTGGATTTAGATAGAGAGATTGCTCGGATGACGTCTCGGCTAGGTGACTTGGTGTCAGGGGTATTATGACCAATACAACCGCTTATAACTATAGAAACCACCTACAGTAATTTTGCCTATACCAGATATACGACATTAGAGTGATTCCTATTAGACTTTGTTAAACCTATGATTTTTATTTTGTTTTATCCGAGATCGCTTCATCTTATAAGTTTCATAATTACCATATTATTTGTTTTATCTCGTTAATTTCCACCATTAATTTTCCAAAGATCGCATACTTAGTATCAGAGGTAACTACCCAGAGTGAATAGAAAGACCTGCTTGCAGCCAGGAAGGTAGTTAGGTGTCAACAGAGTGATCAATTGATTCCTGAACCATCCGAATCAGAGGGGAGGGGGGTTCAGTCGCTTATATACACAGAATATTCTACACCATAGGGTAGTTCGTGAACTAGTTCCCTGATACTTGGAATGACTCTAATGATCTTGCCTAGAGGTCCAACCCTCTAGTCAGACGGCGTCTCAGGTCTGTATGTAAGAGAAAGCTTCGCTTTCCTCCCTATGCTTCGTATTGCTTAACAAGGTGTCTCGGGCGCGGGCTGCTTAATCCCCTAGGTCCGTGGAATACTAGGGCCGGGATTTGGCTATCGTATACCACTCGAGTATGACCCTTTGTACGAGGTGAACTACTTGATGATCGTCTCTCTTCCGACCTGCGAGATGGTGAGTAAAGAGGTAAGAGATTGCGCTAGGGGGGATGAAATGCGGCGCATTTTTGGGGTGTAGGGGCATTGTTCGATAATATACTATCCTCCTAGCATCTGTCAGGATATTGATTGTATTTGGAGTGAAGTTAAGCTACCAGTAGGTCGCAGTTAGGTCGAAGGTAGGAGGTAAGACTCGATATTATTGATTCCTGAGTCTCTCTCAGCTAATTAGGAGAGACTCATACCTTTATATTGCCAAATGTCTATTATATCCCCACTCACAAAGACCCCTACTTAGCCTCCTGCGTACTTAGTGCCTGACAGTATCCTATAGCCAGGAATACTGACAAAAAACATTAGAGAGGAGAAGCTACTAAAGCCTTATTCCAGGGATATGAAACCATGTGTTTGCGCAAATCACAAGTCTGATTATACCAATACCCTCTCCAACACTCACTTTGCCGCCAGCGTTGCTTTCTTTTCGTATTTTGGGCTACAATAACAAGGGCGAGGCAACAACGGCGTGGCATAGTATTATTCGATATTGAAATAATATACCTGGGCGTCAAGGAGGCCATATTTTGAAGTCTAAGCCTTCCATTCTAGCCCTGGCGGCGATCTAGGTTTAATTATACGAATGACTTTGCTTTGGCCGGCTTGTTCAAGTCCGTATCACTATTATCGTATTTTTCCGTAGGATCGAAGGATCGAGCCAACACGATAACAAGAGTAGGTACAAGTAGCTGCAGTCGCCTACCTCGGGATTAGTCCGTTTAACAATTATAATTTAACTCGATCTTTCTACACTTCATTCGAGTCCTTCACAGATAATCAAAGCTTAGATTGGTGATTTTTCCTGGGCGATATGAGTTTTTATGTGGGTATTCTAGTTTCCTATTTCTACAAATCCAATGTCTTGTTCGACGCAGTCCAGGCAGATACCTGCTTATCCTTCAGTTCAACTCATGCCAATTGACTCGTCTCATGGGGGTTCCTATTATGGAGCCATGAAGACGGCTATTCCGGAGGCCACAACTGGCTAGAGGCCCTCTTCTCGTAGCATCTCCCACAAACGCCTTCTCGAATGTTAGGTGGGCAACCCTGCGGAGGAAAGCCCTGCTGGCCCTCGTGGCATTTGCTGATATCGCATCTGAACTCATGCCCGTTTTCCTATCCAAAATTCCTTTCAATCCTACTTAAACGTGCTAATTATCTAGTTCCTAACAAACGCCCGTTCTTGCCAGTCGATCTGACTGTTGCGACACAAAGGAGGGTTGGGTTGTTGCTTCATCTATTTATTTCCGTATTCAACCTTCTCCCTAGCATCGCCCGCACCTTTCCATCAAGACAAGTAAACAGGGGAGATCCCCGTTTTTTTCAACATGCTGGTTCCAGCATGATGTAGCGGCCGCAGACCTAGTTCAAAATAACTGTTCCAACCTTTTCAAGCTGTACGCTGTTGGATTAGAAGATATGTTACGGCCAGATGCAATGTTACAGCATTATTAAAATAAAAAAGGAAAGATCGTTCGGATATTCAAAATTAGAAACGCAGTCGCAATTGCCACTAGGGCAACCATTAAGCTTAGTATTAGAATGTAACCACCCTTTTGTTACAACGCTATAGTATACATAATGCATATAATAGACTGCCGAAATTTTAGACAGGGTGACCTGAAAAAAAACTTAAGTAACAATCTGTCCCAAAAAGGGGTCCCTTAGGTAAGTATATATCTGTGTTGCTTTGTAACTGTAGGACGGTGCCATGGTGATGTCACGCGCAGTTTCTCATTCCGTAAGTGGTACCTCATATCTCGCTACCATGCTACGCTAGACCCAATCGGTATATGTAGGTCTGTTCCTTAGCGTCATCCAAAAACTCTGGAAGTGGAAGACGACGTTTGAGATATCAGACAATATACGAATTTCACCTGCACCTTCCCCCAGCCACGAATAGGGACTCCTGCCGACTGCCCCTCCTATTACCCCTCTATTTGTGCACACACTACGTCGTACCCTATTCTAACTAGATGTTAGACTTCGGCACCATACCCCATCAAACACTGTACCATTAGAGTTCCTTCGTTGTAGACCTGCTTGTTGTATTATTATTATTTTTATTATTATTTATAGTAGACCCATCCCTTTTCGGTACGCCTAGGTACTAATGTCTCTTCGTTCTCTCGCTCATATCAATTCCCTCTCTCGAGCTTCCCCTCTCGCTAGTAGAGTCCGCTTACACCGCCCACACACACATCCAACACATGTCTGCCGGTGGATACAAAATCACCATTTCAGTGGCGTCCGTCTTAGGTAAGTAGCAGCCTCAGTTCCCCCCCGGTGGAGGAGGAGCCATCCCACGCCCCAACTAACGTACCACGTTTTCATGTATTGTGTAGTTCCGTTTCCCGGGCTACGCCAAGCATCTCCTCTCTCACGCCGTCCTTGACCCCTCCGAGAGCGTCTCCTCTCCGACTCTTTCGACCACCTACCTCTCCTTCGGCATCTCCCGTCCGGTATTGCTCCTACAGAACACACAATATGTGCAGATTGGCTGGCGAAACCGAGCACTTCGGCGGTGCCAACCCCGATCCCAACTCAGGTCGAGAGCTACTGCCCACCAATGTCATCCCCCGACATTACGATGTGACTCTCGAGCCCGACTTCGAGAAGTTTACTTTCGAGGGCAAGGTGGTGATCGACTTCGACGTGCAGGAGGAGACACGATCGATTTCTCTCCATACCATCGAGATTGACATCCACAGCGCCCATATCAAGTCGGGAGACACCGTCGTGACGTCCTCTTCATCGATCACGTACGACGAGTCGACCCAGGTTTCCAAGATCGAGCTCAAGGATGCGGTTCCCACGGGCAAGACCCAGCTCGAGATCAAGTTCACGGGCCAACTCAACGACTCAATGGCCGGCTTCTACCGCTCTACGTACAAGAAGCCCGATGGCTCCGAAGGCATCCTCGCTACGACGCAGATGGAGGCCAATGACTGCCGGAGGGCGTTTCCCTGCTTCGACGAACCTCTCCACAAGGCCAAGTTTACGGTAACCCTCATCGCGGACAAGCATCTCACGTGCCTGAGCAACATGGACGTGGCTTCCGAAACCGAAGTGCGCTCCGAGACGAGCGGAACGACCAAGAAGGCGGTGACATTCAACCCAACACCCCTCATGTCTACCTACTTGGTCGCCTTTATCATTGGCGAGCTCGATTATATCGAGACCCAAGATTTCCGGGTGCCCATCCGCGTATACGCACCCCCGAGCTCCAATATCGAACATGGGCGCTTCTCTCTCGAGCTGGCCGCGCGGACGTTGGCATACTACGAGAAGATCTTCGGCGCCGATTTCCCGTTGCCAAAGATGGACATGGTTGCCATTCCCGACTTCGCTGCCGGCGCCATGGAAAATTGGGGGTTGATTACCTACCGCGTCGTGGATCTCATGCTGGACGAGAAGGCGAGTGGTGCCGCCATGAAAGAACGGGTTGCCGAGGTCGTCCAGCACGAGCTGGCGCACCAGTGGTTTGGAAATCTGGTGACCATGGACTGGTGGGAGGGCCTGTGGCTCAACGAAGGGTTTGCGACGCTCATGAGCTGGCTAAGTATGTGCACGGCGCGAATTGCATGTGAGAAACGATTGATGGTATGGGGGCTAATGGTGAGGCGTAGGCTGCAATCACTTTTACCCCGAATGGAGAGTCTGGGAGAACTACGTCGCGGACAACCTCCAGAGTGCCCTAGGCCTGGACTCGCTGCGAAGCAGTCATCCAATCGAAGTACCCGTCAAGCGGGCCAGCGAGGTCGACCAGATTTTCGATGCCATCTCCTATTCCAAGGGATCATGCGTTCTTCGCATGATCTCGACGTATCTGGGTGAAGATGTCTTCCTGGAAGGTGTCCGGCGGTACATCAAAAAGCATGCCTATGGTAACACGCAGACGGACGATCTCTGGGCCGCTCTCGAAGACGCGAGTGGTAAGCCCGTCCGAGAAATCATGTCCATCTGGACCAAGAATGTCGGGTTTCCTGTCGTCCAGGTCACGGAGAACACGGCAGAGAATACCATCCACGTTAAACAAAACCGGTTCCTGAGGACCGGTGACACGAGGCCCGAGGAAGACAAGGTTCTCTACCCAGTATTCCTTGGGCTTCGCACAAAGACGGGCGTCGATGAGTCGTTGACGCTCTCGGAGAGAGAAGGCGTCTACAAACTACCAGACCTGGACTTCTTCAAGCTCAACGCCAATCACACCAGCATCTACCGAACGTCTTACAGCCAGGAACGGCTGACCAAACTCGGTGAGGCTGCGAAAGAGGGAAAGTTGACGGTGGAAGACCGCGCCGGCATGATCGCAGACGCCGGTGCCCTCGCCGTCTCGGGCTATCAAAAGACGTCGGGGGTGCTCAACCTCTTGAAAGGATTTGATACGGAAGAGTCATTCGTCGTGTGGAGTGAGATCATCGCCCGAGTGGCGACTGTACAAGCAGCTTGGATTTTCGAGGACCAGGCTATCAAGGATGGCCTCGAAGCCTTCGTCAAGGATCTAGTTAGCGAGAGGGCACACAAGCTGGGCTGGCAATTCTCGGACAATGATGGACACGTCGAACAACAATTCAAGGCTATGCTCTTCGGCGCCGCCGGTATGGCTGGTGATGGGGAGATTATCGCGGCCGCCAAGGCCATGTTCGCCAAGTACAAGGCCGGCGATAAGTCATCCATTCACCCCAACATACGAGGCAGCGTCTTTGGTATGGCTCTCAAGCATGGTGGAAAGGAAGAGGTAAGCTCGCCGACGTCACCCCCTCCCCCTGACTTGACTTGACGGATAAGCTCATCCTCGAACAGTACGACGCTATCCTGGACATATTCCGCGGGTCTACCAATACCGATGAACGCAACACGGCCCTGCGCTGCATCGGCCGCGCCAAAGACCCCGAACTCATTCGACGAACCCTCGAACTCACCTTGAGCAACGAGGTCAAGAGCCAGGACATCTATCTCCCAACGAGTGGTCTTCGTAGCCACGCCGAGGGCACGGAGGCGCTATTCAGCTGGCTGACCGAGAAATGGCCCGAGATCTACAAACGCCTCAGTGGCAACCCGCCCATCCTTGGTTCGATGGTCACCATCTGCACCTCAAGTTTTGCGAAGCCCGAGCAACTCGAGAGAGTTGAGAGGTTCTTCCAGGATATTGATACGAAGTCCTTCGATCAACCATTGGCGCAAAGCAAGGACGCCATCCGGAGCAAGATCTCCTGGTTACAGAGAGATCGTGATGACGTCGCAACTTGGGTCAAGGAAAATGGCTACAAAAAAGCAAACTTATAGGCTCTCACCTTCTGCCGCCAAGGAAGGAAGTGAGAACTGAAAAAGTACCCATCATCAGCCTTGGGATACTTGACGGTCGAACACCTGTCGTCCTGGCATAGTAAGGAGAAAGACATGCATTATATTGATTCTACTATTCAGCGACTCCATAGCATTGGTGTAAAATAGTCCAACAAATGCCATAGTGGCCAACGAAAACAAAGGAAAACTCCATATATTCGATCGCCGTGCAATTCTGCCAGGCCACGTACGGAGTTATGGCTCATAAGAAACTTCCCTCTTGCTTCGTGAGCGGGCAGTGTGCTGCTTATAGTTTGCGCGCGTGACTAAAGAGAAGGATGGCACGCATGCTATCAGAGTGCAACGATGGCTAGTGGTACAGATACTGTTTATAAAGATACTACTTATACCATTGTTGATGAATACTTATTATGATTATAAAATTATCTCATTGATCTGCTGCTAGTTACTGTGTTAAATGTGGCGCGTGAGAGTTTATGTATCTTATTATAGTACATGTCAGTGTCCCCGTGCATTACCAGTAACTTCTATAACTTTGATAATTCCACTACCTACCGCCTAAGCCATCCATATAGATAACTGACTTGTGTGACCATAGAGACGTCAAGAAGGGATATAGGGATAACAACTTTTCATCTGAATTTGAGGTAAGCAAGTCCTAGCTTATTGCATTCGTGACTAACAAGGACATAATGTTATGATCCAGATTTCTTTTGTGGATTTAATCATGTTAGCATTGTATATTTAATCACATAGCGAGAGCTTGCCCCGCGATATCCTCAACCAGGGGTAAATGATATCCAGCTTCAGCAACGATGAAACAAGGTCTTCTCAGCTCGGTGCCACGTACGGGCCGGGCCCAATGAGACCGTAACGTCGCGACGTGTCTGCATATGACAAAAGCATTCACGAGTTGTATATTCACCACCGCACCTTTTTTTCTCTCCACCGCTGCATCCTTCGCTTCGCAGTTTCCACCGATCTATACTGGCCGGCTGTATCGTCTGTCGAGTGATATGGGCGGTTGTTTTAAAAGGCCCAGGACCGGGTCGCTACAGTCCAATATTTTTAAATTCCTGATCAGGGGGGCTTCGAATTCAGCCACTACAGCTCTAAAGCCTTC
Source organism: Xylaria cubensis (assembly GCA_022385715.1). Classification (NCBI taxonomy): domain Eukaryota; kingdom Fungi; phylum Ascomycota; class Sordariomycetes; order Xylariales; family Xylariaceae; genus Xylaria; species Xylaria cubensis. The sequence continues at coordinate 91,341 of MU279015.1, read as the reverse complement.
GTTTTTGCTTTTTCAGGTTCGCACGCCGTAATGAGGACTTATCGTCTTGGGACTTTGAACCCGGTAGAAAGCTTGAAATCGGGATGCGCATTGAAAGGTTTGAGGTAGTTCCGCCGTTCTACACTCCGCAGGTCGAAATCAATCATCATTCGACGATGAAGATTCCGATAGCAATGTGTCCTGTCGCTCCTGAAACCTCTCACTTTCTTGATACTGTCGATCAAATGCGGAAGATCTGACATAGCCCATCTCTGGCGCTACTGGTTGATGACGTGCCTCCAGAATCATACCGTTTGTCGAGCTGCCGAGCAGCAGTTAATGCAGCATAATGCACGATTCCGGCCTACAAGACTTGTCAAACTTCTGCAAGACAATCGAAGCAACCTTTTTGCTTAGAAACTAGACTGTCCGTCCGCAACCGACACCACTAGCACCCTCCGCTATCTGACGTTGAGTCACTGTTGGGGTTCACGCGACTTATCTGGGCCTTTCAAACTGACGAAGAATAGGGAGACGACTTACTTAAGCCAATCTCCAATGGGCATATTGTCAAAGATTTATCAGCATGCATTTCTCCTTGCGCAACCATTAGGTTTTGGATATATGGATCGATTGTCTCTGTATCATCTTATATGATATGAAAGATTGGAACCAGGAATCAGCAAAGATGGGTGCGATCTATAGCTATGCAGCATGCAATATTTCTGCAACTTGGGCCTCGGACAGCACCAAAGGATGCTTTAATACAAGTGATCCGGCTGCAAAGCATCCTACCTTGATTACCCTTCAACGTCCGGGGCGGGATCAACCGACCCAATATCAGATAGGCCAGCCAGACAAATATCAAGACGAAATAGAGCAAAATCCTCTTAACAAACGCGGCTGGGTTCTTCAAGAGAGGTACTTGGCAAGAAGACAGCTTAGCTTTGCTAAACGTCAGGTTTTTTTGGGAGGGCCGACAGTGGGTTGCTGGTGGAGAATTTCCAACCGTCAGATTCAATACCACACCTGGAGTACGAGGCAGGAAGAGACATGCGCAAACTCTGGGCTGATGTCGTGAAGTTGTATTCAAAGTGTTGTATAACTGAAAAGTCAGACAAGCTTGTGGCTATATCTGGCCTCGCAAACGAGCTGATAATACGCACTATGAATGATCAGTACCTCTCTGGACTATGGAAGAACGACCTGTACCTACAACTGTGCTGGAATGCTCATTACTTTACTGACAATGCAAATAGTGACCAGGCTACTATGTCGTGCGGTATTGAGCATACCTATTGAATCAGTCAGGGTGGTCTAAAGAGCCACCCCTATGGGAGGTAACCCAGCTGCTACTCATCCCGTAATTTAAACAATACAATCGCTTGATTGGGGAATCTCTTGATCATAAGTAAGCGCATCGAATGAATTGATTGAAAGTATCTCATAGCTACGTCTGTGGAAAGTTAAAAGAATCGCGGGTGAAAGATGATGATCGTGCCCTGTAGTAAAGGGCCCCCTTGAATTTTTACCCAAACTTATATCCCCCCTGACTCTACTGATCAGCCAGATCTACCCACTCTACTTCAATATCCTGAAAGGGGAAATCACTCTGCAACAAATAGCTTATGGAGTAGAACGAAGGGTTCTCTTGTCGGGGAAGTTTCTCACTAGATTCTTTTTGACCCGAATAGGTGATTTCAACCCGTTATTGTCCATGTATCTATTTTGGGCTACTTTTGCATATACACGGCTAAACTTGGCCACACAGCTATAAGCCCCCAAGAGCCCCAGGTGCCTTAAGTCTCATACCCTCTATCTCAGTGGCTATGAGAAGTGCTAAGAGGGCTATATAGGGCCACGAGGACCATGAGGGCAATAGTGGCTATGCTTGCCCCTGAATTAAAGAGGCCTCTAATTATACTCAACTTTAGCTTATTTGTTATATTCGTGCCTTGTGTACAAATCTCCGGCTAGATATGATATATTCGTAGTTGATGGCAAATTGAGGTTCTATTATGCGTGACTAATATTATTTCGCTAGATACTTTTCCAAGCCCTCCCAGATACCGGCTAGAAGCATGGTTACACTTATGCTACAGAATTTGTACTTTAAAAAGCCTGTTGCATTTCTGATTTAATATATTTCAACCCAGAAGAAAAGACGCCGTTAATCCGTTATAAAAACCAGCGGTAGATATAACACCGATTCCCGCTTCGACGATGCCCCGCTAAAGATATTCTTTCACGATAATTATGAGATGGCCGAATATGTTGTTCACTGAAAATTGTCTTCTGTTCGAACTTACGGTTGCCATCCGTGTTTAGATCAAATCCCACTTACACAGTCACCACCAACAAGACGAGTCTCACAAGGGGTGTCACGATGGTGCTGGCGATATGATCAGAAGTTACCTTCACCAAACTTGGAGCTTGAAACTACGCAAGTGTATTAACATGGATTCGAGGAGGAAAACTCCACCGACTGTGATTTATTTCCCTATAGATAGGTTCCAGCGCCACATCTAATGCTAACCATATTAGCAAAACCTGGATCACCGCAAGCAATACAACGGTGGATTAGGACCAACTGTATGAGAGGAATAGGGATGACAACAATAAATGCATCAGTTATGGAGTTATTGATGCAAAGTGCCGACACTACATACTCAATCAGAGTACACGGCATCGAGATAACTGAGATTGCACTCCAGATGGCGCACCCCGTACTAAGTGTTTATAATATTACGCGAATATCGTCTAGGAGATCACCGGACTGCTTTTTCTTTAGAAGTTGAATTTAGAGTAAACGTCGTATAAGTTGCTGGCCACATTATCTAGTCATCCCTTATCACTGTTTCATTTATAATACTCTTCTGCCTCAGTTACTTCTTTATAGCATGTTAGCTTAGCTCGAATAATTACGCGGCTGATATACTCATTTATTAAAACAATCTATTGGAAATAGGTGTCAAAGTTACCGAGTCTATTAAAAAAATCACACTGTCACAGTTCGCACTGCTTGACTTCTTGTGCGAGGAGGAAAGGTTCTATACACATAGCAGAGATTTGCTGAACTAGTGTACATCCGCACGTGTCTTTGGCCCGTGCCCTCTGACCCAGAAGATATTCCGTAGCGTTCCGTGACATACGCTACCTACTTACTATTTACATTCGACACCTATATCCTCCGACCCGCACGCATCCCATCTTTTTCGAAGGATTATGCCTGTTTTTTCCATGCAGCACTGTTCCATCAACAGGAGCCTATGGTGGTTACTTCCGTTGAACTCACGTGTATGTCTTCGGTAGTAGGTATGCCACGAGGTGATGTAGTCTCCTTGTTCCTCAAGACGGCGGATCGCATCTCTTAATCGGGAGTAGGCGTTTACGACAGATTGGAAACCTTCGTAGCTTGTGTATGCATCTGCTACAAGGTCATTAAATCGTAAAATTCCGTTTGAATCGACCAATATAATCTTGGCATGGAGATGAATCAACAAGGCAGTATATACCATCCGTGACTCTGCTCGAATGCGCAGATCCTCACGCTCACGTTTCTTGTCGTTAGAGCACTGATCCAGCAACCCAATGACATAAGAAACTGCACAAAGGCAATCGCGCACTTGTTCATTAACAGACTCGTCTGCCGGGCCGGTCCGCGTACGTCGCGCACCAATAACTTGTCTGGCTTGCTTATTTACAAAGTCGCCAAACCTTTGAGAATATCGGTATACTTGGCGAATGATAAAGTAGCGTTGAGGTACACGTACGTCATACCACGTCAATACTTCGGCGACGCGATCAGGATGGAACTTAAGAACACGCGGAAGGGGCTGAGAGTCCCTTAGTTTGGCTAGTTGCTAAAGAACGAAGCATGAGCAAGTTAATAAAAGAGTTAGAAATGGGTATGTAAGAAGGTCTAGCTTACCTTTACTATGGAGAATTGACCCTTGATAAATTTTACGGTCTTCTTTTTCAGGTACTCCCATGGGACTGTTTGGTCATCGACCCGCTTACTAAAGTCAAATGTTTCGACGAAAGGCCAGAGACTCTCGTCGCGCGGTTTCCTTACTCTGAGAGTTCTTATGTCTGGGGTATACGCAATGTGTGCATTATAGAGCTTGTCGATTACGATAAGAAGGTTACTAAGCAGGGTGCGGATGCGTTCTACTGATAGAGGCCCGAGATGGTGTTCTTGTCCTGTAACACTGGGGGTTAGTTACTTCCTATGTGGAGCGTGACTTATGATAGTTTCAAAAAGCCTCTAGGCATTCTATTGTCCCAAAAGAGAATCTCGAGCTCTGAAAGGTGCCGAGACAGGAAGAAAAGGGTACTGACCGACCACATCAAGTCCTGGTCCTTCCAACTTCCAGAACCGACAGTTTGGGTACACAAGTTCACGGTGATACAGGCGCGGCGAGCTGTGTCTGACGTGACGGATCGTCGGCAGCTTATCGAATATAGCTTGTGCGCATATGAGTTCATCGGGGTTCAGATCTAGAAACCTTATTCTTCTCCCTAACGAGCATTTTGTATCATCGAGCTGTTTAGGAGAGGGCTTTGCTGGTTCTTTGGAGGAGCTGGGTTTGTGTAGTTTGAGATAGATTGCCCGGCGCGCGAGGTCTACACGTAAAGAAGATTCGTCGCGTGGGCGCCGTGGCCGACAAGTTGATGTAGTCGTCATGAGCTAGACTGATTGGCCGGCGACAGTGTAGTGCTTTACGGATGAAATATGAGGAACCGGTAAGCAGTAAGATGAAATAGAAGAGATGGCTAAACAACTTGTTTTCTGCAAAAGTGGGGTGCTCTTTAATACGTTTATAAGCAGTTTAGTGTTTGTTTGTTTGTTTTGACTGACTACGTTGAGGGGTTCAGATTAGAGCTTTAAACTTGGAAGCGGGTTGATTGTTAATATTCTACACGTTTTTAATAATGCTGATTTGGCCAGGTGATACCTCACGTGATTATAAACTCTCAACATTATACAACAAGTTATCATCTACCGAGAGTAATCTAACCAATTGGGGGTATCTACATATCCTAAGAAGTGGAAAGACAGGGCCGCATGCCATCAGGTTCAGCCACTTCGACAACTATTGATTTCTCTCTTGCCTCTGATCCTTGAAATGTTTCGACAGCATCAGCTTGCTGGTCAGCCAAGATGTACGACTTGTAATAAACGATAAGCGGATCCTTGTTTGGTTGACCGTTAATACTGAGCGAGTCTTGACTTTCCCCTTGCGGAGGCAGGTCGTACACCTGAATTCCAGTAGTGGAACCTTCTTCGCTTCACTTCTAGGGTATAACTTCGCCATAAATCCCGAGACCAGGATACATGGCCTTTAACGCTAGCCCAACACGTCCGAATATTGTACTCCGAAAATGCATCCAGCGTGTCATTAGTCAAAGGACTCCAACTATTAGCCGTCAAGACAACAGTGTCCATATGTTGCTCGAAGCAGGAGTCAGATTCCGGAAAATCAGTCCATTCCCGTATCCTTCTGCTTTCCCATCGGAGACGCTCGTATCTGCTCTTGTCTACTCATGGCAACCCCATATTACAGTCTACGTTACCTCAAAGCGCAGCACCTGTTCTTTCTTTTTAGAAGCCTCCGTTCCTATTCTTGCAATGAATGCTGACACTTTTCATCTAAAAGAAGTGAGCCGGTCCAGAAATTAGATAAATTGTTGTGATCCTTACCACCATTTGGGAGGCGAAAGTCAAGTTCGCTTGCCTGATATGCTAAGATATCTCTGGCACGAGTCGGCATCGTGGATGATGAAATAAGTAAAGTATATGATAGGAATAGGGGTCTAGCTGATGAAATAAGGATTGATAGAATGGATGAAGAGCATCATATTCAAGGCGCCTTCTGCCCTCCATTATATACACACACGTATGGTTAGGCGCCCTCTGGCCAAACCCTCTACCTGTCGACCTATTTGGATGGCTGAGACGTGAGACATTGCTGCCGGGGGAATCGAGTCACAACGTCCTCACGCTCGTCTCTCGCGGTACAAGTACTTGGCCATCAAAGCTCGCTGCGGGAGCCAGCTTGCTGGTACCTTGTCCAATGTCGTGCCGGCTCACTCTGTACCTAACATGAGAGTGTATGGGATCTACGGTATGTACCTGCTCGGCTCGGTTAGTAGGCAGGGGCCTGCACAGGTAGAATGGGCTACGTAGGCAGGCAACGCTCACCATTGCACAAACATGCTTGCTCATAATTCAGCATATCTTGGGCGGGGACTGTATGCCGGGCCCTGCCGGATGAGGAGGGAAAAGAAATAATATGATAGCCCCAGAAACGACGAGAGCTTGCTTTATCCAACGAATAGACGAGTCGAAGGCCAATTTCCGAACGCAGCAAAAGAAATCTGCGGAGCTCATGAGGACGACTCGAGAACTCAAAGGGGTTAGGGTTATTGTCGTGTGGATGCCAACCGAACCCGACGGCATCAGCATGGTCATGGTGAAGGGATACAGACAGGATACATAGTATACTCAACTGGCTTCCCTTTGGATCCATTCTCATTTTCAGCCTCCAACTCTCCACTTGCAACCAACTACCGATGAGTACCCACACAAGTGCATAGGTTGGTTGCCAAGGCTAGATCAAATATAGATTTCACGCTCTACTATCACTAGTCATATACCTACCTATTACACATCTATCTAGTATCTACCCTAATATGTCCATTGCTCCATGTACAAAAACATGTATACGCACAATCTACCATGTAGTCTTGCATCAGGGCGCCGGTGATAGTAGGGTGTGGAAATTCGTTGTCCGGCTCCCTTCGAATGCCGGGTGATATCCGAGTGGAGCAGTGCGTACCCCTGGGAAATGTGCATGGTCGATCATTTCTTGGCAGATGGCCCTTGACAGACCATGTACAACATCGCCGCTTTTCTTTTCTGTGTCAAGTCACATACAATAGGTACAATACGTCGGTGGGCTCTTTGCATGGCAGCCATTTGCTTACCCAGGTGTAGCCCATCAAAATCTCTCCTTGGTGCTTTATTTTCCACCTCTGGGAGATGAAACGGAGAACAGGAGAGCTGTTCACTACATGATACTATAACTAATTCAACGGCAGATTGACGTCTAGTAGGACACATCTTCGAGGCGTACATCGGTGATGCCGATTGAATCACGTTGAGGTGTGATAATAACCTTGAGTACCTATTGTATTTTCACACACGGCCAAACATAACCCGACTAGCCGTTAGTTATGGGGCCCCGTTAGTTATAATGTAGATCACCTTTGCACAGATCAGGCACAGATCGGGTATACTAGTTGTATATAAGTAGATATGTACATATGTCTGGCTGGGGCTAGCGCCGAACCCAATCGAGATAATACCTACCCTGCAAAGCTTTTTGGCGTGCTTTGGCGCCAAAGGGAGGCGCGCGAGGGCACAGCGACATAAGGTCTCTCGGTTTTTTTCGTGGGTAGTACAACATGTGCTTCGGTGAGCCGGTGGGTACACTACATTGTTTCGCTACAGTAGGTCCCTGCACGTTGAATACCTTAGCGTGCCAAGGGAACGTTGTGCTAGGGCACCGCCCAACCCATGGTACTGGGTTAGCCAAATTTGTCATCATTTCAAAGGGAGATAAAGATACCTCGCGCACTTCATTGTCACCGAAACCTGCGTAGGTAGTTTCAACCGGGCGGGAAGACGTTCGCGGACACGGTGGCGTCTTTGGTACACGGCTACAACCTCTTTGTATCCTTTAACTTACGGCTAGGCGGCAGTGAGCAACTCTCCACTCGGAGATGTGGTACGGTGAGTAGGCCGCGGGGGTTGCGGCTCTTGCCCTGGGCCCCCATGAGGCTAATCTAAGAGCGAGACATTGTACTTGTGCGTACACGTGATAAACATGACTTTATTACAATAGGACTAATAGACAGTTGCTTCTTCCCAACAAAGAGTTGCGAGGCGCCAACATCGTTTACGCTAACATTCAAAAAAACTCCTCCGAGTTAGTGTCTTCAGCCGTACCGAGAATTCTCAAGGCGGCAACTATCTCGAAGCAGTGCAACACACTTACCACAGAGATAAGAAGGCTTCGCCTAAATTCGTGTCTAGACCAATGTAACTACGTAATGAGCGGTGAGGCGTACGTGTTATTGCTGGCAGTGTACATACTCCAGGCAGTCATCTCCTGAACTTTTGATCACGCTCTACCTTAGTCAGGACGTCGTCTAGCACTGCCCGAACAGAGATAGCAATCATACCAAGCTTTTCAAAGGGGCCATTGAGGACACGTGCTTGGGTATAGGTAAAAGGTAGTAATACAGGAACCCTAGTATCAGGATAGTGAGCAAAAGCTAAATAGAGCAATAGTTGGAATCATAGATGATTCGCCCTACGGACTGCGCGAACCTTGGCGAATTAGAGCAGAAGCAAGAACGTAGGCATTTCGCTACGCAAAACTTGCTCAGACATAAGGTACCCTTAGGTCCAACTAGCAAGAGTGCAGCCGTAACAGCGCGCAAGGTCGATACAAGGAATATAGGAACAAACCATATTAGGTAGTCTTTTGAACTTGCTTTCAAGAAGTAAACGCTACTATTCAGTGACTGTATAAAGACTATAATAATGATGAATGGAACCCTACTGATAAAATTAAGAATACTATGCAAGAACTAAAGCCTACGCACTGAACCTTTTTCTCGCCATTCTTCGACACATCGTCCTGTGATGGATTGAATGGATTGAAGTGGATGATGCTTTATTGGCAAAGAAGGTTTACACAACCTCTCCTGGCAATCACAGATTAGGCACAACCCCTAGCCACAATAAGCCATTTCTGGGTGCCACAGTCCCTTATTTCACTAAACACACGGCAAGCAGAAGTTATCGGATGGGCTTAGTCGACAAGAGTATCTATAAAGCGCGGGGAGCGCTTTCGTGCCGCAAGAGCCCATTAATATTTATTGTCCACCTTTGGCTTTAGTATCTCGAACTTTCCTATCTTAGGTAGGAAAAACGTGTGACGGTCTGTGATTACAATTTGGGTTTTGGGCTTGTTGGGTAAAGTATTCCCCAGGAGCGGCAAATTTATCACAGGCTGTTAACTCAGCGAAACAGCGCATATCATAGGACCAAAGCTAAAGAGCACCTCTTCAACTCTGGAATCAAACGTGGCATGTAGAATGGAAGCCATCCTGAGTATATCAACGTGATTTATTTCAAGGTGTCAGCGTGTATGGTGTGGTATATGTACCTGTACTACCTAGCAGCAGAACAACCGGTGCGCATCGGCCTTTTGTTCTTACAAGGCAATTAATTGCCTAGGTCGTAAAGGGCACGTGACCCTACTCTTTTAGATACGGTGCACCAATCAGAGCACGCTTTGTTTCCTAATTTGGGAAGATTTTCTGGCAGCAATGTGCCGGACCCACTGACATCTACCTATTCTGATTATTAGCGGGGTATGGGTAAGGTGATGTTGTGAACAAAGTCACATGGCGCACGTGACTATCTCGCGTCTTGTTTGTTTATTTGCCTTTCTCGCCTCAATTTTGCTACCTCCGTCAACTTTACAACAAAATGCATTTCACAGACGATGTTTGGAAAATCTTGGGAAAAAACCCGCTCACTGATGCGCTTGATAAATTTCGAGACAATGCATCACACGATGACCCGAGCCAGAAAGATATTATCCTAAATCTGCTGGATGCCTTGATGTATTCTGAGGCGGCAAGCAAGCTTCGTTATCCCGGGCAAGTCATCGTATACCTTAGCATCGTGGGCATTCGAAAACTTATTTATACGGACCACACGCTGAACCTCGCCCTATTTCATGATCTCGTCGACCGTGTTCTCGGCAGATCCTCTGACGATGTCATCTGGGCTGAGACCTTCCGCCTCATTAGCATCTTATGTCCGTCCACCCCTCTGTCTCCCCGTCCCCGCCAGTTGCTCCCACAGAAATTCCTAGCAACACCTATCAAAATCAGCTCAGATCGAATTTCCGATAGCATCTTGGATGAGATGAAAGACTGTATCTTTCGTGATGTGGGGGGATTTTTCGACAGGTTCTTTCCTTCGGGCAAGTCGGAACAGAAGATGATTAACAAAATTATGGAAGAATATGACGGAAAGAGATGGACCGACTTCCCGACCGACCCTAACGAAGATCTGGTCTGGAAATGGCTTTGCGCCCTACAAAAGCGCCACTTAAAAAGTGCAGCTAATAGAACCAGCACCTCATACCAGTTTGAGGGACGGAGATGTCACTTAGATTTCTTCTTGAAAAAGGCAGACAGGAAAAAGAAAGCCATCGATACCAGCAGTTTCAATTACAAGGACGTCCTCGTCGTTGGGACATGTAACTCGGGAACATTCAAGCCGAATCTCGCGCGACTTGCTCGCTATGTACGAAGTATTTTTGCAGACCAGCCGACGCGCCGATATGTTCACGCGTTCACCCTCTGCCACTCTTTTATGGAGCTCTGGGTTTTCGATCGGTCTGGGTCGTACAGCACCGGGGTCTTTAATATTCACAAAGAGCCTCACAAGTTTGCGCGCGCCTTCGTTGGGTATGCTACAATGGGTCCAGAGTTAATGGGCTTAGACACGTTTATTTCGCGAAACGGTCCTCGTACTATCGAATGCGAACAGATAGGCAACAGGAGAGGTAATAGGGTAGGCCGAAAAGTTAAATTTACGTTAGACAAAGAAATAGTCAAACGCAATGCCATCGTATGTCGTGGGACTACGTGCTATACTACTAAAGACGGATATGTTGTCAAGTTTTCTTGGGGATCAGCTAAACGGAAACTAGAAGTAGATCATCTAAAACTAGCAGCTGAAAAAGGTGTCCAGGGCGTGGCACAACTCGTGGCGTATCATCAAGTTACCACGATCGAGGATATTCGGAAAGGACTCAAGTTCCCCCCGAAACCTTACAAATTCAACGAAAAAGTCTCAAACCCGCCCTTAACGAGTAGCAAGCGCAAGAGCAAGCTAGAAGCTAGCCACACGTCCCACCCATTCAAAAGGCGGCAGACTACTCGTCAGAAGTCGAAACTGGCGAACGTGGTTAACAACCAGCAGTTAATCAGCAAGAACAAGACTCGGCCGAAGGAGAACAGGATCTACTCCTGCCTCGTCATTAAGCCCGCCGGCCGCGTCATCAGCGACTTTCAAACGCCAATAGAGCTGCTACGAACACTGCGCGATGCAATCATAGCGCACCGATCCCTCTACCTCGACGGTGGAATTCTCCATCGCGACATCTCTTCTAATAATATCATTATTACGGACAAAAGAAAAACGGGATTCTACGGCATGCTGATCGATCTCGATCTAGCCAAGGTGCGCGATAGCGACGCAAGCGGAGTGCGACAACAGACTGGCACGCTCCAGTTCATGGCAATAGAGGTATTATTGCAGCAGGTCGACCATACCTACCGCCACGATCTCGAGTCGTTCTTCTACGTCTTGATTTGGATGTGCGCGCGGCAATCATGGAATATTCCTGAACTTTGTACAGGTGATATGCCAGTTCATAAGAGCATGCTTGAAGAATGGGAGACCGGAGATTTGAAAAGGATTGCCACGATAAAAATGGGCCATATGTCCGTTTCGTTAGAGGATTGTTTCATGGAATTTCCAACGACGCTACAAGTGAAGCCCATTACGAAGCTCTGCTTGAAGATTAGGAAAATTCTTTTCCCTTTGGATGAAGAATACGAGCTACAAATAGGAACTGCTGAGGGAGACGAGGACAAGGTTTATTATCAACCCATCATCGAAGCATATGACGTCGCCATTCAGGGTCTAGAGGCAAGTCAGTAGAGGGCTAAGTACTGGTTTACTATAATAGATTCTAATTCATCTCGATCACCAATAATGATGACTTTTGTCTGGATTGCGGCAAGAGATGTTGTGATGAGAAAGTTTGCAGTATGTAAATAACTTAACTGAGAGCTTACGTACTAGAAAACTGTCAGTGTGGCATCCATGCATGGTTATATCATAAACGTAAAAACCTGTTTCTCTTTGCATTATGTATAGTTCTATGCAATTAATTATTTTGTTTATATAGGGCGTATCAGTTGAGCTAGATCTATCAACATAATCTCTCAAGTGAACGGCGCCTATATGAGCCTTTCTCTTCATTCAAAACTCGGGTTCTAAACTGACTTCTGGTCTCCGAGTCGAGTGATTAATCCAGAGTCTTTGATACATGAATCTGTCTTCAACTTTCCTTCCAGCCTGATATAAGGCTTAACTCCCAGTCCATGCAGTATAAGTACATAGCATTTTTACAGTATAGGTTGTGATTCACCAAAAAAGAGTTCAAAGATGATACACGCTTTGACAGTATGTTCAGGAACAGTGTTGTTGGGGTCAACGGGGGAGGGAGAAGGATTCACCTTCGAGCTTCTTTGAGCATCTCGGTTAAGCTCATTACGCGGTACCCGTCACGCTTCAGTTGTTTAAGGACCTTGCGCAACATTGGCGGAGTCCAGCTCCTCCTATCGTGACAGATTATGATCGCGCCCGGCCTCACCATGCTTAATATATGTCGGCCATTGAGCCAAGACCAGTGAATCTGCGGGTCGTGCGGGTATACGCTACCTAGCACGAGCTTGTAGCCCAGCTTCTTCACGAGCTCCCTCATGCGATCGCTGAAGAATCCCGAGCCAGGGCGGAAATATTGCGGAGGCACGGCGGCCTCGCCCGTCTTGTAGGCCGTGCGGATCTTGTCGCGGACGGCCTCGATCTGGCTCGTGAGCTCTTCGTCGGAGAGCGACCGTGACGGCTCGTCGTGCATGGCATGGTTGCCGAGCTCGCTGCCGCTCCGCACGATGTCGGCGAGAACGTCTTCACGGCCGGCGACCTGGCCACCGATGACGAAGAATGTCGCGGTGGCTTGGTGGCTATTGAGGATTTCGAGGATCTCCTCGGTGTGCTGAGAGGGCGCGTCGTCGATGGTTAACGCCACTATTTTCTTGTCCGTCTGCGCTTCCCACAGCACGTCCGGCCACCGACGAGCGAAGTAAGAGATCAACCCCGGCGGCGGCTTGTAGATGACGTAGAACGGTATTATAAGCAGTGCCAGAACGGCCAGAAGCGCCAGAAGCGTCGTCATCCTGCGCCGTCGCGCCCGGCGCCGGAGCTTGGAGGGCAGACGAAAGAGCGAAGAACAGAGACGCGGCATCGGAGGGCTTGCAGTCCTGACTCTAGACGCGAACCGGCAACATTTGCTCTCGTGTCTATCCTGTCCTGCTGCCCCGTCTTGTCGGCGTATCTGGGGTCGGTCGTGGCACATGGATGGGGTTGCCGATTGACTCGACGATTAAAGATTGGGGGAAAGTTCGTTAGCGAAATAGGCGATGCACTGGCTGGCTAATCATTAGTTAAGTGACGCGCGCTTGCTACCCTCCGCTATACAAGGGGCACAACAAAGCTTCATACTAACTTCTTTTTGGATGGTATTTTTTGACTAACGGATACAGCCAATTGCAGTCTAACGCCCTCGGCTATATCAGGCCTTTTTTTTTTTTTTCAATCTGTTGATGAAGGCGGGCAAATAAACGCGCGGCAAAGGGCTGATACAGGCGCCCGTTTACTGTACTGAAACCCCGTCAGAAAATTGGAGCCGGGTATTTGTGGACATTTGTGGACATTTGTGGAGACAGGTTCGATGGTGGCAGGGCGTTGCCTAGACAACATTAGACTGATTCCAAACCCAAATATTCAATCTTAATGGCCTTCTACGTCCATTGCCGCATCCCCCACATCAGCTCAATTAACCTTACATTTTGTCATAACATCAAAGCTTTTAGAGTTTCCAACAAACTTTATAACATCTATTCTTTGATTTGACACATCGGGTTCACCCAAGTACCCGAGTACACGCCGCATTGCCATTTATCGACCCTATCTCAACGAGTGACACAAGTGGCGCACGAAACTTGTGCTGCATTGCATTCCAATCTTCGCGGCAAACGCAGTTGTCTCAAAACAGAGTCGCCAATTGGCCTTTTGGTCAACATATAAACAAGAATGGACGGGCGACCGCCCGAGTACGCGCTTCCGGGCTATGACGATGAGCCCGACCACATGCACATGGGCTCAGGCCATTCACCCGCCGTTAGATTGTTGACATCTATGGAGGATTCAATACCAGAGACAAGACCGTACGTACACCCGCCACCTAGCATAGCAGCCACTTCACATATGCCGAAGCCTTCTGCTATAAAGAAGGCCGACAAGCCAGAAGGAGGGGAGAAGAAGAAGACCGTCAAGATATCTACACCAGATTATTTCGACACGCTTAAGAAGCAGGAAGAAGGGCACCTGGCAACCCCTCTTGATGAACCATCTCCTCTGTCCCCCACGCGCAAGCCAGTGCCGAAGCGCTCCCAGACTGTAAAGTTACAGAAGAAGCAGAAAGTCGCACATCCCTCAGAGACAGATATCGTACGGAATCTACCCACCATTCCAGAAGGCCCGTCACCGAGGAAGAGCTCTCTGCGTAAATCAACAAGAACAGACAGAGCCCAGTCAAGCACAGATATAGTATGCGATGCAATTGACTCACCAACCAAACCTGATAGTATACGACCAACTCCCCGTCGATCATATCAGACATCCATTCGTTCGACACCCTCACGGGCATCCTCTATTCGCGACCATCCTCACATACCATTGCCGGATTTGGCCTATGAACCCTTTCGGCAACGGGACGGATCACCTACACGACCTTGGACACCGTCGTCGAGGATGTCCGGTTACTCGGACTACGCGCGGCCACCACCTTCTAACATGACCTACGAACCAGCAGACCTCAATGGCAGTCCTAGGCCAGGCACACCATCTTCGCGATATGGCGGGAGTCCTCGCAGGCCGCTGCCACCTGCGCCATTATTCTCGAGCCATAACCGCCACTCAGTTTATACGGCTGACGATGCGACGGTAAGTATCCCACTAGAAGACGGCGACGATGTCTTCGGACCCGACTCAGACATCGGGGGCGCACACCCATATCGTGATTCATTCGCGCAATCGCAGGTCACGCTCAACGAGGAGGACATACCACCAACGCCAATGGGTGAGAAGGTCGAACATTACGGCGCCGCCCCCGAAGGAAAGCAAGAGCGTCGTGGTGTCCGCGCCCCTGTCACGTCAAAGAAGGAGGTCCAACTTATCAACGGTGAGCTTATCCTCGAATGTAAGATCCCGACGATCTTATACAGTTTTCTGCCCCGTCGGGATGAGGTCGAGTTCACCCATATGCGGTATACGGCCGTGACGTGTGACCCCGACGACTTCGTCGAGCGGGGATACAAGTTGCGACAGAACATCGGCCGGACGACGAGAGAAACGGAGTTGTTCATATGTGTTACTATGTACAACGAGGACGAGATAGGCTTCACGCGGACTATGCACGCCATCATGAAGAATATTAGTCATTTCTGCGGCCGCAACAAGTCCCGTACGTGGGGAGAGATGGGATGGCAGAAGATCGTGGTCTGCGTCGTGTCCGACGGACGAGAAAAGGTCCACCCGAGAACACTCGACGCGCTGGCCGCCATGGGCGTCTACCAGCACGGCATCGCCAAGAACTTCGTCAACTCGAAAGCCGTGCAGGCACACGTGTACGAGTACACGACGCAGGTCTCTCTCGACTCGGATCTGAAGTTCAAGGGCGCGGAGAAGGGCATCGTCCCATGCCAGATGATCTTCTGCCTGAAGGAGCGCAACCAGCGGAAGCTGAACTCGCACCGATGGTTCTTCAACGCGTTCGGCAAGGCGCTCAACCCCAACGTCTGCATCCTGCTGGATGTCGGCACCAAGCCCGGCACGAACTCGCTGTACCATTTGTGGAAGGCGTTCGACACCGACTCCAATGTGGCTGGCGCGTGCGGCGAGATCAAGGCCATGAAGGGCAAATACGGCAATTACCTGCTGAACCCGCTCGTCGCGTCCCAGAACTTCGAGTACAAGATGTCCAACATTCTTGACAAGCCCCTGGAATCGGTCTTCGGCTACATAACAGTGTTGCCCGGCGCACTGAGTGCGTACCGCTTCCATGCGCTCCAGAACGACGAGACGGGCCACGGCCCGTTGAGTCAGTACTTCAAAGGTGAAACGCTGCACGGTCAACATGCCGACGTGTTCACCGCGAATATGTACCTGGCCGAGGATCGTATTCTCTGCTGGGAGTTGGTGGCGAAGAGGAGCGAGAGGTGGGTTCTGAAGTACGTGAAGAGCTGTACGGGTGAGACCGATGTGCCCGGTAAGTCAATTCCGATCTCATCATACTTGCGTTGAGATACTAATATGTGAAAGATGCCGTCCCCGAGTTTATCTCGCAGCGTCGACGTTGGCTGAACGGTGCCTTCTTCGCCGCCGTTTACTCGCTTGTGCATTTCAAACAGGTCTGGGCCACCGATCACACCGTCGCCCGGAAAGTGCTGCTACACATCGAATTCGTATACCAGTTCATCCAGCTTCTCTTCACCTTCTTCTCTCTCGCCAACTACTACCTAGCTTTTTACTTCTTGTGCGGCGGCCTGTCGGACCCCAAAGTCGATCCTTTCGGGCACAACGCGGCGTTCTGGATCTTCACAATCCTGCGCTATATTCTGATCCTCTTGACGAGCATACAGTTTATCCTGTCGCTGGGCAACAGACCGCAGGGTGCGAAGAAGCTGTATTTTGCTAGTATCTGTACCTACAGCGTCATCATGATATACACAGTCTTCGCCACGATTTGGATCATCGTCCACACCATAAGAGCGGATGGCGGGATCAAAGTCGGGAGTGGCGCATTCACGAACCTGATCCTCTCAATCGCGTCCACGGTAGGACTGTACTTTGTCATGAGCTTCTTGTATCTAGACCCGTGGCACCTGTTCACGAGTTCGGCGCAGTACTTTGCCCTGCTGCCCGGTTACATCTGCACTCTGCAGGTGTACGCGTTCTGCAACACGCACGACGTGACGTGGGGTACCAAGGGCGACAACGTCATCAAGACGGACCTGGGCGGTGCCGTGGGATCCGGCGGCACTGTCGAGCTCGAGATGCCGTCGGAGCAGCTGGACATCGACTCCGGGTACGACGAGGCGCTGCGCAACCTGCGCGACCGCGTCGAGGTGCCCGCGCCCGCCATCTCGGACGCCCAGCTGCAGGAGGACTACTACCGCAGCGTGCGCACGTACATGGTCATCATCTGGCTGCTGGCCAACGCCATCCTCGCCATGGCCGTCTCCGAGGCCTACGGCATCCACGACGTCGGAAACAACATCTACCTCGCCTTCATCCTCTGGTCCGTCGCCGTGCTCGCCGTCTTCCGCGCCATCGGCAGCACGACCTTCGCCATCTTAAACGTCATCAACATGATCGTGGAGGGACGCGTGCGCATCAGCCTCAAGATACCCGAGTGGGTTGGCGGCTTCGGATCTCGCGTCAGCGACACGGTGAGCAGCGTCGTAAGTAGCGTACGCAGGTGATTGTCATTTTCATCCTTCTGCAACCGGGCTCGCTTGTTGTGTTTTTATTCTTCTTTTTCTTCTAGACCCAATGATGAAATGCGGCTTGTCTATGAAGAGAAAAAAAGGAGTTGGGGATGGGATCCTGATATCATTCACGGCGTTTGTGGGCATTTTTGTTTCGGGGGACAGAATTACTTGGGCCGGTTTGTCGTGGCATGATGGTCTGAACGTGTGTAATGGATGGGATGGGTGGCACTGTCTAAAGGACTTCTGTGTATATTGGGGAGAGGTGTTGATGACTGAAACGTTGGGCGTTGCGGGAAATATGTGGGCGACGCCTGTGTACTGAGGAATGGCCGATGTGATGAATTCGAATATAAAATCTATTTGATACCATTTTTCAATTTTTTGATAGATGACTAGATGCTGATGACATTCGACATCATTCTATGATATTACTTCGAATATATAGTTCTCCGTAATATATGTTACGTTAGATGTATATACATACGCATTCAACACAAATGATCTAGCTTGCGCTTCTTGATATGTTGTGTATGGAAGAGTTTGACGAACATGAAAATAACTTCCAACGAAGTGTAGTAAACATCCATCCTCGATGGGCTCTATGCAATTGTACGTTGACGCCAGTTTGAGCATAAACTAATCACAGCCCGTTTTTGCACCCCCTATATAAAACTTCCCAACCAGCCTTGATCTCTTTATTACAAACTCGAATGTGACCAAACTTGGGTTCTTTCTTCTCAGTATACGCACAACACTTTCATGCCAGGCGTGCTTTGCCTTTGCCTAATTCAAGGCATCAAAGAGAGTAGTCCTGCCCTTATCGTACTGAAGGGTAGCAGTCACCTCTTCATCCATATTTGCCAGCAGTCTCTGTTCATCCCATTTGGGGTGCCAGTCGAGGGGATACCCGCTCTTGTAATCTATAGTCACACTTCGAATTGTCAGATGGAGTGAACCCGTTGCCAAATTGACATTGACTGCTTACCGTGCAGTGTGCATCAACCGCACGAATTGGCGCGGGAGATCTAGTGCCTCTGCTGCCATGTCATCGCTGGGCCAGATTTTGGCCGTGGGTTCTGTGACGAGCCCACGAGCATAGAGGGCCTTCGCGAGGCTTTGTGTCATGTTCCACCAGCTTGCCTCGTGGGCTACGGAGAAGTAGTAGCCGTCTTCGCCGCTCGGGAGCTTCTCTCCCCGCAGGATCTTCTTGACGAAGAGGACATAGTAGTCTGCCAAGTCTGAAATGTGGACAGCTGCGAAGTTCTAGTTGTGTGGTGAGTAACGGAACAAGAATATCACGAGGACAAGCTAGGGGTTTCATACGCTGTCCTCGTCGAACTTGTAGGTGGTTTTCAGTGCAATGGACGCTTTGACAGTTGCGGGAATATTTTGGGACAATTTCTTCCATTGCCCAGCTCCTGTTCCGTCTGCGAGATTGTTAGATTATGTTGCCGTGATCCGCCAACCAGAAGTGTTACAACGTACAAACAAACGGCACTCCAATGATGAAGCTTGTCACGCCTTGCTCTTTGGCTAGCTCGGTAATAGCCGTATTGGTCTATAGGGGGAAGGTTTTTAGTCCAGTATCTCCTTGCACTACATCATGGCGTATATATTACCTTTCGAATAGGGAATTCGTCATTTATTTCCTTTTCTAGCTTATACACCGCGTCGTTATCCTTGACTGTTCCGTATGGCCACCCGCCTTCTTTTGAGTAGCCCGTAGTCACCGATGACTGCCAAGATGTCAACAACTGTCGCAAGAGCTAGGATTTTTGGTAACTCACATGGATGTGGTAAGTATCTTTCTTGGTGATATCGTGACGCTTACCCAGCGCTTTGATGAGATGAATTGCCAGCCGTGCGTCAATGGAGCTGGCCGTGTGAATGACAATGTCAACTAAAAGCGAATTAGCGGTTCACGTATCGATGCCCGAATCCAATAAGGATCACGATGCGAGTCGGCGTACTCTCGTTCCGAACCACAGCTTCGGCTACTTCCTTTTCGTCTTGGAGGTTCAGTCGCAGGACATTGATGCCGAGAGAACCAAGACTTTGTGCTTGCTCTTCTGTTCGAACAGCGGCGAAGAGATTCTTCGTCGGGAGGTGAGTATCAGCGGATAAGAGAGCTGCAAGGACTGAGCCCCCAATGTAGCCGGCAGCGCCCGTGACCAAAATATTCGATGCCATGATTGTTGATGAACTCCTATGTCCAGCTACCTCTTATTACGATTTGTTGATGATTGCGTGTCGAGATCTACTGAGATTTTGCTTTGAAGGGCCATCTGGACTTAACTGAAGCCATGATGATTTTATACATCTATTTCCACTGGTCATTTACAATTCATATCGTCTCTGTCTAAGGCGTGTCCGAGTGTAATTCGTGACACACAGACGGAGGAAGTTGATGTGTGATTGGTAATGCGGATTGGTGCTAAGCTTCAAACTAGCCAAGCTGACGAGCCGTCGGAAACCCGCGCGATTCCGGCATAACATGGGTATAAGCCAGTGAACAATGCGGTTTCTCCCACCTTCATACTCATCAATGTACCAATTTCCGTTTTGAATGAGAAAAGGAGACGACATGGAATCCCGAGGAAATCCTGTCAATGCAAGCTCGAGTCGCCGGCGGCTTGCTATCCCGCGCCGGTCTTGTGACCAATGTCGGTCTAGAAAAGTGATTAATTCATCCGACCAACACGCTCATCTTTGTCATGAGTTGGCTAACCATTCTCCGTCTACGTAGGTTGGGTGTGACAGAGGATCGCCTTGCTCTACTTGTCTCTCGGCAAAACTTACATGCACCTTTGGTACCGTGGCCTCAAGGACAACATCTCCCAAACAGAGGATCTTAATATCTGCTCAATAGTATGTGGATGCAAAAATCCTCTCTTTACAGTGTTCCTATGCTCACTTACTTCTTACTCCCCTTAGCGAACAGAAGATCGACGACATCGCTGAAGGACTTGAAGCGATCAAAGCGCTCCTTCAAAAGTCGCATCCCCCTACTGAGCCAGAGTGCAGCGACAGCCCTGCGCAGCGCAAAGCAGATCATGGTACTACCGCTAAGCCTCTAGCTCCTAAGGAGTCTTCTGCGAGTGCATCAACAGAGCCCGTAAAATGGGATCACTCAGCACAGGTCACCGATTTCGTCAGAACTGTCGTTGAAGATAGAGCTTCTAGAAAGTACTTGGGGACGGAAGAAAGCGACATACTTGCTTCTTTGAGAAGGCTTTCGAGGACCCTAAATGACTCCAATGTGGCTCGCGATCTGTCGTTTCCCGAGATCAGAGACTTGAAGTCGCATGAAAATGTATCTATGCCTCCTGTCGAAGCCGCTGTGCTCGTCTTGCGATGGGCGAAAGGTTAGTCACCGCAGTCCGGTTCTTCTCCTTGTTTCTTTGATTTTTTTCCTTTTTGGGGGGATTTATTTATTCTTAAAAATAAACTTACAGTCTAATGTTGGATGTTGTTAAGAGCACAAGGCGTTTTTTAGAATAGGAGCTATCTCTCGTATCCTTCCACTCGAAAAGTTTACCGAGCTTTGTCAAAAGGTGTACTTTGCAGTCGATGAATACACTCAGCTCGATTTCGTCCTCGCCAATAGTTACTTGTCATACATATTTTCCGAGTATATTGTCGCGACTGGCAAAACGAACTACACGCAGTTCTATACGCAATGTCGTCAGAATGCACAGGTGGCCCTCTCCCGATTACCACTTCTGCTCCCGACAACTGTAGAAACTGTAGCAGCACTTACATTTGGCGTAAGATTACCCTTACTACAGCCGCCTCTCCAAGTCATACTGATCGAACGACCAGGCAACCTACGCTGTCGACAGCTCCAGGGCTACGCTTGCCTGGACGTATATCTCAAACGCGGCAAACATATGTCAGACTCTGGGGCTCCATCATTTTGTCAAGTCGGAACAAGATGATGACTCACAAGAGGCTCAGGTCAGCCTCTTTTGGTTGGTTTTCTTACTCGAGAAAAGCCTCTCTCTCAGACTCGATCGCTCCTCGAACTTTAGAGACGCCGAGATCACCACCTCTTTACCAAGTGATACGAACATTAGGCGATGCGCGCGAACCTCGCGCATCCAAGGGAAGATCTACGACCAGCTCTTCAGCCCGACCGGATTAGCACGATCCGATGTCGAGCGCGGTGTCATGGCGCAGACATTGGCGTCGGAGCTGCGCGAGATTCTTGGCGAAACCAAGATCGTTTGTCATGTACGTCTGATTCTCTATATTCTTCCTTTCTTTTTTATTCTTTCTTTCTTCAGCTAACCGTGGAGAAAAGAACCTAGTCGTTGTGCCGGGGGATAAGATGCTTCCCGTATATCTCAAGATTGAGTTGGTCAAGCAGCTTTCGCTATTGACTCTCATCCTCCGGGCGGTCCCGGCGGTAGTAGGCTCGCCCACTACCATCACGGACGAGTGCGCGATGGCCGCTCGTGAGACACTAGACATGCATCAACAAGCGATGGCCGCCATAAAAGACAGCAAGGAGGACCAATTTATGACGCATAGGTATCTTCATTGGCAAGTTTTCAGATTCCTTACAGCATACTCTCTTTCGACAAAGACCTTGCGCTTGCCAGATTTGATTCCCCTTCCCAGGATCCCGCGAGGCGAATTGTTAACTGGTTGTTCAGGGGAATCCTTCACACGCCTTTCGTGCCGTTCAGCGTCTTGTTCACACGAGCCGTCCAGCTCTCCGATGATACCGACCTCCACTATCTAGATCGTTTCTCGGAGTCGCTACGGCATGGGGAACCTTCCTCGGAGTCTATCACGCACCCCTATCGACTCTACAGTCTACTGTGCCAGGCCGCGCGCCTCTATATTAAGCAGAATCCCGACACGTCCCTTCATGGGATAGACATGGGTACCGTCGACCCCTGGAGCGTCTTTGACTTTGCGGCTTTTGGTAATGGAGCAGCAAGCCATGGAGCGGACGGCTCGGATTTAGGTCAACCTCCCTTGCACGGGCTAAGCCATTGGTTCTATGGAAATCAGCAGCTAATGGGCTTGCTTGACGATGATATCATGTTCTAATCGCTAGAGATATACAATAAATGGTATGCGTATTCTTCACGTGCTGGATTGGAAAGTACGTTGTCTTGATGATTATACTCTTACGGCGTAGTGAAATGGCCCAATGTATCTGCTACTAGCTAGAGGGTGAACTTGCAAGTGTTCCTCTTAGGTCTTGGAAGGCCATACGCAGTGAATTGTGAGATTTGAGAGAGGCCGGGAGAAAAGCCCGCGTCCTCACCAGGTTCTAATTCGGTGTTACCTTGATATGCAAATGTACATAGTCGGCTATAAAAAGCCAAAAAAAAAAAAAGAGCGTCCATACAAACCCAATGCAGCTACTCAACCTCTACGTAAGATGTTCGGTCTACGATGTACATCGTCGTCCCCTCAGCAAAGTTCCCAAAGCGGCCGAGGCAGATCTGCGCGAACATCCGGCACATAACCCGTCTTCATCTGTTTGATGCCGACATAGACAACCTTGCGCTTGGGGTCGCCGACGAGCACGGAGCGCGACTGCAGGCCGTAGTAATCGGATATAGAATGCGTGATCCAGCGCCTGCGATCGACGAGCACCAAGTCTTAGTTTCTCTCTCTCACACTCAAGCGCAGTATGACGCGATATTATCTCCGTGAAAGAAAAAAAACAGAAGAACACGTACCTAAAAGCACCACCATCCTCATCTCCAAAGGCATCGAACAACATGCCCTCATCCTGCGTGGCGCCGGTCCGTTTCTCCTCCCGACGAGCCTTCTTCCACTGGCCGGCGCCGGCGCCGCCGTCGTCCTTCTTCTTCCCCCTGCCCTCGCGCATCGACCCGTTGCGCCCCACGAACACGATCTCCTCGTCCTCGGAATCCAGCCCGCTGCTGCTCTCGCTGTCGTCGTCGGTGCGCAGACCCGCGTCGCCCCCGCCCTCCCTCGCCACCTCGCGCTCCACGAGGTACTTTCGCACGGGCTCCTCGAGCGAGCGCACCCACGTGCGCACGGCGGGCGTCTTCTTGGCGCGCTGGCACAGCTCCCGCGGCACGCGGCCGGCGACCGCTTCGTCGCCGAGGGTGCGCGTGAGGGCCTGTTTCCGACGAGCGAGCGCAGCGTTCCGGGCCTCGACCTCGGCGCGCACCCGCAGCTCCCACCGAGCCGCGATCCCGTACGGGATGTGGTGAACGGGGTGCGTGGGATGCGGTGTATAGTCCTGGGGCTCGGGCGGGATCGCATTGGGGACGTGGAGAAGACGGTCTTGATGATGGCGGCATTAGGACAACAACACGACCAACTCGTTTTCTATCTGTGTCGACATACAAAGGGGGCTAAGGGGGGGTAGTAAAGGGGGTTTTCACATACCGTTTTCCCACCGCCGCCGCTGCCGGCTCCCCTCGTTGCCTTTGAGCAGCGCCTCGCGACGCTTCATGCTGTCTCGGCGCGATGGGGGGCGGCGTGGCGGCGTGATGGCGCCCGATTGTGCGCGGGGGTCGTAGATGGTGACGGGCGGTTTCTCCTTCTTCACCTTCGTCTCGTCGAGGGGGATGGTGAATGGGGTGCCGGTGCCCCGGGCGACGGACGAGACGCTCAGCGACTGGAGCGCGGAGACGGTCCACGCCTCAATGTCCACGCCATTGGCATTCGTCGGTAAAGAAGACGGATGACTGGCGGCAACAGTCGCATCATGCAGCTCTCCTTGCTGGTGCTGGTGCTGGTGCTGGTGCTGCTGGTGCTGCTGGAATGGTGCATCGTCGTGGGAGTTGGATTCGACACCCCCGAACTCCGGAGGTGGCGGGACCGCACTGAAGATAGCCATCTTATATAGTATATATAATACCGCAATGGCTTATAGAGACGGAACGAAAGGGGCTCACTTCAGATAGGAGCTCTAGAGGGTCACGAATTGTTCAATGAGAACAACAATTCAACTTCACGATTCAGAGCGAAATGTCACGATAATGAACTCAAAAAGACGTGTCCTGCCATCGCCAGTTACCACACCCAATTGTGAGGGATGACACATCGACTCTGACTCGCCGCCCACAATACGCATAACACCCACAACCCCCTGACTGGGCACCCTGGATGTCAAGAGATACGCAGTTGCATGTACTCCGTACAGTATGGTACAGCACAGTACAGTCTGGCCAATCGGGTCCTCATCCTGGCCACATGGCTTTATCTTGCAGCCATCCCCGCGTCCAAGGTTCGTCACCACTCCTCCGGTGGCGCCGGCGATTTCCAGCTAGCCTGCAATTCGTTACCCTCCGAATTGTTTGACTCAACTCCCCATTTTTAGGTCTACCAATTTAGGATAATGATTCATAATGATTGGATAGATGGAATAACAGATCGTACAACAACACAAGAATGTGTAGACAAAATGCCAAGTAGCAACTGGATGGTATTGTATATCAATAAGGGACGAGCAACAGGTAATACAAGTGGTGAAATTAGAACAGCATCTAGTAAGTAAAGGCAGAGAAAAGATAGACCAGGACGCCCCCAATAAACTCTACTCGTCTGAGATTCGGATCGTATCGGTCATTCGATCAAAAATCCATTGCTGCCGAGCTTCGACAGACCGACCCACTTGAGCTATTGAAGATCAGGCCCCCTGAATTCTGCTGGTATCCCCGGCTGTGAATCGAGCCAGTTTCCAGTGAGCCTGTTCTGTCGCAATCCGTTCTGACTATCCCGTAGTCCGGCGGAGCTGGTAGGACTGCTGGGCCTGGCGCCACCGCCCGGATTCACGTTGACGACCCTCCCTCTGCCGGCCGTGACAATCATGCCGCCCAGTCCCGGTCCGGTGCCTGGAATCTCCTGCCCATGAAGACCTAGGCGGCGTCCGCTACCGCTCACGACTTTGAACCCGCGCGAGTCGTCGTCCAGATCGGAGTCTCCCAATCTCGTCTTCTCGCTGCTGCCGCCGCCGCCGAAAACGCGGCCACGAGAGAAGCGGTTCGCGGCATCTCCCAAGCCCCTGCCGAAGGTGCTGAGGGTGGTCCTCGACATGATCGGGTCGCTGGAACGCTCATTTCGGAGGGGGGGATTATCGCGCCGCCGACGCCGTCCCCAGAGGACAAAAACGGCGAGGACAAGTGTCAAGGCGGCTATGCCACCGATGACGGGTGCGGCGATCCAGGCATTCGACGAGTTGCTGGACCCGACGTTACCGAATTTCGGACGCTCGCTACTGTTGTTCACGCCACCCTGGCCGTTGTTCGTTCCGGTAGCCTCGGCGGATGCTTCAGGCGTAATGGAATCCGCTAGAGCACCCGAACTTGAAGAAGAAGCAGGAGGAGTGACGGGAACAGGCACGGAGACCGTGACGACATTGCCGGGTGCCACGCCTTGATCTGGAACGATTGTGACAAATGCCGTGGCCTGCGAGATCGTATCTGATGAAGGTGTGCTCGTAGTTGCGCTTGTACCTGTGCCTTCTGCTATGTTGCCGTTGTTCGCGTTATTCACGAGAATAGCCGAATCGACACCGGCCTTGGCAAAGACACTCGAGGTGTCTACCGTCGTCTTCAGATAGCAGTTCCTAAACCCAGCGCTCTGCTGAGGGTCGAAGGTCACGCCGCCACAAGCCGAATTGGCGCTGCATGCTGCTAGGCAAGACTCGAGCGTCATCTGAAACTGCTGCTCGAGGTCGTTTCCATTTATGATCTTGCCGCATTGGAGGGTGAAACTTGTGCTTTGACTTAGAAACGTGGTGCCCGTTCCTTGCTGCGAGCATGAGCTCGTCGGGCCGGGTTGTGGGAAGACCGCTGCCGCGCTATCAAAGAAGCGGCTTGGTCGTGTACCCTCCGGCACGAGATTCCCAAGGAGTATGCAGTCCCGGTTGTCTTTGAATTGCGCACCTTCACATCGTGGATTTTGAAACGAGGTACTGCGTTGATGTGACGTTACCATTAGTGTTGATGTGATCAGATAGATGGACTACATAGGCTCAGGGGATAAGGGCTCGGGGAACAAGTAAAAAGAAGGGGGAGCGTGGAAGGTCTCAGAGAACACGTACCACATCTCTGCGCATGTTGCGAGTGAGTCGGTTTTCTGGCGAAAAACCTCGTCGCCTCGAAAGCGAGTGTCACAATACACGACAAACTGTTGTTCGTCTCCGATCATCGTGCCATTGCCATTCGGGCAAGGCGCACGAGAGCTCTGCCTCTCTTGAAGCCTCAAGTCGGGGAAATACATTTTTTCGAATATTTCTTTTCTCTCGTTCAGAAGGATGTGTGTATTATGAGTCGATAATGATAGCGTAGACATGTACTGACCGATTCGTTCAACGGCCAACACCTAAGCCAACACAGCTCATCGCCAATAGTAGGGAAAAGAACATCAGAAAAAGGCTAAAACAAACTAAGGGAAAGAAAGCTAGGGCGAAGCCCATGGTATGTCCGGATTTTGGCTTATATGACAAGACAAGACATACATGTCGACGTCTCGCACCTGGCCTTGGCCTGACAGCTCAACGCCGTTGTTGAGGGGAAATAAGCCGTCCGTCCGTTTTTCCCGATGACGACGATGATCAGGAGCCCGGGATGCCGCATCGCGTCAGAGTGCCTGACGTTTTTCTAGCTGCCTGAGAAAGAGGCAAGAAGGATATTGGCCCCCCACTACTACCACCACCACCACCACCACATAAATTTACAAGTATGTTGACTTTCGGCAATATCCTGTCGCGGTTGCGGATAATCATGTCATTGTTGGATCGACAGATACGTACTGGTTCCCTGACATGAAACTGTGCCAGCTGAGCGGCACGTCCCGCGGCACGCAACCCACATCGACCCCAAAGAGTCGATCTGATGGCAAACCGTCGTCGGGACCCTAGATTTTAACTGATTCGAAATCCCCGTGGGGTTCGCATGATCCCTGATGTATCTTGCATGGCGTTGATGCATAGTAGGAAAGAGTAGTAGATCTTCACGCCATACTACCTATACAATGTGGTGTTACTGTACCCTACCATCTGTCCAAGGGTGCATCGACTGCCAATAGTGCCGATGCAACAGGGCTTGACAGGTACGTTGGAGAGCTTATGCGCAGAATCTTAACCCTGGCGCTACTACCTACCCTCGTGAATGAATAAAATGATGGGATGACGGAAAAGACATGTAGCGCCCGGAAGATTGATGAAGAACGAATACACGCATTACATCAAATCTCCAGTTACCTTTTCGGTAGACTTTCTTTGTTTGTTACAAAAGAAAAAAACCAAAAACAAGCATGCTTATCGCGTCCAATGAAGGAGAAATGAACAATCATTATCCGATAAATTAGTATCCGATAGTTGTTTGGGCTGGTAATATTGCTGCATGTAAATCAACTCGAACCCGGGGCAGACTGGTGGTCCCTCGCGACAATCACGTGCTGAGCCTACTTGCCAGCTCCCACAGAACAATCACACGAGATATGTCAAGATGTCCCAATCAATTTTTCACTCCGCACGGTAATGGGCCTCGGAATGTTGTCGTACAGCATGAGTAGCCTGTTGGATTTAGTTTCACCTCGTGGACAAGTGTATAGTACAAACCCTTAGTGATATCATAGTGACACCCCCAAGAAGGATGAATAAGGAAAGGAAAGAAAAGAAATGGCTAGTGAGATTATCCTTGGTTTACACTACACTATCAAAAGGAGGTAACGTCGTTAAAAACAAAAACTAAAAGTCAATACGTGATTATCGCGTGCCCGAGCTACCGATACCACCCGGTGCCAACAACGGTTGATTTTCTCCGACCCCTTGTACGCTCTCACGATCGAGGGCATGCTCGATTTCTTCCTGCGTCTCACCGTATGCATGCAAATGTGCAGAGTACGGACCGGGGGACGGTAGAACCCTGGGGGTCGTCCGCCGATTGTACGCCGGCCGCTGCGGAGGAGATGAGGGTGATCGACTTCCATGGCCTCTGCTATACGACGGCCACTCGTATCGGATGGCCATCGTCAAGACGATACCTTGCATGAAGGCAGTCAGCACGTAGACGCCCCAAGAACTCCAACCTGCCCAGCCCAGTCGCGCAGCTAGGCTGGCTGCGAAGAGAAGTCCGCCGGGCGTCTGAATCGTCATCATCAAGATGCTGAGGCTGCCGGCATGTTTCAATTTGTACGTCGTCCAGATCTGGGGTATATACTGAACAGCGGCAAGCGCCGCCGCCATGACGCCGAGGACGTTGGCCCATACGCCCAAGTACCCGGGCGCACCAAAGGCAAGGGCAGCAGACACGATGACGACGAAAAGACCATGTACTAGGCAAGCGCCGCCCACGGTGAGAGCCGTTCTCCAAGACGGCTGATCGGGATCACGTTCAAGCTCTTCGTCGGCAATGTCGGCGTCGTCGCGTCGGAAGAAGACCAGGAACAAGACGAGACTACATTTTTTAAAAAGAAAAAGTGTTAGCAAAGCTGGCAGTAACAACCGTGTGTAGGGTGAGCGGGTGAGCGGGTGAGCTAACATGGTTGCAAAGCAAACCCATTGGGTGCCGATCTGAGCGATACCCAGCAAGCCCGCCGTGCACTCGAAAGGGCTGACTTCTTTACAGCAGGCGACATCGGCGCGCGACGCGGGGAGGGTCAGGATGTTGCCAAACTGGGCGTTGGCAGAAGTGACGCCGAGGAGGACAAAGTAGGGCGAGATGCCTTCAGAGGAGCCGCGGGAAATGATTCGGTAATGTTGTGTGACGTAGGAGAGGAGGATTCCGAGCAGGATGAGGCTACACAAACGAACAAGTAAGTCGCCGGTCAGTAACGTCTAACGGTTCATCAGACGTAACACGCAGCCGAAGAGGCGAGGAGACGCGCGAGAAAGAGCTACTACACACATGGAGATGAAGAAATTAGCAAAACCGCCTTCGCGGAGCAGCTGACAGCGGTCTTCCATCACAGAGGATCTATCCCTCGCAGTCTCTTTTTATTGCAAGTCTTTTGCAAACCTAGTATCGAACGGAAGCCTGTATTGGCGTTGGCGGGCTCTGGCCGTTCCAGTGCGTAAAGGAGAGGTATGTACGTATGCACAACGAGGAAGCAGGCCTTGTTCCGATGGTTTCGTGGACGAGTTCAAGTATCGTACCGAAAGGGAGGTCGAATCGCCAGGGGTCTGCGGGTGATCGACACGTTCAGAGCTACATGTAGCATAAGTCCCGTAGTAGTCAGCAGGCAGGCCGGCCGGCACTCTCGACGGGTCAGCAGAGAAGGTGTTGATGTTAGGATACATACATATCCAGTTCTAGATCACGAGGATGGTGGTGTAAGTCATCAAAGCAGTTTCGAAACCCGTACATAATATCAAGCTGCGTAAGTACTTAGGTAGGTATCCGGCTTATAATGTACCTGAACACGGCATAGCAATTGCCGAGGTTGCTAGGTATACTATGGTTGGGGCCTAGAAAAACCCACCCCCTTCAGGTATTTTTTCGACAGGGGAATTGCAGCTAAGCCGGCTATGGTAAAGCTTTGCTGGTACGTGCACGCAAAACGTATCTCGCCTTTGGGTACTTCGATGAAAAGCCCCCCTGCAATAGCCCTGTCCGATAGCCTTGTCTAGCGCGAGTACTCGCTGCAATGGGTTTTACTAGGGGGTAAACCAGTATCAGGAGCCAGGATACCTACCAAGTGGCACTACAACTACAGCACTTATACCTACTCAGCGGTTTGGAATGTTAGCGCGGTGACTTACTAGGGTTGGACATGGGAAGCCCCTGTAGTTTGAGCCAATCATAAAATTTAAAAAATACAAATACCCATATAATACAAGGGTTTAGAAGACTGCAAGGGTAAATCAACCCCCTGTATGTGCCAAGGGAAACAACCCATGTAAACGTTAAGCCTTAACATAGAAAATAGTGTCAGCTTTACCACGGGTTATCCACCACAATGAGCTAACATCTTTTTAAACCATAGCTTGAATTTTTCAGGGGGCCTGGTACAAGTTTATGCCTGATATAGTAAAATATGGGGCAAGTATCACGCTAACATTCCAGACCGCTGAGTAGGTATATCACAGTGGATTACCCAAATTGGGATGTATTAGCGGTACCAAGTGGATACCTAGGTACTAAGTAGGTACAAGAGGCACGGTAGGAGAGCTGGACCAGTCCACTATGACGACATCTGCCCCAGAAGTCCCTGCAGGCAAATAACGTACCACTTCAAAAAGTCCGGGGAACATTTTCAATATCGATAAGGAGCTTCACTTCGACTTACAACGTCAACATGAAAAGCACATGGACAACCAACTCTACATGACCTTGCCTTACCACGATGGGAATGCAGGATGGGCCGTCGCGAGATAAGGTCAAGCTCGTGGCATCAACAGGGGACGTAGCCGGGTATCCCACTCCATCGCCCGGAGCCGGCGATGGTGAATATGGGTCCTCCGCTAGGTCGAACGACGACGTCCTCAGCTACTTCGAGAGCGCACAGTGGACCGCAGATGGGACAACGCTGTTGACGTACTCCTCTACAAATCTGATATCTGGATACATCGTGCCCGAGGATCTCCTCTCTTCCAAGGACGAGGACGAGCTTACCCTCAGACCACAAGCACACGTCCAGCTCCCCGAACCAAGCAATGTGCTGTCGGGGGCGCCGTACTTCTCCCTCGCCGAGCCCTGGACACAGCAGCTGCTCGTGTCGGCTCGAGACCATCCTCTCCAGCTGTTCTACTTGGCTCCCTCTTCGTCCTCGACATCGGCCCGTGCGCGGCCCCCTGTATCGTCTTATCCCTTTACCAAGGCCCGGAGCGAGACATTCCTCGCTGCGACGTCACTCCTCTGGCCATCGCCAGGTACGCATTTCATAGCGGGGAGCCGCAGCCTTCTGGGGCGCTTCGACGTGCAGCGGACAGGCGAAGAGCCAGTGGTGCGGATCCGCACGATTCCTTCGGAGAGGCACCTGTCAAAAGGGGGCGGCGTCGGAATGCGAGGCACTGTCTCGGCTCTAGGCGGACAGCCGATGGACACGGGAACCGGTGCGAGTCTCGTCGCGGCAGGCACGTGGACCCGGTGGGTTGGACTATACGACTTTGGGCAAGCCGGAGAATGTGTCGCTACGTGGAGCATCGCGGCTGCTGTGCGAGAAGCTGCTGTGGACGAGAAGCCGGACGGGAGCAGACACAGCGGCCAGGGCGAGAGCCCCAACGGCATAGGCGGTGACGGTATCACTCAGACTACGTGGAGCCCTTGTGGCCGGTATCTCATCATCTGCGAGCGCAAGTCTCACGGTGCACTGATCTACGATGTACGTGTTACGGGAAAGCTCCTCGGTTACCTGACAGGACGCGACGCGTTAGGGAACCAGCGGGTCGCCTGTGATGTGTTCCCCGGAACAGATGCGCAGGGCGGATTCGAGGTATGGTCTGGGACGTCAAGTGGCACAGTGAAGGTATGGGAGGGTGTTGGAAGCGTGGAAGGCTCTCACGCCCCCGCCTGGGAATGGGCTGCCCATAGATCGACCGTAGGCAGTACCTGTCTACATTCTAGCGGTACTGTTGTTGCGACGTGTGCCGGGTCGTGGGAGTTTCCAAATGAAAATGACGTCTCAGCACACCTCATATCTCCAGGTGGCAGCGACAAGAGCCACGGCAGCGGCTCCGAAGGAGAGGGTGATGACAATGACATCGATAACGGCAGCGGCAGCGAAACGAATAATTATGGAAGTCAGCTACCCTGGATGCAGAGGCGAAACAAAGAAAGTAGCTTGAAAATTTGGAGTATTGCAGGTTTTCCAAGTGGGACCAAAGAATGTTGATAGGAGGAAAGATGCAAGCAGAAGCCATATATGATACCCAGCTTTATAGCAACAAAGCTACCTGAATAATCCGCCATAGTAGAGTTATTATTGGATCCATCAGTATCTCATATTACGATCAATGAATCTAGCAAATTGTCAATATATCAATCCAGTAAGCACGGTTAGTAATTCAATGCCACTTCGTCGCCAGCGTCTTGTTAACTCTGTCCAGCACGCTCTCTCCACCCATCAGATCCCGGAAACGCTGCAGTCGCTCAACATCCGTCATCGTTATGAATGCGGCTAAGCTAGGTGTAGAGCTTTCGCTCTCTCCATCGGCGTCACGAGCGTGAAGCTTAAGACGGCCGAGAATGGCTTGCGCCGCATAGGCGTTGAAGCCCGCGCGGCGAAGGAACAACTCCCACTGGGTCTCGTCCTGGATGAGATGCTCCTGGCTTTCAGCCGCCTCGGGCGCATGCCGAATAGCGGAAGAAACAAGCCATTTCAACAACGTGGCCTCTCCACCTCCGACATATAGTACCTCGATTGTAGAGTCGAGGCCTATCGTGAAACCAACAAATTCTGCATATGCTATGGCCTCTGGAGGTGTCAAGTCACGCACTGTCTCATCTATGGTATTCGCTTCGGACACGAGCACGATTAATCGCTCGTAGCGCAACGCTACGCAGCTAATGCGCTCGCGAATCGAGGACTGACGCCTGTGGCCCGGCGGTGGTCTCTGTATGGCTTGTAGCAGTGTTGTTACGATAATCCCCGTCGTAGGAGAGACTAGAACGTCTGCTTCGGCTGACCCCAGACTTGAGCTCAGAACGGAGCGCTGGCCCCCGGCGACTGTGTTCCACCGATCGAAATCGCGCTCGATAATCGTGGCCTCGGGATATAGTTCTTCAAGGCCGAAGAATAACTTCCGGCTAAGAGTCAACCCCTTGATGAGTTTCGTGGGTGCCCTAGGAATGTCTAGACAGGCGCACGGAGCCTGCAGAGTATTTTTCTTCTGTGGTCCCCCTACCGTCTCGGATTGGCTACGGCTAACAACTTTCTCTTCTGACAGCGGCGGTCCTCGAATGGACGAAGATTGAAGTCCAACTTTGGGCTCGGAAGTAGACGTAAAGTACGAGCTCTTGTCTTCTTTACGGCGCTTTGCTGTACGTAGGTCGATATAATTCGAAATCAAAGTCGAGACAGCCGAGTTGGATTCCATGCTAGATAGAAGAGTGGTCTTGCGCTTTTGTAGGGGTAGGGGACTGGCAACAAGGTCAGCAGTAGACAAGCCCGAGCCCGATGACGAACTCATCTCGATCTCTACCGCATTCATTTCGAGCCGCCGTTTTCTGACTAGACTCGCTAGATTGTTTATCGCATTTGTAGGTGATATCACCTCCTCAAGACATTCTTCATCTTCTAACTCGCGCAATATGGCGACACCTGGTCGTTTCCATACATAGTCCGCACTAGCCGGGACCTCCTTGATACCTGGGAAGTTGATCATTTGCGACGGATCCCTCTCACAACTGATGGTTTCCTTTATCAATATCTTTGGGTCAATATTGATTAGAAATGGAAGCCAACGAAGTTTCGAGTCTGCCCGAGAATGCCTTCGACAAGGAGTTATTCTTATGTTATGCGACTCGTACAGCCATTTCAAGTGAGCCAACGTATCCATAGGGAGGCTGTGCCACTCAGGTTCTTGAATGGAAAAGTCTAGGATGGGTACTTCGACCCGAGCTACAGCATCTGCCATGCTAATATGTTCTTGTTCGATCCCCCTCAGCACTGCCTCTGCGCTCTCCTTCATGACAATCTCAAGGTCGAGGTCAAAGATGCCATCTTTGCCATCAGTCAGCACATCACTTGCTCCCGAGGATTCCATATTGGGTGATGTGTGATCCATGTTTATGCTCTTCAATAGTGCCGGAATGTCAACTCCTTCCTTGGGACATTGAAATGGAGGAGTCATCGGTGAGAGGGGGCTTTCCATTCTGATTGAACTGATTTTCGACTGCTGGGCAAAAAGGTTCAGCGGATCAAGCAAAGGAGACGATGGCAGCATGTCGGTATCAAGTATCGGCGACAGACCCTTTTCATGCTCTTTTTGAAGGACGGCGGACTCGGCTGCTTTTAGATCGTCACCAAGCATCGAACTCAAGTCAAGTGCGACTGGCACTTCACAGACATTGATATCCGGGATGAAGTCCTCTTCGTACTCATTGTATGGGCTCAGTGGAGGAGTGACCGTCAAGTTGCGCACGAGCTAAAGCACGTGAGTCGAAGGAAAGAAAAGGATGCTACAGGTCAGACGGAGACATACAGTTGGACCGGGCATCACTTCTTTCAGAAATTGATAATTCTCACTGTCATGCCAATCATCCTGCAGGGCATGAACCAGGTGATGTATTACCTCTTTAGGTACGTCAAGCTTCTCGTGATACAGTCCTTGGTCGATTTTACGTCTAAAGTGGCGGGCTGAATCGGGAAATACGAGTCCTTCATCATTGGTAAGGTTCCTCCTTTCTAATGGAATCGTCTCACGGCGAAGATTTGGATGCTGTTGCTCCCGGATAGCCTTGGCAAGCTCATAGCAATCATAGTCTGTGTCGCTCATTAGAGCCGGGAGATCGACTTTGAACTCAGCAAGACGCTTGCGCGCTTCGTATCTTGCCAGCGGCATCTGATACCGAGCACTGAAATCGATGTCGACATGTTCAAGAGCGCAAGCTAGGAAACTACCGGATTCCTCGGGCACTTCGAGTTGCTCCTGGAAGCCGCCAGTTGGAAGATGAAGCCGAGGAAGAGAGGCATCAGTTAGCAGACCACTCGATGTAGGCTGAGGAATGGAACCATGGATCTGTAGGACAAGAGAAAAGGGATCAATTTGGGAGTCGATTGTCAGATCATTATCCCGGGCGTAACGATCTGGTGATACGCCAGTGCTGCCACCAAAATCCATTGCCATACACCTAGGGAAAGACGTTCAATTGGATATTGGATATAGGGAGAATGGTTTTGCATGTGGTTATGATTATTTATGATGCGGAGCAGTATCCAACACGACTGTTAGTATATATGCGAGTATGAAGAACGACATGAGCCGTAGAATTAAGAATATCACTACAAGTGTTTTGTCTGATGACGGAACATAAGAGAGCTCGAGTGGGAGGAGCTTCGCTGCCTACTAGGTAGCTCTTGGGGTATAGCTACGTAATGTCCACCTACCTAGTTATCAGGTAGGTAGTTGAAGCGCATAAGTTGAAACCTGGAGGCAAGCGCGATAGAATCTATGCGACCTAGCAGGACCTCAGGAGTGAAAAGGAACTTGGAAGTCTGCAGTTGCTGTTATTCATTGAAGCACAGACCAGGTTTCTACTGCACCTTCCAGGTTCAACAAGGCAAACAAAAATTAAGAGAAATTCGGTGGCGCCGACTAAATAATCCTGCAGACTAGTTAGGCTACACACTTACACGGCCTTCGCAGACATTTGATGGATCGTATGTTTTTAACCCATTGTGCAAATGCTCGTCTTCCATCCATTTCTCGCTATCATAGGGCATCCCTGATTGCACATAGTTATGCGGTGAGTGCAACAGAATGGCCTCCTTCACCCAGAGAAGTCTAGTTGCTCATCTGTCGAACAGGCCTGTGTTTTTTCTTGAAATGGGCCTTCACTTTCACCGCGTGACGGTACAGCGAAGACATGTCATGTCGTTGGCATATCACCACCAGTGCCGCGTCTAGAACGGTCTGTGGCTGAGACTTATGCAGCTCGACTACATAATTAGCGCTGTCTGTGTTCTTAGCGCAGCTCGTTTGATATCCGATCCCAGGCGACTATGCCCAAGGCAGTCATGCTCGCTCATGTCTAGATCTTAAGAGATTTATTTCATGAGACATCCTGCTGCATTAAGACCTCCCCTGCCAGTTTCGCTCTTACCTGCGAGACATTCCACTCAGTCAACATGTAAACAAAACGTCGGCCTATACCATACTAGCTTTTCAAAATACGAAGTGCTTTATTCTTTTGAATCTGTTTCTCTCGCTCGACTCATCCTTCTGCGAAAATCTATTACATAGAAACGTTATTGCTATGTCGTCGGGTAGGCTTGTCGCTCGCGGAGTTCCTACGTGCCCCAAGTTCTTCGTATACATTGTAGGGTTAATAATATTGCTATCCACCGTCGTGTTGGCCCTGGCTGCCTATGCTGAGTCACTGTCTGGCAACTATTACTATGAATCAGATGTCCCATGCTTCTTGCTGTTTGTTGTAAGCCTCTCAAGAACTTGTTGAAGCCAAATACATCGGAGACTAATTCTTGCGATTTGAAGTCGATATGGACATTACTCATTTACGGCGGCATGCTCGCTATAGGGTATTGGGTACCCCAATTCTACTACCGCATTATTATTATAGTCGGCCAACTCCTGAGCGTTATCTTCTGGATCACTGCATGGGCTTGGGCCGCGTCGTGGGCTTCCTACACTCTCTCTTTCGATAACTACAGCTCCTATGACAAGATCCGAGGGGCATGGATGGCATACGGCGAGACCATTGCTGCGTGTGCTGGAATTGGTGCTGGGGTTTGGGTTTTGTGCATTGTTGCTGTTGTTGTCTTCTGCTCTGCATGTAAGCGCAGTTCAACGTCAGCACCAGCTGGTCACGTAGAGCTCGCGAACACTTCGTCCTCTCAGGAGAAAACTCAACCCGTCTATGTGAATGAACTCTCTTTCACAGTTCCTCGCGAATGAGTTTACGCCCTCATTTCCTAAGGAACATGTACTTCATCACTCGGTTAGCGGATCCTAATACTTCTATACATATATTTCTTAATAAATTGTACTCCAATTTCACACCCTGTCGGTGGCACTAAGCAATGTTGAAGTACTCTCGGAATCACCAACGATCTCCTTTTGATCAACATAACTAGTAAGGACGTGGTCAACGACATTGCCTCGATTTCCGATACTGTATAATAGCGCGGTTAGGCAAAAGGAATACCATCAAAATGAGCTGCTTTCCAACACCTATAAGCCCAGAGACAAAGCAAGATCAGCTTCAGGAAACACAAAATCAGTCAGAAGAAATTCAAATGGCCCTTGCGGTCAAAGAGGCAGTTAAGATTAGCTCTAAGATAGATTTCGAATTTCTCGGGAAAACGA
The DNA here is from genome assembly GCA_022385715.1 of Xylaria cubensis. NCBI lineage: Eukaryota > Fungi > Ascomycota > Sordariomycetes > Xylariales > Xylariaceae > Xylaria > Xylaria cubensis. The sequence continues at coordinate 53,927 of MU279015.1, read as the reverse complement.
TTCTATGCCAAAGTCTTGAGTTGCATCAGATACTGGCTACGAACTTGGCCGGGGCAGCGTGGTGTCGAGAATCTAGTTGCGGCGTAAGATACAACTATCATACCAAAGCTTGGTTTCGTGGTGTAGTTGGTTATCACGTCAGTCTAACACACTGAAGGTCTCCGGTTCAAGTCCGGGCGAAATCAGAAGACGGTCTTTCCTTTTTCTTTCTCATTTCTTAATTTTGTTTTACCATGCTACCATTCATGTGTTCTTCCTCGTTTTATTTTCGTTTCCAAACTGTAAAACGGGTTGCGGCAGGTTTTGGAGGAGCCTGGAAATCCTTAGTTCACTTATCATTTTCTACTACTTCTTATCGAATTTTACAGGGTGTACCTGGTTTAACCCATCTCTCAACTATCCTCCTTTGCTGTAAACATGAACAAAAACGTAAAGTATTGCTTTCCGGCAGGATCTCACGCAGACTTACACATAGAGTCTCAAGCAGCAACTCAGGAAGATTGACAATCAGTCCTAAGAAAAAGTTTAAAACTATTGAGAGTCAATTTCAACTTTTTGGTAGCAACGAAGATTACTGCTACTAAATTAGCATTTGTATGTTTTTTAAATCGGTAAAACGAATACGTAAAACCATTATTGCACTCATTTGACACTTCGGGTCCCGCTATACAAACTTGAGAAGCTTCCACCTCTTCCAACAAATCGCCCATATCTGAACTTAAGATTCTCCATGATCAAAACAGTCGACTCCGGTTCTCTGGTCTAATAATGATGAATGGTACGTGAATTAAGACAAATTTTTACAATGCTTTAAGTATAGTTGATGGAGACAGGATGACGGGAAGACGGGAAATAAAAGGGCTGAGTGGACATATTAATGTACACTCTCATAAGAATTGGTTAAATTCCAGATTAAGTCTTCGCTATAACCTAACAAATGGATGGAGTGAGCCCCCTAATTAGCTAGCTATCCATCTAGGCCCCTTATTTTGAGGGATCGAGAAGTAGTTTGCCGGTCGTCTTCCTGCCCTCCAGATCCTCGTGGGCACGCTTCACCTCAGTAAGGGGGTAGATCTCATGCACACGGACGTTGAAATCCTTCTTCTTGATAAACTCAAATAGATTGTCGGTATAGCCCGCGAACTCATCCCTCGTCGAAATGTAATTGAACAGCGTAGGTCGTAGCAAGCGGGCGTTCTTAGCCGAGAGCCGCGATATGGTGACGGGCGGCACGGCGCCCGAGGCGTTTCCGAAGGACACTAAACTCCCCTTACGTGCAACACACTCGAGACTAAGGTCGAAGGTGGCCTTGCCGACGCCGTCAAAGACAGCGATGCAGCCCTGCCCGCCCGTGAGCTCCATGACACGCGTCTTGACGTCTTCGTGGCTATAGTTGATGATATGCGCGGCGCCGTTCTCCGTCGCGAGCTTGGCCTTCTCGGGAGTGGAGACGGTACCGATGACATTGGCCTTGATGGCTTTCAGGAGCTGGCACAGTAGCAGTCCCGTGCCACCCGCCGCGGCGTGAACGAGCACCCAGTCGTTCTCTTTTACAACGTGCGCCTCGCATATGAGCGTCAGCGCTGTCAAACCCTGCAGTAAACCCGCGGCAGCAGTTCCTGGTTCGAAGGATTCAGGGATCTTGATGGCTCGTGCGGCCGGCACTGACGTGAACTCCGCGTAGGCGCGCTCCCCCAGGTAAGCGACTTTATCGCCCACTTTCATACCCAGCGTATCGCCGTTGCCCACGGCGACGATCGTCCCTTCTCCCTCACGGCCGAGGATGTAGGGGAATTGTGGCGCCGGGTAAAGACCAGTGCGGAAGTATCTATGTAATGTCAGAGATACTCCTTGGTGTTTTCTGCTTTCTCTCCCTCTTCTCTTTCCGGTAGTCTGATCTCGCGTTTCAATGTAAACTGATCCCTTCTGACCAGGGCGTCTACTATTGGTACTCATTTCGAACAGCAATAGATCCCAGCAAGAGGGACTCGGGCCAATACATAAGGGAAACGGACATGATAATCGTAAATTAACAGTCACTTACGTATCAATGTAGTTGACGCCAATAAAATCGTTCTTCACAAGGATATCGCCATCGATAGGCGTGGGCACAGGGACATCGGTCGTGTACTCCAAAACTTCGGTACCGCCCGTCTTATTGATGAGGACGGCCTTCATTGTACTGGGGACCGGGGCCATTGCGCTTGTGAAATGTCGACCGATGCCGACAGAACCAGGGATACCTGTTGTAAGATTTAGCAAAGGATGTGGACGTGAGATATGAGATGCGATCGCAGACACTCGACGAGACACTATAAGTGCTTGGCGAGATGCGATTCGAAAGGACATAGAGAAAATGTGACAGACACACTTGAGTGAGTGCGCCGAAAAGTGACAGCGGCTATATCCGTATATCTAGGTTGACCGTTTTTATACCTGCGAACTACCGAGTTCTAAGGAAGGGCGTAGGCTTCTTAAATTTCCGAATCGGTTACAAAGCGAGGGTAAACTATTGCACGCATATAGACGGATGGCCAGTGACGCCATTCACAAAAGTAACCTAGATAGCCCCTCATTGCCCCGCCCGGCGCGGGGACCGTTGGGGAATCGGAGACGACGGAGGGAGTAGTAAGCGGGTATAAGTCGGAATGACAAGCTCGAAGATAACTCGACTGGCGTAATGGAGGAACTACTTTATGCTTGTATATCAGAAACGGCACTTAGCTGCGATAGCCATTATAAACTTCTTCAAGAGTGAGTTGTGTTGCCATAGCGAAATCTGTTTCCATTCATAGCAATTGGGGGGAATCTATTGAACACCCTGAGCATGTGTCCATGACATATATGTCCGTTATATTACATTCCCTTCAGCCTCTCTCCACATGTCTTCCGCTCTATCGCGTCAATGCGATATCGTCGATTCTGAGTATCATCTTGACGGTTTCTGCTGCCAATTCTATGGCGCTTGTGCTCACCAGCAACGGCTGAAGCACATTTTCTTTCGCGATGTTTGTGTTCACGCCTCCGCTCCTGATACTGACGCCAGCATTTTTCTCGCCCATCTCGTGTCTATGCCGAAGGTCTGTGACAACTTTGATGCTGTTCAGCCCGGCATTCTCAGCCAGCGTAGTGGGTATAATCTCCAACGCTTCGGCAAATGCCTTCCAGCAAATGGCTTCGGTACCAGTCAGGGAACGTGCCTGCTTAGAGAGTTGAGCTGCTATCTCAATTTCGGGAGCACCTCCACCTGCAATAAGAGCCTTCTTCTTGACAAGACACCGGATGACGCAAAGTGCGTCGTGAAGTGAACGCTCGGCCTCGTCAAGGATTAAGCTGTTTGCACCCCTGCACACTACTGACACAGTCTTACCCGTTATCTTAGTGCCCGTGACCTTAACCATCCGGGCCCCATTCGATTGAACTTCCTCCACTAGGTCGGCACTTCCCAGCTTGTCCTCGGTGAAAGAGTCGACGTCCGCAATGGGCTTGCAACCAGTAGACTTGCAAATGAACTCGACCTCGTCCCGTTCAATATCTTTGATCGCAAGGATGTTGAGTTTTGCTAGAAAGTGCAACGACAGGTCGTTGACAGCATCGCGCAGGATGGATTTTTGAATTAGGAGAACGTTGCACTTCGCCTTCTTGATCTTCTTGACTAAATCTAAGAGATATAGTCGCTCTTCCTTGACGATTTTATCCATCTGACGGTAGTCGTTGACTGAAATGGTGTTTTCCATCTAATAGAGATTAGTAACTTCCAGTTTTGGTGCACGCATGCTGAAGTACTCACATCTGGCTTCGGAGGGCTCAGCTGGAACTGAATTAACCCAATTTTTGCTTTCTCCATTCTCACTGGTCCACCAGCAGCCTTTATGACGGGTTGCGTGAGAACCAGCCCATTAACTAGTTCGCTGTCTTCTATCGTACCTCCAACTTTCTTAATAATCCTGATGTTTTTTAGGTCGACATTGTCGGCCGTCTTGACGTCTATTGTTTTTGTGACGGCGTTTACGGCCATGGAACCTAGAAGACCTGAATATTGTGAGACAATCTTGGACGACAGCGAGGTGTTGGCTGCTTGGAGAAGGGCGGCGCTGTCGGAAAGAGATACAGGTTGCGACATGTCATGTAGGATCTGGACTGCAGCTGCTGCGGCTCGTTGGAAGGACTCGGAGATGACGGAGGGGTGAATGCCCTTGGAGAGCAATCGGTCGGCGGCACCGAGCAAGGCGCCGCATATGACGACGACAGACGTTGTTCCATCACCGGCTTCGACATCTTGGGCAGAAGAGAGGTTGACGAGCATCTTGGCAGTGGGATGCAGGACAGCCATGCTCTTCAACATAGTATGTCCGTCGTTTGTAATGATAGTCTCGCCCTTTCCGCTCCGGATCATTTTATCCATGCCCCGGGGGCCCAACGACGTTCTTATGGCATCGGCAACCGCTGTGATATTGGCTTAGCGATAAAAGTCCAGTAAACGGCTAGGAGGAAGGCGGTAATACCTCTAGCAGCTACAATATTGGACGAGCGAACCGCCACAGGCTTTTCTTTGTCCTATTGGATAGTCAGCAGCAGGCTTCGCGAGAGAGCGTGGGCGGCATACTCTAAAGACGCCAGTGCTGGCACCGCTCGGTGGAGCTGTGGTAGCCATGTTGGAAGGAATGGAAGGAATATAATTAAACAAGTTGACCGAATACTCTCTCCCTTTTCACTGTGCACAGATGGTTTTAAAGTGCTATTGTCTGTTGTTGTCGTCGTACGCTGTTTTCGCGTTTCGCCTGTCTGGATGGCGGGGAGGGATGCTTTTCAAAGGCAGACTGATAAGTAACTACCCCCGCTGTAGGCTGTGATGGGAATTATTATTTTTTCTATAAGCTTCGGGGGTAGCTGCGAGGCTGCCGATTACTTAGTACAGATTTGGACTAGTATATCTCGGTAGCTCCAGCTGGGGCCCTTTCCAGGCAATCAAGAGCTTATGCAACCAAACTCCCGCTGGTCAGCCGGCTGGCCTAAGCTTCTAATATCTCGCCCATCACTTCAGCATTCGCCTTGCCTATTTCATCATCACCGTCTCTAAATACCATCACTCCCTTCACTCGCATATAACCACAAACTCGATACCCCATAGTATATCGCCAGTACATTTTAATTCTTGACCACCTGTCTGAACTTATCTGCGACTCGTCCCATTACACCTCATCCTACTCGACTGCCTTTTCCTAGTGGGCTCAACTGTCACCATGGTACGTCTCAGTACTACGCACTATTATGTACCTTGACTAATCTCTCACCTCAGCCTTCTGCTACAGGGTCGAGTTGGGAGAAGTATAAGAAGAACTTCGCCGACGATGAAATAGAAGAGAAGAAGATCCAACCCCTTTCCGACGAGTATGCACCGCCGTCTTCTCCGAACCACTAGATTCTAACCCTAGGCAGGGATATCCAAGTCCTGAAGACATACGGTGCTGCGCCCTACGGAACCGCGATCAAGAAGTTAGAGCAGCAGATCAAAGAGAAACAGCAAAGCGTGGACGAGAAGATCGGTGTCAAGGAATCTGATACGGGGCTCGCCCCGCCACATCTATGGGATGTCGCCGCCGACCGGCAACGAATGTCCGAAGAACAGCCACTTCAGGTCGCGCGGTGCACCAAGATTATTGCGGACGAGAAGGACGAGTCGAAAAGTAAATACGTGATCAATGTTAAGCAGATTGCCAAGTTTGTTGTGCAACTGGGCGAGCGTGTCTCGCCGACGGATATCGAGGAGGGTATGCGTGTCGGGGTCGACCGTAATAAGTATCAGATCCTGCTTCCTTTGCCGCCCAAGATCGATGCAAGCGTCACCATGATGACGGTAGAAGAGAAGCCGGATGTGACGTACGGTGATGTGGGTGGCTGCAAGGAGCAGGTGGAGAAGCTAAGAGAAGTCGTCGAGATGCCGCTGTTGTCACCTGAACGGTTCGTCAACTTGGGAATCGACCCCCCAAAAGGTGCTCTGCTTTACGGTCCCCCTGGTACGGGCAAGACCCTCTGCGCCCGAGCGGTTGCGAACAGAACAGACGCCACATTCATTCGAGTCATCGGCAGCGAACTGGTCCAGAAGTACGTGGGTGAGGGTGCCAGAATGGTTCGTGAGCTTTTTGAGATGGCGAGGACGAAGAAAGCCTGCATCATTTTCTTCGACGAAATTGACGCTGTCGGTGGTGCTCGTTTTGATGATGGTGCTGGTGGAGACAACGAAGTCCAGCGAACTATGTTGGAATTAATTACACAACTAGATGGCTTTGATGCCCGAGGAAACATCAAGGTGATGTTTGCCACAAACAGGCCGTCCACATTAGACCCTGCCCTGATGCGACCAGGTCGTATCGATCGAAAGATCGAGTTCTCCCTTCCCGACCTCGAGGGCAGAGCCAACATCCTACGTATCCACGCGAAGAGTATGTCAGTCGAGAGAGATATCCGATGGGAGTTGATCTCGCGTCTCTGCCCTAACGCCACGGGTGCCGAGCTGCGAAGCGTTTGTACCGAGGCAGGCATGTTCGCCATTCGAGCCAGAAGAAAGGTAGCTTCCGAGAAGGACTTCCTGAGTGCCGTCGACAAAGTCATTAAGGGCAACCTGAAGTTTAACTCGACCGCGACGTACATGCAATACAACTAAGGCGTCTTTCTTCCGCGGGCTAGAGATGAACGGATGGTACTGGTTTGGATGTGCGAATACAGACGTGGTCACGGAGCTGGCTGGATCTTATTTTTACAGTACAAGCATAAATAGACCATGAATGAAAAGACTTCGTAAATGTTGTGTACTCCAAACATGGCAAGTTGATACTATGCTTGACTAGGACTATAAAAACTGACTACAATGTTAAGCCTACTTCAGTGCATATACTCGATTCGTATGAGTTTAGTGGGAAATATGTGACCGTTGCTACAAGTTAAATAGATGACTTTGTTCTCAACTTTGGGCGCCAAATGTATTAGGATTAAATCGCAGCCGTCGAACCGAACGGGTGCTTTCTCGTAGATACATAGTATTCCCCGAAGACATATATACGCCTCTTCCAGCAATGATGATTCGTGGTATCTCGAACTAGGACCAATACATTCCCACGTTATCCCTATTTCCGCGCCATGCAAAATACTCCAGAGCCATGCTTAAAGACTAAGAGGCGCCCATAAACCTGCCCCCTCAAAACCCCAATCGTGAGTGGTAAGTAGTTCACTGGCGATACTTCAGCAATATAGTACCATCCCAAACATTCTCTGTGGCCTTGAAAATATTATCCGTGAGCTCTGTCTGACCTCCAAAACCAACGCGCCGTATGCCTTTATAGTCGCCGTTGACTGTAGCATTTAGCTTCTTCCGCATAATAGTGTACCTAGTCAATGGAGGGGGGCCCTTTCAGGTCCCTTCCATCCCAGCTAGGCAACCTAAACAGACGACGTCGCCCTCACTCCCCTGTTCCACACAGCACCGGCTGCAGATGACACCGCGGTGACCACGGCCGTTCCAACTCCTAGCTGCGTTTTCGTGACCGTCTCCGCCTCCCTGGCCTTTCTTTTGCCTCTGCTGAGGTTTTTGCGTAACGGCGGTTTTCTCAGCGTGGCTGTGAATACTTTCTTCGTCGTCTACGTCCTGCATGGTGAAAGATGCTGATAAGTCTTCTGCCTCGGTCGGCGTATGGTTTTGTTCGTATCTATCCACCGCTGGTATCCAGCCTTGGCAGGCACGTAAACAGACGAAACATGTTCGCTCGCCACACCCCATACAGTCACCAAAGGAGTCGAGGTCGGACTTCTTGGTAGGTTTCCGGTGACATATGTGACAAGGGCTGAGAAGTGCGGAAGAGCTGGTTCTGGTGGTGGCGGGTCGGGTCTGCTGTGGTGAGGCGGCGGCGGCTTGTGTTTGTCCGGGGTGGGCGTGGGAGAAGTGGGATTGCTGTGATTGTAAGAGTGCCGAGGGAGGGAAGTCATTCTCGTGTAGGTAGTGGCTATGCAGCTGTTCGTGGTGGTGATCCCCGACGAGTCGGAACTTCTTGTTCACGGGTAGAGAAATGACCTTGCGCGAGACACCAAAGGCCGAGGGAGAGCCTCGATTCGAGGGTCTGATAGCTCGTTCATTGTTATTTATGGCAGACAATCGGTTCTGAGGAGCTTCGAGCGTAGAGCTTCTGGGGAGAGAACAGCAAATGTTAGTAAACATGGCAAAACTGATATTCGGAGAGAGGGGGAGCGTACAATGGCACCTGCTCCCCGTTGTCCTCCCGTCTCCGTTTCTTGGTCGGCGACGACGCCATGGAGTGCTCGGGTGATATTGCAGATGGCATGAGTCTGCTGTAAGCCGGCTTACAGGATATCCATTACCAATCGAGTATTATAAGCTATTACGAGTCGGTGGCAGGGGAAATTGGTGGTCGCCACAGCGAAGACGGAGAAACCACGAGATGCTTGGAGAGCAAGGAGACGAGACGGCTTGCGGCCAGGCAGGCGTTGAGATTAAGGCGGTACGAGGGAGGTAGGAGAGAATCGAAGCGTGGCTGCAATCTAGAGCCTCATTGTCGTTAAGAGGGAACCCGATGTGTTTGTTGAATCTTCCAAGTTTCCAAGTTGTTCCGGGGGTTATCACCCGTAACGTGAGAACCCAGGCTGCTGTTCCGTTCTGCGGTCTGAACCCAGTCAATTATTCTCAAGGCCCTGAAAGCCACCCGCTGAACACCACTATAAACTAGGTACCCAATTATACCTGTTTAATGGAAGCGGACCACCTGGTTCTAGTATACGTTTTACCAATTGCCAAGAGTGCAACAAATCGGGCTTAGCGCGCCCGCAGCTTTTGCTTACCTAGGCTTGGCTCATCACAGTCAAATCGCAGTTTCACCTTCAACTCACTTATATTCACTCATATTGTCAATAAAATCAATACAGTCAGCCAGGCTTTTGCCTATTTAAAACGCCTGGAAGGGCCTAAAGGCGTATACACATCGCTACGCAATTTGAGATAAAATAGCACTTAGAGAATTTGCAGAAGAGGGCTGGGAAGCCTTACAGCAAAGTACAATTAACGAGTGGTGCGATTCAGTACTATTTAAGTTGTGAGACATACCTACGTTAAAGGGCACTGAAAATAATTTATTTAATTAACAGTATTGCTTTTACAAGTCTTGTCTTGTCGCGTGCGTGACCGCGACTACTATTTACGTTCTCAGTTTCACCTTTTCTTCCACCCCTCTCACTTTGCTACGTTGATACATAATTACTAGTGCCATATAAACAACACCCGTTTCCGCCTTTCCGGCCGCGAATTTCTTAGCATTGTGTTCAAGCAATCTACTGAGATCGCCTCATCGTACGGAGCAATGTCATCCCGGCGAATCTTTTCGGAAGAGCTCATTTCACGGCTTGTCTGTCGCAGGGAGCTAGGCCTCGATGGCATGATACGTAAAATACCTCCAGCAACGCCTTCTTGTATACGCCGCGAATCTCCTCGCTCGTCACTTGGCTCACTCGACAGGCTCCCTGCAGAGATTCTCCTGCTCACTTTCGAGCTACTAGACTTCCAGTCGCTATCTCGAATCTCGCGCGTTTCGCTCCGGGGCAAGGCCGTCGTCGAAAACCTTCCCGCGTATAGAGAAATGATGCAACATGCGCCCCAAACACTAGCTGCACTGGGGCAGACCCGGCTACTCAGCTATCATTCTTCCTTGCTGCTCCGCCAAACCCTTCGGTCCGCCAAGTGTGTTTCTTGTTTTGAATTTGGGGGGTTCCTGTTCCTGCCGACTTGCGAACGAGTTTGCTTTCAATGCCTGCACGAGAACCGAGCGCTCTGGATGATGAGGAGGGCTGAGGCCAAGCGGTGCTTCCGCCTTACAGACAAGCAGCTCAAGACAATCCCCATTCTATATAGCATCCCTGGTACCTATAGCGTTAGGTTCCGAATTTCGCGTCGTCGGACTTCCCGTCTTGTGAGCGCAAAACAAGCGAAACAGCTAGCCATCCGGATACACGGTTCGATCGAAACTTCGCCAGAGCTAGACTTGCTACATTGTCCGAGCAGAAAACTTCATAGGGAACTCTGGAAATTCAAGCGCTTTATCGAAGCGCCCTTAGAACCTCCCGGCTGCGATCTATCCAAGATGCCGGAGAAGTCAAACGCCATAGAGGACGAATGTTGTGGTATGGCTTCCATCCGCTTTGCCTACCTAACTGCAGCTGGAGCAGACCATGGGGTTTTGTGTAAGGGTTGTGTGCGTGCTATAGATGACTACCACAGCGGCTCCATGCCCGCCCGTGTGCTCTCGGAACTTGTTCCGCCCGGCCGTCGCCCGGCCCGTCCCCTCTCTGCTCTCGGAGTTCGATTGCGTTCCCGGGACAATTTCGTTGACCATATCCAGCATTGCTACGGCGTGAGCCGATTGCTTGCCGAGTGGGGAGAGAACTTGTAGTAATACTTGTTTATGGGGACATGAAGATATTTTGCATCACTGCTACTAATGTAATATGCCCTATTGCTTGATTTATACTCGGAACACCTTCGTTTCGGTTCTTATTTTACTACTAACTCGCGTGTTGAATAGACCTTATTTAGACAACTATTCCACAAAACCAACTTGATTGCAATGATCACGAACATAAGATTAATACACACTAAACCCATTGTCATGATCTCAGGTATGGGGTACGTATAAGCTCCGTTGTTGCGCAAAGAGGTCTATCCACCTACGTGGGATAGTCCCTGGCTATATACATACATGCCCTTTGTTCTAGTATGGGATCGTGATCGTAACACTCATCCTTGAGGTAATAGCTGCGGGCGCAGAATCCTTCGATCCAAAACGCAAGCACCAAGGCGGCCCTAACGAACAACGCGTTGGCTGAACTCTACTTTAGCCTTATCTTCCCTAACCAAATGCTTAGGACAGTAATTGCGCGCGTCCACATTATTCTTGGTCGTATTCCGGCACTGCAGATTGGTTCCGGTAGTGTATTTCTCATCGCATTGGTGAAATTGACCCTTGACAACACAGCCACATGTGTATGCATAGTAGTCTTGAACACACATGGTACGTATAGATGTCTGATCTTGGGAGTTAGTAGAGATCATTACAATAAGCCAAATGGTGATGGTTATGAGCGTGTCAACTCACGCTGTGCACTGTGGCCTATGTTCGAATAATAGATAGTTAGACAGAGTACGTCGACTATGACTATCGAGAAACGTAATAAGGTATTGTAGTAATGAGGTATCGTGACAAGGGCTTGTGTAAGAGCTTGGAACAGTGTTCACATTCAATTAATAATTCTCTTTCGATGTAACCCTTCCTTCGTGCCCTTATTTGTAGACAACCTTGGGCTCCGTATTCCGGCCCTTCTTGGCCTACCCCTCTTTGAGAGCCTCCGGTCGTAGTACGCTATACGAGGTTGGTGATAAATCGCCGACCAATGATCATAGCCTTAGATCTGTATGTCTTGCCGCAAGGCTGACAGGCGTGGGCACCTGGCCTAGGTATTATTATGACAAGGGCTGAGCTTATGTAAAGGCTTGAAACAGTGTCTTATTCATCTAATCTTCTTATTTATAGACAGCTCTAGGGCCCGTGCCTCGAGTCTACCAGTTCTGATAATCGCCGACATGGTCGTAGCCTCAGATCTGCAAAAGGCTGGCAGGCGGGCCCGCGTATCTACTATCACCCCCTTCAGGTATTTTTTGGACAGGGAAATTGGTGTACAGTAGGTAGGCAGGCACATGCCTTGGTGGCCATTTCAAATTGGGGAACGTCAGTCAGTGGGTTTTACTACATGCTAGGGATGCGACTTTTGCTCAGTCTAATTTATATAAAACGGTTCTTGATAACTATTGTTGGGGTGTCATAACTTAATACCGTAATACGGGCGAGGCAGTATAAAAATACGATTAATCTCAACAGTTGCTAGCTACCAAAATACTATTATACAAGCTTAATCCATATATTGTGCTTGAACCCTTCGCAATTGCGAATCTACATTTGCTAGGAAACGTTGACTGTTCCAAGGCGTAATAAAACTGTCCTGTGTATACTGATTATCGGGATAATGCTGGGGGGATGCTTGGCTACTGTGTTTATATCCTCCTGCTTCCGCTTCTTTTACCAGGTCATTCTGTCCAGAAGCGTCTTTAGACCGGCTTCCGCCGGAATTAGGTGCCCGTTTCTTAGCTGGGCTGCCCATCCCACCAGCTCCCGACCCCGGCGTTGGGGGAAGACTGGGCGTCGGTGTACCAACGTTGCTGCTTCCGCCTATAGTTAACGTGCTTGGGCGGAGTGAGGCAACAGATTCTGATTGCGGCTTTTTGGTTGCCATGTTTTCAATGCAACACATGTCGTAATGATGCCTAAGGGCAGCAAGGTCGGTATCTGGGTGTATAGATGCTACCTTGTTGTGATATTTAATCAATGTAGCGTATGGGACAAATATACGAACCTTTAACGTTCCAGGATGAATAGAAAAAAGTCGTAAATTAAAACATATATAAAGGAAGTTATCCAAAAGAATACCGTTGTCAGGGCTCCACTACAACTTTTAGAGTTAGTTATTGCTATTTGGAGCGTAATCTGTAATGGTTTTAAAAGGTCCTGACACTTTTTTGTCCCCAAGAAGGCATCTTGTGCTTTAAACAACGCTTAAACAAAAAGCAAAGGGTTCCGGGATTTGCTTACGGTTTTGTTATATGCAGCTAGAAGCCCATCCGAAGTTGTATTAATAGTGTGGATATCGTCCCCAACGGGATAGACATTGTAATGTCTTTGAGGGACGATATGGCAAGCATCGATGCCAGGGCCTACAGATGGCGTGAAAAACCACGTCTCTCCTTGACCGGAGACTGCACAACAAGTTCCTCTCACAAGACAGCCCTCCCTAAACCCGTCTCGGGTCCTTTTAGCTTCAGTCTCATCTATTAGCAAGTCCCTTGGTACAATCATGCCCGTAACCTCTGTATCGTTGTCGTCTGCAACTTTGGTAGGTGAATTAGAGCCGGATCGAGGTCGTTCGGGGGTGCTAGCTAGACGCGTTCGTCGGATTTTCCCTTTAACCCTCGGATCAGAAGACGATCTATTTGGCGCTAAATATCGTGGATCGTAACGGCGGGTAGGTTCAGTAAGGTGTCGAGCGCATCCGTCTAAAAAGAAGTCAACATAAGCCGAAAGCATAATTATGGACGTGGTAGAGCTAACATCTTAGATGGACACTTAGTGGATGAACACTTGGTGCTTGAACACTTTGAACCCTCGGCGCTTCAACAATTGGTGGTTGAACACTCGGTGGTTCATTGTGAGGTATTTTGCAGTCTTGATGGAAGACAATATGGTACTTTAAAGGGTCTTGTTGCCTGGGCACTTTGGCAGGGAGACTCGGTACAGGGTTATCCAGGAGCTCTCCATGAATGAAGGATAAGTCACGCATTTGTTGGGTCATGTCAGGACGTTCAGCCAAAACGAAAGCAATACTGGTCCACGGATCATTACTGCCGCTTTCGTTGAAGGTTATATCGTCTGGGAAGTTGAAGCAAAGGCGTAGCTCGTTACAAACGTCGCGAAAAGTTATCAAGCCGTCTTTTGGAACTTGGTAGATACCGGCAAAAGTAAGCGGAAATTTTCGCTTACCTATGGTAAACATCACATTCCATCCGGCTTCACGCTGTGCACGTGTAACTGTAGACATGGCTGTTGTGCGTCTATGTTTGAATGTTTTGTGTTGAGACTAAATGAGGAGAACGAGTTAAAGAGCGGATGTTGGTAAGTAGGGAATGGACCCCTGCGGGGGTCCTTTATATAAGTGTTGCTTTCACAAAGGTTACCTAGGTAACTATAGTCGCTATGTTTTAAAAATTCCAAAACTCCTACCTTTTCATCTTGAACCTCTTCCTACGTCTAGTTACCACGATACGTAGACAGTGGTTCTATACTAATGTACAAGTGAATCTACTTTATTCATCAAGGCATGTGGAGCTCGAGTAATTTTTGTGTCAGTTTCGGCTCATGTCCAAATGTAGTTCTGCCTTTGGTCTCGCTTACTTCTTATTATTTCTTGGCCTTTTTGTGGTTCTACGATTTTAGGGTTGCCTTGAGTGAGAAAAGCTTTTCGAGTTGTTCCGTTTGTAGCCTCGAGCGCCATCTCAATGTAGCCCTGCTTCTAGTCTAAGCCGCACGCAAATAGGACATAGCTGGGAGAGAAAAAAGGCCACCCTCTATCGCTACGCTCGTCGCATTTACTACAAAGACGAAAGTTTTCTCTTTACCGATGTTCTCTTCATGGATCCTCTAACTGTGATCGCAAGTATCTCTGGCGGTTCGACTGCGGGTGTCGCTGTCACAGGCCATTTACGACATCATCTCCTCCGTGCGAAATCTGCCGAAAGAGGTACCTGTTGAAAGATGGCCAGGATATTTACCAGCGGAAACTCTTCAGGCGTATCGCTTTCGCGATCAAACGAGTTAGCCAGGTACAAGATGAAATCGAAGACCTAATTGATATGTCAGAGAAAGGGACGAAGCTGGAATGATTTTTCAGAAAGTCAAAGATACAGGGATTGTTACAAACGGTTGAAAGAGTGGTTAACGAAATGTCCGAATGGACCAGTTTAACTAAGGGTGAATTTGTGGCAGCCGATGAAATGAATTACAAGCAAAAAGGCCAAGCCCACGCCGGATTCTGATATTTCTAACGGCAAGGAGGTGATAAAGTTCGAGGACACCGTGGGAAGGAATTTCTCGTTACCGTTCCGATTGGTTCATAAATGGATCGTGAGTATTCCTAGCCTCTCACACCACCAGAACAGGAAATATTTGCTGACAGATAAATTATACAGGACGTGGAGGACATGATAAATATAATGTTTCCTAGCCTAGATACTTTTCACTACCCTGTCTCCCAAGGTTACTACAACATTGTGGTTAAGCTACGGGAACTATTGATGCTAACGCCCATACGTTAAAAGGATTAGCAGGCGAACAGGGAGAAGCAACAGCAATCAAGGGCCGATGACATTCTCACCAGAATGGAAGCTATCAGCCTTTGTGGCTGCTACAGAATAATCTACTAACTCATACGCTACCGCGTATCAGATACTCCCAACCGCTGTGAAGAATAACCTTCCAATTGCTGCGTACTGGAATAATGCTATCACGCACTGACTCTAATGATAAAACCCTAAATATGGTGTACCACGCACCGACTCTAATTATAAAACCCTAACTATGATGAACCTACGCGGCGATACGTAGACTCCTATGCTATCTTTCTCCTGAAGGAGAAACGCCATGTTATAAAGCTCTTACTCGCTCCCTACTACGTAAACTTATATATATCCCCTCACATTCCGACTCAAGCAACAACGTACATCCATATAAACATCACATTAAGCATCAGCATAAGGCTTCGGATCCTCTCTCCATAAGAATCTCCGTAAGTACGCTATACATTGATACAATGATATGTCTTGATACAACTGCTTAACCCTTCCCTTCTTTGGTTTTCTCTCGCCTCACATTCTTTCTATACTCATCTCATACGCAACTATTACTTCTACATCTTACTCACACCCTTGCAATAAGGTCAGTCGGTTAAATCTTATAACAACAATTATATCGCTGCAATGTCCCCTACCATTTTCCTTCCGAGAGAACAGCACTCGCACACAATCATTTGCCTTCACGGTCGAGACAGCGATGCTGCACAATTCGCCAGCGAATTCTTTGAGAGCGAGGCATCGCAGCCGGAAGGACAGCCAAGGACTCTGCTTGATCTCTTCCCTACCGTCAAATGGGTATTCCCTACAGCACCACTTCTACGCGCCGAACGTTTTGACGTCGAAAACATGTCGCAATGGTTCGATATTTGGTCCGTCGAGGACCCTCAAGAACGATTAGAACTGCAAGAGGACGGTTTGCAAAACAGCATTACCCAGATCCTAACTATCGTTCGAGAAGAAGACTTGCCTCGCAACAAGATTTTCTTGGCAGGAATCAGCCAAGGCTTCGCAACCGCAATTTCGGCATTCCTTGCAAGTGGTACACCGTTTGCCGGATTGATCGGCCTCTGCAGTTGGCTACCTTTCGCCGACCGTGTTAGAAACGCGCATATAGAACCGCTGGCAAGAACTACTCCGGTATTTCTGGGTCATTCTTCGGACGACAGCGTTGTTCCTATTCAGAACGGGCGAGTTCTTCGGGATATTCTTCGTACCCATATGCAGATGGTGGAATGGAAGGAATATAAGGAAGGTGGTCATTGGATTAACGAACCCCAGGGAGTTGATGATATTGTCGAATTTTTGAAAGCTAATATGTAATGCGTGGGTTGGTTCAGTTCAATCAGCGTTAGCAAATGCAGACCTCATACTTCGCCATATTTCTCTACTTGAATTTATGCGGGCCTATTTCAACGTCTGTTCTGTGTTCTAGGTCCATGTATAGCCCCTTCTAGGCTCGCTTCTTTCCGTTCTTGAATAGGTCGGGCCTTTCTCTCCGGAGAGCCTGATATCCTAACCTACCAACGTGCCTTCTGGTTGAGCATTAATAACTAGGTAGTTAATACATGAAGAACTGCAAGACGAGGAGGGCTGCTGCTCATGGCTCGAGACAGGAAAGTGAGGAATAGATGCATGAATATGTTGTTATTACGACAGCTGTGTTCTAAGTCTATTTTTGTATGTAGTCTAAGTATTCCCGTCTGCCCCCGTCGTCGCGCTCAAGTCCAAGCCCGCCGTTGTGTTTATTTGTGAGTTTATAAAGCTGCATTATAATTGCAGTATACTTCTTCAAATATGCCGTAGGTATCATGTTCCATTTGCTTCCTTTGATCCACCAACTGAACTTGATGGGTATTCAAGAGGGCGTCTCTAAGTGTGTATGAGTCAACATTCATAGTCGAGAAGCTCGTAGTACAATTATCGATGTCAACTAGCATGTTTGAATACGCTGACATTGAATTATAGTGCTAGACAATACAGTCACCCAGCCCGCCGGGCTTTATACCCGGACAGCTACCGTCCTCGTTCTTCTCTATACCCGGACAATTATCGTCCCAGCCGCCCCCCCTATTTTCCGAATAGGCCCCGTAACTCCGACACGAGTCTCGATGTGCTTTTGTATAGACCCATACACGTCCGCGACCCGCGCCACTGGGCGCTGCATGTCAGGTCTCCGCGGGGCCGTGGCTCCGTGCATCAGATATATGACGACGTAGGGGGAGTTGGCTACTATGTAGCCCCAGTGCGTTGGGGTGTCGTGCCGAGTCGTGCCAGGCAATTTGCCGAGGGCGTCCACGTCGGTCGCGTCCGACGGTGGCATTTACGCCGGGTCCGCCGCATCATCCAGAGCTGGTAAACATGCCATAATATCCGACCATCAATTGATCCATTCGGACTCGCATGGTGCTCATCAATACAAGCAGATCGGCTATATTAGCTGTATTACCACCTGCAAATAATAGTATTAATGTTGTAAAAATACTTAGTTGACAAGGCATCCACAAGGATGTAGGCTCCTCTGTTACTGCTAGGTACTATTACTATAAGTCACTTAATTCTAAATCGTAAAAACTTCATACTAGCAACACTGCCAGCTAAGTTGTCCGTTCATTACTGTTTATATATTACTACTAAGTACCTGTGTACCTAAATACTCGACAGGATTTATGTATTAGGAAGTTGCATAAGATATTCAGTTCTGACTCGTATAAAACTTTTATAGCTCAGACACTATTGCGATACAGCTCAGTGTAAAAGTAGTAATAAGCTGCCAAAAAAAAAAAAAAAAAAAAAAAAAAAAAAAACAAATAAAAAATTTTTTATGAGTTGTATTACAACTTTATTATATTGAAAGCCAATGATTTTAAATTATTTTTAAAGGGATAAAAAGGGGTGGTTAAATTGTAACGTAAATTA